>CM065459.1:38858207-40058207 GCA_032872475.1 Leptopilina myrica (nomen nudum) | reverse complement strand
AAAGTTGCACCTTACAAAAACACGTGTTTATAGGAACAAATGTTTGAATGTACTGATTTCAAAACACATCGAAATTTGAATGCCAGTGAACGAAAATTGCGCGCGCAATCTTATTAGCATGATCCAGTAATTAATTTATATTATATTATTATATTTAATATACTTATATAATTTTACTAGTACAATTATATATATATATATATAATTTATTTAATTGAAATTTTTTTTAATATTTATATATTTAGCTTTACAATTATATATTGCTAATAAACGAAAATTTTAAATAAGCAGCAAGTGATCTGCGCATGGTACTACAAATTACTCTCTTTATGTTTTTTCCTTTCTCTCACTCACTCACTTTTTCTCACTCTCTTACTCTCTCTCTCTCTCTCTCTCTCTCTCTCTCTCCAAATAAATATATATATATATATATATATATATATATATATATATATATTTTACTGCCATCAAAAAAAAAGGAAGACAAATAGATTTTGAAAACAAAACAAACTTGTATATGAATCGCGACTTTGGCAATGTCAAGTTTATATCGTTTTGATAATTAATTTCTTAGGAAAATGTACGGTCAGTTAAAATCAGAAAAAGTTAGAAATGAAATTATAATTTAAATATTATTCTAATTTATGTATTTCAAATAAACGAAAATTTTAAATAAGCAGCAACTCATATGCGCATGGTACTACAAATTGCTCTCTCTTCTCTTTCACACACACACTCTTTTTCTCTCTCTCCCACCTCTCTCTCTATTATAATGGTTTTTTAATAAAACAATATGAGAACAGATTTTGTCACTTACTGATGAAAACTAGAGAAATTTGTCAGGAAAGTTGCACTTTACAAAAACACGTGTTTATAGGAACAAATGTTTGAATGTACTGATTTCAAAACACATCGAAATTTGAATGCCAGTGAACGAAAATTGCGCGCGCAATCTTATTAGCATGATCCAGTAATTAATTTATATTATATTATTATATTTAATATACTTATATAATTTTACTAGTACAATTATATATATATATATATATATATATATATATATATATATAATTTATTTAATTGAAATTTTTTTTAATATTTATATATTTAGCTTTACAATTATATATTGCTAATAAACGAAAATTTTAAATAAGCAGCAAGTGATCTGCGCATGGTACTACAAATTACTCTCTTTATGTTTTTTCCTTTCTCTCACTCACTCACTCTTTCTCACTCTCTTACTCTTTCTCTCTCTCTCTCTCTCTCTCCAAATAAATAAATAAATATATATATATATATATATATATATATATATATATATATATATATATATATATATATTTTACTGCCATCAAAGAAAGAAAAAGGAAGAAAAATAGATTTTGAAAACAAAACAAACTTGTATATGAATCGCGACTTTGGCAATGTCAAGTTTATATCGTTCTGTTAATTACTTTCTTAGGAAAACGTACGGACAGTTAAAATCAGAAATAGTTATATGAAATTAGAATTTGAATATTATTCATATTAAAACTTCTTGTAATCAAAATTTATAGGAAAAAGTATAATTTATCCTCGAATTATATATATTTTTTATTCATTACTGTGTGTCGTGGTACGAACTTTAAGGTATGTTATTATTTCATTATTTTTATTTATTATTGGTTTCTTTGTATGGTGTTGCATAAATTTAAGGTGCTTTATTAGTATAATTTGTTTATTTATTTATATATACACACAGTGCTTGGAACATGGTTGTTAGAGACTGTTACTCAATTCATTCCCTTCTTATAACGCCATAAGGGGAGTATATTAAGTAAATGTAATGGTGGGGGTACGAGGTGTCTCCTGTTTGCGAGCACACCGAAAATTTCTTTCAAAGATTGTACACACAACATTTTTCCTCTCTTCATCTATACTACTTACCTATAAACATTGTGCTCATAGTTACAATCTCGATTTAGATTCAAGTTGGTTTTTATTTACATAATTATGTAGTTTTCAATTATTTCTTTTTAAACTCACTTTGTTGTTTATCACCTATAAACACGTGAATTACATTGGTGGAAATTGATACAGCTCATCAATTACTATATCAGTAAGTATATGTTACTATAGAATATTTTAATCTTTTTTTAAACGATAAAGTAACATCTTATTTTTAAACATAATTGTTGTTGTTGGAATCTTTGCTTATTAAACAAAAGAATTCTTTTATTTTTCTTATAAGCTAAAATAGTAAAATATTTTAGTTTCTGTAGTTATTAAAATTTTATAATTAAAACTAATTTTGTTAGAAATAAATAACAAAAAAATAATATTAATATTCATAAATGGCTACATTATTCAAAAAATTAATCTTATTTTTGTGAAATTTATAACATCAAAGTTTTAAATCAAAATAAATTTAATTATTATTGGAAAAGAAACTTTTCTAATTTTCAATTCAATAATTATTTGATTCTTTAAAGTTTTTAAAATAAATATAATTACAGGTAATTAAAAACGACTTGTAGAAAAACGTTCTGCAAGAAGTCATGAATCCATCAACAGGAAGAAAGACACCACGTCTATGTGGTTATTCAACTCGACATCTACGACGAATTATCAACAACAAATTAAAAAATGACTACGAAATTTCTAGTCAGTCGAGTTCTACTGATGAATCAGAAAATGAGGGAAGTAATTTCGTAACACAAATGGAAGTAACAGACTCTGCATACAGTGTTAATATGGACGTTGGGACGTAAGCATTTTAAAAATTTTTGTTTGTTTCATTTTTTCCAAAAACAGAAATTTCATTGGTTTACGTTATTTTTAATATCTTAATTATACAATAATATTATTTTTTATTATTCTGAAAATTACCGAAGTATCAATATTACATTCAAGTGAAACATCTCTCCAAAAATTCGAAAATTTATATTAATTAATTGAAATTGTTTTTTACATTTAGTGTTATATTAGAGTGAGAAATTAATTATTGAAAATAAATTTAATTTTTCAATTTTGTGTAATATTCGAATAGAAAATCACTGAAAAAATTTAATTTTAATTAATTGTTTTCTCAATTTAATGTTACATTCAAGTAAGAAATCGGTTAGAAAAATAGAGTATTGCATAATTTTATGTTTATTATTAAATAATTATTAAATTCAAATTATTATTATTTATTATAAACTTACTTTTTAAAATTTTCAATTATAATAATATTTTAATTTATTCTAAGAATAATATTTTACAATAAAAATTTATTTAAAAATTGATTTCCTTTAAAATTTTAAATAAGAATTTAATATTAATTAGATCATAAATTTGTAGAAGTAATTGAATTTTGAAAATGTTAGAAAATTAAAATGTATGAAAATTGAATTTAAATGATAAATATAATTTCTAAAAAATTAAAGTAAAAATATTTTATTAAATAAAATAATAGGTAACCTTATACCTAAGTTATATTTAATTATTAAAAAAATTAACAAATCACCCTCATTCAAAAATTTTAAAATAATAATATTCATATAAGCTTTTTCGTTTCAATTTCTTTTTTATCTTAATTTTGAGTTATCGTGTCAACCAGAATTTTTTTCATATACAAAATTCAACAGTTTATAACTGTTGTACAATCACATAAGGATTCTAGAGGTGAAACGTTTTTTAAACATCAGTTTATAACTTTTAAAATTTTTTATTATTTTTTTCTAATTGTTTTTCTATGCTATTTAGACATTTATAAACAACTTGCAAGAAAATTAATATTAAAAGCATTACATTTCTTTTGGTCCGTGAATTTTTCTTATTATTATATGTTTCGATATCTTATGTTAGTATAATAAAAATCTGTAAATAGATTACCGAAATTCGATTACTTACAATAGTTATTGGCACATTTTTCCACCAAGCGACGTTGTGACTTTCTGGTTTTCGACATGCACTTTCACTAGACCAGGTCATATTTGCTATTAAGTAATAATGGATTAATATTAACTTTATATAAAATGTTTATACATACCTTCAGAAAAAAAATTTTTCAATTCAAGGGTGATTTAGAAACACAAATTTGTTTTGTTTTACTACACTTTAGAATTTTTTAAAACCACGACCAGTGCAATGAGTGGCCGTTAAAAAAACGTGAACTTTGTCATGATTTTTATTGCCCCCCTTTACCTTGGTGAAAATTGGTAAGAATTATATAATTGTTTAAACAATAACTCTTAAAATAATTGAAATTATGCAAAACAACTTTGGGGTTACATTTTTATACGTATATGCTTAAAAATTATTAATTATATAAAAACCTCTTAACGGAAATAGTTATTTTCGCATCAAGGGCTCAAAATAGGTGATTGCGATGATGGCGAGATAAAGGGACCTCGCACACACGATTAAACGCTTATTTTAGTTAAAAATTAAACTATATGTGACGTTGCACGACAAAACGTGCCTTAATTCCCGAATATGAATTCTACGGGAAACGTTTTAAAAACTGAGCCTTTCTGATTAGTGGAGACTTTCAATTGCAATTTAGCCCCACCACGCAATACACATTGATATTCATTCGTGTAGCGCGAAGTATGCGAATCATACGTATATAATCAATGTAGTAGTAGTGGAAAGTGGAGGACGCTGGTGAATTTCACAACGTTTATAGTCAACGATTTTAGAAAAAAAATATTTTTTTAAGGAAATTTTTATAAATTTTTGTAAAGAAAATAGTACGATTAATTATTTTAATAATGATTTACAAAAAAAAATGTTGTGAACATAAAATATTTTTTTCTCAATACAAAAATAATTTTCCAGAATATTTGACTTTGGGTCAAGAAAGGATTATAAATTTACAGATTAGAAAAATATTAATTAGACGTGGAGATATTCAATTTTTTCAAAAAAGTCAAAAATTAGAAATTTTCAAATTTTACATTTTTTTAAAAAATGCTTTCAAACTTTGTATAATTGAGTATAACATATTATTTAGTCACATTCTATAATAGATTTGCCAAAAAAATGTCCTATAACTAAAATGTAAATATAAACATGATTTTTAAAAAATATCACAAATATCCCAATTTTATATTTTTTAATAAGTTGCTTTTAAATGATCTATAATTGATTGTTACATGTTATTTGATCAAATTGTAGCATAATTTTTTCAAAAATTGTGTTCTATAACTAAGATGTAAAGATAAAAATGTTTGCAAAAATTTGAAATTTTTAAAATTTTACATTCTTTAATGTATTGCTTTTAAACGCTCTATAAGTGAGTATTACATGTTATTCAGCCACATTTTAGAATAATTTTGCAAAAATACTATTCCATATTTCAGATGTAAGTATAAAAATGTTTTCGAAAAATTAAAAAAAAACGAAAAAATTATCTATTTATAAGAGATAATTTTTAGAAAAATTATGCATTTTGGTTATAAGACAATATTTTTGTCAAAACAATTTTTACATTTTGATATATTGCAGAAAATTAATTAGTTATGACTTTTGTGAGATATGTATAAACAATAAATTTACGGTTTCTAAACATATTAATTAGAACGGGAGGTATTCAATTTTTTCAAAAAATTTAAAAAATGGAAAATTTCTAATTTTTTTAATGTATATCTTTTAAACTTTTGACTTTAAAATAACGGAATTTAGAATAATTTGTTTATCCAATTAATCAAACAATTTTCAATTGCAAAACTTTGAAAATATTAAAAATGGTAAATTATAAATTGACTTACTTACAATATTAAAAACTATCAATTCATAGCTTTAAAATTATTTTTCAATTATTAGAAATGGAGATTTTTTATGATAAAATTCAAACTACAGAAATTCAAGTGAAACGATACTTGCATTATGCTACTGGAGAAAAACTTGAATAGTAAAAAGTTTTGTTATTTTATTTCTGGGTTTAACTATTTTGGATGTTTTGAGCATTGTAAAGCATTGTAAACTAAAAAAACGGGAAACATGCAGGAATTTCATTTAATCCGGAAAAATTATGAATTCAGCTTGCAATATAGGTCTTATTTTAGATTTAAGCAATTATGTTACAATTAGTTTGAATTTGACTTTACTATAACTCCAAAAACTGGTGGAAATTTTGGATTAACTTATATTACTATAATTAAATTTCTACAAATAATTGACAAACATTGTTTTCTGCATTTTAATTAATAAAACATAAATTATTTGATGATAAAAAGTCAATCACTGTTTTAAAATAGTAATATTTTTATAATGAAATAGTTAATGGTAGCTAATTATTATTTCTCCAGTCAAATTAAATTCCCCACTATTTCCTATTTTTTGAGACTGGTTGACCACTATTAAAAATATCTGTATTGAAAACCCAGCTAGTATTATTATAACACTGATAAGAATTCCAAACAAAATTCCAATTTCATACGGAATCCCGATTTCATATGATTTTTAAGAATCCAGATCGAAATTCTGACAAAATTCTTATAGGAATTCCAATCAAAATTCAGATCGAAAATCCGACGGAATTCTTTTAGAAATTCCAAACAAAATTCCGGTTTCTAACGGAATTTCGATCCCATCGGATTTTTCAGAATCCAGATCGAAATTCTGACAAAATTCTTATAAGAATTCCAATTAAAATTCCGATCGGAATTCCGACAAAATTCGTTAAAGAATTCCAATCGAAATTCCGATTTCTGACAGAATTACGATCTCATCGGAATTTTCAGAAGCCAGATCAGAATTTTGACTGAATTCTTGTAGGAATTCTAATCTAAATTTACCTGTAGAAGACGTCAAATTGACACCTAATGCAGACTGTCTAGGTGTCAGGATGACAAGTCTCTTTAAAAAGTGTCAGGATGTGATAATTTAGTTAGTTTAGTTTTGTGTCGACACGAAACTAAATTCAGTTTGTTAATTTAATTTCGTCTCGACTCAGAAATTGAAACGAAACTAAACTTTAATTCTAATTTTAATCGGAAAACGTTTGAAATTATTTCTTTTGTCCTCAAAATTAATTTTTTTAAATGTGAGACATCTCTTAGTTCGGTAAAGAAAATCAAATTTAGTAATAGTTATTTTCGTATCAAGGGCACAAAATAGGCGATTTCGCCAGAGTCGTAATCACCTTTGCGCCCATGATGCTAACATAATTTTTTGTCCAAACTGCAGGAAAAGTATGCCATTGAGGGCACAAACGATTAAACGGTCATATTAGTTAAAAATTAAACTCTATATAAATGTTAACTCTTTGAAGTCTATAATGATACAAGTTTTAATATAGAAATAAGACAACAATGTACTCTGGAAATACAGTAATTGCCAATTTTTATAACCGAAATGTGAACAAAACCAAATGTGTCATAATTTTTTTTTTAGAGAAAATCGAAAAAAATTGCACATTTTTCTAGACAAAATGAAAAAAGTTGAAAATGTTTGCATTTTTATAGTCCACATAAAAAAACTCGAAAATATCACATTTTAATGAAGAAAATCGAATAATTAACATGTGGGCGCAAAATACTCTTCTGCCTGCTCGAAGTTAGGGGAAGCGGGCGCAAAATATTTTGCGCCCGCTCGGAGGTTGGTGAGCAGGCACAAGGAATTTTGCGCCCGCTTCCCCTACCCCTGGATTATTAATTAGCTATAGTTGTAAAATATATTTGTTCTGAAATAAATTTTAAAAATTATTTTTTTTTCAGAATTGATAATTCAGAGCTCAATTTTGAACAATCAGATAGTTATGAAGAAGGATTTTTGGATTCTAGTAGTTGCGATGAAAGTCCTATTTCTGATGAATCCTCGGGAGAGAAAAGTTCCTTTTTCGATGAATTCTCTGAACACAAGAATACGGATGATTTTATTAATGATAATCATGATGACAATGACGATTTTATTCAAGACGAATGTGGTGTAGGAAATATTTTTCAAAGAAAATTACGCCAGTGGGCTTTACTTTTTCATATAAGTCTCGTTGCATTAACTGCACTACTCCTATTGTTGAAATCAGTTATTAACTTTCCTTTACCTTTGGACGCTCGAACGTTAATGGGAACTGTAAGAAAAGTGAAAATCTCTCAAATGGATGAAGGGGAGTATCACCATTTTGGGTTGGAAAGAGCCGTCAGAGGTATTCTAAAAGAGTTTAGCAATCAACGTAAACCAATAAATGAAGTTAAGTTAATATTTAACATTGATGGCTTACCAATTTCAAGGTCTGGTAGTGAAGGCTTATGGTTGATTTTATGTTCCGAAATAAACGGAGATGCAGTATATCCAGTTGGGGCATTTTATGGAAAAAAGAAACCAAATAATGCAAATGAATTTTTAAAGGAATTCGTTGATGAATTAACTGTCTTATGCAATACTGGTTTAGAAGGTCTTCAAATCTCATGTGCTGCTCTTGTTTGTGACGCTCCTGCAAAATCGTTCGTCTTGAATCTGAAAGGACACACGGGATATGACAGTTGCCCGAAATGTCTTATAAAAGGGAAGTATATTCCAAGAAAAGTGAAACGAAAAAATGGAAAGGACCATAAAAAAAAGGCGAAACGGGGAACAGTATGCTTTCCAGGCACTAAATCTCATCCTCTTAAAACTGATGAAGGTTTTGCAAGGAATGATTATGATAATTTTGATACTGGAACAGAGACAATTTTAAAATCTATACCTAATTTCGGTTGTATTTCTAATGTTCCTCTGGACTACATGCACTTAATTTTACTAGGTGTAATGAAGAAAATTATTAAATTATTGGTAAATGGTCCTTTAAAAATTAGATTAGGTGCAGAAAGTTTGCGCAAAATTAATAAAAAATTACGTACGCTTCGACGCAGTATACCTAGAGAATTTGCAAGAAAACCACGATCAATATTTGAATACCCTTATTGGAAGGCAACTGAATTCCGTACATTTTTATTGTACTTAGGACCCGTAGTTTTGCAAAATGTTGTTTCGTCAGAAATATATGATAATTTTATTCTTTTGCATGCAGCTATTTCTATTTTAGTTAATAATTTTCACCTTCAAACTTTTTCAAACATAGATGCTAGTCATAACTTACTTAAACAATTTGTTGAAGGTTTTCAAAAAATATACGGCAAAGAGTATGTTTCACACAATGTGCATAATTTACTGCATATTTCTAGCGATGTTAAAATATATGGACGCCTCGATAAGTTCAGCGCATTTAAGTTCGAAAATTATATGTCTACAATTAAAAAAATGATTAGAAAAGGAGAAAAACCTCTTCAACAAATTGCGAAAAGATACTCTGAAAGAGAATTTGCAGAAAATATTTCAATTGTACATGCAACAAATTTTCTTCAAGTACATAATTCAGGTCCGTTAACGAAAAACTGTGTTAGTTTCAAAAATCAGTACAAAATATTGAAATGTAAATCTTTCGTAATTAATTGTAATGAATTAAAAAATAGTTGTATTCTTTTGAAGGACGGCAGATTTGGTGAAGTAGTAAACGTCGTGGAATTAGAAAATGACATTCAATTAATTATGAAAGAGATTGTGTCGATTGACAAATTATATGACAATCCAGATTCTCGACTCATTAATATTCACATCGGAATCCCTTCAAAAGAAATAAACATATCATCTTCATTTGACAATGTTTTATGTAAGGTGTGGAGAATTCCATCGAAAAAAGGAATCATTTTGCTTCCTTTGCAACATGGCAATTAATTTTTTAAGGTGATTTCAAAGTTCTACTGTTTCACCATTTTTTTAAATTTATACTGAACTGTAATACGCACACTTAATTTTTTGTTTTCACGTGTATCTCTGTTTACATAATTTAATTACAAGCAAATTTTCTGAATAGTATTTTTCTTTCAAATTAAGATTACTTTAAAATGATTAAATAATAACAAAATCTATGTTCATCAATTTTTCGACTTCGGCGGTACGCCGAATGTTAAGGGTACGTTATAATTAAATAATAAAAAGTTTGTTTTGAAAAATTAATTGCTAAAAGAAATCGTAATACATTTTTATTTGTAAGTTTGACAAAAAATTATTTAGATTTGTCTCTCTGTCAGAATCAGTTCTGCGTCTCGTTGTAATATTGGGTTTCTCAATTTGTCGTGAATACGGGCTTGGAGATCTTGTTCGCTCCTCGATTTTGGAAATATGGTAAGATGACGAACGCGATCTTTCGCTGTAGCTTTCCCGATCTTCAGCATGTTTTGCAAACTCTAGGGCTTCGTCCAGATCGCGTGGGTTCCTAGCGTCTACAAATTTTGATACTTCTGTAGAAAGTCCCCTGACGAACGAGTCCAGAGCGCATTCACGAATAGGTTGCAAGATTATATTAAACTCTCTAAGTTCTGGGCCGTCGTCACCTTCCCTAACTTCCCTAAATGTCCTATTATATTTTGGCTCTTGGGCATGACGGGCACCAGCGATTAGGCCCTGCAACCGATCATAATAATCACTGGCGGTTTCTGTTTGCTTTTGCCTGAGGGTTATTATGCTTTCAAAATACCATTGGTACTTTTTATTCGGGGCAAATCGCTTCCTTAGGTGATCAAGTAGATCGTCGAGTTGATCAAAATCTTTACTTTTACAGCTGTCCCATGCTGCTCCCTGTAATCTACTTAAAACGGCTCTAAGAAATTCGGGTTCGGCGGTATCCGTAACGAAAATTCCCGCACGTTGTACGGCTTGCAGAAATTCTTTTAGAGAGGGGTTTCTACCGTCGAAAAGAGGGATGTCACTTGCGCTTGTTCGTAGATTTAATCGATCTAAGGCGTTAGCTACACTAGCGTCAAGGTTTTGCGGGGGTTGAACCATGATTATACTAGGATATTTCAAATGCATGCAAGTGTTACAAGTAAATTCATATATATAGAAAATTTATACTTACGGCTTTCTATTTGTACGAAAAGTGTAAGTGGTTGTAGTTATGTGAGAGTAGAAAATAACTAAGTGATTGCAACCTTTAAAAGGGCAGGAGATTCGCCACCGCAGAAAATTCCTGCAACTTGAGCCTTTTAGGGATTAGATTTTCTTCTCGTTTTGAGTACAGGTTTCACCTAAAGACTTCAGGTCATTGACTTGTGCATTAACTTTAGTGAGATCGATTATCAGTCTGCTGTTTTCCTTTTTGACAATTTTTACTACAGGTACAGAAAAAGGAGAACGAGCTGTAATTTTCATGTTTAGATCCATATTCAAGGACTCAAGGTTATAGGTTTAGATTCTGCATTAACTGTTCTAACTCGCTTATAGATTTACAAAAAGTCATGTGTCTTAGTTTTTCCTGTGCAATTAGGGATTTCAGGAGTACGACTCTGGTTTCAAGAGACTCTATTTTAGTTTTCAATTGAGAGTTAGATCTTCTTAAATTCCTACTTTCGCGAAAATGGAACGCTAATAATCTACCTACCCGTTGTACATGTTCTTCGGAATTATTAAAGAGTATATTCTTCCATTCGGGTGTCATTACTAAAACCTATTCAATTTTTAAATCCTCAAATTTCTTAGTCAAGAGGTCCATTACAGATTTCAATTTTCTTGCTCTCTTCTCGATGCTAGTAACTAATAAGGACTGTGCAAAAGTAGCTTGCGTAAGTGTGGCCAAGGAACTATTAAGGAATGTTACCTGGGTCTCTAACTCAGACGCTCGTTTGGACAATGTCGAGTTTTCTGAAACAAGATAACTATATCTTTCCTCGATTGATTCAACTCCTTCTATTAACTCGGACCATTGGTCCTGGGAGAACCCGGTGACAATTGAGCTCCTTCGAGGAAACATAAGTTAGTTTAAAACGAGGCCAGCTTTGTTTTAATTAATAGAAGATTTAAATCGAATTTCACGGCTTCTATTTTTGAGATGCGTGGTTTAGTTTTTGAAACTACTGACACGATGCGAGCAGACGAAATAAATGTAAGGGGAAAACCTTTCAGCTCGTTCAAGGTCAGCAACTCAGGTCCTGATATAGGAAATCTTTTACTACACTTAACAAGATAGTATACGTCAGTCATTTAATTAGCTAATCAAAGTTGGTTTGCATTTAACTAATAATCATGACGTCACTGTCGTAGTCAATTGTACTGTCTGAGTCACCGTCAGGTTGATTGATGTTTTGTCGTTGTACAGGCACTAATCTGGCATGATTTTCTTGCGCACGAGCTATCTGCCGCTGTGCTAAGGCCTCCTCGATATTGAGGTCGATTTCAATAATTTGACCTGTTGGTTGTACCGGAAGTGGTTGGACAGGTTCTAATTGCCTACGGATAGGTGTGACCTTACAAATAGGTCTGAACCTTACCAAAGGTTTTACAAGGCTAAAATAAAGCTCGGATTCTGGTTTCACAGCTGATTCCTGTGTGATCAAGATGCGTCGTTTACCGGCGCGTTTTCCTCTTTTTGGTTTCTTTGGATCAGAGGACATTTTTGGGTGACATGTTGTTGGAATTTTTTTTTTCTTTTATTATAATAGTGCGATAAATACAAGTTCAGCCAGAGATGCTCTCCTAGGCGGGACGATCAGTACTCACAACGGCGCTTCCTAGTGTAAGGGAAAGAAGAAAATAAATTTTCTGCTTTCCGAATTCCAATCGGAACTCACCAGGATTCGACCAGAAGTTTTTCCAATCCTGCGGCCTTGTACCCACAAAACGGCGAGGTTGTATTACTAGTCGTTAAGATTAGTCGAAACTAGTCCCAACGATTACGCTTTTAAAGCACTATTAAGAGTTGACTTTAAAGGATATTTTAGGAAATAAGTCGTAGTAGGTGGTGAACTCTTTTATGGATTATTTTGAAGAAACCCAACCCGACGCAACTTGTTCGCCCAAGGATAGCCGGGGCGATTAGCCAGGTATCTGAATAAAACGAGTCTACCACATGGAAGCAAAGTTCTTGATTTTCGAATTGCAAATACACCACGCCTAAAATGTCTACGTAGATGTTAACATAGTCCGCAGTCGGGTGTCCTAAAATAGGGCAGTCTAGTTTTAAAGCAGTTTGGCAAATGTAGTTGTGTTTATAGAAACTGTTTAAAGACACATTGACTACTTCGTCTTGTAGGAACTCGGAATTAATAATAATGACTCCGAGGTCATTAAAATTTCGCCTGATTGTCATACAGATGTTAAATAAATAAACAACATACAAACAAAATTCAATTATTTGATTCGCGTAGTTCTAAGGATAATTTAACCCTATTTTCAATTTCGCGACGTTTATTATTTTTATTAATTTCGGCCCCAGCCTTGTTTAAAAGATGTTCAAAGAAATCCGAAAATTCTTTCCAACCGTTTAAGGGTTGTTTCTCTTTAATAGGGGGTGTTAAAGGTCTTTTGAAAATTACCGGCGATGAAATTTCTTTTGTTGGTTCAGAAATTTCTCTAGGTTGAGTTTGATTGCGAACTCGCTGTTTTGAACGTTTTCCGCGCAATCTCGGTTTATTACGCATGGTTTGAATTCATCCTGATAAATAAAACAGAATCTTTCAGGGTCAAAAACAAATCTTATTTATGATCCACCTGAAATCAATTTCTCACAGTCGATCGAGTCGTCATCAACGACCGTAGTCGGAGAGCCAAGATCAAGACTAGGAATGAGTCATCATCAACGACCGCAGTCGGAGAGCCAGATTCCCAATCAACCGGAGTCCTAGATTTCAAATCTTTCTTTTATAAGATTCTTAAAACCCAATAAATTCTAGAAGGCAAGTGTTCTGATAGATTGAGTCGTCATCAACGACCGAAGTCGGAGAGCCAAAATCTACCAAGAATAAGTTTTAATCTACAACCGGAGTTATAGAGCCAGATTCATGGTTTTTCAAAACAAAATTCTTCTATGAATTTAGAATTCTTCTGTTATTATATCGCTGGATCTTAGGAACAAGAGAAATGCCTTCTCTCTTACTTGTTCCTCTTAATTTACACTAAAGAAGTTAGGTTGAATAAGTGGTGGAAAATTGAGATCACTTCCACCAGAGAGGATAATAGAAAAGTCAGGATTAATAGTCCGAAAGATGTTGTTAGAATAATTTCAAAAAACATACTTGAACTATATTCTAAAATTTTGAAACTTGGTGCCACTGGTAACAATTATTACCAGGTAACGAAGCGGGGCGGCAACGCGTAGGAAAATCCCACCGCTGCCACCAATCAGCTTGTTACAAACCGGTAAATTAATTTTGAATCGGGCTTTTGAGATGGCCCTTAATTAGTCGATTTGGGGAGGCTCCAAGCTGCCAGAGTTGAACTCTGTTTATTACTGCGGGATCGTTATCCTACTGTTTTAAAAGTTACCGTTCTGCTTTGTTTATTATTTAATTTCAGAAAACAAGGATGTAATTTAGACAGGTAAGTAAGAAAATTTGGATGTAGTTTAATTAAATTTTATGTTTATTTCTCCAATTTAATACCCATACAGAAATAGAAAGTGTGGAAAAGTGTAGTTTAGTGTTAATGTAGATTACATATAATTGAAACGATACAATTTACTTACAGCTACCGGCGGGGGTTGCTCCTTTTGGTATCACAAAATTGAACCACCGTCGGGCAAGATTTACGTTGTCTTACAGTCTTTAATATTCTTTTAATTAATAGAAAATTATTGACGTTGAATTACGAGCAAAGGATTTGCTTTCTTTATTCGCGAGATTGCACTTGTGGTTGAACGGTCGCGGGCAATATCTATGCAACCGGCCGTTCCTCCTTTGTATAAACTCACTTGTGAATCTATTCCTAGGAAAACTGGTGCGGACAATATCTATGCAACCGACAGTTTTATAAGAAATTCGATCACACTTGTGGATCTCTTCTCTATCAATCTGATGCGGACAATATCAATGCAACCGATAGATAGATAGGGAATTTGATCTCATTTGTGGGCCACTGAAGTTTGAACGGACGCGGGCAATATCTATGCAACCGGCCGGTTATAAACAACAAGATTTCAGAATTATGATTTATATTAATAATTTTGGAATCTCTCCAAAATCAGTCCGCACTGGACTCCACCGGCTCAAAGAATTTGAAAATTTTAACATCTGCCCTGAATCATGCAATTCGGGTTCCGGGTCGCGGACGGGCTTTTTGTTCGCGAAATTTCTCTGTCCCAAAACACTTGCCAGGTTAGACCTAGGAGAGGTGTCTTCGAGAAGAAGCGAGAATTCGTACTGCTATGATAGATATTTCGCGACAAGCCTCTAACCCTTACCTTTAGTGCAAAAAGTGGGGAAGACGGAAAATTTGGGTAGTAGGAGTAAGGAGTAGGAGAAAATCGTGGGCCCATTGGTCTATGCATTTTTGCTGACGTTTTTGGATCTCACGGTAGGTCCGTGAGAACGGAAATAGTCTGTTAATATGATACTTTTAGAGACATTATTTTTGAAATAACTTAGAATTTAAATAATAATTATATTGTTTAATTAATAACATTATTATTTATCTTAGTTATTACAGTTCATATAATTTATTTATTGTAATTATATTGTTCCTACTTTTTATAGTTTGTTTGTATATGTAGTTACATATTGAGTAATGCGTATGCACATATACACACAACCTAATGTCCTCCGGCATTTTGTTGTAACTAAAATGTTTACAACAAAATGTTTAACTATTGTCAATTTGTTGTTTGCGCATCTAGCTTGATGCGTAAGATTAAACAGCATAGGTTTAAATAGCACAAGGCATGCAAGCCTTGTGACATTGAGTCAGCTGTAACGCACGTGCGTTTGTTTTGATACTGTCTTCCACAGCTTATGGGCCCCGAGGGGAAAGGAAAGTTCTACGCACAAGGTAGCAATTAGAGACAAGCATAGCGCGCTTGTTAGTGCCCGTAGCATGGAGCCAGTGAGTGTGTTGGTGCCCATAACTAGCGGTTGCGCAGCTGTGTGTGTTGCCGCCGACCACTCCCGCACACGCACAACCTCTCAATGTAATTCTTTCAATCACTAACATAAAATTTTGAATTTAACAGATTTGATCCATTACATATTTTGGCTGCAGATGCGCCTTCTTTATGTTTTATAGAATTAAAATTTGGATAACAATTTTACATTTAAAATTTGAAATTGTTTAGGTAATATTGCCGCAAGGTTCGATGTAGGCAGCATTGATTGCGCCGATACAATTATTAATAACTGTTTACTGTATTTATTATTTAGTAGAAGGAGAAGAGAAATAATAATTTCTTTTGTCCTTCTAATCATTTCTATAAGCATTTCTTAGTTAAAGGCATTCTCATGATGAGGTATTCGGCGTTATCAGGGTGTCAAATATCCTTAGGCATAGCGTCGCCGCGTTGCGACGTTCTTATATGCTTTATTATGACGCTGAGCTTCTGAAAGCTGTTCACTAGCTGTTTTAGCCCTATTAACAGCCCTTGCTATTCCTGAAGCTCCTCCAGCAAGAGCTCCTAAAGCACTAAGTCCAGCAAAAATTGGAACAAGCGGTAGAATTCCACCTACTTTAGTAGGTACAGGAAGAATTCGAGGTGATAAAATTTTAGATTTACCGCCAACATTTTTTATTGCTTTTCGGGCACCAATCATAGCTGCTCTAATAGATTCTTCAGCATTATTACTAGGAACCATACTTTTTCGTGCAGCATCCACAATTTTTCTTAGTGCTATCTGTTTCTTTTTACATATTGTTTTTCTTTTTTTCTTTCTTATAGATGATTTTTTTCTTCTCATTCCCATGCCTAACTTTGATTTAGTTTTCATGGTTCCGAAAATAGCTAAAGCAGCTGCTCTTTCACCTAAACTAGAATCACTAGATTTAACACGTTCCCAAGCTTTCTTAGCTAAAACTTTATCTGCTTCGTTTCTAGCTTGAATATTTTCACGATTTTGTGAATATGCAATATCGTGTTGTTTACATGCAGCGTCTAGTGGATTAATTCCTTGATCGCCTCGAGACAAACGCTTTGCCAGATTTGTAGCAGGGCCACAGAATTGGTATCCTGGTAAATGTAACTCAAACGGTAAACTATTGATGATACGATTGATTAAACCTTTTCCTTGATAGCGTTCTTTTTTCACCTCCTGATGCAGAATCATACTTCACTCTACAATGGTTGACGTGAAACTGACAAATTGACTACAAAAGTTAGGTATTTATAGATTTTCGAGCAGTTACTGTCATGATGCAGTTTACGAAACAACCTGTCGCATTGCCAATCTCTAGTATAGATGTTGAAACTAATGAAAAAAAGATTAAACGTCAGGGTAGTCTGTTTTCAGACAGCATTTGAGCAGTTTTCTGTGGCCCCTCAAATTGTGGAAAAACAAATGCTCTTCTTTCCCTAATAATACATCCAAATGGTCTAAGTTTTGAAAATATTTACCTCTACTCTAAATCTCTACAGCAACCTAAATATAAATTTCTTGGAAATGTAATCAGTGGGGTAGATGGTGTTGAATATTTTCCATTTAGTGAACATGAAGGAGTAGTATCTCCAAAAGATGCTAAACCAAATTCAATATTCGTTTTTGATGACATTGCTTGTGAAAAGCAAGATAATGTTAGAGCTTTCTTTTGTATGGGCAGACATGTAAATGTGGACAGTTTCTATTTATGTCAAACGTATGCTCGTATTCCTAAACATCTAGTTCGAGATAATGTTAATTTATTGGTTCTATTTAGACAAGATGAAAAGAATCTGAAACATGTATATGAAGATCATGTTAATACAGATATGAGTTATACTCAATTTCGCGATTTATGTTCAGAATGTTGGAAATCTGACAAATATGGTTTTGTTGTTATTGATAAGGACCGTAATTTTAATGAGGGGAGATATAGAAGAGGATTTGATTGCTTCATTTCACTATAAATATAAGAACTGTACTGAATTTTTAATTATTATAGTTTATCTTGTCACTAAGAAAACATGTATAGAAAAGAGCAAGAAACGCTTCGTCAAATAGCAAAAGCAAGTGATGCTATTAGGCGGAAAACTCGTTTACTCAAAATGGGTAAAGAGGCTGCAGAAACAGTATTAAAAGAAACTCTTCAACCAATAGTAACACCTCTTGAAAAGTTGGTTAACGTCACAACTGACATACCATTCAAAAATATTAAAAAAGAAAAAGTTAAAAAGGAGGAAAATGATTTTTCTTTCTCAGCTGCTGTTGATGAGGAACAAGAATTTGATAAAATACTACTAAATAACACTGTACTTAATAAGAGTGCTAACTTTGAAGAAGAAGAACTTTATTATGAAAAATTGACGAATAAATTTATTCAATTATTGAATAAAAACAGGAAACTGTATTTGGATATGGTTTATGGAGTACGTAAGCTTCCTAATGGTATTCTTATGATTGGAGATACAGCAGTTGATTTAGAAGGTCCTCATATCCGACTTGTTGGAAAGAAAAAATATTTAAAAACTGCTGGGTTGCTAGAACTCTTATTTACACAAAAACCTAATCAAACATTAGTAAGTCCAGATGATTTAGAAAATTATAAAGAAATTCTTGAAGCTACAAATGCACATCGAAAGAATTATAGTTCCAGTGAATCTTTGAACATAAACAGGAGTTCTAAATATGTTGATGTAATTGCAAAACTTTTTAAGAGTACTCCAAAAAAGGGTAAAGGTATTTTAAAAGGGAAAAAGAAGAAGTTTGGAAAACAATTACCTCAATTTATGATTACAAAGAAACACTTTAAACCTGAATATGCTTGGGCTGTAGCTGTAAAGAGTAAGAATGGAAAAGATATTTCTCTAGCCATGAAAACTATTCTAAAACAAGGTCGAATCACAAAAAATTTGCACACTGATAGAGGCAAAGAATTTTATAATTCTGAATTTAAGAGTTTAATGCAAGAATTTCGAAAAAGGATATACTCCCAACTGGACAACGGAAATATTCACCGTGGACCAAGTCAAAGCGACAAAACCAATTACATACAAGCTGAAAGATTACCAAAATCAGCCCATCGAAGGTGGTTTCTATGAGGAAGAACTGCTGAAAGTCCAATATCCGGATGTTTACCTTGTTGAGAAAGTCCTGAAAACTCGTGGTAATGATGTCTACGTGAAATGGCTTGGATTTGATAGCTCACACAATAGTTGGATAAAAAAATCTGATATGAAATATAGTTAAATTAACGTTAAAGTAAAGTTATAATAAGTTAAAGTAAAGTTAAATGAAGTTAAATAAAAGTTAAAGTAACGTTAAAGAAAAGTTAAAATTAGTTAAAGTAACGTTAAAATAAGTTAAATTAAGTTAAAGTATTGTTAAAGTAACGTTAAAATAAGATAAAGTAATGTAACTAGAGTAAGGTTTTACTAAATAAAGAAGACATAAAATAAAATGTACATCTTTTTTTTTCTTTTTATTAACAACAACAATTTTTTTTACAATGCTTCATCATCTTGCATAATTTCTGCAATTTTATAATGCCCCCAAGCAAGGGTGTCGGTGCTGTTGGTTAACAAAAATCTTTTATCATCGTAAGGACTCAGAGCAATTTTTGTTTGTTTTAAAGTCTGAACATTGTGGAGGTTTGATCTGATACAATATTGTGTTCTAGATTGAATTTTTACATTTTGTAATCAATACACATAATCATCAAAGTCTATGTTTTTCTTAACAACTACAGCTTTCACACCTTTAGCCTTTTTTATAAAATCTTTGTTTTCAACTCGCACACTGTACATCTTGCTCCGCAAGCCAACAAATTCGGTCACGATTTTTCCACTGCACTCGTCTTTCATCAATCCTAAAACTTTTTTGTTGGCTTGCGGAATACCGTACACGTTATTAATCGGATAATCTGACGTATCGAATTTATCAATATCTGCTTTCATGTCTGCATAAATGTCGGAGCATCTGATTTCGTAGATGAGGCTATCAGTGTCGGTGTACAATAGTTTTAAATTCGATGCATCATATTTTTTTAACATGTAATTATAATGGAAATCATATATTAACGTTTTGGAAACATCCTAGACAGTTAAACCGATGTACAGAGGCTTGTTCATCAAAACCTCCATTTTTCTAAGTTCCACGGCAACCAAATTCGGATTAAAAATAGTTCTGCTGTGGAAGTTAGGTTTCGCGATTAAAGCTTCAGCTCCATATCTACCCTCCGACTTTGTAACAAGTTTAATATCGACATGCTTTCGCACGTTCTCCATTGTCTTACCAAATACCGCGTTGTTCATTAATTTAAATAAATTTTTTTCAAATTCATTGCTTGCACTTGTTCTCCGAGTCGTATTAAAATCAATTTATGATTTTAACCACGTGGATTGTTTAAATTTCAATACACGATGAATTTTTATTAATACAAGACCATTCGGTAAGGCTTGTTTTAACGCGCGATAATGGAGAACGTGCTTTTTCTTGGGTAGGAGGGTAGTTAGGAGCTTTTCCTCTTTAGATCCTGGAGGCTTCGAGCGTTCAGGGCAAAACGGAAAATCACTATGCTTATCATGCAAATTATCGGGGTAATCCAAATCAACTTCTAAAATATAGCCAATTGGCCCATCATCAGAGACGTTAAAATCAAAGCTATTGTCAACATTTTCTATCCACTCGAAACCACCATAGGGAAGTGACTGGATCATTGCCCAACCGTAAAGATTATTAGCATCAAAGTATACGATATAAGATGTCTCCTCACTTTCATTATATTCCTCCATATAAGGATTATTAGCTTTAGCGTACCGATTGGTGCATTGACTTACTCCACCTCTAATTCCACGTTCGATAAACATTACCATATCGATGTCAGTGAGGAGCTCTAATCTTATATTCGTATACTTTAACATGGTATCCCATGTCAATCCGGGTGTCGTGTAATAATGGGC
Source organism: Leptopilina myrica (nomen nudum) (assembly GCA_032872475.1). NCBI lineage: Eukaryota > Metazoa > Arthropoda > Insecta > Hymenoptera > Figitidae > Leptopilina > Leptopilina myrica (nomen nudum). The sequence continues at coordinate 40,037,413 of CM065459.1, read as the reverse complement.
TGGATCGAGACCGTACGCGATTAAACATTGATTTCTAAAATTTTCAAAAATGTCCAAGAGTAACAAAATATCGGTTTGCATATACAGGTACACATAATTACCCAAATTTTTACAATCAAACTCTGTCCACACATTCTGCGCATGTGCATAATCCTCATCAGAGACATTTGAATCGTTTAATGTGCTATAAAATTTTTCTTTTGGCGGTAATTCAATTTCATCAAGTTTTTCCTTCGAATCGATGTATTCGTAAGGAAAAACTCCTTTTCGCGTTAATAATTTGATTTTATCAGCACTGTAGTTAGAAAAAACTGTGTTTACAATGTTATATTCGTCGAGGTAGGATGCTAACTTGTCCAATGATGATGCCATAAATTTAAAAGAATCGATAAAGCGGAACTTGATGTAACTACCTTTCACACTTTTCGTGAAACTGATATACTTTTCTTTGTTAATAGGAAGCAAACAAACATCACCCTCAAATTCTGTAGCAATAGCTTCGATAATAAAATGCGCGTCATACCCGCTAAGATTATGAAAAACAACAGGTATTATTTGCGATTCATGATAATTAATATTGCAATCTTGATGCGCGGGTCCCCGATACTTCCCTGTTAGATGACAGTGGTCTCGTACTTTTACATCCCCAGGCTTGATTTTATTCCTACTAATATGACATGTCTAAAATCGTCTAGTTGCTGTCGACTTAACACTTCCATTGGTACAGGATTCTTAAATAAATTGTCAAGATTGTCAACAACATTCTTTAATTCAGTTGAAAACCATTTAGCCGGATTTTCTTCATCTCTTGGAGATGCTTTATACATGGACAAGGAGTTGTCAAAACCACACTTTAAATAATAGCCAATACTGAGAGTTTTGTGATTTTGAAAAATCTCAGTATTACTAGGTTGCTCTGGTGCTTCAGCAGGAATCAGGATACTTTCACAATCTGCATAAACAATAAATGGCACACGTTCCTTGTTTTGATAATTTTTAAATTCAACGAAATTATTCCCTGGTTCAGGAAGCTTAATACTCGTAACATTCATCTTTTGACAGATTTCTCCATGTTCACTTAGCTTCAGTTCATCGTAAAAATAATGCAGGCAACGATCACAGATGTATTTTTTACCCCTATGACCTGACAATTGAGTGCTGACAAGTCTGGATAAATCTTTAACATACACATAATGGTAGTTGAAAGAAATGATTTTTTGATCGTCCTCCTCCTCTTCAATCTTAAGATTTTCATCAATGTAGTGGTCTTCAACTCGAAGAAGATTTACATGAATAACCTTCCTTTGCGATGACAAATGTAATGGAGCAACCGTAAACTTTTCATCTTTTTTTATGAGTCCATACACATTCACTGAAATGTTGTTCTGTACCTCAAATTTTGAAACATCTTTGAGAGCAACAGGAAACTGAATTGCAGCGAAATTAAGATCATCTTCATAACACTTATATTTTGAAATTCGATCAGCATGGTTTTCAACTGGATGTAAAGCTGACAAAATTGACCATTTAAAGCATTGCTGATTAGAATTCTGAACATTAATGCAGGCCTGTTTTCTTTTAATAGAAGGTGGTAAATCGATATATGAACCAGCATGCATGGGATTATAAGTGTTAATGTTAACCTCCAACCTTTGAATAGAATAAAGTCTCCAATTCGATTCTTTCTGTTGGAATTCTTCCAATCTTTTCAAAGTTACTTGTTTAACATTACCATTGTACCACTCATCTAAGGGGGTTGTTAAAAAAATTTCACCCGTTTTCGCGATAAATGTCTTTAAATCAGACATTTCTTCCTTTCCGTTTATCGACTCTTTTATAAATTTCGCGCCCAACACAGTATACACTTTTAGTGGCCCATATTTATCTAAAGCTTTTCGTATGTTAAATTCAAACAAAATAGAGGCATCATCAAGAAACTCATTAACATCAATGTAGTCAATATTTAAAATAGCACTAGTCTGTAAACAACCATCAAATGCCTTATCAAAATCAACCCACTTCATTTTTTCATTCTCCACACGCACACCTGCACCACGTTTCATTAAAGCATTAAAAATGCAAAACAAGTATTCTAACCTTTGACTTAAATTTAAACATCTTGATTTCTGATAGGGCAAAGAATCGGATTTTTTTAAAAATGATTGCAAAATATTTTTGTTACGTCGACACTTGTTTTGCCATTCGAATGCACTAACAAGTTTATCCTCACCTGTAATTCCCATTGTCGTGATGAGTTGACGTTCAGCGATGTTAATGAAGTTTTCTGACTCATGACACAATTCGTTATACTCATCCACACTTATTCGATGTCGCCATTTTTTTTGACTGTTTTGATCTTCGACATGTTGAACCTAAGCCTAACAACCTGAGTAAAATAAAAAAAGGAATAAAACTAAAATAAAAAAAACCTACAGCTAAAAGAATAAAAGGATTATAACTAAAATAAAAAAATCCTAAAGCTAAAAAAATAACAGGAATAAAATAAAACTAAAAAAAATCCTAAAGCTGAAAGAATAAAAAGAACAAAATAAAAATTTAAGGGTTGGTTTTGAAAAAACAAAGGGGTGGTGTAATTTTGACATTGCTTTCAAGTTGTTGAAGGAGACGTACATAAATTTATTGTTCTAATTTGAAAAACAATATGGTTTTTCATTTTTTTTACTTTAAACTTTTATATTGTAAATTTAATGGTTGGAAAAAAAACATAAGGGTGGAGTAATTTTAACATTTCTTTTAAGTTGTTAAAAGAGAAGTACATAATTTATTGTTCTTTTTGAAAAGCATTGTGGTTTTTCATTTTTTTTACTTTAAATTTTATTTTGAAAATTTAAGGGTAGGTTTTGAAAAAACAAAGGGGTGGTGTAATTTTGACATTGCTTTCAAGTTGTTGAAAAAGTAGTACATAAATTTATTGTTCTGTTTTGAAAAACAATTTGATTTTTTATTTTGTTTACATTAAACTTTTATTTTGAAAATTTAAGGGTTGATTTAAAAAACAGAGGGGTTGAGTAATTTTAAAATTGCTTTTAAGTTATTAAAAGAGAAGTACATAAATTTATTGTTCTAATTTGAAAAACAATGTGGTTTTTTATTTTTTTTTACATTAAACTTTTATTTTGTAAATTAAGGTTTGGTTTAAAAAAAACAGAGGGGTTGAGTAATTTTAACATTGCTTTTAAGTTGTTGAAATAGAAGTACATAAATTTATTGTTCTATTTTGAAAAACAATGTGGTTTTTAATTTTTTTTACTTTAAACTTTTAATTTGTAAATTAAAGGGTTGGTTTAAAAAACAGAGGGGTGTAGTAATTTTAAAATTGCTTTAAATTTGTTAAAAGAGAAGTACATCATTTATTGTTCTTTTTGAAAAGCATTGTGGTTTTTTATTTTCTTTACTTTAAACTTTTATTTTGTAATTTTAAGGATAGGTTTTCAAAAAACAAAGGGGGTGGTGTAATTTTGACATTGCTTTTAAGTTGTTGAAAGAGAAGTACATAAATTTAATGTTCTAATTTGAAAAACAATTTTGTTTTTTATTTTTTTTCTTTAAACTTTTATTTTGTTAATTTAAGGGTAGGTTTTGAAAAAACAAAGTGGTGGTGTAATTTTGACATTGCTTTCAAGTTGTTGAAAAAGTAGTACATAAATTTATTGTTCTGTTTTGAAAAACAATTTGATTTTTTATTTTGTTTACATTAAACTTTTATTTTGTTAATTTAAGGGTTGATTTAAAAAACAGAGGGGTTGAGTAATTTTAAAATTGCTTTTAAGTTATTAAAAGAGAAGTACATAAATTTATTGTTCTAATTTGAAAAACAATGTGGTTTTTTATTTTTTTTTACTTTAAACTTTTATTTTGTAAATTAAGGTTTGGTTTAAAAAAAACAGAGGGGTTGAGTAATTTTGACATTGCTTTTAAGTTGTTGAAATAGAAGTACATAAATTTATTGTTCTATTTTGAAAAACATTGTTGTTTTTCCTTATTTTTACTTTAAACTTTTATTTTGTAAATTAAGGTTTGGTTTAAAAAAACAGAGGGGTTGAGTAATTTTGACATTGCTTTTAAGTTGTTGAAATAGAAGTGCATAAATTTATTGTTCTATTTTGAAAAAGAATGTGGTTTTTCATTTTTTTTACTTCAAACTTTTAATTTGTAAATTTAAAGATTGGTTTTAAAAAAACCAGAGGGGGTGGAGTCATTTTGACATTGCTTTTGAGTTGTTAAAAAAGAAATACATAAATTTCTTGTTCTGTTTTAAAAAACTATTTGGTTTTCTATTTTTTTACTTTCAACTTTTAATTTGTAATTTTAAGGATAGGTTTTCAAAAAACAAAAGGGGTGGAGTAATTTTGACATTTCTTTAAAGTTTTTGTAAGAGAAGTACATAATTTTATTGTTCTAATTTAAAAAACAATGTAGTTTTTCATTTTTTTTACTTTAAACTTTTAATATGTAAATGTAAGGGTTGGTTTAAAAAAACAGAGGGGTGGAGTAATTTTGACAGTTCTTTTAAGTTGTTGAAAGAGAAGAAAATAAATTAATTGTTCCATTTTGAAAAACATTGTTGTTTTTCCTTATTTTTACTTTAAACTTTTATTTTGTAAATTTAAGGTTAGGTTTTGAAGAAACAAAGGGGGTGGTGAAATTTTCACATTGCTTTTAAGTTGTTGAAAGAGAAGTACATAAATTTATTGTTCTATTTTAAAAAACTTTGTGGTTTTTCTTTATTTTTTACTTTAAACATTTTATTCTGTAAATTTAAGGGTAGGTTTTGAAGAAACAAAGAGGGTGGTGTAATTTTGACATTGCTTTTACGTTGTTGAAATAGAAGTACATAAATTTATTGTTCTATTTTGAAAAACAATGTGGTTTTTTATTTTTTTTACTTTAAACTTTTAATTTGTAAATTAAAGGGTTGGTTTTAAAAACAAAGGGGTGTAGTAATTTTGATATTGCTTTTAATTTGTTAAAAGAGAAGTACATTTATCGATTGGTTTTAAAAAAACCAGAGGGGGTGGAGTCATTTTGACATTGCTTTTGAGTTGTTAAAAAAGAAATACATAAATTTCTTGTTCTGTTTTAAAAAACTATTTGGTTTTCTATTTTTTTACTTTCAACTTTTAATTTGTAATTTTAAGGATAGGTTTTCAAAAAACAAAAGGGGTGGAGTAATTTTGACATTTCTTTAAAGTTTTTGTAAGAGAAGTACATAATTTTATTGTTCTAATTTAAAAAACAATGTAGTTTTTCATTTTTTTTACTTTAAACTTTTAATATGTAAATGTAAGGGTTGGTTTAAAAAAACAGAGGGGTGGAGTAATTTTGACAGTTCTTTTAAGTTGTTGAAAGAGAAGAAAATAAATTAATTGTTCCATTTTGAAAAACATTGTTGTTTTTCCTTATTTTTACTTTAAACTTTTATTTTGTAAATTTAAGGTTAGGTTTTGAAGAAACAAAGGGGGTGGTGAAATTTTCACATTGCTTTTAAGTTGTTGAAAGAGAAGTACATAAATTTATTGTTCTATTTTAAAAAACTTTGTGGTTTTTCTTTATTTTTTACTTTAAACATTTTATTCTGTAAATTTAAGGGTAGGTTTTGAAGAAACAAAGAGGGTGGTGTAATTTTGACATTGCTTTTACGTTGTTGAAATAGAAGTACATAAATTTATTGTTCTATTTTGAAAAACAATGTGGTTTTTTTTTTTTACTTTAAACTTTTAATTTGTAAATTAAAGGGTTGGTTTTAAAAACAAAGGGGTGTAGTAATTTTGATATTGCTTTTAATTTGTTAAAAGAGAAGTACATCATTTATTGGTCTTATTTAAAAAACCATGTGGTTTTTTATTTTTTTACTTTAAACTTTTATTTTGTAAATTAAGGTTTGGTTTAAAAAAAACAGAGGGGTTGAGTAATTTTGACATTGCTTTTAAGTTGTTGAAATAGAAGTACATAAATTTATTGTTCTAATTTGAAAAACAATGTGGTTTTTCATTTTCTTTACTTTAAACATTTACTTTGTAAATTAAGGTTTGGTTTAAAAAAAACAGGGTTGTGGAGTAATTTTGACAGTGCTTTTAAGTTGTTGAAAGAGAAGTACGTAAACTTCTTGTTCTGTTTTGAAAAACAATTTGCTTTTTTTTTATTTTAAACTTCTATTTTGTAAATTTAAGAATAGGTTTTCAAAAAACAAAGGAGGTGGAGTAATTTTGACATTGGTTTTAAGTAGTTGAAAGAGAAGTACATAAATTTATTGTTCTAATTTGAAAAACAATATGGTTTTTCTTTTTTTTTACTTTAAACTTTTTTATTTTTAATTTAAGGTTAGGTTTAAAAAAAACAAAGGGGATGGAGTAATTTTAACATTGGTTTTAAGTAGTTAAAAGAGAAGTACATAAATTTATTGTTGTAATTTGAAAAACAATATGGTTTTTCTTTTTTTTTACTTTAAACTTTTAATTTGTAAATTTAAGGATTGGTTTTAAAAAAACCAGAGGGGTTGGAGTAATTTTGACATTGGTTTTGAGTTGTTAAAAAAGAAATACATAAATTTCTTGTTCTGTTTTGAAAAACAATGTGGTTTTTCATTTTCTTTACTTTCAACTTTTAATTTGTAAATTAAAGGGTTGGTAAAAAAAACAGAGGGGTGGAGTAATTTTGACATTGCTTTTAAGTTGTTGAAATAGAAGTACATAAATTTATTGTTCTAATATGAAAAACAATGTGGTTTTTCATTTTTTTACTTTAAAGTTTTAATTTGTAAATTAAAGGGTTGGTTTAAAAAACAGAGGGGGTTGAGTAATTTTGACATTGCTCTTAAGTTGTTGAAAGAGAAGTACATAAACTTCTTGTTCTTTTTTGAAAAACAATTTGCTTTTTTATTTCTTTATTTTAAACTTTTATTTTGTTAATTTAAGGGTAGGTTTTTGAAAAAACATAGGAGGTTGGAGTAATTTTGACATTTCTTTGAAGTTGTTGAAAGAGAAGTACATTATTTATTGTTTTTTTTTAAAGCATTGTGGTTTTTTATTTTTTTTTACTTTAAACTTCTATTTTGTAAATGTAAGGATAGGTTTTCAAAAAACAAAGGGGATGGAGTAATTTTGACATTGCTTTTAAGTTGTTGAAAGAAAAGTACTTAAATTTAATGTTCTAATTTGAAAAACAATGTGGATTTTCATTTTGAAACATTGATGTGTAAATTGACAGACCAAGGGAAGCATATATCTATATATATTTCCTTTATTTTGATTTATAAACCTACTGTACGGTAAACTTCTGAAAACCCACGTGTTTCTAATGTGATAAACATCTTATACAAGTGTAATCAATATTTCTCATTCTTATGTAATATATATATATATATATATATATATATATATATATATAAAGAATGCTTTTGTATAAATTTAAAGGGACATTATTTACAAAATTTAAAATCCTCTTACAATGAGGCACGCGTCAAACTATATCAACTGATAAGATCTGTTTTGACAACATATTGTAATAGATTTTATGAATGAAATTATGTAATCTAAATTTTTCTTTAATTAAATATTATATTCTATTTTTGAGAAAATTTGTCGCTTTGAAACCAAATTAGAGGAATCTGCTCCAATAATTATTCGGTAATTCAGCTTTTATTCTTATTAAATTATCCACTACTAAATAAGATAATTTTGTTATCTTTCTTTCGTTAGATAAAAATTATAAAATATAAATTAATAAATTAAAAAATTAAATTAACACAATTTTTTAACTATAATGAAATCTTTTCTTATAATATAGTTCATTTAAATAAATAATTTTGTAAGTTCGGTTGCTATGGTCTATATGAGTTGACTCAACAAAAAAATAAAATAAAAATAAATAAAATGTTGATTCACTTTCGTAAGTATTCTTCCTTCACTCAATAATATCAATAATTACAATAAGTACATTATTTTCCAATTTGACAAATCTACAAACAAAAAGTAAATAAAATTTTATAATAAAATTTTATAAATCCTGCCTACAAAAGGTTAAGTTTCCCTATTCCCTAAATTAACTATTTTATTAATACATAAATATTCTTTAAAATTATAAATTTTTTCTAAATTTTGATTTGTTTTGAATATGATAAAATTATAATATCGAAAAATGATCAAAATTTGTTTAATTTACATAATAAAATTTATTTATTTCTCTGAAAAATCATATCAAATAATTAATTCAATTGAATTAATTATTACCTATTATAAATAATATTTAGGTGGTCTGGGATCAATATTTATTGAATCTTTCAAACTGCCACATCGATATAGCCTATTACTATATGAATGCAGCTCATAAGAATATTCAATAAACTTACGATTTGCTTTTGTTACCCCTTAAGGTTTCAGATTATGAGGTAGTAAACAAATTTCTTAGTAAATTCCCCAACACATCTACCAGGGTTTGACTTTGTAGATAATTTATTGTTTAATTACCAGGTAGTAAGTTGTAAAACAATGAATTCCTGAGTAATTTTTACGATTTGTAAATGTATGTGTAAATGTATGTCAAATATTGTAAAGTTCAGGTCGTAAGTTGTAAAACAACGAATTCCTGCGTTATATAATATTTTTAAAATATCAGTGTTATGTAAAATAATCAGGTAGTAAGTTGTAAAACAACGAATTCCTGAGTATTCTTTTTATATTTGTAAATGTTTATATTAATGAGTTATATATTGTAAAGTTGAGGTCGTAAGTTGTAAAACAACAAATTCTTGCGTTATACAATAATATAACAATGTCAGTATTATTGTTTAAATAATGTGTGTATATTGTAATTAATACTTACAACACCAGGTAGTAAGTTGTAAAACAACGAATTCCTGGGTGTTATAAGTACAGATTTAGAGTTTATACTCACGTACCTTTGTAGATAGAGTAGTCGAAGTGAGAGAGCGAGATCTTCGATTTCGCTGTTTATATACCAATTTGGAGACGCTATGGAAACTTCTAGAACTTTCTAGAATTTTCTATAATAATAATATTCGCCCTTAATCTCTTCCGGTTAATACGAAAAATCCGCGCGACTTCCGTTTCGCGAGACTATCTCTCTTCCTATTCACGGAAATTCATAACGCGTCATACTTTTTCAACCAATAATATTTAAATTTTTCCCAAAAGGACAGAGATATATTTTCTCTCTCTCTTGTCTCCAAATTGTCTACCGTATACCCACAACAATAATATTGCGTAACTGTCATTTATTTCCATCTCTGAATTTATTTTATTTCTTATTATTTAAATAAATCTTCAAATTATAAACTTTTATCAATTTAACTTTTTCTTATAATATTTATTAATTTTTTACTATTTATTAATATAAATTTTATTAATACTTTATTTATTAAAACCTAAATAAATAATTAATAACATAATTATAATTACCAAAATCCATACTAATTTTATAAAACAAAATATGCAATTCTATATGAAAAATTATCCTTATATTTAACTCTATATAAATTGTGCATAAAATTTATCTTTTCTTGAAATGATTTTTAATTTCTTCAAGTATGAAAATTTCTTATCTTTTTCTTAACCTTGGCCTTAAATCAGCTGTGCTGTTTCCATAGGTTTTCAAATGCTTTAGTACATTTGTACTCTATTGTTCTTATTTTGAATTTCTCACAATTTTAATTTAACAGAAATTTCATTTCTCATTCTCTAAATTTTATTCTTATTTTTAATTTTTATTCAATATTAATTTATAAATTTACAATTTATTTTGATTAAAATAATTTATAACAATTTAAACTTTGACTATTGAAATACCGTTTCAATTTTTTTACTTTCAACTTTTATTTTGTAAATTTAAGTGCAGGTTTTTGAAAAAACAGAGGAGGTTGGAGTAATTTTGACATTGCTTTTAGATTGTTAAAAAAGAAGTACATAAATTTATTGTTCTAATTTGAAAAACAATGTGGTTCTTTATTTTTTTTACTTCAAACTTTTAATTTGTAAATTAAAGGGTTGATTTAAAAAAACAGAAGGGTGGAGTAATTTTGACATTGCTTTTAAGTTGTTAAAAAAGAAATACATAAACTTGTTGTTCTGTTTTTAAAAACAATTTGGTTTTTTATTTTTTTACTTTAAACTTTTGTTTTGTTAATTTAAGGTTAGGTTTTGAAGAAACAAAGGGGGTGGTGTAATTTTGACATTGCTTTTAAGTTGTTAAAAGAGAAGTACATAAATTTATTGTTGTGGTTTTTCATTTTATTTACTTTAAACATTTAATTTATAAATTAAGGTTTAGTTAAAAAAACAGAGGGGTGGAGTAATTTTGACATTGCTTTTAATTTGTTGAAAGAGAAGTACATAATTTATTGTTCTATTTTGAAAAACATTGTGGTTTTTAATTTTTTTCTTTAAACTTTTATTTTTTAAATTTAAGGGTAGGTTTTGAAAAAACAAAGGGGGTGGTGTAATTTTGACATTGCTTTTAAGTTCTTAAAAGAGAAGTACATAAATTTATTGTTCTATTTTGAAAAACATTGTGGTTTTTCATTTTTTTTCTTTAAACTTTTATTGTGTAAATTTAAGGATAGGTTTTAAAAAAAAACAGAGCAGGTTGGAGTAATTTTGACATTTTTTTTAAGTTGTTGAAAGAGAAGAACATAAATTTATTGTTCTATTTTGAAAAACATTGTGGTTTTTCATTTTTTTTCTTTAAACTTTTATTTTGTAAATTTAAGGATAGGTTTTGAAATAATAAAGGGGGTGGAGTAATTTTGACATTGCTTTTGAGCAATTTAATAAAAAACAAAGGGTGTTTTAGTAATGTTGACATTGTTTCTGAGTTGTTGCAGCAGAAGTAGATAAATTTATTGTTTTGTTTTAAAGAGAAATATGTTATTCAATTTTTCTTACTTTAAAATTTGAAGTTAATTTAGTTTTCTCGATTTTAAAAACAGAGGGTGACGGAGCAATTCGGACTTCAGATTCTTATGCAGCGGGCAAAAATAATTTAAGATATGTATGTCTGGTTCCAAAAGCATACAACTTTTTTTTGTGTGCCTGTGTAATTGTTAATAACAATTATAATTATTAACTTTAAAATTATTTTTTAACAAAATAGACATAAATTACTTTAATAAACATAAATTGGTCTGCAAAAAATTCAATTTTTTTAAGAAGGACCAAAGTTATATATATGTTAATTAACGAAATTATTTAAATAAACTGGATTATGCATTATTATTTATCAGGTGCACAGTGAGCCAGGAGAACCTGTTCGGTGGCCAAATGTCAATTTATATTTTAAATGGCCTGAAACTTGTTACTCGGGGGTTTTTGGGGTCGCTAATTAAGAATCTGTTGTTAGATTTCAAAAATTTACAATTGCAGATTCAAGGTGGCGGATGTCTTTATTAAAAATTCATCAGATCCAATTAAAACTCATTACTCGGGGGTTTTCGAGGTCGCTGATTACGAATTTAATGTCAAATTTGAAAAATTTATTCTGGCGGTTTCAAGAAGGTAAACGATACGCAATAAAATTAATAGATTTTCTTGTAATTGCATATCTAGGTGTTTTTGATGTTGCTAATTTTAAACCTCATATTCAGGCTTTAAAAATAAAAAGGTTTTATTTATCTGGAGTGAAAAAACTCGTCCGCCATATTGGATCCGTCATTTTGAATTTTTAAAAACTAATAACAGATTCGTAATCAGCGACCTCGGAAACCCCTGAGTAACGAGTTTCAAGTGGATCTGATTAAGGGGGAGCCTACTTTAGAAGGCTTAAAAATAGCGCTTTTTTAAGAATTTTTTTTGGAAGGAGAAAAATAACTTAGACCTCTGGGCTTTTTAAGATTTTTTTGTACATATTTAAAGCATTTGTGATAAAATTTTTGACATGAAATATTAAAAAATAGATAAGTTAAAATTAATTGTTGATAGTGGTGCACATCTGGACTTAAAAACGGTGGACACGATATAGACCGCAATTCATTGTTTGAAACATAAAAATAAAGAAGAATTTTTAAGTTTACATATGTAGTTTCTATTTGAACTAAAAAAATTCCAAAGAAATAGTGAAATTCGTTAATTTTGAGTGATATAAACAGAAAAATCATTTTTTTGAAAAAAATAATGACTTTAACTGGTTCTCAAAATTGTTAAAAAAAATTTTCAATTTTTTTTGGTTTAAGTAGAAGAGGGATTAATACTGAGTAAGACAAGCCATCATTCATTAAAATCGGTCCAGGCGTTTTCTGTCAATCCTGGCCACGAGTTAGTAAATTTCGTAAAAAGTGAAATTCGAGAAAACGCGCTTTAACTTTCGCGCTACCGACGGGCCACCTGGCAGGTGGCCAAGCAATTATTAATGTTATAAATCTGCTCGAATTTTGCATAAAAAAATCGCGATTTTAAGTCACTGAACCAAATTTTATCTACTTTCGAAAAATAAAAAAATAAATTTTTTTTTACATTTCCTCTAGTTTATTTATAACAATTCAACAATTGGTTCTAACCTTCAATGTTTTTTAACATAACTTTTTACACTTGACAAAAATCAACGAAAAACATGAAAAATAATTTAGATTGGCCTCTAAAACTTTAGGTACATATTCTTGGATGTATTTTCTAACGATTTAAGCAAAAAAATCGATTTTTTTACCATGGAAAGTAGGCCCCCCCTTAATTTTTAAAAAAGTCATTCGCCATATTAGATTCGCCATTTTGAGTTTTTAAACTCTGACATTAGATTCGTAATCAGCAACCTCAAAAACCTCTGAGTAAAAATTTTTAGCCACTTTTGAATGGATGTTGATATTGTAACCAAGATTTTCCTAATCTTATTCACTACGTATATTGTGACTCAATCATTGCCTTTAATATTTACAATTTTTAGTAAACAAATGAATTTGTGGTAAAGTGTGCCACTTTTTCTTAAAATACGTATAACAAATAATACATACACATGCGAAACTTTTCAAAATCTTGGGGAACTCTTAAATCAAATATTATTTTTCACGCAACTTTACTTAAATTCTAACTTCTATGCTTATAAAATTAATCGAAAATAAATTATCCAATAATTAGATTCTGATTTGTTTGTTTGTTTGAGACTAATATTGAACATCATTAAGTAATTGTTTGAAAAAATTAACTCTATTTCGAGAAATGTACAGAACTTCAATGAAATTTTTAAGATAAATTTTTAAATATTTTTAAATTTTACATAATTATTAACGTGTTAAATATTTATAAATAACCGTGTCATTAATGAAAAAGATGCCAGAACTATTACTAATTAGAATGTCATAAATTACTTTAACAAAAGATAAAGTTCAAAAAGTCGACTTTTGGCCAGGAATCAAGGTGTTCTGGCCCACTGTGGGGTGGTCATACTAGACTAGTTTAAATTGATTTCGATCATGAGGAATGGAAAAATAAAAAATAAACATGATATTTTTTAAAATTCTTGTAAATTGTTAACTTTGAGTAACAAAAAAATATATAAACAATTAAAAATTAAAACAACGGGTTACAGGGAAACATGATTTCAAGTATAAGCTGTGACGTATTATTTTGAGCAATGAGTAATTTTACCAAAAATTTCTGCTTACGTCAGTCAAAATCTGACGCATTCAACACAAATAATAAAATTGAAATTTAATTAAATAAATTTCGTCATCAGGCGCCAATTAACTTTAAAGATGTAATTAATAAACTTTAACTCGACTCGGCCCAGCAAACCCAAACTCTCAAACTTCTAAGTTTCTGTCTCGCTTAGAGGGAATTCTGCCCATACAATATTGGCAGCAGAAAAGCCAACGACGGCCATCTTGGATAAAGGCCGTCTCATAAGTCAGCGACAGTGACGAATAAGGTCGCGCTCTACCTTACCGTCTGTGACTAAATTACCCCGCGCGGGTAAACAAAAAGATTAAAAAGACTGTAATTAAGTATAATTGTCGTGGGCCTTGGACTTACCAGGAGTAAACGAAGAGCGAATGTAGCGACGCGTTCGTTGTAGGCGAGTCAGCCATATTTTATTCATTTTCGATTTGATAGTTGTGTACGGCGCATCACGCCAATTTAAATTAGAAAAAAATAAATCTAAAACGGTGCCATGTCAGGATGAGGAGCACTCAGGGGTCGACGTCGCATCGATAATGAGTCCCAGTAAATTATAAAAAAGTGATTTCTCGCCGTGTTTGCACTTATTATTTCACAAATTCGAGAAGTAATGCTTGTCACCGCATTTTCATGCGGCCTTTACTTAACTCAATTTGGCCTTCCGCCAAACAATCTTGTATAATAAACTAAAAGACAAAAGTGATATTTCGTGAATAATAAAATTGACTAATTATGTATATGTTCGTAAGTATAGCGAAAGCAGCAGACCATCTTAGATGTGGGTCAAAATTTCTCAGAAATATCAATGTTGGTCGGGGATCTTTCGATTTTTTTGAAAATGGGTATATCTTTAGTGTTAGAAAAGATGTGATTGTAGGTCAAAGGGTTTTCAAAATTTTTTTAAATTGTTAAAGTTACGGTGCTTTTAATTTTTAGGTTAGAGTTTCTTTGAAAAGCGATATTTTTGACAAATTTTACTAAATCTTTTTCATTTTTTTAGGATGTTTTTAAGATTTATAACCGTTTAAAATAAAAATTTTAATTTTAAAAATTTCAAAAAATTTGCTCGGAAAAAAGTCAAAATTTTTTTTGAAATTAGTTTTATTTATTTATTTAAGATACACGGGCAACATTCAAGTGATGCCCATTTGTACAAATTAATGTACTGTTTGCGCAGCATTATTTACAAAAAAAAAAATAACATTAAGTTTAACTAAATAAATGTACTATAAATTAGATTATTATTAGATTATTAGAAATTAGATATTAGATTCATAAATCAAAGCACGTAGATCGCTGACAAAGACATTCAAATTGCCTCCGAAGAAATTTATATCCTTCTCGAACTGGTTTGCCTCCCTACGCAGTCTATAAGTTAATGAATTACATAAATAATTAGTTCTAGCAAATGGAATCTTAAATAGAGGAGCGTTTCTAATAATCCTATGTGGTACATATAAGCCGAACAAGGATAATAGCTCCGGACTATTGAT
Organism: Leptopilina myrica (nomen nudum); assembly: GCA_032872475.1. Classification (NCBI taxonomy): domain Eukaryota; kingdom Metazoa; phylum Arthropoda; class Insecta; order Hymenoptera; family Figitidae; genus Leptopilina; species Leptopilina myrica (nomen nudum). Next base: position 40,022,283 of record CM065459.1, on the reverse strand, counting down.
AAAACCGTTTACAATCTTAAACAAAAATAACAAATCTGAAAACATAAATCGTTGGTTAAGCAGTGGGATTCTGAGTAACATTCTCAGGTTAGCGTAGTCATGACTATAATAATTATAAGGCAAACCAATCTGTCTTGCCGCAAAACGCAGAAATCTATTCTGAATACGCTCCAAATCACACATGAGGTTCTCCTGACAAGGTCGCCACAAAACAGAAGCGAACTCAAGAATTGGTCTAACCAATGAAAAGTATAAGGCCCTCAAGGCTGCAATGTTTTTAAAGTGCGCCGCATTTCTCCTGACAAAGCCCAAAACTCTGGTAGCTCTATTAATAACTTCCGCTATATGTTCATGAAACGTGAAGGAATTGTTAATTAGAACTCCAAGGTCACGAATCACGGTCACCTTATTTAAAAAAACATTATTGAAATGGTATTTTCGATCAGTAGAATGTACTGATCTGGAGAACGATATGAAGTTGCATTTATTGATGTTAAAAAATAAGTTATTTTTAATTGACCAGTTATATAGATTGTTAAGATCGGATTGCATGTCCAGATAATCCTGATCACAATTTATAACTTTGAATATTTTTAGGTCGTCTGCATATAAAAGAAATTTTGAAAATATAATACTATTTTTTATGTCATTAATAAATAATAAAAAGAATAAAGGACCGAGATTCGATCCCTGAGGTACGCCGGAAGTAGCAAAAAAAACGTCAGAAAATGCATGATTCACGCGCACTGACAAAGTTCTGTCTGATAGGTAACTCTTAATCCATGTTAGTAAGCGGTCAGAGAAACCCAGATTCTCAAGCTTTGTCAAGAGAATGCCGTGATCAACCTTATCAAAGGCCTTCGCGAAGTCGGTGTATAACGCATCTACTTGTGAACCTGTGTCGAGGCTATTATATATGAAGTTAGAATAAATACTCAAATTTGTGAGGATAGACCTACCTTTTACGAAGCCATGCTGCTCCTCAATTATTAAGCTCTTAACCTGATGAAAAAGATCATCATATATAATACTCTCAAAGACTTTAGAGACGATACTTAAAAGTACAATAGGACGGTAGTTTGTGACATCTTTTTTATTTCCGTCCTTATGAACCGGAACTACTATTCCTCGTTTCCATACAAGTGGGAAAATTCCGCTAGAGAGTGATCTATTAAATAAAATATGGAGAGGTTCAACAAATGCGGAGCAGCAAGCCTCCAGGAGAAAAGGAGGAATCTCATCAGGGCCGGCACCCTTGTTAACATCGAGTAATTTAAGTTTTACAATAATTGATTCTTTAGTAATGTATGATAAATTAACAAAATTTAAGTTTGAATAAGAATTGTCTGTGATATTATTATTATTATTAGGGAACGAAACATTATAAACTGATTTAAAAAAAGATTTGAAACAGTTAGCGACATGTTCACTAGAGTTTGCCAAGGCAGAACCAAAAAAAACCTCACATGGAATTCGCGAGTCTTGTCGTAAATTATTTACAAATGTCCAAAAATATTTCGGATTCGAAGCAACAGAATTTTCGGCGCGCACAATATAATCGTTGTAACATTTTTTAGATACAGACTTACATTCGGACCTCAGACGAGAAAACTCAAGATAATCAGACACATTTATTTGGCCATAACCTAGTTTAATAAAACCATAAACTTTAGATTCCTTATGATTTCCCGCGTTTTTTCATTTAAAAAAATTGATGGAGGGTCTAAAGTATGGAAGTTATTTAAATTTTAGTCCGACGGTGAATATATGAGATGTGCTCACTATACGTCACGCGGTCCACGCGCACAAACCTATTTAAGGTTTATTAAATATCCACTACTTTAGAGTCAGTTGAAGCAGAATATTCTTTACAAATAATTTTTGATTCTATTTAAAAAAGTAAGTTAAAAGTCCTTTAAATATTAGAAAATTGATTCCTTGTAATTTTTTTTACAACGATTCTACTGTTTTTAAAAGTTTTGAATAAAAATTAATGATATTTAAAAAGATAGGTCAAACCATTATATTTCAAATAAAGTCGTTGCGGCCTAATTTAAAAAAAAATTCATACTTTTAGAATTAAATCTGTATGATCTCTGAATAACGAAATGAAAATAATTATATTAAAATATTTATTACTTTTCTTTAAATATGAGTGTAAAGTGGAGAAGGTGCGAAAAAATGGAACTTTTTTAGCAATTAGAAAATATTTAAAAAAGTATTGATAAATTCTTAAAAGTGCAAAAAGATTTATTGATTTATGTTTAAAATTAGTTAAATAATTATTCTTTAATAATAAAACTAGTAAAAATTTAAAACTAATAGATAAAAAAGGTTTTTAAAGTCGATCTACCAAATAACCTAATTTTGACGTATTTATCAATTAATTACGAGAAGGTGGAATTATTTAATTAAATAAAAACTCACCGAATATAGAGTATTTTTTATGAACTTTCAAAATTTCTTATCACTTTTTTAATTTTTCCGTAAAATATATAAGAAATATTGAGTTAAAGGACTTTTAACTTACTTTTTTAAATAGAATCAAAAATTATTTGTAAAGAATATTCTGCTTCAACTGACTCTAAAGTAGTGGATATTCAATAAACCTTAAATAGGTTTGTGCGCATGGACCGCGTGACGTATAGTCAGCACATCTCATATGTGCACCGTCGGACTAAAATTTGAATAACTTCCATAGTTTTAGACCCTCCATCAATTTTTTTAAATGAAAAAACGCGGGAAATCATAAGGAATCTAAAAATTGTGGTTTTATTAAACTAGGTCATGGCCAAATAAGTGTAAAACTAATTTCAAAAAAAATTTTGACTTTTTTCTAAGCAAATTTTTTGAAATTTTAAAAATTAAAATTTTCATTTTAAATGGTTATAAATCTTAAAAACATCCTAAAAATGAAAAAGATTCAGTAAAATTTGTCAAAAATATCGCTTTTCAAAGAAACTCTAACCTCAAAATTAAAAGCACCGTAACTCTAACAATTTTGAAAATTTTGAAAACCCTTTGACCTACAATCACATCTTTTCTAATACTAAAGATATATCCATTTTAAAAAAAATCGAAAGACCCCCGACCAACATTAATATTTCTGAGAAATTTTGACCCAGTTTTGACTGTTTGAAGGTTCTTTGATGCGTGTTTGAAAAAAGTCAAACGAGTTTTAATTGAATAAAAAATGTGTTTTTTCTAATTCTTCTTTATTATAATTAATCAATATATTAAATTAATAATTTTAAAACTATAAAGCAATCGAATAATTTGAAAATTAAAATAACAGGATAAAATATAGAGAAAATGCAGTTTTTACTGTTTAAAGGTTCTTTGATGCGTGTTTAAAAAGTGAAACGAGTTTAAATTGAATAAAAATGTGTTTTTTCCAATTCTTCTGTATTATTATTAATCAATATATTAAATCAATAATTTTAAACTATAAAGCAATCGAATATTTTGAAAAATAAAATAATAGGATAAAAAATAGAGAAAATGCAGTTTTTACTGTTTAAAGGTTCTTTGATGCGTGTTTAAAAAGTGAAACGAGTTTAAATTGAATAAAAATATGTTCTTTCTAATTCTTCTTTATTATTATTAATCAATATATTAAATCAATAATTTTAAACTATAAAGCAATCAAATATTTTGAAAAATAAAATAATAGGAAAAAAATAGAGAAAATGCAGTTTTGACTGTTCGAAAGTTTTTCAATGTCTGTTTGGAGAACTTCGAAAGAGTTTAAATTCAATAAAAATGTGTTTTTTCCAATTCTTCTTTATTATTATTGATCAACATATTAAGTCAATAATTTTAAACTATAAAGCAATCAAATATTTTGAAAATTAAAATAATATGATAAAAAATAGAGAAAATGCAGTTTTGACTGATTGAAGGTTCTTCGATGCGTGTTTCAAAAAAGTCAAACGAGTTTAAATTGAATAAAAATTTGTTTTTTCCAATTCTTCTTTATTATTATTATTAATCAATATATTAAATCAATAATTTTAAACTATAAAGCAATCGAATATTTTGAAAAATAAAATAATAGGATAAAAAATAGAGAAAATGCAGTTTTAACTGTTTGAAGGTTCTTCGATGCGTGTTTGAAAAAAGTCAAACGAGTTTAAATTGAATAAAAATGTGTTTTTTCCAATTCTTCTTTATTATTATTAATCAACATATTAAGTCAATAATTTTAAACTATAAAGCAATCAAATATTTTGAAAATTAAAATAATAGGATAAAAAATAGAGAAAATGCAGTTTTGACTGATTGAAGGTTCTTCGATGCGTGTTTGAAAAAAGTCAAACGAGTTTAAATTGAATAAAAATGTGTATTTTCCAATTCTTCTTTATTATTATTAATCAATATATTAAATCAATAATTTTAAACTATAAAGCAATCGAATATTTTGAAAATTAATATAATAGGAAAAAAATAGAGAAAATGCAGTTTTGACTGTTCGAAAGTTTTTCAATGTCTGTTTGGAGAACTTCGAAAGAGTTTAAATTCAATAAAAATGTGTTTTTTCCAATTCTTCTTTATTATCATTATTTAACATATTAAGTCAATTATTTTAAACTATAAAGCAATCGAATATTTTAAAAAATAAAATAATAGGAAAAAAATAGAATAAATGCAGTTTTGACTGTTCGAAAGTTTTTCAATGTCTGTTTGGAGAACTTCGAAAGAGTTTAAATTCAATAAAAATGTGTTTTTTCCAATTCTTCTTTATTATTATTGATCAACATATTAAGTCAATAATTTTAAACTATAAAGCAATCAAATATTTTGAAAATTAAAATAATATGATAAAAAATAGAGAAAATGCAGTTTTGACTGATTGAAGGTTCTTCGATGCGTGTTTGAAAAAAGTCAAACGAGTTTAAATTGAATAAAAATTTGTTTTTTCCAATTCTTCTTTATTATTATTAATCAATGTATTAAATCAATAATTTTAAACTATAAAGCAATCAAATATTTTGAAAATTAAAATAATAGGATAAAAAATAGAGAAAATGCAGTTTTGACTGATTGAAGGTTCTTCGATGCGTGTTTGAAAAAAGTCAAACGAGTTTAAATTGAATAAAAATGTGTTTTTTCCAATTCTTCTTTATTATTATTAATCAACATATTAAGTCAATAATTTTAAACTATAAAGCAATCAAATATTTTGAAAATTAAAATAATAGGATAAAAAATAGAGAAAATGCAGTTTTGACTGATTGAAGGTTCTTCGATGCGTGTTTGAAAAAAGTCAAACGAGTTTAAATTGAATAAAAATGTGTCTTTTTCAATTCTTCTTTATTATTATTAATCAATATATTAAATCAATAATTTTAAAACTATAAAGCAATCGAATAATTTGAAAATTAAAATTATATGATAAAAAATAGAGAAAATGCAGCTTTGACTGTTTGAAGGTTCTTTGATGCGTGTTTAAAAAAGTCAAACGAGTTTAAATTGAATAAAAATGTGTTTTTTCCAATTCTTCTGTATTATTATTAATCAATATACTAAATCAATAATTTTAAACTATAAAGCAATCGAATATTTTGAAAAATAAAATAATAGGATAAAAAATAGAGAAAATGCAGTTTTGACTGTTTGAAGGTTCTTTGATGCGTGTTTGAAAAAAGTCAAACTAGTTTAAATTGAATAAAAATGTGTTTTTTCCAATTCTTCTGTATTATTATTAATCAATATACTAAATCAATAATTTTAAACTATAAAGCAATCGAATATTTTGAAAAATAAAATAATAGGATAAAAAATAGAGAAAATGCAGTTTTGACTGTTTGAAGGTTCTTTGATGCGTGTTTAAAAAAGTCAAACGAGTTTAAATTGAATAAAAATGTGTTTTTTCAATTCTTCTTAGTTATTCTAAATCAATATATTAAATCAATAATTTTAAACTATAAAGCAATCGAATATTTTGAAAAATAAAATAATAGGATAAAAAATAGAGAAAATGCAGTTTTGACTGTTTGAAGGTTCTTTGATGCGTGTTTAAAAAAGTCAAACGAGTTTAAATTGAATAAAAATGTGTTTTTTCCAATTCTTCTTAGTTATTCTAAATCAATATATTAAATCAATAATTTTAAACTATAAAGCAATCGAATATTTTGAAAAATAAAATAATAGGATAAAAAATAGAGAAAATGCAGTTTTGACTGTTTGAAGGTTCTTTGATGCGTGTTTAAAAAAGTCAAACGAGTTTAAATTGAATAAAAATGTGTTTTTTCCAATTCTTCTTTATTATTATTAATCAATATATTAAATCAATAATTTTAAACTATAAAGCAATTGAATATTTCGAAAATTAAAATAACAGGATAAAAAATAGAGAAATTTTCACTGTTCGAGGGCTCTTCGATGCGTGTTCGAGGGAAGTCAAAGGAGTTGAAATTGAATAAAAATGTATTTTTTCAATTCTTTTTTATTGTTCTTAATTAATATATTAAATCGTTAATTTTAAACTATAAAGCAATCGAATATTTCGAAAATTAAAATAACAGGATAAAAAATAGAGAAAATGCACTTTTAACTGTTCGAAGGCTCTTCGATGCGTGTTCGAGGGAAGTCAAGGGAGTTTAAATTGATTAAAAATGTGTTTTTTTCAATTCTTCTTTATTATTTATAATCAATATATTAAATCAATAATTTTAAAACTATAAAGCAATTGAATATTTCTAAAATTAAAATAATAGGATAAAAAATAGAGAAAATGCATTTTTCACTGTTCGAAGGTTCATCGATGCGTGTTTAAAAAAGTCAAACGAGTTTAAATTGAATAAAAATGTGTTTTTTCCAATTCTTCTGTATTATTATTAATCAATATACTAAATCAATAATTTTAAACTATAAAGCAATCGAATATTTTGAAAAATAAAATAATAGGATAAAAAATAGAGAAAATGCAGTTTTGACTGTTTGAAGGTTCTTTGATGCGTGTTTGAAAAAAGTCAAACTAGTTTAAATTGAATAAAAATGTGTTTTTTCCAATTCTTCTGTATTATTATTAATCAATATACTAAATCAATAATTTTAAACTATAAAGCAATCGAATATTTTGAAAAATAAAATAATAGGATAAAAAATAGAGAAAATGCAGTTTTGACTATTTGAAGGTTCTTTGATGCGTGTTTAAAAAAGTAAAACGAGTTTAAATTGAATAAAAATGCTTTTTTTCAATTCTTCTTAGTTATTCTAAATCAATATATTAAATCAATAATTTTAAACTATAAAGCAATCGAATATTTTGAAAAATAAAATAATAGGATAAAAAATAGAGAAAATGCAGTTTTGACTGTTTGAAGGTTCTTTGATGCGTGTTTGAAAAAAGTCAAACTAGTTTAAATTGATTAAAAATGTGTTTTTTTCAATTCTTCTTTATTATTTATAATCAATATATTAAATCAATAATTTTAAAACTATAAAGCAATTGAATATTTCGAAAATTAAAATAATAGGATAAAAAATAGAGAAAATGCATTTTTCACTGTTCGAAGGTTCTTCGATGCGTGTTTGGAAAAAGTCAAACGAGTTTAAATTGAATAAAAATGTATTTTTTTAATTCTTTTTTATTGTTCTTAATTAATATATTAAATCGTTAATTTTACACTATAAAGCAATTGAATATTTCGAAAATTAAAATAACAGGATAAAAAATAGAGAAAACTGTTCGAAGGCTCTTCGATGCGTGTTCGAGGGAAGTCAAAGGAGTTGAAATTGAATAAAAATGTATTTTTTCAATTCTGTTTTATTGTTCTTAATTAATATATTAAATCGTTAATTTTAAACTATAAAGGAATCGAATATTTTAAATATTAAAATAATAGGATAAAAAATAGAGAAAATGCATTTTTCACTGTTCGAAGGCTCTACAATGCGTGTTTAAAGGAATTCGAACGAGTTGAAATTGAATAAAAATGTATTTTTTCAATTCTGTTTTATTGTTCTTAATCAATATATTAAATCAATAATTTTAAACTATAAAGCAATCGAATATTTTGAAAAATAAAATAATAGGATAAAAAATAGAGAAAATGCAGTTTTGACTGATTGTAGGTTCTTCGATGCGTGTTTGAAAAAAGTCAAACGAGTTTAAATTGAATAAAAATGTTTTTTTTCCAATTCTTCTTTATTATTATTAATCAATATACTAAATCAATAATATTAAAACTATAAAGAAATCGAATAATTTGAAAATTAAAATAATAGGATAAAAAATAGAGAAAATGCAGTTTTGACTTTTTGAAGGTTCTTTGATGCGTGTTTAAAAAAGTCAAACGAGTTTAAATTGAATAAAAATGTGTTTTTTCCAATTCTTCTGTATTATTATTAATCAATATACTAAATCAATAATTTTAAACTATAAAGCAATCGAATATTTTGAAAAATAAAATAATAGGATAAAAAATAGAGAAAATGCAGTTTTGACTGTTTGAAGGTTCTTTGATGCGTGTTTGAAAAAAGTCAAACGAGTTTAAATTGAATAAAAATGTGTTTTTTCCAATTCTTCTGTATTATTATTAATCAATATACTAAATCAATAATTTTAAACTATAAAGCAATCGAATATTTTGAAAATTAATATAATAGGAAAAAAATAGATAAAATGCAGTTTTGACTGTTTGAAGGTTCTTTGATGCGTGTTTAAAAAAGTCAAACGAGTTTAAATTGAATAAAAATGCTTTTTTCTAATTCTTCTTTATTATTCTAAATCAATATATTAAATACATAATTTTAAAACTATAAAGCAATCGAATAATTTGAAAATTAAAATAATATGATAAAAAATAGAGAAAATGCAGTTTTAACTGTTTGAAGGTTCTTCGATGCGTGTTTGAAAAAAGTCAAACGAGTTTAAATTGAATAAAAATGTGTTTTTTCCAATTCTTCTGTATTATTATTAATCAATATACTAAATAAATAATTTTAAACTATAAAGAAATCGAATATTTCGAAAATTAAAATAACAGGATAAAAAATAGAGAAAATGCATTTTTAACTGTTTGAAGGTTCTTTGATGCGTGTTTCGAAAAAGTCAAACGAGTTTAAATTGAATAAAAATGTATTTTTTCAATTCTTCTTTATTATTCATAATCAATATATTAAATCGTTAACTTTAAAACTATAAAGGAATAGAATATTTCGAAAATTAAAATAATAGGATAAAAAATAGAGAAAATGCATTTTTCACTGTTCGAGGGCTCTTCGATGCGTGTATAAAAAAGTCAAACGAGTTTAAATTGAATAAAAATGTGTTTTTTCCAATTCTATTGTATTGTTATTAATTAATATATTAAATCGTTAACTTTAAACTATAAAGCAATTGAATATTTCGAAAATTAAAATAACAGGATAAAAAATAGAGAAAATGCATTTTTAACTGTTTGAAGGTTCTTTGATGCGTGTTTGGAAAAAGTCAAACGAGTTTAAATTGAATAAAAATTTATTTTTTTAATTCTTTTTTATTGTTCTTAATTAATATATTAAATCGTTAATTTTAAACTATAAAGCAATCGAATATTTCGAAAATTAAAATAACAGGATAAAAAATAGAGAAAATGCACTTTTAACTGTTCGAAGGCTCTTCGATGCGTGTTTCGAAAAAGTCAAACGAGTTGAAATTGCATAAAAATGTATTTTTTCCATTCTTCTTTATTATTCTTAATCAATATATTAAATCAATAATTTTAAAACTATAAAGCAATTGAATATTTCGAAAATTAAAATAATAGGATAAAAAATAGAGAAAATGCATTTTTCACTGTTCGAAGGTTCATCGATGCGTGTTTGGAAAAAGTCAAACGAGTTTAAATTGAATAAAAATGTATTTTTTTAATTCTTTTTTATTGTTCTTAATCAATATATTAAATCGTTAATTTTACACTATAAAGCAATTGAATATTTCGAAAATTAAAATAACAGGATAAAAAATAGAGAAAATGCATTTTTAACTGTTTGAAGGTTCTTCGATGCGTGTTTGGAAAAAGTCAAACGAGTTTAAATTGAATAAAAATTTATTTTTTTAATTCTTTTTTATTGTTCTTAATTAATATATTAAATCGTTAATTTTAAAGCTAATAAGCAATAGAATATTTTGAATATTAAAATAATAGAATAAAAAATATAGAACATGCATTTTTGACTGTTTGAAGGTTCTTTGATGCGTGTTTAAAAAAGTCAAACGAGTTTAAATTGAATAAAAATGTGTTTTTTCCAATTCTTCTGTATTATTATTAATCAATATACTAAATCAATAATTTTAAACTATAAAGCAATCGAATATTTTGAAAAATAAAATAATAGGATAAAAAATAGAGAAAATGCAGTTTTGACTGTTTGAAGGTTCTTTGATGCGTGTTTGAAAAAAGTCAAACGAGTTTAAATTGAATAAAAATGTGTTTTTTCCAATTCTTCTGTATTATTATTAATCAATATACTAAATCAATAATTTTAAACTATAAAGCAATCGAATATTTTGAAAAATAAAATAATAGGATAAAAAATAGAGAAAATGCAGTTTTGACTATTTGAAGGTTCTTTGATGCGTGTTTAAAAAAGTAAAACGAGTTTAAATTGAATAAAAATGCTTTTTTTCAATTCTTCTTAGTTATTCTAAATCAATATATTAAATCAATAATTTTAAACTATAAAGCAATCGAATATTTTGAAAAATAAAATAATAGGATAAAAAATAGAGAAAATGCAGTTTTGACTGTTTGAAGGTTCTTTGATGCGTGTTTGAAAAAAGTCAAACTAGTTTAAATTGAATAAAAATGTGTTTTTTCCAATTCTTCTGTATTATTATTAATCAATATACTAAATCAATAATTTTAAACTATAAAGCAATCGAATATTTTGAAAAATAAAATAATAGGATAAAAAATAGAGAAAATGCAGTTTTGACTGTTTGAAGGTTCTTTGATGCGTGTTTAAAAAAGTCAAACGAGTTTAAATTGAATAAAAATGTGTTTTTTCCAATTCTTCTTTATTATTATTGATCAACATATTAAGTCAATAATTTTAAACTATAAAGCAATCGAATATTTTGAAAATTAAAATAATATGATAAAAAATAGAGAAAATGCAGTTTTGACTGATTGAAGGTTCTTCGATGCGTGTTTGAAAAAAGTCAAACGAGTTTAAATTGAATAAAAATTTGTTTTTTCAAATTATTCTTTATTATTATTAATCAATATATTAAATCAATAATTTTAAACTATAAATAAATCGAATATTTTGAAAAATAAAATAATAGTATAAAAAATATATAACATTCATTTTTTACTGTTTTAATGTTATTTTATGCGTGTTTGAAAAAATTCAAACTATTTTAAATTGAATAAAAAATGTGTTTTTTCCAATTCTTCTGTATTATTATTAATCAATATACTAAATCAATAATTTTAAAACTATAAAGCAATCGAATATTTTGAAAAATAAAATAATAGGATAAAAAATAGAGAAAATGCAGTTTTGACTGATTGAAGGTTCTTCGATGCTTGTTCGAAGAAAGTCAAACGAGTTTAAATTGAATAAAAATGTGTTTTTTCAATTCTTCTTTATTATTTATAATCAATATATTAAATCAATAATTTTAAAACTATAAAGCAATTGAATACTTCGAAAAATAAAATAATAGGATAAAAAATAGAGAAAATGCATTTTTCACTGTTCGAAGGCTCTTCGATGCGTGTTCGAGGGAAGTCAAAGGAGTTGAAATTGCATAAAAATGTATTTTTTCCATTCTTCTTTATTATTCTTAATCAATATATTAAATCAATAATTTTAAAACTATAAAGCAATCGAATATTTTGAAAATTAATATAATAGGAAAAAAATAGATAAAATGCAGTTTTGACTGTTTGAAGGTTCTTTGATGCGTGTTTAAAAAAGTCAAACGAGTTTAAATTGAATAAAAATGTGTTTTTTCCAATTCTTCTTTATTATTCATAATCAATATATTAAATCGTTAACTTTAAAACTATAAAGGAATAGAATATTTTAAATTTTAAAATAATAGGATAAAAAATAGAGGAAATGCATTTTTCACTGTTCGAGGGCTCTTCGATGCGTGTTCGAGGGAAGTCAAACGAGTTTAAATTGAATAAAAATGTGTTTTTTCCAATTCTTCTGTATTATTATTAATCAATATACTAAATCAATAATTTTAAACTATAAAGCAATCGAATATTTTGAAAAATAAAATAATAGGATAAAAAATAGAGAAAATGCAGTTTTGACTGTTTGAAGGTTCTTTGATGCGTGTTTAAAAAAGTCAAACGAGTTTAAATTGAATAAAAATGTGTTTTTTCCAATTCTTCTTTATTATTATTAATCAATATACTAAATCAATAATTTTAAACTATAAAGCAATCGAATATTTTGAAAAATAAAATAATAGGATAAAAAATAGAGAAAATGCAGTTTTGACTGTTTGAAGGTTCTTTGTGGCGTGTTTAAAATAGTCAAACGAGTTTAAATTGTATACAAATTTATTTTTTTAATTCTTTTTTATTGTTCTTAATTAATATATTAAATCGTTAACTTTAAAACTATAAAGCAATCAAATATTTTGAAAATTAAAATAATATGATAAAAAATAGAGAAAATGCAGTTTTGACTGATTGAAGGTTCTTCGATGCGTGTTTGAAAAAAGTCAAACTAGTTTAAATTGAATAAAAATGTGTTTTTTCCAATTCTTCTGTATTATTATTAATCAATATACTAAATCAATAATTTTAAACTATAAAGCAATCGAATATTTTGAAAAATAAAATAATAGGATAAAAAATAGAGAAAATGCAGTTTTGACTGATTGAAGGTTCTTCGATGCGTGTTTGAAAAAAGTCAAACGAGTTTAAATTGAATAAAAATGTGTATTTTTCAATTCTTCTTTATTATTATTAATCAATATACTTAATCAATAATTTTAAAACTATAAAGCAATCGAATATTTTGAAAATTAAAATAATATGATAAAAAATAGAGAAAATGCAGTTTTGACTGATTGAAGGTTCTTCGATGCGTGTTTGAAAAAAGTCAAACGAGTTTAAATTGAATAAAAATTTTTTTTTCTAATTCTTCTTTATTATTATTAATCAATATATTAAATCCATAATTTTAAAACTATAAAGCAATCGAATAAATTGAAAATTAAAATAATATGATAAAAAATAGAGAAAATGCAGTTTTGACTGATTGAAGGTTCTTCGATGCGTGTTTGAAAAAAGTCAAACGAGTTTAAATTGAATAAAAATGTATATTTTCCAATTCTTCTTTATTATTATTATTAATCAATATATTAAATCAATAATTTTAAACTATAAAGCAATCGAATATTTTGAAAAATAAAATAATAGGATAAAAAATAGAGAAAATGCAGTTTTAACTGTTTGAAGGTTCTTCGATGCGTGTTTGAAAAAAGTCAAACGAGTTTAAATTGAATAAAAATGTGTTTTTTCCAATTCTTCTTTATTATTATTAATCAATATACTAAATCAATAATTTTAAAACTATAAAGCAATCGAATATTTTGAAAATTAATATAATAGGAAAAAAATAGAGAAAATGCAGTTTTGACTGTTCGAAAGTTTTTCAATGTCTGTTTGGAGAACTTCGAAAGAGTTTAAATTCAATAAAAATGTGTTTTTTCCAATTCTTCTTTATTATTATTAATCAACATATTAAGTCAATAATTTTAAACTATAAAGCAATCGAATATTTTGAAAATTAAAATAATAGGATAAAAAATAGAGAAAATGCAGTTTTGACTGATTGAAGGTTCTTCGATGCGTGTTTGAAAAAAGTCAAACGAGTTTAAATTTAATAAAAATGTGTCTTTTTCAATTCTTCTTTATTATTATTAATCAATATATTAAATCAATAATTTTAAAACTATAAAGCAATCGAATAATTTGAAAATTAAAATTATATGATAAAAAATAGAGAAAATGCAGTTTTGACTGTTTGAAGGTTCTTTGATGCGTGTTTAAAAAAGTCAAACGAGTTTAAATTGAATAAAAATGTGTTTTTTCCAATTCTTCTGTATTATTATTAATCAATATACTAAATCAATAATTTTAAACTATAAAGCAATCGAATATTTTGAAAAATAAAATAATAGGATAAAAAATAGAGAAAATGCAGTTTTGACTGTTTGAAGGTTCTTTGATGCGTGTTTAAAAAAGTCAAACGAGTTTAAATTGAATAAAAATGTGTTTTTTCCAATTCTTCTGTATTATTATTAATCAATATACTAAATCAATAATTTTAAACTATAAAGCAATCGAATATTTTGAAAAATAAAATAATAGGATAAAAAATAGAGAAAATGCAGTTTTGACTGTTTGAAGGTTCTTTGATGCGTGTTTAAAAAAGTCAAACGAGTTTAAATTGAATAAAAATGCTTTTTTTCAATTCTTCTTAGTTATTCTAAATCAATATATTAAATTTATAATTTTAAAACTATAAAGCAATCGAATATTTTGAAAATTAAAATAATATGATAAAAAATAGAGAAAATGCAGTTTTGACTGATTGAAGGTTCTTCGATGCGTGTTTGAAAAAAGTCAAACTAGTTTAAATTGAATAAAAATGTGTTTTTCCAATTCTTCTGTATTATTATTAATCAATATACTAAATCAATAATTTTAAACTATAAAGCAATCGAATATTTTGATAAATAAAATAATAGGATAAAAAATAGATAAAATGCAGTTTTGACTGTTTGAAGGTTCTTTGATGCGTGTTTGAAAAAAGTCAAACGAGTTTAAATTGAATAAAAATATGTTCTTTCTAATTCTTCTTTATTATTATTAATCAATATATTAAATTAATAATTTTAAACTATAAAGCAATCGAATATTTTGAAAAATAAAATAATAGGATAAAAAATAGAGAAAATGCAGTTTTGACTGATTGAAGGTTCTTCGATGCGTGTTTGAAATAAGTCAAACGAGTTTAAATTGAATAAAAATGTGTATTTTCCAGTTCTTCTTTATTATTATTATTAATCAATATATTAAATCAATAATTTTAAACTATAAAGCAATCGAATATTTTGAAAAATAAAATAATAGGATAAAAAATAGAGAAAATGCAGTTTTAACTGTTTGAAGGTTCTTCGATGCGTGTTTGAAAAAAGTCAAACGAGTTTACATTGAATAAAAATGTGTTTTTTCCAAATCTTCTTTATTATTATTAATCAATATACTAAATCAATAATTTTAAAACTATAAAGCAATCGAATATTTTGAAAAATAAAATAATAGGATAAAAAATAGAGAAAATGCAGTTTTGACTATTTGAAGGTTCTTTGATGCGTGTTTAAAAAAGTCAAACGAGTTTAAATTGAATAAAAATGTGTTTTTTCCAATTCTTCTGTATTATTATTAATCAATATACTAAATCAATAATTTTAAACTATAAAGCAATCGAATATTTTGAAAATTCAAATAATATGATAAAAAATAGAGAAAATGCAGTTTTGACTGATTGAAGGTTCTTCGATGCGTGTTTGAAAAAAGTCAAACTAGTTTAAATTGAATAAAAATGTGTTTTTTCCAATTCTTCTGTATTATTATTAATCAATATACTAAATCAATAATTTTAAACTATAAAGCAATCGAATATTTTGAAAAATAAAATAATAGGATAAAAAATAGAGAAAATGCAGTTTTGACTGTTTGAAGGTTCTTTGATGCGTGTTTAAAAAAGTCAAACGAGTTTAAATTGAATAAAAATGTGTTTTTTCCAATTCTTCTTAGTTATTCTAAATCAATATATTAAATTTATAATTTTAAAACTATAAAGCAATCGAATATTTTGAAAAATAAAATAATAGGATAAAAAATAGAGAAAATGCAGTTTTTACTGTTTGAAGGTTCTTTGATGCGTGTTTAAAAAAGTCAAACGAGTTTAAATTGAATAAAAATGTGTTTTTTCCAATTCTTCTGTATTATTATTAATCAATATACTAAATCAATAATTTTAAACTATAAAGGAATCGAATATTTTAAATATTAAAATAATAGGATAAAAAATAGAGAAAATGCATTTTTCACTGTTCGAAGGCTCTACAATGCGTTTTTAAAGGAATTCGAACGAGTTGAAATTGAATAAAAATGTGTTTTTTTCAATTCTTCTTTATTATTCATAATCAATATATTAAATCGTTAACTTTAAAACTATAAAGGAATCGAATATTTTAAATTTTAAAATAATAGGATAAAAAATAGAGAAAATGCATTTTTCACTGTTCGAAGGCTCTTCGATGCGTGTTTCGAAAAAATCAAACGAGTTGAAATTGAATAAAAATGTGTTTTTTTCAATTCTTCTTTATTATTAATTAACATATTAAATCAATAATTTTAAAACTATAAAGCAATTGAATATTTCGAAAATTAAAATAACAGGATAAAAAATAGAGAAAATGCATTTTTCACTGTTTGAAGGTTCTTCGATGCGTGTTTGGAAAAAGTCAAACGAGTTTAAATTGAATAAAAATGTATTTTTTTAATTCTTTTTTATTGTTCTTAATCAATATATTAAATCGTTAATTTTACACTATAAAGCAATTGAATATTTCGAAAATTAAAATAACAGGATAAAAAATAGAGAAAATGCATTTTTAACTGTTTGAAGGTTCTTCGATGCGTGTTTGGAAAAAGTCAAACGAGTTTAAATTGAATAAAAATGTGTATTTTCCAATTATTCTTTATTATTATTATTAATTAATATATTAAATCGTTAATTTTAAACTATAAAGCAATCGAATATTTCGAAAATTAAAATAACAGGATAAAAAATAGAGAAAATGCACTTTTAACTGTTCGAAGGCTCTTCGATGCGTGTTCGAGGGAAGTCAAAGGAGTTTAAATTGATTAAAAATGTGTTTTTTTCAATTCTTCTTTATTATTTATAATCAATATATTAAATCAATAATTTTAAAACTATAAAGCAATTGAATATTTTGAATATTAAAATAATAGAATAAAAAATATAGAAAATGCATTTTTGACTGTTTGAAGGTTCTTTGATGCGTGTTTGAAAAAAGTCAAACTAGTTTAAATTGAATAAAAATGTGTTTTTTCCAATTCTTCTGTATTATTATTAATCAATATACTAAATCAATAATTTTAAACTATAAAGCAATCGAATATTTTGAAAATTAAAATAATATGATAAAAAATAGAGAAAATGCAGTTTTGACTGATTGAAGGTTCTTCGATGCGTGTTTGAAAAAAGTCAAACGAGTTTAAATTGAATAAAAATGTGTTTTTTCCAATTCTTCTTTATTATTATTAATCAATATACTAAATCAATAATTTTAAACTATAAAGCAATCGAATATTTTGAAAAATAAAATAATAGGATAAAAAATAGAGAAAATGCAGTTTTGACTGCTTGAAGGTTCTTCGATGCGTGTTTGAAAAAAGTCAAACGAGTTTAAATTGAATAAAAATGTGTATTTTCCAATTCTTCTTTATTATTATTAATAAATATACTAAATCAATAATTTTAAAACTATAAAGCAATCGAATATTTTGAAAAATAAAATAATAGGATAAAAAATAGAGAAAATGCAGTTTTGACTGATTGAAGGTTCTTCGATGCGTGTTTGAAAAAAGTCAAACGAGTTTAAATTGAATAAAAATGTGTTTTTCCAATTCTTCTTTATTATTAATTAACATATTAAATCAATAATTTTAAAACTATAAAGCAATCGAATAATTTGAAAATTAAAATAATAGGATAAAAAATAGAGAAAATGCAGTTTTGACTGATTGAAGGTTCTTCGATGCGTGTTTGAAAAAAGTCAAACGGGTTTAAATTGAATAAAAATGTGTTTTTTCCAATTCTTCTGTATTACTATTAATAAATATACTAAATCAATAATTTTAAACTATAAAGCAATCGAATATTTTGAAAAATAAAATAATAGGATAAAAAATAGAGAAAATGCAGTTTTGACTGATTGAAGGTTGTTCGATGCGTGTTTGAAATAAGTCAAAAGAGTTTAAATTGAATAAAAATGTGTTTTTTCAATTCTTCTTTATTATTATTAATCAATATACTAAATCAATAATTTTAAACTATAAAGCAATCGAATATTTTGAAAAATAAAATAATAGGATAAAAAATAGAGAAAATGCAGTTTTAACTGTTCGAAAGTTTTTCAATGTCTGTTTGGAGAACTTCGAAAGAGTTTAAATTCAATAAAAATGTGTTTTTTCCAATTCTTCTTTATTATTATTAATCAACATATTAAGTCAATAATTTTAAACTATAAAGCAATCGAATATTTTGAAAATTAAAATAATAGGATAAAAAATAGAGAAAATGCAGTTTTGACTGATTGAAGGTTCTTCGATGCGTGTTTGAAAAAAGTCAAACGAGTTTAAATTGAATAAAAATGTGTCTTTTTCAATTCTTCTTTATTATTATTAATCAATATATTAAATCAATAATTTTAAAACTATAAAGCAATCGAATAATTTGAAAATTAAAATTATATGATAAAAAATAGAGAAAATGCAGTTTTGACTGTTTGAAGGTTCTTTGATGCGTGTTTAAAAAAGTCAAACGAGTTTAAATTGAATAAAAATGTGTTTTTTCCAATTCTTCTGTATTATTATTAATCAATATACTAAATCAATAATTTTAAACTATAAAGCAATCGAATATTTTGAAAAATAAAATAATAGGATAAAAAATAGAGAAAATGCAGTTTTGACTGTTTGAAGGTTCTTTGATGCGTGTTTAAAAAAGTCAAACGAGTTTAAATTGAATAAAAATGTGTTTTTTCCAATTCTTCTGTATTATTATTAATCAATATACTAAATCAATAATTTTAAACTATAAAGCAATCGAATATTTTGAAAAATAAAATAATAGGATAAAAAATAGAGAAAATGCAGTTTTGACTGTTTGAAGGTTCTTTGATGCGTGTTTAAAAAAGTCAAACGAGTTTAAATTGAATAAAAATGCTTTTTTTCAATTCTTCTTAGTTATTCTAAATCAATATATTAAATTTATAATTTTAAAACTATAAAGCAATCGAATATTTTGAAAATTAAAATAATATGATAAAAAATAGAGAAAATGCAGTTTTGACTGATTGAAGGTTCTTCGATGCGTGTTTGAAAAAAGTCAAACTAGTTTAAATTGAATAAAAATGTGTTTTTCCAATTCTTCTGTATTATTATTAATCAATATACTAAATCAATAATTTTAAACTATAAAGCAATCGAATATTTTGAAAAATAAAATAATAGGATAAAAAATAGATAAAATGCAGTTTTTACTGTTTGAAGGTTCTTTGATGCGTGTTTGAAAAAAGTCAAACGAGTTTTAATTGAATAAAAAATGTGTTTTTTCTAATTCTTCTTTATTATTATTATTAATCAATATATTAAATCAATAATTTTAAACTATAAAGCAATCGAATATTTTGAAAATTAAAATAATAGGATAAAATATAGAGAAAATGCAGTTTTTACTGTTTAAAGGTTCTTTGATGCGTGTTTAAAAAGTGAAACGAGTTTAAATTGAATAAAAATGTGTTTTTTCCAAATCTTCTTTATTATTATTAATCAATATACTAAATCAATAATTTTAAAACTATAAAGCAATCGAATATTTTGAAAAATAAAATAATAGGATAAAAAATAGAGAAAATGCAGTTTTGACTATTTGTATGTTATTTGATGCGTGTTTAAAAAAGTCAAACGAGTTTAAATTGAATAAAAATGTGTTTTTTCCAATTCTTCTGTATTATTATTAATCAATATACTAAATCAATAATTTTAAACTATAAAGCAATCGAATATTTTGAAAATTCAAATAATATGATAAAAAATAGAGAAAATGCAGTTTTGACTGATTGAAGGTTCTTCGATGCGTGTTTGAAAAAAGTCAAACTAGTTTAAATTGAATAAAAATGTGTTTTTTCCAATTCTTCTGTATTATTATTAATCAATATATTAAATCAATAATTTTAAACTATAAAGCAATCGAATATAATGAAAAATAAAATAATAGGATAAAAAATAGAGAAAATGCAGTTTTTACTGTTTGAAGGTTCTTTGATGCGTGTTTGAAAAAGTCAAACGAGTTTTAATTGAATAAAAAATGTGTTTTTTCTAATTCTTCTTTATTATAATTAATCAATATATTAAATTAATAATTTTAAAACTATAAAGCAATCGAATAATTTGAAAATTAAAATAATAGGATAAAATATAGAGAAAATGCAGTTTTTACTGTTTAAAGGTTCTTTGATGCGTGTTTAAAAAAGTCAAACGAGTTTAAATTGAATAAAAATGTGTTTTTTCCAATTCTTCTGTATTATTATTAATCAATATATTAAATCAATAATTTTAAACTATAAAGCAATCGAATATTTTGAAAAATAAAATAATAGGATAAAAAATAGAGAAAATGCAGTTTTGACTGTTTGAAGGTTCTTTGATGCGTGTTTAAAAAAGTCAAACGAGTTTAAATTGAATAAAAATGTGTTTTTTCCAATTCTTCTGTATTATTATTAATCAATATACTAAATCAATAATTTTAAACTATAAAGCAATCGAATATTTTGAAAAATAAAATAATAGGATAAAAAATAGAGAAAATGCAGTTTTGACTGTTTGAAGGTTCTTTGATGCGTGTTTAAAAAAGTCAAACGAGTTTAAATTGAATAAAAATGTGTTTTTTCCAATTCTTCTGTATTATTATTAATCAATATACTAAATCAATAATTTTAAACTATAAAGCAATCGAATATTTTGAAAAATAAAATAATAGGATAAAAAATAGAGAAAATGCAGTTTTGACTGATTGAAGGTTCTTAGATGCGTGTTTGAAAAAAGTCAAACGATTTTAAATTTAATAAAAATGTGTTTTTTCCAATTCTTCTGTATTATTATTAATCAATATACTAAATCAATAATTTTAAACTATAAAGCAATCGAATATTTTGAAAAATAAAATAATAGGATAAAAAATAGAGAAAATGCATTTTTCACTGTTTGAAGGTTCTTCGATTCATGTTTCGAAAAAATCAAACGAGTTGAAATTGAATAAAAATGTGTTTTTTTCAATTCTTCTTTATTATTCATAATCAATATATTAAATCGTTAACTTTAAAACTATAAAGGAATCGAATATTTTAAATATTAAAATAATAAGAAGTGAAATAGAGAAAATGCATTTTTCACTGTTGAAGGCTCGTCGATGAGTGTTTAAAGGAAGTCAAACGAGTTTAAATTGAATAAAAATGTGTTTTTTTTAATTCTTCTTTATTATTTATTATCAATATACTAAATCAATAATTTTAAACTATAAAGCAATCGAATATTTTGAAAAATAAAATAATAGGATAAAAAATAGAGAAAATGCATTTTTCACTGTTGAAGGCTCGTCGATGAGTGTTTAAAGGAAGTCAAACGAGTTTAAATTGAATAAAAATGTGTTTTTTTTAATTCTTCTTTATTATTTATTATCAATATATAAAATTGTTAATTTTAAAGCTATAAAGCAATAGAATATTTTAAAAATTAAAATAATAGGATAAAATATAGAGAAAATGCATTTTTTACTGTTTAAAGGTTCTTTGATGCGTGTTTAAAAAAGTCAAACGAGTTTAAATTGCATAAAAATGTATTTTTTAAATTCTTCTTTATTATTATTAATCAATATATTAAATCAATAATTTTAAAACTATAAAGCAATTGAATATTTTGAATATTAAAATAATAGAATAAAAAATATAGAAAATGCAGTTTTGACTGTTTGAAGGTTCTTTGATGCGTGTTTAAAAAAGTCAAACGAGTTTAAATTGAATAAAAATGTGTTTTTTCCAATTCTTCTGTATTATTATTAATCAATATACTAAATCAATAATTTTAAACTATAAAGCAATCGAATATTTTGAAAAATAAAATAATAGGATAAAAAATAGAGAAAATGCAGTTTTGACTGTTTGAAGGTTCTTTGATGCGTGTTTAAAAAAGTCAAACGAGTTTAAATTGAATAAAAATGTGTTTTTTCCAATTCTTCTGTATTATTATTAATCAATATACTAAATCAATAATTTTAAACTATAAAGCAATCGAATATTTTGAAAAATAAAATAATAGGATAAAAAATAGAGAAAATGCAGTTTTGACTGTTTGAAGGTTCTTTGATGCGTGTTTAAAAAAGTCAAACGAGTTTAAATTGAATAAAAATGTGTTTTTTCCAATTCTTCTGTATTATTCTAAATCAATATATTAAATATATAATTTTAAAACTATAAAGCAATCGAATATTTTGAAAATTAAAATAATATGATAAAAAATAGAGAAAATGCAGTTTTGACTGATTGAAGGTTCTTCGATGCGTGTTTGAAAAAAGTCAAACTAGTTTAAATTGAATAAAAATGTGTTTTTCCAATTCTTCTGTATTATTATTAATCAATATACTAAATCAATAATTTTAAACTATAAAGCAATCGAATATTTTGAAAAATAAAATAATAGGATAAAAAATAGATAAAATGCAGTTTTGACTGTTTGAAGGTTCTTTGATGCGTGTTTGAAAAAAGTCAAACGAGTTTAAATTGAATAAAAATATGTTCTTTCTAATTCTTCTTTATTATTAATCAATATATTAAATTAATAATTTTAAAACTATAAAGCAATCGAATAATTTAAAAATTAAAATAATAGGATAAAATATAGAGAAAATGCAGTTTTTACTGTTTAAAGGTTCTTTGATGCGTGTTTGAAAAAAGTCAAACGAGTTTTAATTGAATAAAAAATGTGTTTTTTCTAATTCTTCTTTATTATAATTAATCAATATATTAAATTAATAATTTTAAAACTATAAAGCAATCGAATAATTTGAAAATTAAAATAATAGGATAAAATATAGAGAAAATGCAGTTTTTACTGTTTAAAGGTTCTTTGATGCGTGTTTAAAAAAGTCAAACGAGTTTAAATTGAATAAAAATGTGTTTTTTCCAATTCTTTTGTATTATTATTAATCAATATATTAAATCAATAATTTTAAACTATAAAGCAACCGAATATTTTGAAAAATAAAATAATAGGATAAAAAATAGAGAAAATGCAGTTTTTACTGTTTAAAAGTTCTTTGATGCGTGTTTAAAAAGTGAAACGAGTTTAAATTCAATAAAAATGTGTTTTTTCCAATTCTTCTGTATTATTATTAATCAATATATTAAATCAATAATTTTAAACTATAAAGCAATCGAATATTTTGAAAAATAAAATAATAGGATAAAAAATAGAGAAAATGCAGTTTTGACTGATTGAAGGTTCTTCGATGCGTGTTTGAAATAAGTCAAACGAGTTTAAATTGAATAAAAATGTGTATTTTCCAGTTCTTCTTTATTATTATTATTAATCAATATATTAAATCAATAATTTTAAACTATAAAGCAATCGAATATTTTGAAAAATAAAATAATAGGATAAAAAATAGAGAAAATGCAGTTTTAACTGTTTGAAGGTTCTTCGATGCGTGTTTGAAAAAAGTCAAACGAGTTTACATTGAATAAAAATGTGTTTTTTCCAAATCTTCTTTATTATTATTAATCAATATACTAAATCAATAATTTTAAAACTATAAAGCAATCGAATATTTTGAAAAATAAATTAATAGGATAAAAAATAGAGAAAATGCAGTTTTGAGTATTTGAAGGTTCTTTGATGCGTGTTTAAAAAAGTCAAACGAGTTTAAATTGAATAAAAATGTGTTTTTTCCAATTCTTCTGTATTATTATTAATCAATATACTAAATCAATAATTTTAAACTATAAAGCAATCGAATATTTTGAAAATTCAAATAATATGATAAAAAATAGAGAAAATGCAGTTTTGACTGATTGAAGGTTCTTCGATGCGTGTTTGAAAAAAGTCAAACTAGTTTAAATTGAATAAAAATGTGTTTTTTCCAATTCTTCTGTATTATTATTAATCAATATACTAAATCAATAATTTTAAACTATAAAGCAATCGAATATTTTGAAAAATAAAATAATAGGATAAAAAATAGAGAAAATGCAGTTTTGACTGTTTGAAGGTTCTTTGATGCGTGTTTAAAAAAGTCAAACGAGTTTAAATTGAATAAAAATGCTTTTTTTCAATTCTTCTTAGTTATTCTAAATCAATATATTAAATTTATAATTTTAAAACTATAAAGCAATCGAATATTTTGAAAAATAAAATAATAGGATAAAAAATAGAGAAAATGCAGTTTTTACTGTTCCAAAGTTTTTTAATGCCTGTTTGGAGAACTTCGAAAGAGTTTAAATTCAATAAAAATGTGTTTTTCCAATTCTTCTTTATTATTAATTAACATATTAAATCAATAATTTTAAAACTATAAAGCAATCGAATAATTTGAAAATTAAAATTATATGATAAAAAATAGAGAAAATGCAGTTTTGTCTGATTGAAGGTTCTTCGATGCGTGTTTGAAAAAAGTCAAACGAGTTTAAATTGAATAAAAATGTGTTTTTTCCAATTCTTCTGTATTACTATTAATCAATATACTAAATCAATAATTTTAAACTATAAAGCAATCGAATATTTTGAAAAATAAAATAATAGGATAAAAAATAGAGAAAATGCAGTTTTGACTGATTGAAGGTTCTTCGATGCGTGTTTGAAAAAAGTCAAACGAGTTTAAATTGAATAAAAATGTGTATTTTCCAATTCTTCTTTATTATTATTAATCAATATACTTAATCAATAATTTTAAAACTATAAAGCAATCGAATATTTTGAAAATTAAAATAATATGATAAAAAATAGAGAAAATGCAGTTTTGACTGATTGAAGGTTCTTCGATGCGTGTTTGAAAAAAGTCAAACGAGTTTAAATTGAATAAAAATGTGTTTTTTCCAATTCTTCTTTATTATTATTAATCAATATACTAAATCAATAATTTTAAAACTATAAAGCAATCGAATATTTTGAAAATTAATATAATAGGAAAAAAATAGAGAAAATGCAGTTTTGACTGATTGAAGGTTCTTCGATGCGTGTTTGAAAAAAGTCAAACGAGTTTAAATTTAATAAAAATGTGTCTTTTCCAATTCTTCTTTATTATTATTAATCAATATATTAAATCCATAATTTTAAAACTATAAAGCAATCGAAAAATTTGAAAATTAAAATAATATGATAAAAAATAGAGAAAATGCAGTTTTGACTGATTGAAGGTTCTTCGATGCGTGTTTGAAAAAAGTCAAACGAGTTTAAATTGAATAAAAATGTGTATTTTTCAATTCTTCTTTATTATTATTAATCAATATACTTAATCAATAATTTTAAAACTATAAAGCAATCGAATATTTTGAAAAATAAAATAATAGGAT
Source organism: Leptopilina myrica (nomen nudum) (assembly GCA_032872475.1). Taxonomy (NCBI): domain Eukaryota; kingdom Metazoa; phylum Arthropoda; class Insecta; order Hymenoptera; family Figitidae; genus Leptopilina; species Leptopilina myrica (nomen nudum). Next base: position 39,996,875 of record CM065459.1, on the reverse strand, counting down.
AAAAAATAGAGAAAATGCAGTTTTGACTGTTTGAAGGTTCTTTGATGCGTGTTTAAAAAAGTCAAACGAGTTTAAATTGAATAAAAATGTGTTTTTTCCAATTCTTCTGTATTATTATTAATCAATATACTAAATCAATAATTTTAAACTATAAAGCAATCGAATATTTTGAAAAATAAAATAATAGGATAAAAAATAGAGAAAATGCAGTTTTGACTGTTTGAAGGTTCTTTGATGCGTGTTTAAAAAAGTCAAACGAGTTTAAATTGAATAAAAATGTGTTTTTTCCAATTCTTCTTAGTTATTCTAAATCAATATATTAAATTTATAATTTTAAAACTATAAAGCAATCGAATATTTTGAAAATTAAAATAATATGATAAAAAATAGAGAAAATGCAGTTTTGACTGATTGAAGGTTCTTCGATGCGTGTTTGAAAAAAGTCAAACTAGTTTAAATTGAATAAAAATGTGTTTTTCCAATTCTTCTGTATTATTATTAATCAATATACTAAATCAATAATTTTAAACTATAAAGCAATCGAATATTTTGAAAAATAAAATAATAGGATAAAAAATAGATAAAATGCAGTTTTTACTGTTTGAAGGTTCTTTGATGCGTGTTTGAAAAAAGTCAAACGAGTTTTAATTGAATAAAAAATGTGTTTTTTCTAATTCTTCTTTATTATAATTAATCAATATATTAAATTAATAATTTTAAAACTATAAAGCAATCGAATAATTTGAAAATTAAAATAATAGGATAAAATATAGAGAAAATGCAGTTTTTACTGTTTAAAGGTTCTTTGATGCGTGTTTAAAAAGTGAAACGAGTTTAAATTGAATAAAAATGTGTTTTTTCCAATTCTTCTGTATTATTATTAATCAATATATTAAATCAATAATTTTAAACTATAAAGCAATCGAATATTTTGAAAAATAAAATAATAGGATAAAAAATAGAGAAAATGCAGTTTTTACTGTTTAAAGGTTCTTTGATGCGTGTTTAAAAAGTGAAACGAGTTTAAATTGAATAAAAATGTGTTTTTTCCAATTCTTCTGTATTATTATTAATCAATATATTAAATCAATAATTTTAAACTATAAAGCAATCGAATATTTTGAAAAATAAAATAATAGGATAAAAAATAGAGAAAATGCAGTTTTTACTGTTTAAAGGTTCTTTGATGCGTGTTTGAAAAAAGTCAAACGAGTTTTAATTGAATAAAAAATGTGTTTTTTCTAATTCTTCTTTATTATAATTAATCAATATATTAAATTAATAATTTTAAAACTATAAAGCAATCGAATAATTTGAAAATTAAAATAATAGGATAAAATATAGAGAAAATGCAGTTTTTACTGTTTAAAGGTTCTTTGATGCGTGTTTAAAAAAGTCAAACGAGTTTAAATTGAATAAAAATGTGTTTTTTCCAATTCTTTTGTATTATTATTAATCAATATATTAAATCAATAATTTTAAACTATAAAGCAATCGAATATTTTGAAAAATAAAATAATAGGATAAAATATAGAGAAAATGCAGTTTTTACTGTTTAAAGGTTCTTTGATGCGTGTTTAAAAAAGTCAAACGAGTTTAAATTGAATAAAAATGTGTTTTTTCCAATTCTTCTGTATTATTATTAATCAATATACTAAATCAATAATTTTAAACTATAAAGCAATCGAATATTTTGAAAATTCAAATAATATGATAAAAAATAGAGAAAATGCAGTTTTGACTGATTGAAGGTTCTTCGATGCGTGTTTGAAAAAGTCAAACGAGTTTAAATTGAATAAAAATGTGTTTTTTCCAATTCTTCTTTATTATTATTAATCAATATACTAAATCAATAATTTTAAAACTATAAAGCAATCGAATATTTTGAAAATTAATATAATAGGAAAAAAATAGAGAAAATGCAGTTTTGACTGTTCGAAAGTTTTTCAATGTCTGTTTGGAGAACTTCGAAAGAGTTTAAATTCAATAAAAATGTGTTTTTTCCAATTCTTCTTTATTATTATTAATCAACATATTAAGTCAATAATTTTAAACTATAAAGCAATCGAATATTTTGAAAATTAAAATAATAGGATAAAAAATAGAGAAAATGCAGTTTTGACTGTTCCAAAGTTTTTTAATGCCTGTTTGGAGAACTTCGAAAGAGTTTAAATTCAATAAAAATGTGTTTTTCCAATTCTTCTTTATTATTATTAATCAACATATTAAATCAATAATTTTAAAACTATAAAGCAATCGAATAATTTGAAAATTAAAATAATAGGATAAAAAATAGAGAAAATGCAGTTTTGACTGATTGAAGGTTCTTCGATGCGTGTTTGTAAAAAGTCAAACTAGTTTAAATTGAATAAAAATGTGTTTTTTCCAATTCTTCTGTATTATTATTAATCAATATACTAAATCAATAATTTTAAACTATAAAGCAATCGAATATTTTGAAAAATAAAATAATAGGATAAAAAATAGAGAAAATGCAGTTTTGACTGTTTCAAGGTTCTTTGATGCGTGTTTAAAAAAGTCAAACGAGTTTAAATTGAATAAAAATGCTTTTTTTCAATTCTTCTTAGTTATTCTAAATCAATATATTAAATTTATAATTTTAAAACTATAAAGCAATCGAATATTTTGAAAAATAAAATAATAGGATAAAAAATAGAGAAAATGCAGTTTTTACTGTTTAAAGGTTCTTTGATGCGTGTTTAAAAAGTGAAACGAGTTTAAATTGAATAAAAATATGTTCTTTCTAATTCTTCTTTATTATTATTAATCAATATATTAAATCAATAATTTTAAACTATAAAGCAATCAAATATTTTGAAAAATAAAATAATAGGAAAAAAATAGAGAAAATGCAGTTTTGACTGTTCGAAAGTTTTTCAATGTCTGTTTGGAGAACTTCGAAAGAGTTTAAATTCAATAAAAATGTGTTTTTTCCAATTCTTCTTTATTATTATTGATCAACATATTAAGTCAATAATTTTAAACTATAAAGCAATCAAATATTTTGAAAATTAAAATAATATGATAAAAAATAGAGAAAATGCAGTTTTGACTGATTGAAGGTTCTTCGATGCGTGTTTGAAAAAAGTCAAACTAGTTTAAATTGAATAAAAATGTGTTTTTCCAATTCTTCTGTATTATTATTAATCAATATACTAAATCAATAATTTTAAACTATAAAGCAATCGAATATTTTGATAAATAAAATAATAGGATAAAAAATAGATAAAATGCAGTTTTGACTGTTTGAAGGTTCTTTGATGCGTGTTTGAAAAAAGTCAAACGAGTTTAAATTGAATAAAAATATGTTCTTTCTAATTCTTCTTTATTATTATTAATCAATATATTAAATTAATAATTTTAAAACTATAAAGCAATCGAATAATTTGAAAAATAATAGGATAAAAAATAGAGAAAATGCAGTTTTGACTGATTGAAGGTTCTTCGATGCGTGTTTGAAATAAGTCAAACGAGTTTAAATTGAATAAAAATGTGTATTTTCCAGTTCTTCTTTATTATTATTAATCAATATATTAAATCAATAATTTTAAACTATAAAGCAATCGAATATTTTGAAAAATAAAATAATAGGATAAAAAATAGAGAAAATGCAGTTTTAACTGTTTGAAGGTTCTTCGATGCGTGTTTGAAAAAAGTCAAACGAGTTTACATTGAATAAAAATGTGTTTTTTCCAAATCTTCTTTATTATTATTAATCAATATACTAAATCAATAATTTTAAAACTATAAAGCAATCGAATATTTTGAAAAATAAAATAATAGGATAAAAAATAGAGAAAATGCAGTTTTGACTATTTGAAGGTTCTTTGATGCGTGTTTAAAAAAGTCAAACGAGTTTAAATTGAATAAAAATGTGTTTTTTCCAATTCTTCTGTATTATTATTAATCAATATACTAAATCAATAATTTTAAACTATAAAGCAATCGAATATTTTGAAAATTCAAATAATATGATAAAAAATAGAGAAAATGCAGTTTTGACTGATTGAAGGTTCTTCGATGCGTGTTTGAAAAAAGTCAAACTAGTTTAAATTGAATAAAAATGTGTTTTTTCCAATTCTTCTGTATTATTATTAATCAATATACTAAATCAATAATTTTAAACTATAAAGCAATCGAATATTTTGAAAAATAAAATAATAGGATAAAAAATAGAGAAAATGCAGTTTTGACTGTTTGAAGGTTCTTTGATGCGTGTTTAAAAAAGTCAAACGAGTTTAAATTGAATAAAAATGCTTTTTTTCAATTCTTCTTAGTTATTCTAAATCAATATATTAAATTTATAATTTTAAAACTATAAAGCAATCGAATATTTTGAAAAATAAAATAATAGGATAAAAAATAGAGAAAATGCAGTTTTTACTGTTCCAAAGTTTTTTAATGCCTGTTTGGAGAACTTCGAAAGAGTTTAAATTCAATAAAAATGTGTTTTTCCAATTCTTCTTTATTATTAATTAACATATTAAATCAATAATTTTAAAACTATAAAGCAATCGAATAATTTGAAAATTAAAATTATATGATAAAAAATAGAGAAAATGCAGTTTTGTCTGATTGAAGGTTCTTCGATGCGTGTTTGAAAAAAGTCAAACGAGTTTAAATGGAATAAAAATGTGTTTTTTCCAATTCTTTTGTATTACTATTATTCAATATACTAAATCAATAATTTTAAACTATAAAGCAATCGAATATTTTGAAAAATAAAATAATAGGATAAAAAATAGAGAAAATGCAGTTTTGACTGATTGAAGGTTCTTCGATGCGTGTTTGAAAAAAGTCAAACGAGTTTAAATTGAATAAAAATGTGTATTTTCCAGTTCTTCTTTATTATTATTATTAATCAATATATTAAATCAATAATTTTAAACTATAAAGCAATCGAATATTTTGAAAAATAAAATAATAGGATAAAAAATAGAGAAAATGCAGTTTTAACTGTTTGAAGGTTCTTCGATGCGTGTTTGAAAAAAGTCAAACGAGTTTACATTGAATAAAAATGTGTTTTTTCCAAATCTTCTTTATTATTATTAATCAATATACTAAATCAATAATTTTAAAACTATAAAGCAATCGAATATTTTGAAAAATAAAATAATAGGATAAAAAATAGAGAAAATGCAGTTTTGACTATTTGAAGGTTCTTTGATGCGTGTTTAAAAAAGTCAAACGAGTTTAAATTGAATAAAAATGTGTTTTTTCCAATTCTTCTGTATTATTATTAATCAATATACTAAATCAATAATTTTAAACTATAAAGCAATCGAATATTTTGAAAATTCAAATAATATGATAAAAAATAGAGAAAATGCAGTTTTGACTGATTGAAGGTTCTTCGATGCGTGTTTGAAAAAAGTCAAACTAGTTTAAATTGAATAAAAATGTGTTTTTTCCAATTCTTCTGTATTATTATTAATCAATATACTAAATCAATAATTTTAAACTATAAAGCAATCGAATATTTTGAAAAATAAAATAATAGGATAAAAAATAGAGAAAATGCAGTTTTGACTGTTTGAAGGTTCTTTGATGCGTGTTTAAAAAAGTCAAACGAGTTTAAATTGAATAAAAATGCTTTTTTTCAATTCTTCTTAGTTATTCTAAATCAATATATTAAATTTATAATTTTAAAACTATAAAGCAATCGAATATTTTGAAAAATAAAATAATAGGATAAAAAATAGAGAAAATGCAGTTTTTACTGTTCCAAAGTTTTTTAATGCCTGTTTGGAGAACTTCGAAAGAGTTTAAATTCAATAAAAATGTGTTTTTCCAATTCTTCTTTATTATTAATTAACATATTAAATCAATAATTTTAAAACTATAAAGCAATCGAATAATTTGAAAATTAAAATTATATGATAAAAAATAGAGAAAATGCAGTTTTGTCTGATTGAAGGTTCTTCGATGCGTGTTTGAAAAAAGTCAAACGAGTTTAAATTGAATAAAAATGTGTATTTTCCAATTCTTCTTTATTATTATTAATCAATATACTTAATCAATAATTTTAAAACTATAAAGCAATCGAATATTTTGAAAATTAAAATAATATGATAAAAAATAGAGAAAATGCAGTTTTGACTGATTGAAGGTTCTTCGATGCGTGTTTGAAAAAAGTCAAACGAGTTTAAATTGAATAAAAATGTGTCTTTTTCAATTCTTCTTTATTATTATTAATCAATATATTAAATCAATAATTTTAAAACTATAAAGCAATCGAATAATTTAAAAATTAAAATTATATGATAAAAAATAGAGAAAATGCAGTTTTGACTGTTTGAAGGTTTTTCGATGCGTGTTTAAAAAAAGTCAAACGAGTTTAAATTGAATAAAAATGCTTTTTTTCAATTCTTCTTAGTTATTCTAAATCAATATATTAAATTTATAATTTTAAAACTATAAAGCAATCGAATATTTTGAAAATTAAAATAATATGATAAAAAATAGAGAAAATCGAAAGCTATTTGAAGCACTTTGAACGACAAAGTATTTCTTATTAATTATTTTGTTTTATTTATCATTAATTATTTTTAAAAGTGGGAAAACAATAAGCAATTTTTGAGTAAAAAAGATTTTTTATTTTAATTAGCAATATTATATTTTTATAAACAAAATAAATTTATTGGCGACTGTTTTAAGGTTCTTTGACAGTTATTCCAAGAACATTGGACGACTAACCTACAAATTTTTTCTATTTAATTTTTATGTCATTTGGGAAGAAATAAATTATTTCTTTTAGGTAATAAATTAAATTTTGTACTTACCAAGTAGTATAATGTATATATTTATATTTTAACAGCATTGAAAATATAGATTGTATAAGGTTCGCATTTATACAATAAATTTTTGTGATCAAAATGTAAAGTTTAATCGAATGATAATTTTGAAATAAATAATTAGACACCAAAATAAGCAGTATATCTCTTAAGCTTAAATAAAAATTTAAATATAATAAATAAATAATGTACAAGTTACAAAAGTAATTTTATTTCAATCAATAATATATTTTTATTACATTGAAAGCAAATTATAACCTACAAACAATTCATTAAATACAAGAACCTAGTATTTATACTTAACACTAAAACTTATCGTTTTCTGTCACTCTTTATTGTTTATTATTATTTATCATAATTGTAAATAAATGTCCCTTAATTATCCATAAAAATTTTTTTTTCACATGAAAATTAAAAGCACTACACTTAACCTCTTTCGTTTACATAATATTTATTGTTTACTGTCATTCCTGATTATTTATCACAATTTTTTCGTTCACAGAATATTATTATTATCACTGTTAAAAAATACACTTTCATTATTTGTGTCAACTGTCACATGAAAATGATGCACTTAACCTTTTTCATTCAAATATTAATTTATATACACATTATTTAATATTTGAGAATCTAGCTCCATCTCTACGAATTATTTATATTTATAAATTTCTATTAACCGACGCTTTATATTTTCCGCATGTAAGTTGACCCTCTATTACTGACTAACCACTGTACGCTGTGAAGTGAGCGCTTTTCGGTTAAATCCACGTTCGCACAGTGGTCGGAGAGACCCTATTTAATGCGAAAAATTAAAAAGACTGCACCGATTGCAACGAAACTTTAGGTTATTTTTAATTTCGCCATACTTAATAAGAATATATATTAAAATTTAAAATTTGACCGTTGACAGCTGTCAAAGTAACTATCAATTTTATCAAAAATGAGTAAATCTGCACAAAAATAACTTCTAACAGGTTTTGAGACTTTCTGAATCCAAATTTTATGTCTAATTTAAAATTGGTAGTTGACAGCTGTCAAAGTGACTGTCAATTTTTTTAAAAATGAGTAAATCTACATACAAATTTTACCTATAAGATTTTTAGGCTTACTGATCTCGAATTTCACGTAAAATTTATAATTTGACAGTTGACAGCTGTCAAAGTGACTCAATTTTATCAAAAATGTGTAAATCTGCACAAAAATAACTTCTATTAGGTTTTGAGACCTCCTGAAACCAAATTTTATGTTAAATTTAAAATGTGATAGTTGACAGCTGTCAAATTGACTGTCAGTTTTATAACAAATGAGTAAATCTACATAAAAAGTTTACCTATAAGATTTTTAGACTCACGTGTCCCGAATTTTCGGTAAAATTTATAATTTGACAGTTGACAGCTGTCAAAGTGACTGTCAGCTTTTTAAAAAATGAAAAAATGTTTATAAATATAACTATTACATTTGCAGACTGTGTAGTCACAATATTGATATCGAACTTAAACTTTGACAGTTACCTTCTATCACTGTATATGTCATAATATAAAAATATCTTTATTTATTAGAGTTAATTATTTAAAGAGAATTTCTTTTTAAAAATAAATTAACAATTAAAATGGAAGAAAGTAATTTAATAATAACATATTTTTTAGGGCTAAAATGTAAGAAATTATTTTCATATTACTTTCTATCTTTCAGGTTCATCAACAGATACCTATATGAAAAACCTTTGAATACCAAATTTCGTAGAAACTAAACAATTTTTAAAAAAATTTGACGCCATATTGGAACCGCCATTTTAAAATTTTGAATATTAATTTCACATTTATCAAGACACACAATAAAAAACACTCGTAAAAAATGCCTACCATGAATTAATTGAATATTTAATGTTATAATCCACTTTTTGTCATTTTGAACCACTGTTGTAATCGGACTAATGAAACAAAAATGTCAAAAAAAAATTTTGGCGCAAGTTTGCGCAGCTGTTTTATTCGCAGGTCATTAAAAGAAACTTTAGACTACTCTTGTAAAAAGAATTAGAATCGTACTCGGTCGTACTTTTTTTGTATACCTTTTTAAAAAAAATTATTCAAATAAAAAGCTATATTATAAAGCAATTGATATTTTATTAACAAATTTTTTTTTTGGTTATAATTATTCGAGAAAACATCTTTTTTCAGCTTGAGAAATGACATAAAATCGTTAAACATTTTTAATATTGACTCCTGGAATACGAAAACTTGTTAAGAAAACTCATATTATAAAGGGTAAAAAATTCCACTTATAAACCCCGCTTTTTAAACATATATATCGCCTTTCTTAATCAATTTCATTGTAAATACCGATCAGTTTTGAAATCTAGGGACACTTATGAGTAATAATCGCTTTATCTAATTTAATTTAACGCAATTTAAAAATTACTATTTTTCGCATAAAATAGTGTACCTCCGACCACTGTGGTTCGGTGAATTACACATTCAGAACATTCCCCTACAACCGTATTAAGGGGGTTTGTAGGGGATTAAGGGAGTTAAGAATTTATTTTTTGTGTTTTTCGGTTCTAGCGAACAAGAAAACATAGAATACGATACCATACTCGACTTTTCGTCAAAATTAAAATTCAAACTCCCTGCCAGGAGGTATTAAGGGGTTGTAAGGAGTTAAGAGAGGGAAGTATTTGTTTTTGGACGACTTTTTCGGATTCAGCGACCCATAAAACATAGGAATAAACACCCTACTATACTTTTCGTCAAAATCAAAATTCCAACCCCCTCCCCTAGGAGGTATTAAGGGGGTTTTACGGGGTTAAGGGAGGGAAGTGTTTGTTTTTAGATTACTTTTCGGATTCAGCGACCCAAAAAACATAGGAATAGACATCCTACTCGACTTTTTCTTATATCTGAAATTGCAACCCCCATGACTGGGTGGGAGGGGGTGGTGCGGAAAAATGGACAAGCACAAAAAAATTTCATGGTCATATTCGGTTTCAGCGATCTCAAAAACATAGGAGTAAAGGGTTGTGTCGTTTGGGTCACGACCGTTTTTGTGCCTGTGTAATTAGGTTTTTATATTTACCCTGAGAATTCGAAAACTCTGGGTGAATGTAAACAGATCTTCAACTTCATTTAAAAATAATAATATAATAAATTATTGGATTTACCATTTTTAAATTTAAAATTTTGATTTTAGATTCTTATTCAGCAACCTTAAAAACTTTTTTTTACCAAGTTGAATAAAAATCTATTAAAATTTGTTCAAGTTGTTCAAGTTTTTCATTACTAATTTTGTAATGGTTGATTGTTTATTTTTTGATACATTATCAGTCAACTGGTTGATTTTTCTATACATCTACGAAGGATTTTTTTCAGTTTTTCCATCTCTACTTAAAACAGTAGTATACGTGAAATAACTTGTTTCTTAAACCTCGCTTAAGAGGTTATGCACTAAAAATAATGATACTCGACGGTTAATTTAAATCAAACTACACTTGCATTTAAAATTCAATTCACGACGGATAATTTAACAAAAATAAAGATATATTTATTTAATTTAAATTATTCTTTCATTTATCGGTTCACGACGGTTATTTTACTAAAAATAAAGACATATTTATTCAAATCGAATTACTCTTGCATTTATCAGTTCACGACAGCCGATGCACCAAAATTAATGAGGTATGTTATGTCTTACCTTATTATTACTTTCCCTAGTTATCCTCGATTTATCTTTAATTGAGAATAATTGAAGTTGGGACGAGGTTACATAAATGACAAGAAATAATTCTATTTGAACACAATAAAATATGAATTTTTTGGAAATTTTATTGAAAAATGTAGAAGTAACTTTGAAACTATCATTATCATCTTGTAGAGCATTAAAAAACGCTTCGACTGACCTATTTTTGAAGCTAATTCGATTAGAAATAAAGAAGGTATTGATATTTCAAAATACAGAAATTGTGATGGAAATTTAAAAAAAAAATTTTATGTGGAATTAACTTTGAAACGTTGAAAAATATAATTTTCCAAATAATTTCTAAAATTTAAAAAAAGAAAATAATTAGTCATAATATACCATAAAAATCAAAACCTCTTATGTATCGAAACTGAATTTTTAATCAAATAACGAGAAAAAAATATTATAGCAATTGAGAATAATTGTTCAAAATTTATACTTCATTATTATTAACATCTCTATGAGGAAGCACAGTGTTCATGACATAAACATAACGAGATTTACGAAAACAAATTAAATGAACACCAAAATTATAACAAAAATATATAACTTGGCAGCGGTTTTATTATTTTGTTATTATTGTTACAATTAATTATTATTTTTAATATTGAAAATATGTTACGATGACGTAACATTTGTAAGCCTTAAAAAAGGATGATTGTTTATATAAGTATAATAATTAATAATATAATTTTTACTTTTAAAAATTTATAACCGCCCTTAAAAGGTTACGTTTGTAATGAAAAATTCGAAAAATACATAGTTACAAATATCTAACAAATTTTCAAAGATTCGCGAACACGAGGTTTATATATTCTTAAAAAATGACTTTTCCTCTGTTTGTTTTTAAAAAATCGTTTAATTAATGTGTTTAATTATGCTTGAAAAATATTATTACAAGGCGTCATAAATAATTAAACAAAAGTTTAAAAAATTCAAATCATTATTAAAAATAAATAGTTATTTGTTGAATATCGTATTTAAATATAATATTTAAAATAAAACCGTAATTTAAATATTGTTATTATAGTTTTTTTGAAATTTTTGAAGAGCAAAAACACTGTGATGAAATGATTAATAACGAAAAGTTAAATGGTTTTTAATAAAATTAGAACCAAAAGAAGAAATCTTGAAAAATATATGGATAATTTCTTTGTGACGTAATTAGTTTTGAGACCACACTTTAATATCAAATGCTCTCTTTTCGTTATAGACGTTTGTAAACCGTTACGCATATAGGCGAAAAGTACATGTGTGAAGTCCTTTCAAAAGGGGTTGCTTTTCGAGGATCCTTTGGGCTTTGGGTAAAAGCTTTAGTCGCAGTTGACATTAATTAATTGTAACTCGACGTGGAATACGAGCATAATTACTTTGCTCGAGTGGCCTCAGCTAAAAGTTTGCTTGTTATCAGAGCGTTACATGGCCCTTCATATACACATAAGTAGAAAACACATCGATTATCCCAAGTTCCTCGAGAAAGGATTGTCTCCTTATTTCCCCTCTCTCTCTATCTCTATCACCCCGTAAGAAAGCTTTTCGTTAAAAAAAAAATTGGGTCTTTCTCCCCCAAAAATTGAAATTTATTTTTAATTTTGATTTTTTTGGGTCAAAAAATTTTTTTTTCAAAATGCTTATTTCCAATTGAAAGAGCATGAAAAAACCTTTCCAAAATGTACTTTGTCAAATTTGTATGTTTAATTGTTTAAGAGTAAAAAATTATTGAAATAAGCATTGTACTGAAAAACACAAAAATTTAACCCTTTCAATTGCAAAGTGGCAAATTTAAAATTTTAAAATGGCGTCATTACTGTGTCACCTCAAAGACACTAAATTCAAAAATTTGAAAATATATCTATCAACTACTTTTATGAAAAGGTTCAAAAATAATAACTCATGGTATATTTGAATGTTTTTGGGGTCGCTGATTACGAGTCTGAAATCAGATTTTGAAAATAAAAAATTGCAGATCCAATATGGCAGACATTTAAAAAAATTTAGATTCGCTTGAAACTTATCCTATTTTGATTCTGATACTGTAACGAAACAAAATTTACTTTCTATTTTGATTCCGATACTGTAACGAAACAAAATTCACTTCCTACTTTGATTCTGATACTGTAACGAAACAAAATTTACTTCCTATTTTGATTCTGATACTGTAATACTGCAATTCAGTTTTCATATAGAAACAGAAGTCGATTCGAATTCTACTTCAGATTTCGTATGTAAAAACGATATTATCTTCTGATATATTTGACATTTGCAACAAAATTTAGGTTTAATGACACTTCGACATGCGCAGTATTATTTTATCAAAATTAAAACAAGAAAGAATTTTGATTTTGATATTAGAACCAAAACGAAATAGAGTGGAATTTTGATTTGATATTAAAACCAAAACGAAACAGAGTGGAATTTTGATTTTGATATTGGAACCAAAACGAAATAGAGTGCAATTTTAATTCTGATACCCATATCCGAATCAAAACAAAAGTATTTTTTAATTTTGTTTTGATTCCGTGACGGTCCCTGCTATAAACTTAACTTAAGGTGGAGATATTTGTACTGTGAATAGTACTTAACATACAACTAATGTTAACGAACTTTCGTTTAGTTCCATGAATTCGTCATAAATTCAGAGACGGTCAATTGTTTTTAGAAGTGCAAAAAAGAAAAAATGATCTTCGGATGTTTAAGTTTTTCGATTATTATTTTTGAGACTTAATTTGTTCGACAAAATTTTTTTGATGCTATTAGATGTCCTTTTTCGAAATATACATATAGTTTTGTTTGATTTAAAAAAGATTTATTTAAATTTATTCTGAAATGTGAGAAACACATTCGGGGTAAAGCCGCTCACTTATTAAATTTGTGTAGGAAGCCGAATCAGTATTAACAGTATTTGCATTTTTTGGCGATTTAAAAATTTTTAATTTTAAAAATATTTATTAAAAGATAAATAATATTCATTTCCTAACAATGTTCTTGAATTATTGGGTAATTAGTTCTGCCGTCTTGATGAAGAAAGTGGTTAAGTGACATTTTTATGAAAAATGAGATTTTTATACTGTTGGATTCGTTATAAAATTTAGAATCTATCTACAGTATAATATTTTACCGATTTTAATTAATTTTAAAGATAATGAGACTATAATGATGACGTAGATGAGAACTTTCATTGAAGCACGAACCGTATTGCCGAGTGCGGCTTGGAAATGTAGCCCGACTAGACCCAAAAAGCTAAGGCGTTGAAAAGTATAACACTTATCCACTTTATTCTCAAGTTTTATATTCCCAAAAAGATCAACATTCAGATGCGTACTTGCATTTTTGTATTGCGCACACCATAAGCTAAAATATTTGCAGTTACGGTTAGTAAAGCAGTGTCAAAAATTAAGCGTCTCAGACAGTAAGTGCACTTACGCTTTTAAGGCAGTAGTTTGACGATTTTAAAATTACAAGAAAAACAAAGTATAAATTTTAACCTGATTTTGGGGTAAAAATTCGCTGCAACAAAATTTAACCTAGATGAAGGTGCCACTGTCTATGTGAGTTAACATTGGCTTAAATTACCCGCAACAAAATTTATACTACTTTTATTCTGTAATTAATTTTTAACAGTATTCGACATTTTGTTTTTAATAAATTAAAATTTTAAAATGCGATTTGTATGGGGTCTTTGGATTAGGCTGTAATTTGGTGAAATTGTAGTATTAGATACTAGAAACTAGTGTGCCAAAATTTTTTTGAATGTTGAAGTTACGCCATTTTGAATTTTTTTGTTATGTTTTTAAATCTTAATATTTCCGAAAGTTTTCAATGAAATTTAATAAAATTTGGAAAACTTATACTTGAAATCATGTTTCTTCTGACTATTACATAACAAAAAAAAAATTTTTTGACATAAAAAAGTCAAAAAAAAATTTTTTGAAACTGTTTTGCCCAAGCGGGACCGATTTTTGAGTTTTCTTGTCAATTAATAAGATATTTCTTATAATTTCACCTTTCATTAAAAAAAAGAAATTGATGGAGACTCAAATAGTTTTCGAGATATTGCAATTTTTGGGAAGCGCGACCATGTTTCAGTGCCAGCGCTGTGTTTGTGCCCAGGACGCTTTGCACAGTAGGATTCTTACACTTTACTGTTCAAAATTGCCTAGAGCCTACAAATTTTATCCGATTTTGATGTTCTTAGTCTTAAATGAAAGGAGATAAATTTTTAATGATAATTATTAACTTTAAAATTATTTTTTAACAAAATAGACATAAATTATTTAAATAAACATAAATTTGTCTGCAAAAAATACAATTTTTTTAAGAAGGACCAGACTTATTTATTTGTTAATTAACGAAATTATTTAAATAAAATGAATTATGCATTATTTTTATAAGGAATAACTTATCATCAAATCATACTGAAGACGGAAATAATGAGAAATTTAATATATACAAAATAAAACTGTCGGGATTACCTTAAATTCTTAAAAAATCAAGTGATTGGATTTACCCCGAGGGGTGAGCGGATTTACCCTGGAAAATTGTGATTTTGAAATTTGGTATATGTGTATTAAAAATTTTCCCTAAGTAAAACTAAAAGAGATAAATCCAAAATTCTTTTTTATTTTGTTAGCAGAAATCATAACCTTTCAAATTATATAAATTAACTTGGATTTAGAGAATGATTTCCTAGGTTTTTACCGTTCTGAAAAAAGGTGAGCGGATTTACCCCAGTATCCCCTACTATATGTGAGAATTAGCTATAATTATAGCAGTAGCAAAATACATTTTTTTCTGTTTGGTTCGGTTTAGTTGAAAAGGGTTTCTCTACTTTTTTACTTCAAATGTTAAGGGGTTATTTGCTTTCTAAGAGTCCTTTTTTTAACATTGCACTGAATGTCACGGAAGATTGATCAATATGTTTCAGTCGATTTTCAACAATCTTTTTCTGTTTAAAGTGTTGATCACTCTGGTTGATAGATTATATTCAAAATCTAAAATATAATAGGGGTTGTTTTCGAAAATATGGTTATTTGTAATATAAATGTGCCAGTTTATAAATAAAATAAAAGTTAATCCATGTATTAAAATATTTACGATGATTAGAATAGTTAATTCTTCTCTTAGATGGTATTAATTGTAAAAGAGGTAGTTTTTAAGGGTTGATATTTTACATTTATATTTGTTTAACATTAACAGTCCTCTTTTTATATATTTTATGTCATTTTTGCCACTAATAGGATATTTACCCCCTGTTTATAGCCAAACAATTAGCGTTTAGAGTTTAACTAAACTATATATTTAATCCCACATAGTAAAAAAACTTCCAGATAACTTTCAGGAAGTTATCTTCGGTAACTTCCTAGAAATTTCCAGGAAATACAATATTGTCCGCAGGTTAGAAGCTTCCCATGGAAACTTTCTTTGGTAACTTCTCATAGAAACTTCCTGGAAGTTACCCGAAAAATTCCAAAAATTATTAAAAAATTTTTTTAGTTAAATTATTATTTAAAAAGGTTTAAAGAAATTTTAATGATTCAAATTTTGCATTGTTTTAAAATAAATAAGTGGGTTATAGGACAGTATTTTTTCAAAATTATGCTTATATATGACTAAATAACACGTAATATTTAATTATAGAAAGTTTAAAAGATACACATTCTAGAATATAAAATTTGGAAATTTTCATTTTTTAAATTTTTTGAAAAAATGTAATACCTATATATATATATATATATATATATATATATATATTGTAACGTTGATTTTAAATAATCACGTTATAAAAACCGAATTAAGTTCTCGCCGAAACTCATTCAATCTATTCGTGAATAATTATTATAAATTAAATACGGTAGCCAGAATCGAACTCAACATTTTTACTTTATGATTATATCTTTGAATTATATAGAATCGATATAACACAGAAATGTTGAGTTGTACAAAAATATATTGTTTATCTCAAGAGAATTCCACACGTTATGGTTGATTATAAAACATCAATTTATTTATTGTTATTTAATTATTAACCGACCGAAAATGTGTCAACAATTTATACCAATCGGCACAAATCTACTGTCAACTGGCAACCACCTGTCATAGATGTTGGGCCTGTTATCATGCTACTGGGGCGAACCCATGGTGCGCATGACCTATATACGGGACCGAAGCAGGATGCCAATTTACCTAATTTCGACAGTTCGTGCCTGGCTGCCGATTGCATTGTACGGTATCACCGCGGTCGATAGTTTCTGCAAGAGAAATAGTAAAAAAAAGATGGATTTCCGTTCCCGTTTGGAACGGATCAGAGGTTAGTGCTCAGGACTCATCTCCTCGTTATCTTGGGAATATCACCGGTGTACGGTGTGACCGAGAAACAACCTCAAGACCAAGGACCGCATGACAAGCCGATACGACGCCGCCATTTTCGGTTGTCGATTACATAGACCGGCGTGTGGAAGTTCTCATTCTCCGATAAATAGAATTAATGTGTGGAAAAATAAAGTTACATTATTTCAATTATTCAATTAAATTCTCTCTAGTCAAATTTGTTAATTGAGTGTAAATTCATTGTGTCTGTCTCTCTCTCCTGTGTGCGGTACTCACGCCTGATAGAATTTCATCACTTAAAGTTAACTTCGATTTGAATAAAATAGTGAGCTCGGTTTTGAGCTAGTCCGGGAAAGTTCCTGTTTTGTTTCTGCTATCGTGATCCGGGTAGTTCACCTACCTGGCGCCGGGGAAGTTCCCTAAAACGGGTCATCGATGGTGTATTATAAATTCGAAGTGTGGAGTTTATAATTCGGTAATCGGGAAACCGATAGTTGCCATTTTTGTAACGATTAATGGGTAAAACCCGTAAGTAAATGTAAATATCGTTACAATATATATCTTACAAAAGTCATAACTGATTTATATATAAGTGTTTATTTAAACTATACAGTTCATTATTACAACAAAAGAAAAATATAAAGAAATAACAAGAAAGGTATAAATGAAATAATTAACATCTAGTCTCTTGTTCCAAAAACATAGAAAAAATTAAGTTTACAAAGTGTTTAGGAGGCGAGTCAAAAATTCCGGAAAGAACATTTCACTAAAAAGACTTCAGGTCCGTGCACGCCAGAAACTGTGGAAAAAAAAGAAGTTCTAAGAGCGTTAAAATGAGGACAGGTCACTAAGAAGTGATAAAAGTCCTCATTCCGCTCATCACAGAACATTCAATTTCCCCCCTTTGGTAATTTGAATTTAGATTGATTAATAATTATAAAATTTACATGGGTGTTCAAAAATCTAACTTGGGCAAAAGCTCTTTTAACATCCAAACCCGACCGGATACAAAGATACTGCTGGGGACCCCTTTGTAATGAGATATAAGGCCAAATTTCCAAGCTTCTTGATTTCTCGCGAGCTTTATGATCTCTCACAAACAAAAAGTTTCCGTAATTATGAAGAATCAGGTCCCTATTAATAAATAAATTTTCCAAAGAAATTGAATTCTAGAGATGAAGAAGGTTGCATTCTACAAAATAATGTTTTAAACTATTAAACCAATTTTCGCAATTTCTTATTGATTGAGATAATTCGATAAGGCATAGGAGACACAGTCTTGGGTATCGAGAAGAGTCCATATTATAAATTTTAGAAATAAAAAGGAAATTGGTAAGCAACCCGTTTCAAGACGTACCACATAGCTTGGGGTACACCGCGGCAGCAATAATAAATTTTTTAAAAAAGAGACCTGAACCTTCTCAACTGCATCTAAGTGATCATGACCTCAAACTTGAATCGTGTAAGACATTGTACTTTAAAAAACTGTTAAAAAGTCTGGCGTACACCGACCACGAGTCTGCCCCAGTACGAAAAATTGCATTCATGGTCACACCCGCAGCAGAGTTGGCTGAGCTCGCGAACTTACTTGCAGCCGGCGTGAAAGAGCCGGACCTAGAGAAAATAACCCCCAAATATTCATACTTGTTTACAATTTCGATTTTTTCAGAGCCAAACTTAAAAGATTTTAGGTGTCTTAACGAATAATTGTTACCCTTATTAAAAATTACAATTTTCGTCATATTCACATTGACAGATAATTTATTTTCACAACAATATGCGTGAAGCGCTGATAATTTTTTTTTAAAGTTCCGAAGGAGAGTTTGAAAGTAAAACAAGGTCGTCCGCATATGCCAATAACAGAATTTGAACTTTACTATTAATACTTAAACCTCTACAGCCGCGATCAATTAGGAGTTGTTCCAAGTCAGCAATAAACAATGAAAACAGTAGAGGGCTGAGAACATCACCCTGAATAACACCTGTACTGACCTTCACAAACTCTGTTTGCTTGCTTCGACTCTTAATACAAGCATACGCAATCTCGTAAAAGTTTTTTACAATATTTATGAATTTACAACTCACACTCAAACTTTGTAGCTTTAACCATAACAGACGATGACACACCGAGGGAGGCGCGCTTCTAAAGTCAATAAAGGCCGCGAAGACTGCCCCTGCGTTTATGTCGAAGTTGAATCTGAATGGTGGAATGAATGGAGAATAAATTGTCTAGGCAACCCCTTCCTCTTCTGAACCCAGATTGGAACTCTGGAATCAAATTAATAACTTCAACCCAATTATTAAGTCTATTAGATAAAACTTTAAAAAAAAATTAGCAAAGCAATTCATAAGAGAGATTGGCCTATAGTTATTGACATTAGATAGTGTACCTTTTTATGCAACATGAAAATTGAATGTGCAATAGCACTCGGAGTGTCATTAACAGGGAAACATTTCGCAAGGTACAAAGACCACGTGTCAATATCAACTACGCACAGTGGAGGAAGTTTATAATTAGCCCTATTAATAATTGCCCAGAAATCCTTCGAATTACGCGTGCTAGCTAACTCTTCAATTCTTTTATTATAAAAACATACCTTCCTTTCTCTGATCAATCTTTTATAAATTTTATGTAATACATTACATTGCGCGACAGATTCACAACTAAAATAAAGTACCTTACAGTTATGGTAAGCAGTAAGCATATTCTTTCTAGCCTTATAACAAGCACTATCAAACCAAGGCTCATTAAAACGAGAACCAGGTCTGCCATCCCCACCATTCCTTATCATCCTCAATTCTAGAGCTACATTGTTTATTGCTGATAAGAGACTGTAATTTAAAATATCAACATTCTCTTGGGAATTACTCAACTCATCTCTCTAACACATGAGTTCCGAGAATTCGCCAGATTTCGAAATCGGGAAATGGTCAGACCGCGTCCTCACTTTCAACAGACTAAAATCCAACAAAAATTGCAAACCATCCAAAGAACACCAAAAATAGTCAATCACGCTACGACCCAAAGGACCGCAAAATGTAAATTGAGCCGGACAGTCATTTTTAATTATGAAAACAGGTACTAAGGGGTAAGATAATCGGATACAATCAACAACGAGTAAAAAATCCTGTAAAAAATTATTTTGACATTACAATGGAATTGATGTATCAACCGCTTATCCGAAATTTATAAAGTTTTTTAAAAATGTTATAAACAAATGTAACAAACAATTTGCTAAATATCAAGTACCGTCATAGATAAAAAGCATTTTATAATTATATAATGCATTCTTGTAATCAAAACCTTTATGAAAGATAAAATTTGGCATTTATCATTAATTAAAATTTTTTTAAAATGTTGTAAACAATTTTTTGTAAATAAATTGAAAAGGAAAAGTACTTTAGGCGATTCAAATTTCTCTGTTGTCCCATTTTAGTGCTTTCCTAGAAGTGATGGGAACTACAGTCTTTGCGCATGCGTAGGATCTCTTACAACGCATGAGCAGTAAACAGGGTTCCTACCACTGTCCCATACTCGCTTTTTCGTATCATTCCTACTTTTTGTGTCTTAGCGTTTTCTATAGTTTAAAATTTTTTTCTGCTTCCTTATAAAGGAAGCCTTATAGTGATGTCGATTTCCGAATTTTTTAAAATCAATTATTTTTACAAATTTTCAAGTGTAGTATATATAATTCGTCGAGAGGAACAAATGTCCGGATGTATGTGTGTATGTGTGTGTGTGTGTGTGTGTGTATGTCACCGATTCTTGTGGACAAATTTTCTCTTGCACATCTTGATGGATTTTGATAAGATTTTGTAGGTGTATTGCGGTCATGAATACCAAGAATCAGACAGAAGGATTTTCAAAAATATATAAAAAAAAATTTTTTCAACATTTTTTTAATTTTTGAAAAAATTAATTTTTTGGTTTTTTGAAATAACTTTTTTCTATATTAAAATTTTCAATAATTCTTGTCAAAATTTCATTCCTGACATAAAAACGAATCGATTAATGTATATAAAGTATATATTGTGGCGAACTATCTAAGATTTAATAATTTTATTCTAACTTAATATGAGGGTTCGACTTAGACGGAATCAACACAATTTCACTATCCAAATTTCCGAACAAGTCATTGTAGTTTCTCCTTTCCTTCCATTGCGAAGCCAAGAGTATGGAGAGATTTGACAAACTTACTTGTATTTCTCCTCTTAGTCGACACTGCAAATTGCGCTGAGCTTCGAAGATGATACGGAGACAATAATAAAATAGCGCACTTTTGGTAAACTTGATTGATTTATTGTATACAGGTAAAACAAAATACAATTTACATAAGCGTGGAGACTAAGTCTCTTCTCGAGGTTCACACCAATCTGAGGCGTTTTTACCGGTAAAAGCAACATGTGCTTTTGTCGTCTGCTAAATTAAGACTTGCGCGACGCCTAGTGACAAAGTTGGCGCTAGGGCGCGAATTCAAATTAAAATCAAATTATTTTGTGATAATAATAATGGAAATCTGAGTGATGGCAACGATTAATATATAAGGAATGATTATAATCGTTACAATTCCCCCTTTCTAAATCGTTGCTAACACTCTGGATTGGTTTAGTTTGCTAAATTTCTCCATCTTATGAAATCTTGGCTGGTAAAAAGAACGATTTACAAGGTAGGTTACAAAAGAATCATCAAAGAAAATAATAAGAATTGAAAATAATAATGTCATTACCAGGGTCATATAATCCAATGAAAAGGAGGGAAAGAATTTTAAATTATAGCAAACCTGACGTCTCACTGCCCATCCTAATAATCATCCATAAGATAATAGCCGTATAGAAGAATTGGAGAAAAAAATTTTTTTTTCTTATTTTATTTAAGTACACTTAGTTTTTATAAGTCTTAACGATGAGGTAGACAGTCGTGAAGGCGCTTTTCTTGGCCACCCTTTTGGTAGGTTAACCTTAAACTAATTTTCTTGAGATAATTTGCATAATACAATACAATACTGTAGGTATCATAATACTGCGAGTTTAGGTTAACAACAAAGAATATATGAAATGTAGTAATACTTTATATATTAGTTAACACAAGGAAAATCTTTGGGAGTTAACTAATTGTTATAATGCGCAACAGCGCATGCATAAAAATGGAATTAACAAAAGATATATATTTTAACTTAGATTACGTTGGTAGTGAGTTAAGAAAATAGAGAGAATGTATGCAACGGCATAGCGTAGAAATAACAGTTTGTCGTTAAACGAAAAATAACGCGCACAGTGGTGGGTTATTCCTTTTCATCTCCATCCTCCTCCTCTGAATCGTTGTCATTCTTGTTGACGACAAGGCTGTATACTTGTGCTAGGCTTTGCCAGAGGGTGGCGTTAGCGACGTTGGAGGCGTGTGGGGACAACTTCTGTAACGCTTCCGAACCCAGGAACTTGGCTTCTTGGGCACAAGTATTTAGCGTTAGTGACTCTTCTTTTTGCGGCGGAGCGTTGTCGACTTTTTCAAAAGGCTTCTCAGGTGTTGGTGGGGGAAGCAGGCCTTTAACCTCTAGTTCAACGGCAAGTTGGTTGCGCAGTGCGATATTTTCGCTCATCATGCGTTTACGGCAATCGTAGCTGTTCGGGTCTGGCATGTTGCGCGGACGCCAGCAACATTTACAACGTAGGTGGTCAGGTAAAGATTTAGGCAGTTTCGTGTAGTGCGGCCATGGACAATCCTTAGTCGAAAAATCTGGGTGGGAACAGATTTGGCAGAAAAGGCCGGAGTAGTCCTTTGCGCATGAACGGTAACTGTGATCAGATACGCCACAGTTAAGGCAACCTTCAGGGGCTTTCGGGCGTAGTCGAGGTTTGTGCAGCTCGGACATGGCGCGGTAAACTTCCTGCATACTGCGTTTAAAGAGCTTGTGCAGACGGTAATACAGGTCTTCGGTGTAGTTGTAGTCTGCTAGTAGCGCTTGGTAATTCTTTCTATAAGATTCAGCTTCGGCTTCGAATTTGGATATACGCTTGGTTGAAGATTTAGCCGCCGCCTCTGCTGTGACAAATCGATCAGAGAGTTCGCGACGCTCCTGGTTTAGTCGGATGATTTCCCGATTTTGTTCGGCAATATCGGCGTTGATGTTGGAGGCCGGGGTGTCGATTTCTTTGCGCAATTTGACAATTGTTTTGTTAGCCCTTTTTAATTGGGCCAATAAATCATCGCGCTCAGCGACGATTCTGTCGAAAGTGGACTTAGAGAGGGCTATTAGTCCAGTCGGCGACTCTTTAAATTTTAGTTTAGCGTCATCTACCTGCTGACCCTTTGGCGTTGAAGCAAAGTACACAGCCTTGATCTCGGCGATATCATTAGTCGATGGTGTTTTTGAGCTTGTTGTAGGCTCCATAGCGCAGAGTTGATCTCTGAAAAGAAGATTTACGAGGTAGTACGCGACCTAAGATTTTTCCTTGCCTGCTTTAAATCATTTACATGATACTTTCCAAGCTTTTTGCCTAGCGCATCGCGAATAATAACTATCATGGGTGACAATTTTTCCGCGACTGTTGCTGGACCTTTATAACGTGGCGCCAGTTTAGAATTATAGCCACGTGCAACATTGGATAAAGTATTATTTGGGTAAAATACGAGATCGCCAGGTTGTAAATCAATTTCCTTTTTTCGATTTTTATTATATAGCTTGCCTTGTTTTTTACTAGCTTTGACCATGAATTGTTCAACTTTTGCACGGAGCGCATTTATGTGTTTTAAACGATCTAACCAAATGTGGATATTTTCGTCAAGGTTTGTGTCAGTGTTTGTGTCGCGTGGTGGTTCACCTGTTCGTCTTGGTTCACGAGCAAAATTCATGAAAGCTGGTGTGACTCCAAGAGAAGTGTGAACGGTGGTATTGTAAGCAAACTGTATATCTTCAAGAAGGACATCCCATTCGCGCTGATTTTCGCAAAGGAGACTGGCTAACATCGTTTTTAAATTGCGGTTTACGCGCTCAACAGGATTTGCCTGGGGATGATACACGGGCGTAGTCCGTTGTACAGAACCGATTTTTTGTAAGAACGATGTAACGTTGCGATTCACAAATTCTGTACCGTTATCAGTGATCACGATTCTAGGCGCTCCCCAGCGGTTGACGAGGGTATTCAAGGATTTTATAATCTTGGGGCCGTCCGCTTTAGAAAGCGCGAAGCAATCAATGTATCGAGTGTACGTGTCTTCACAAACTAGAATGTAGTTTTTGCCAGATTTTGACCGAGGTAGGGGACCTACAATATCGAGAGACACTGTTTCCCAGGGTTCCGTAATTTTGCGTGGATAAATAAAGCCTTGTGGGGGTGTGTTTTTCGGTTTACACTTGAGGCAAATTTCGCATTCGTTAACGTAACGCTTGATATCCTCGCGCATGCCAGGCCAATAAAAATGGTGAATTATCGAGAGATAAGTTTTATTGATACCTTGGTGCGCGGATTGTGGAGTGCAGTGATACTCGGTAATGATCGGTAAAATCTCATTTTCTTTAAGAATCTTTTTCCAGGCGTTATTATCGCCGATGGTTTCTTTGATCATATTGGGTTTGTAATAATATAGTTGATTGTTCGAATCAACTTTATATCTTTCGTAGCGCGCAGGATCTTTGCTAACTTTTTCTAACATTTGGTCATACTAACTTTGACCATTAACCGAATTTAGTTCGACAACATGTGTGTCGTGAATGTCGTCTTCATAAAGTCGTGAAAGCGTATCCGGCGCTTCGTTAGTCGTACCTTTTCTGTGTTCAATCTTGACGTAATTTGCGGATAGCTCAAGAGCCCATCGCGCAAGTCTACCTTTTGGGTCCTTGAGACCTTGCAACCAAATTAGACTGGAATGATCTGTGATCACAGTAAATTCAGCGCATTCGAGGTAACAGCGGAGCTTTTTAATAGCAAAGATTACTGCTAAGCATTCCTTTTCGGTGGTGGTATAATTTAATCCCGCACCCCTTAAAGGTCTACTTAAGCAAGTGATCAAGTACTCTTTTTCTCCATCTTGCTGTGTCAAGATAGCACCTATGCCGGTGTCACTTGCATCGGTATACAAATAGTAGGTTAAGCCAGGCTTAGGCGCCATTAAAGTTAAAGCGCTTTTCAAGGACTCTTTAACTTCGTTGAACGCGGCCTCGTGTTCTTCGGTCCAGTTCCATGGTACTTTTGGGCTCGCTAATTTGTTTAGCGGCCCTTGCACTTTTGCGATATTGCGCAAGTGACGATGGTACCAGTTTACTGAACCATTGAACCGGCGCAACTCTTTTCGATTACGAGGAGTTGCCCGTTCGAGGATTGGTTCAACGCGCTTAGCGTTTGGCTTCAAACCGTCTTTGTCGAGACTAAATCCTAAGTATTCTACCGACGATTTCGCGAAGTAAGACTTTTCGCGATTGATTGACAATCCTGCTTCGTGTAGAATGGTAAGGACTACATCGAGAAGCAGAAGATGTTCTTCGAAAGTTTTGGATATTATTATCCAATCGTCGAAGTAAGCGTGGACTTGTTCGCAATAATGTTCGGGGAGATTATTTTCGCGAACGTGTTCTACGAACTTTTCTTTTAGTCGGTCGGTTAGAGCCTGGAAAGTGGCTGGCGCGTTTGTGAGTCCGAAGGGCATTCTGACCCATTCGAACTGTCCACGACCGGGGACAACGAAGGCGGTGTATTCGCGCGACTTCGGGTCAATTGGTATGTGGTAAAACGCGTCGGTCAAATCGATCGTACTAATAATGTTAGCTTCAGATAGCGCATCGAGTATGGTATCCATACGTGGCAAAGGGTATGCTGATTTCTTTGTGTTGCGATTCAACTTTCGGAAATCCATGCATACTCTTGGCCTACCATCTTTACGATATGTTAGCACCACTGGGCTGGCAAAGCGTCCGTTGCTTCTGACTATGAACTTTTTGTCGAGGTAAACGTCGACCTGATTATTAATAATTTTGTTCGCTTCTATGCTGCGGCGATAAGGCTTTAATTTGAATGGCGTGGGATCGGTGAGCTCGATTACATGTGTTGTGAGATCTGTTACACCGGTTCCAGACGCAAATTTCGATAATTTCTCGTCTAGAAAGTCGTTTAGAGTCTTTCTTTGTTCCAGAGATAGTTCAATTAATTGGGCCGAATTTAGGTCATTACAAATAATTTGTTTGACTGATTAACTAGCGGCAGTGATGTGAGTGAGGATATGCTCGCGCCTATTATGGGGGAGGGATCCTCTTCAGAATCAGAGTAGTCCGTCTCAGATTCAGAATAGAAGCAATCATCGTAATCGCTTTCAGAATCACTAGTATCAATTCTTCCTGCATGCGCTTGGTTTAGCGTTGATGCAATTTGAGGATTGTACGTTGATTCATTAGCGATAGGAATGCTTTCCGAATTTGAAGAAGTTACAATTTCGTTCGAATTATTTATCGGTTGATTTTCATTTTGGTTTACAGGAGTTTCGCCAGGGAGATCTAATCTCTCCTGGCATCTCTGTCGTTTTTTGAATGACTGTTATTATCGTGCACGTTATGACCGTGGTTTTGTAGGAAATCGCGGTTATAATTACCGTGCCATGGTGGCTGCGATGGTTGCGGTGGAGGCGCGTGTGGGGGACAAGAAGGTCTCACGTTTTGTGCGCTGCACTGGCAATCTAGCTGGTAATATTGGGAAGGATGGTTGTTATGGTAGTAGTTTTGGTTGTTGTTGTAACCACGACCGTTACCATTCCATCCATTATTGTAACCGCGTCCGCGATTATTTTGGCTATTTCCACCTCGGTGACCATTTTCACGACTGTTGTGGTTTCGCGAATTTTCGCTTCTTTTGTGCGCAGACGATCTACGCTTTTCCCCCCC
The DNA here is from genome assembly GCA_032872475.1 of Leptopilina myrica (nomen nudum). Classification (NCBI taxonomy): domain Eukaryota; kingdom Metazoa; phylum Arthropoda; class Insecta; order Hymenoptera; family Figitidae; genus Leptopilina; species Leptopilina myrica (nomen nudum). The sequence goes on along the minus strand of CM065459.1, from coordinate 39,970,135 downwards.
TTTCTGCGACGAAGCGGAGCTAGAGGAGCGAGAAGAAGTAGAAGTCGAGCGTTTGCGCGGCCGATGAGAAGACGATGCTTTGGTGGGAGTGATCATCGCGCTTTTCGATTTACTCGCTTTTAAATTTTCTGAATCGCTTATATTTAATTTTTGTTTAAGAGACTCGAACTGTCTTTGATAAATATCGATTTTATTCAATTTTTGTTCAGTCTCGGGTTTTGCTTTTTCTTTGGTTTTTTTCGGTTGCTTTTGCTTATTTTCTATTTTTGATTCGCTTAATGTAGATTCGACTAAAGGGATTTTAGATTGGGATACTTGTGAATCAATTGCATTCAATTGGTTTCTATTGCGCGGGTTACGAGACCGTTTCGCGTCTTGTTCGCGCAATTTATTTGATTGTTGCATAAATTCGATTTTTTCTTGATATTTGCGTATCTGATCTAGAAGTTGTTCGTAAGAAGAAAAGCTGTCGCGATCGAAAAGAGAAATTAATTCGGAATGTAAGCTTAGATAAATTTTATCAAGCTGAATGTTTTCCGGAATTTTATTTCTTAGTTTGCTATAGAGCGCACCGATTTATATGACAAAATCTATCCCTGTTTCATTTTCTAACTGAACTGCGCGGTGGATTTTGTTAAGAATTTGGTTGTCATCTTTAACATCACTAAATGTTTTTCGGAATGACGTGGAAAATTCTGTCCATGTTGTCCATTTGTGACGAAACATGTTGAACCATGAGAACGTGGTATCTGATAGGGTTTGAGAGAAAATTGGAAGCGCGTCATTGGGATCTATCGCTGAAGCAGTCATTTTTCTTTCGAATTCGTCGAGGAATTCATTTGCGTCTTGTTTTCCGGGGAATTTAAGGTCCCATGATTTAATTATTTTTTGTTTGAATTTAAGGGTGTTTGAATCAAATAATTTGGTTGTTCGGCGAAGTGTAGTGTACGGTTTGCAGGGGGTCCTTGTCGCGAAGGTGTATTGAACGATAGTGGGGGTTGTATCGGCACTGTGACTGTGGTTGCACTTTGCGTTGTAGTCGAAGTGTTACCCGTAAATGTGACCGTGTTTGTGGTTGTAGTGGGGGGTAAACTAGTTTGTTGCGCGATGTGTTCTCCACTGTCGTCGAATGCCCAACGAGAGTCGTGCCATGGGGATGGCGCGTGTCTCGTTTGGATTTGCGACACTTTTTTGTAAGGTCCTGTATGTTAGCGGACACTTCGGCACGAAGTTTTTCAATGGATTTAAATGTTTCGTTTCTGAGCGCTGTTATTTCGAGACGATTTTCATTATGTGCGTCGAGTGTTTGTTGGCGCGTATTTTCGAGGTGGTGTCGAAACATTAAGTCCATTCTTTCTTGAAATTTTCTATTTTCTTCTGCTTGGGCAGTTGTAAAGGAATCTATTTGAGAATAGAAAAATTTTAAGTGTTTAGTGATGACCGGGGTTTGTTGTACTTTCGGTTTCCGACCGCGGCGTTTGATCGCTAATTTAGGAATTGTTCCTGATGAAGTCTGTAATTGGTCATTTGTGTTAGTATTTCTGAAAATGTCAGTCGTGTTATCTAACAAATTTTCATTGTTTCCTGGGATATTAGCGCGAGCGGTTTCGTTTTCCTCAATATCCCTGTGTATTGGGCTAAAGTTTTCCGGTGGAGAAGGATGAATTTGATTATTTTGCGGAAAAAGAATCGCTAAATTTTCTGTAGTTGCGCGCCACGTTTTTTCATGTAGGACGCGCGCGGTATTTGTACCTTCGTTTTCTTCGTCACGTGGGGGAGTGCGAGTAGTTTTGTCGCTACGTCCGAAGGCAGACGTTTGAGAACGAGTTTTTGGGCTTCTTCTTCCCATAGTTAAAAAAAAAGAAAAATTTTCAGAAAGAATTTTATTTCTGAGTCAATTTAGTTGATTCGTCAAATTGACTATGATTAATTTTGGGAAGGAAGGGAAATGGAATTTATTTATTAATTACTATTAGGTGATTAGATTGATTTACATACACAAAGAAATTTTTGTTGTCGATTTAATTAATTTAATGAGCTTAAAAAAGAAATTAAAGAAAAAAGAATTCTTGCAGTCCTTATAAATTCAACACAATTTATTGCGCTTGAATTTTGAAGTTTGCTTTGTTCAATTTAGGTTAATTTTCTTTTATTTACTTTTGTTTTGTTAATCTAATCATCAGTAAATTTATTTTGTTAACTTAATTGTAAAATTTATTTTATTAATTACTTGTTAACAAAGTTTTGTTTTATTAGTTCAGTCCATGATAAAAAAAATTTTCTATGAATAGTTAAATTGTTAACAAAATTTTGTTTTGTCAATTTAACTATTGACAATATATTTATTTTGTTATTTTAAAAAAAATTCACTTTATTTTAATTTTTTTTTAATTCACTTTTTATTAATAAAACTGTTGTTTTTTTAACAGTTTAGTTCATGTTTTCTTTTTCATGAATATATATTTTTTTGATTGGACGGAATTTGAATAAATGTATATTACATGAAATAAAAATTGTATTCCTTCTTTAATTCGAGGTAAATAGGAAGAAGCAAGGCGCTAAGATTGTAGTAAACATAGTTATGTTTTCTTTTTTTTGTATATTTACTGTGGATCTCGTATTTGTATGGTAGCAATTATAGCTACGAATGAAATAGAAGTTTTAACATTTGTCACTCATGATAGTTAAAATAATTAATTATTGATGTTTGATTAGAAAATAGCAATAATTTCTACAAAAAAAATTTCACTAATTTGTATTGCGAAAAGCGATAGAGAAGCAAAAAGCACTAAGAAGATTACAATGTTAATTTTTATTTTGACGAAAGCGAGATTTATTTACAGTTGTTCTTTTTTTTGCTTGTAGCCTGAAATTGCAGTGCGAGATTGGTGTGAGCGAAAGCAGTGAGAGATCAGGAAAAATTGAGCATGCTTTATTTGGTAAAATTTTATAGCAATAGATATAATTTTTATTAATCAAAGTTAAGCATTGTTAGACAATAACAAGTCACGAAAATCTGGATAGTTTTATTTTTAATATGTCATTTAGCGCGATATAATAATTTGAAAAAGTTGAATTATTTCTGTGAATAAGCAGTGTATTGCTTTTCACGCGCGGTAAAGCATATATTTGTACGAGTATCTAGAGAGTGGCCCTGGCGTGACGTCACGAAGGCGACGCGGGGGAAACTCTGTAGGGAGACTCGCGCAAAGAGAATGAGGGGAAACAAAGCACAATGGTCCCCAAAAATGTAGCGAAGCACACAATTTTGGCTTTAAAAATGCACGTTGGGCGCCAAAAATGTGGCGAACTATCTAAGATTTATTAATTTTATTCTAACTTAATATGAGGGTTCGACTTAGACGGAATCAACACAATTTCACTATCCAAATTTCCGAACAAGTCATTGTAGTTTCTCCTTTCCTTCCATTGCGAAGCCAAGAGTATGGAGAGATTTGACAAACTTCCTTGAATTTCTCCTCTTAGTCGACACTGCAAATTGCGCTGAGCTTCGGAGATGATACGGAGACAATAATAAAATATCTCACTTTTGGTAAACTTGATTGATTTATTGTAACCAGGTAAAACAAAATACAATTTACATAAGCGTGGAGACTAAGTCTCTTCTCGAGGTTCACACCAATCTGAGGCGTTTTTACCGGTAAAAGCAACATGTGCTTTTGTCGTCTGCTAAATTAAGACTTGCGCGACGCCTAGTGACAAAGTTGGCGCTAGGGCGCGAATTCAAATTAAAATCAAATTATTTTGTGATAATAATAATGGAAATCTGAGTGATGGCAACGATTAATATATAAGGAATGATTATAATCGTTACAATATTTTATCAAAATTTATAGAATTAATAAATATTTTAATTTTTCACAAAAAATTAAAATTTTGTATTTTTTGACATTTTATCATAACAGTTTAAAATAATTATTCTGTAATAAAAAAATTGAATAATTAATATTTATTCAGAGTACTTTACCCGGTTTATTAATTATATTTAATAAACTATTATAATTATTTAACTTTTAAAATTATATTTAATAATATATATTGAGGAAGCTAAATGGTCATGAAATGAACAACTTGTTTTATACTGTTCGGCAACATTGAATTTGATTGCAATTTTTATTTTCTCATAGTATTATATATACTTTCGCATGTTATGGCATTTTAGGTAAGTATTAACTTTCATTGTAAATTTAAAATACCAAAAAGAAAAAGGTCAACTGAGACGTCGTTACAATCTGAATTGGAAATTATTGAAAATGATAATTATGCTGATGTTTTGATTAATTTAGATCAATTAGATGAGAGTGAGTTAGATTGCAGTTCCAATGAAAGTGATAGTTCTGCGTACGGTAGTGCTGAAGATTCGGTTCATACTATAGGCAACCCATACATTTTTATTCTAATGACAAACCAAGCAAAATGTGAAAAAAACATTTGTTTCAACTCTAAAATTCTTTTTTTATGAAAATTGTTTATGGCATTTTTAAATCTTGTAAAGTAATGTTAAATTAAAGTTTAAACCTCTAGCAACATTCGGATTACAAGAGAGCGTAAAGTAATTAAAACATAATTTTTTTTACGAATTCATTTCATGTTTTGCAAATTGTTTATAACATTTTTAAATATTGTTAAATAATGTCAAATTAAAGTTTGAACCTTTAGCAACATTCGGATTACAAGAGAGCGTAAAGTAATTAAAAAATCATTTTTTCCCCTACCAATTCATTTCATGTTTTGCAAATTATTTATAATTAACGGAACTGTTAGAATAATTCTTTTCCATGGAGATAAAAGAATTTATATTAGAAGCAACATGCAAGAATGATTGTCAAATTTCGATGACTGAATTAGACAAATTTCTTGGAATAATTATTTTGTTTATTTTTAATCAAAGGAAATCTCAAAGAGATTATTGATATCAAAATCATCTTCTAGATTGTGATGCTGTAGCTAGAGCTATGAGTCGCAACAAGTTTGAAGATATCAAGTCTAAGCTGAAGCTATCTAAGTCTGAAGAACGCAACGAAAATGTGTTGAGTATGATGCATATTTATGCGTTTCCTGCTTCCAGGATTCTCACAATTCAAAAAGAAAAAATAAACAAAAAAAATATAAAAAACAATAAAAATTAAAAAAAGGAAAAGACTCTTTTATGTCCACGCGGTAAGAGTCGGGCACCGGCGAATTATTCGACGGCAAACGGACCATAACATTTGAAACAATGTGGAGTCATTTTTTTAAATGTTGTCTCCCCACTAACAAATTTTAAGTAATATAGAGTCATTTTTAAAAATGTTGTCCGACATATTGGATCCTCCATTTTGAATTTTGGAAAAATTACATCATATTCGTAATCAGTGACCCCAAAAACCCCCGAGTAACAAATTTGAAGCAATATAGAGTCATTTTTAAAAAAATTTTCCGCCATATTGTCGTCCGCCATTTTGAAAAAAAAATTTAACATCAGAATCTAAAAGAGGAGTAAATTTTACGTTAAAAATATTATGTGTCAATTTTTTTGTATCCGTTGTTGTAATAAACCAGGTCCTCAAAGTCCATTGAAATTTTTTGTCCGTCTAGGTGTTAATGGGTTAACTTCAGGGTCAGGGATTTCAGCTGAAATATATTTGTCAACAATTTCAGGTTTTGTAATTTTAGAATTTGGTTTTAAATTAATCAACATGTGAACGTGTGGCAATCCACGTTTTTGGTACTCTACAACATAAACATAAGCTTGCACTTCACTAAATAATTTTAACATTAACTACTATATTAATAAGTTCTTGTTTTTCAATTCAAAAACGCGAGCTACTAAATCAGGTCTATCTTAAGCAGTTTGACCATGCAATATATTTTCAGTAATTTCTTTCCATTTTGGATTGCATGTCATTGTTACAAACAAATCAGGCTTACCAAATTTCCTTACTATCGACATTGCATCTTGGATAATTTTGCAGCATATTTCGTGGCGATCCTGGATAAGAAGAAGGTAGAACAACTACTCTTTCTACGCGGCTGCTTGTATTTTCTGCAGTTTGTTCCAAGTGTTGTAAAAGACTTTCATATGTATCAGCTCTTAATTGTTTTCGATTGTTTCTCAAATAATTCATTTTATCTTTTTCTACTTTAACATAGTTATCAACAGTCCATTGTAAAAACAAACGTTGTCCCATCAAAATGTGATTTGTCTCATTACGAATAGCCATTCTGTATTTTATATAAGCATTTCTAGTTACTCTTCGATTACTACCAGTCATTTTTATATCATCAGACCAACCCTTTGTACCGTAAGGATAAAATAAAGGATAAGTCCATGGTTCAACATCAGCATCCATTGTACTTTTTTTAAAGTAAACAATAATTCTAATTCAGGTTCTGTACCATTGTTTTGTGCTGTCATTACATCCAATTCCTCTTTCATCATTTGATATGCATTTGCAAAAGAATTTAATTATAATATAATAATAAAAATATTTTTACGAAATAATTGTACAATTTTTTGGACAAAAGTTTCACACTATATATATCAACATAAAAACTCAACAGAAAAAATTCTGCAATAGTAAATTTTTTCAAACGCCATTCAAAAGAGTGGTTTTTGGCCAATAAGAAATTACTATTGCAGAATCTTTTCTGTTGAGATTTTATGTTGATATATAGTGTCAAACTTTAGCTCAAAAAATTGTACATATGGGCGTTAATAGGTTAATGTAATTACAATAAAACAGATTATGTTTAATTCGAAGAAAATATATTGCTTTGGTTGACTATTTATATTGTGTGTTTAGATTTAAAAAATATTTTTTCTCAGTGTAAAGTGATTTTTAGGTGCCCGTGTGTGATGTGATCTCAATATTTCTTAAAGAATTTTTTAACCAGGAATTTTTTAATTTAGGTAGGTATACAATATATTATTAAAAATGTACTAATGTTTAGAAAAAAATATAATAATAAAAAGAAAGTAAAAAAAGTGTAAATTTTATTAGGGTTGTTACAAAAAATTATTTTGTTATTCCTTTACTTTTCCCTAATTTCCACACAAAATTATTAATTTTTCCTAAAGAAGAATATTATGATTTACTCTAAGTAGATTAGATACTCAAAAAATACTTTATTAAATTTATTGACGGATTATTTTTAATAATAATTGTATAATAAATTATTCAAAAACACCAATAATTTCATTAAAAAAAAATAAAAAATATTTAATCATTATTAATATTCCATGGGAATAAAGATTTTTAAAATTTCAAAAAGTTTAATAATTTATATAATATTATATATGAGCGATTCCACGTCAAGTGATCAAGGGGTCTTTTTGTGTAATGTTTATTTCAATAATTTTTTACTCTTAAACAATTAAACATACAAATTTGTCAAAGTACATTTTGGAAAGGTTTTTTCATGCTCTTTCGATTGGAAAGAAGCATTTTGAAAAAAAAAATTTTGACCCAAAAAAATCAAAATTAAATTTCAATTTTTGAGGGAGATGGATACGATTTTTTTTAAACGAAAGCTGAGGTTTTTTCCTAAAAGGACATATAAATGATAAAGTGGGACTAGAATGTTTAAATATTGAAAAAAAGAGTTTTCTACTCGCCGGAGCGCTCAAAACCCGGTTTTTAGCTACGTTTTGGAGAAAATTCTTTTTTTCAATATTTAAACATTCTAGTCCCACTTTATCATTTATATGTCCTTTTAGGAAAAAACCTCAGCTTTCGTTTAAAAAAAAATCGTATCCATCTCCCTCAAAAATTGAAATTTTTTTTTAATTTTGATTTTTTTGGGTCAAAAATTTTTTTTTTCAAAATGCTTAATTCCAATCGAAAGAGCATGAAAAAACCTTTCAAAAATGTACTTTGTCAAATTTGTATGTTTAATTGTTTAAGAGTAAAAAATTATTGAAATAAGCATTGTACTGAAAAACACAAAAATTTAACCCCTTCCCTCTCGAAAAATATTGGACTAGGTAAAAAAATATTTTCACAAAAAATTACTATCTATGACTACTACAAAAGCCCCAAGTTTTGCTACGATTGGAGAAAAATTTTTCTCCACCTTGATCACTTGACATGGAATCGCTCATATATATATATATATATATATATACACATATATGATACCGACAAAATCTGAAGACCAGGTAAATTGCGAAATGCCTAGCCAGATCGAGGAATGCCTATGATTTTAGGTAACTCCCGAATTTCCTAGAAATTCTTAGTGACTTTTCGATTTGCCTATGTATTTCGCGAATTAACTAGGTAATTCGAGAAATTCATGAACCATTTTAGGGAAATTAGAAAATTGATTGGAACATTGATGTTTAAATGTAAAATTTCATTTGTAGGTCTGTCAAAAAATAAATTCTTACATACGTAAACGTCTACAAAAAATGTATTTATAATATATAAAATTATTTATAGGAAAAAAATTTGATTATTTATTGCAGCAAGTGGGGCTGTGATGACATTTCAAATTGCAAAGGACATTGCTTCTTTTACAAAAACTTATCTTCGTACTGCAAGACTTTGTACAGTTACATCGGAAAAATTCTTGTCCTGATGTATTTGATTGATGAGTTGCAATAGATCTCAGGGACACACTTTCGCTTGTAAGAATTTCTTCCTTTTGAAAAAACTTATTTTTACATTTATCGAATTCAGATCTAAAGCAATTGTATGTTTTCAAAATCCAAAAAAATATTTGAAATAAAAATATTGAATTTTTTACAAGCAGTAAAACCTATTTATTACTCCATGTCGAGTTTCAATTTTATAAAGGTCATCTTTGCATTCAATAATAACCCCAATCACATTTCTTAAGTCACTTTTCGCTTTATCAACGTCGGGAATTGGAATAGTTACATTGTCCCCAATTTCAACTGCTTCATAATTTTTATCCAAGATCGCTTTCATTTTTTTGTCCTGCTTTTTTAATCCGTAAAATGCTTGTTTTCTTGCACAAATAATTTCTTGATGCCTACTATTAATAGAGTTGTCTTCGGATGAACCTGAGTTTGCAGTTGCTGTGACGTATATAACTTAACTTCAACGCACAACATTCAAATTACATTGATTCTGTTGATACTAGTGATTGGCAAAACATTTTGTGAAAATAGTGGGGGTGGTCCAAAACCGACCCCTATATTTTTACATTGTAATTGTTTATTCTCTTCTTTCTTATTGTTCATATGAATGGCGACTGAAACCTGTTTTAGTCGAAACATTTCGCTGTGGACAAACATCGGTCACACCATGTCCAGGTTCCCTGAAACGTAATATTGTGACAAATTACATTGAAGAGATTGTTCAAAATCACGGGCGAAATCCATTGGCTTTGCAAGTGTTTCGGTTGAGAAAAGCTTCAAAAATTGAAGCAAGAGAAGCCAGAGGGCCATTATCTTTAAGAAGAATATTTGATTCTGTTTGCATGAGGCAAATTACCACGGAGTTATTTAAGGAGCTAATAATTTTTCCACATTACTTAATATTTGATTCAAATTCAAATTGAATTTTGTAAAAACAACAACTTTATTAAGATTTGATAGTTCTTAAGAAGTGGTAATAATGATCAAGTTTTTGTCAATAAATTAAACAAATATGCGAACAAAACAAATTTAAATTTTTTACATTTGATTCACAGAATTATTTTAATTTCAGTGTGTACTAACTTATCTAAAAGCTTTCAAATTTTTATTGCTTTTATTTACTTCTGAACTGTTGTGATTTAACCTAAAAGTATTTTTCATCTTTATTATAAATGAAATAAATATTGTTAGGCTAAGTTAAAAAGTACAATGATTGAAGATATTGGTCCAAAATGATTGTTTCTGTGATTCTCCAGAAAGTGGTTATGACAATAGTATTTTTTTGAATAAATATTAATGATTAATTGTTAATGATAAGAATCTAGAAAATAAAACAAACCTATAAGAATAAATAAAATTGCGCCCTAGGGGAATCGAACCTACGGACTTATAGACTAACGCTCTATCCATTATGCTATCGACGCGTGCGTGCAATAAAGTTTTAATATCTTAGGATCTTTAGGCTTTACTATTATTGAATCAAAGATAAAAAAGTAAAGATAAGTTAGAAATAATAAATTTAAAAAATACATTTATTTAAAGTTTTAACCATTAAATTAAAGAACTTCACTTATTACGTTTCACATTTTACCAATGACAATTCAACATTTTTTATTATTAATAAGATTTTAATAAGATCCATAATACTGTTAAAATTAAACTTTCAATGTATTTTACAATTTTTATTTGATTAATTAATTTATTATTTACATAATTAGAAAACTGTCAAATAATTATTATTAAATTTAATGAAATAAATAAATAAATTGAAAATAAAATTGTTACTGTTTCAATTAATTTGTATTTATTAATATTCATAAACTTATCTTTATTATTTGTTTGCAAGAAAAAGCAATGTTGTCAAGAGCGTTGTGCACAATTTTTATATACTTAACGCCGAGGCCTATTTGAACTTTAGTTAGACAAAAATTCTGCACAGCGCAAGCAGAAAATTGAGGCTTGGCTGAACAATCGGCAATGTGGTAATTATCGGAATTTATGTGAATTTTCAACTATTTTGAGAAATCAAAAAACGTCTTTTTTATTTTATTTTAAAAATTATAACCAATTTTTCTAGCCCACCAAGAGTTAATTGATTAATTTATTTTGTTATTGATTATGTTAAAGTCAAATAAAAGCAATGAAAAATCATATTCATAACTTTATTTGTAAAATACTTTTTTGAAATAAGGAACATAAAACACACGTTAATCTACAAAATACAATTCATTTAACACAATAATAATAATAATAAGTCCAGGAATAATCATAAAATTAAACAAAAACGTCCATAACGTCGACAATTTGATCTAAGATAATCGCAGTTTAATTCTCTATTTTTTTGTACACAAAATTAATAAGAATACACTCAACTTGATTACCTCTTCGAAGTGCTTGTACATTATTTTGTTCTGGCACAGGATTATCAAGAGGAGCCTCAGGTACATTAGGAATTGGTCGCGGTTCAGGTAGAACATTATGTTCCACAGGAATAGGTAACGGTGGACTAGGATTTGGCTTAGCAGGAATACGGGAAGGTGCAAGATTCTGTGCTGGCGCAGGTACATCAGGAATAATTTCGAGTGCAGGATTCACTTCATTTACTGGTTTTCATTATGTGATAGTTTATTACCAAAAACATAGTATTTTAAAAATTAAAAAAGCAAAATTACTTTATCAGACTTATCCTAACCTGTTCGTGTTGACAAAAAATTGGCATAATCATTCAAAAACTCCGAAAATTCAATTTTATATATAAAAAAAGCTTTTATTTTCTTAAGATGAACAAGTTAGTATAGATTCAATTAATTTTTCTAATAAATTTTAAATTTTAATTCTAAAGAATAAAATTTTCTACAGTTATACAGTGTAATTTACAGGTATTTCCACGATAAATCTTCTTAAATGAATTTCTTTTGTAATTAATTTTTTTATATAAATCTACGTTTAAACTTACGTCTAGGCGCTCCGTCCCTATGTATTTGGAAAGAAATATCCATTTTAATCAACACATTTTGAAATGCTATTTCAATGTGTTGATTCATGTTTAAAGTGTTAAATATTGTTTTTTATTTATAAATTTGACATTTTCATAGAATAGTGAAGTTATAAATTAAATTATTTTCAGTATGTTATTGTCTTTTTGTAATATTACCATGAAAACAATACCTAAAAAGATTATGATGATTCTTTAAAAATGAATTTTAGAATATGAATTATTTTTGCAATTCTGATTATATTGTTGAATATTTTAGGGCTTCACTAGGTAGTAAATACCGTAAAGGTCTGTAAATCTGCACAATGTCCGTAAAAGTCAGTTTTTTAAAAAAAACTGTAAATTAACTTTTTTAATAATTTTCTTTTTCAATATTTGTATCTTTAATTAAAATTAATATATTGAAAATTATTGAATTCTTGCAAAAAATATGCGAATAATTGAGTTCTTTCAACAAATTTTATTATTTATGAAAATAATTAAATTCCCGACAAGAATTATTTAAAAAAAATTTAAGAATTATTTTCTTTTTTTTACATAATTGAGTTTCTTTAATACTTTTAATTTGAAATTTTGAAAGTAATTAAAATTAATCAATAATTTTTTTCAAGTTATTAAAATAATTTAATTTTTTCTAGAATAATATAGTTTAATCAAGGAATTTTATTAAAATGTAGAAAGCAATTAATGTAATTAAGTTACAGTCGACTCACGATAACTCAAAGTTGAAACGCCAGTCTTATGACTTCGAATTATCGAAAAATTCGAATTATCGAGAGTCGACTGTAATACAAAAAATTTCTTGAATTTATTGAATATAATCCATAAATATTTTTACTATTAAAATTATTGATCGAAAATTAAATTCTTTTAAATAATTTTATTAGAATTTTTGTAAATACTTAAATTCTTTAAAATTTTTAAATTCTTTTTAAAATTAAATTTTTTAAAATTCTTTTATAAAAAAATGTAATTGTTTATAATAATTTTAAATGCAAATTTTTAAAATCATTGAATTAAACATAAAATTTTTTTCAACTTTTTAAAATTATCGTGTTTGGTAATAATTATAATTAAATATTTGATTATTCACACGTTTATTATAATTGTATTGAAAATAATTGAATTCCTTAGAACAATTTTATTATTTAGAAAAATTATTTAATTTTGATGATTAATTTTACTATAACATATAAAAATAATTGAATTGTTTCAAAGGATTTATTAAAATTTTAGAAATTAATTAGATTCTATCGAAAAATTAGATTAAAAATATAAAAAAATTGAATTCTTTCGTAAAATTTTATTAAAATTAAATTCATTTTATTGAAAAGTACCAGCAATCTAACGCGCGCTAAAGCGCGCGTCTAATACTTCGTTTTATGATTTAGGCATTTTGAAATAAAGATTATGGGTCAGTATTTCTTAAAACGATCACCTAAATAAATAAAAAAATTTAATTTGCAAAGTTTAATAATTTTCCTTCGTCATGAGAAAGTATTATCATAGTAATATTTTTTAATCTCTATTTGTTAATGTTTTTATGACCCTTACAAAAAAATATTTTCGTTTTACTACTAATTAGCATTTTTGATAATAAAAACTTCAAAACAATTTGACATTCCTAATCTATTGTTTTATTTGTGACGTCGAGAAAAAACGCCATATAAATTACAACACTTATCATGTTGTAATTGTGTCATACTTTTCTATAAGCATATATTTGACCTCAGAAATTCAAAAATGAGATTGGTAAAAAATGTTATTCCGTGTGTGTGTAAACATTACATTTACATAAATATATCCAGATTATGAAGAGCGTTGAGATAAGCTTTTTTCAAATTGGAGGTCTCACTTGCGGACATAAAATCAGAATATTTTGAGATATATTAATAAAGTTTAACTGTATTTTTTATTTTTAATTTGGAAAAAAAGTTTTTTGTCCATAACTTTAAAAAAATAGTTATAATACCTAAAAACGTTTTTTCACAATTTTATGGAGTTTTTTAAGACACATCTTTCGAGTCGTTTTGAACACTTTTTGTCTATATAAGCCAGAGATATTAAACTTTCAAAGTCAAATAAATTTATAAAAATAAGACTTTTTTAAAAAGTTTGTGATAAAATGTAAAAGTGGCATTAAAAGTCACATACCCAATTTGTAGAGCATTAAAAATCGCTTTGATTGGACTATTTTTAAATCTAATTAGATTAGAACTTACGAAATTATTGGTATTTTAACAACCAAAAATTTTAAAGAAAGTCTTATTTTTTTAATTCTAAAAAAAGTTAAAGTAAATTTTAAATTTTCATATAAATAATTTGTAGAACTTTAAAAATTGCTTTGATCTAAGTATTATTAATTTAATTTGATAAGAAATACATTGTTATTTGAAAAAATAAATATTATAAAAAATATTATTATGATATTATTACTCGGTTGTTTTCAATATTAGACACCTGACTCGGAATGATCGTTAAATTCAATGTTTAATATAAAAAATATTATTTTCGAATATTTTAATAAATTTTTTTTTATAAAAGCAGAAACGTTTAATGAAAAAGAATTTTTATTTTATTATTATTTTTATATTATTTAAAGTCTCCATGCAATAAATACAACATATTCTATTATTTTTATATTATTTAAAGTCTTCATGAAATGAATACAACATATTTATCTTTTAATTTGACAGCGGTTTTTTTCTTTTTAGTGTGATCAAAAAAACTTAAGAAATTTTGACACGGAAGATAAATAAAAATTTTTTAAATCATTTTTTTAATTGAAGTATTTAAGTTTTATTTACGTCAATTATTTTAAACATTTGGTACAGAAAATGTAAATTTATTTTAATTTTGACTTTTTCGATTCTGTTTCATTTGAAACCTCATTTACTTTTCTTTTCAATGATAAATTTCCTCCAAGAACAAATGGTGGCTTCATTCGTTTTTCATTCGATTTTGTAATGAGTCTAGCATCGGTCACTTGCAGAAAATATTTTCCATCTAAAAAAAAGTTAAACAACATTACATTAAATTAAAAATTTCTTTGAAACTGTTAAATTGTTTTAATTGAAAAAAGAAATTACAGTATTGAATATTTTTTGACATTTTATTCTAAAATTTTTGGAAGAAGGTTAGTTTCAATTTAATATTTTTTGGTATCGTTGAATACAAATCTCTAGTCAAAACTAAAAAATTTTAAATGGCAACTTCAAAATTCTGAACATAAAATTATAAATAAATCTAATCTTGAGAAAAAACTACTTTCAATTTGAATAGTAAATTAAGCTAAATATAATGAAACTTTAGTTAGATTTTAAAGTTTTTGTTTACTACATTAAAACCGCTATTTTTAATTTAAAAATTTTAACTAAATACACTAATACGACAAACACTGAATAACTATTTTTAGCCATATTAGTTTACTTCAAAATTTTTTACTAACCACTTTAAATCCAATATTTACATTTTTAAAATTTTTAATCAAATATTTAAATGCAGTATCCTAAATGATTATGTGTAATTATTTTTTAGCGGTTTAGTTGTATTAAACATTTTTTATATTTTTATATTTTCTAATATTTTAATTTATATTAAAAATATGGAGTTCGTAATTACAAAAATCTGCAGTTAGCACTTTTACACATTTCAGATTAAGTAAATTTTTGTTCTTTTTTGATAGTCTGTAGGGGTCATACTTTTTTGTAATAAAAAAATTTTCTTTTTTAAAGTAAATTTATCAGCTTTAAATGTAATTAATAAATTTTATAATTTCTGCTATAATTAATGGTTTATAAAGACTAATTTTTGTTAAAGAAAATTTAATTTAATTTGTTGATAATATCAAAAAATATATACTGTTATAATTATAAATAAATATTTTCTTACTTGAAAAATTAATATATCCTCGGATTGTAACAGGTGTTCCCTTTGGAAACTCTTTAATTGTTTCGAAGTTTGGAATTTTTACTTCTACTTTGTAAATTCCATCGGTTATGGAACCCAATCCGTAAGTGGCGAAGCCATCTTTAAATGAATTTATTTTTAAAAAACGTGTTTTTATAAAACCAGTTGTCACTGAAACAATAAAATAGAAATATATAAAAACAATATTAAACAATATTTCCTTACATTTCTATTTCTTACTTATATATCCGGAAGCATTGGCCAAATTTTCCAATTTGACAAATTCAGGATCTGTTCTAACATTGTCTATTACTTCTTCGCATTTTATAATTGTAGAAGTTTAGACGATTAACTCAAAAGGAACGGTTCCCAAGTTCCAAGATAAATTTTCTAAATAATTTGCTTGTGCCTCATCGATGTGAACTTACTAAAAATGAAATATGAATATTATTTTTTTTAAATTGTGATCAATTTTTTACATTTCTGAAAAAATTTGTACTTCATTTACACCAATCAATTTATTTTGACGCAAGTAGACGCAAGAAACAATGTACCACTTTCCATTTCAAAAAAAAATTGTAATGAAAAATGGATTTTAAACAAAGATGTAATTACTTTTTAAAATTCTCTCTAAAATGTACATATTATATAGATTATTTGATTTTCTTCGATTTAAAAATATTGTTTTATCATGTATTAATTCCAAATTAAATAATGTCATCGATTTATAAATTATAAATTCAAGAAAATTTGCCAAGAACATTTTTAAAAATATTTTAAATTGAATAAATATAGAGCTTCCTTTACGAGTAAGTAAAATTGATTGATAATTAAGTTTTCACATTATAAAATTGTATTTACGTAATAGTACATTTAAAAAATCGTATTATGTTAAAATAAGTCAAAAAATATTTATTTAAAATAATTAAATTTAAACTTACATGACCCAATTTTATGATGTTTCGAAATCTTTCAACTTCTTGATTCCACAAAGTAACTTGTACTATCCTATTGTCATTGTTGTGAATAAAAAATCTCATTCTAACTTTTGGCTTCTTTTTATCTTTAGAAGGATACGTTTTCGGATCTTCCACACAGTCAATATGTCCAACAATTTCCCTGTAATTTTTGTGTTTTTTATTTAAAAAATGTCTAAATTCGCGATATAATTTTAAACCAATTTTTAAAATTTAGTTTTAATATACTCACACAGTAGCATCATCATGTTGAATATTATTAAGTATGGACGAAGAAGTATATGATAAATTTATCAGCAAATAATCATCTTCTATATCAACATCATTATCCTCTAGATTAGAATCAGTAGAACTTTCTCCATTAGTTACATTGTTTTCTCCATCTTTAGGGTCTAAAACTATTATTGCAACATATCAAATAAAAAAGGCGAACTTATTATTTTTTTAAAAAACATAAAATATTTAAGTTGTCGAGTACTTAAAGATAAAAATTAATGAAAAAAACACAATTAAAATAAATAAAGCAAAATAACATTACGCACAAACAAACAAAAATAACTAAGTTCAAAGAAAACAAATATTTATATTTATTATAAAAATTATGAATCTTTTAATTTCAAAACATTAAAAACTTGCAAGAATAATAAAAATTAGGAATACTTAATAAATACTGTAAATTTTAATTTACACAAACTTTCAAATGCAGAAAATAATTTTTAATAAAATAAACTTTATTTTTAAATTTTGACAAATTACATACTATTTTTAATTAAGAGAAAGACTTACAGATTGCCGCACCTAAGATTTTTTGCTCATAATTAATAAAAAAGAAAATTAATTTATATAAACTTACCATCGGAAAGGGGACCTACAAAGCTACAAATTTGACCCATAGATAATGTATATTGGGAAAAATTCAAATTTTCACATAAAATTTTAAAAATAATGTAATATCAGGGTTATAAAATTTAAGCGTCCAGATTACACACCTTGAAAAATTTATAATAATATGGAAAAATCAAAATAAATTTATTAAAATTTATTAAAAATCACTTACATTTCTGAACATAATAATTTCAATTTGAATTTTTAAAATAATTTATTAATAAATAAAATTTTTTTGAAAAAATGAAATATCAAGAATTGTGTGTGTATTTTAATTATGGCACTTATAGAATAAAGAGTAACGCAAGTGGGAGAACCTGTAATCCTAAACTGTATAAAAATTTATCCTTCTTTTTAATTTTTAAAAACTTATAACTTCTCTAATTCCATTACTGCCTACTTTTATGATAAAAAAAATCTCAGATTTTTAATGCAAATAAAAAGAAAGAAAAATAGAATTTGCAAATTTGTCAAAATTTAAAAATGTCTATTTTCTAAAAAAGAGGTCGTAAAATTATTTTTATGAAAAACTGTTTTCTACATTTGACAGTTAAGAAAAAATCATTTATAGTTACAGTGCCGCTCAGCAGGATTTGCCCACCCTGTCACAGTTAAAGGTGTTACAAAAAGTTTTATATTTTGATATCTAGTAAAGATATCGAGGTTTTCAAGGTCTCATTTTAAAGCTTACATCTTCTACTTTAACAATCTTAAAATAATTAATTAAAAAAATTTTTTTTTAATGTTTAATTACTGTTTAAAAAAAACGAAAATTTCAATTTTTTTTGTCGATTTCAAACAATTGTAGTTTTTTAACAAGTCATCGCAAATTAATTTTCTAAAACGCATTTTAAAGCTTGTTTTATCACCTTTAAAATGCTTTTTTTTAAATTGTCGTACGATTTTTTTTCAAAAAGTTATTATCATTTCTTTAAAAAAACAGCCCTTTTTTTAAATAATTAATATTTTGAAAACGGTTAATTTTTTTAGAAAAAGTACAATTGTTTGAAATCGACAAAAAAAATTGAAATTTTCGTTTTTTTTAAACAGTAATTAAACATTAAAAAAAAAATTTTTTTTAATTAATTATTTTAAGATTGTTAAAGTAGAAGATGTTAGCTTTAAAATGAGACCTTGAAAACCTCGATATCTTTACTAGATATCAAAATATAAAACTTTTTGTAACACCTTTAACTGTGACAGGGTGGGCAAATCCTGCTGAGCGGCACTGTATAAAGATCAATAAAAACATGAATTTAAAAATTTAATTTTATAAATATTGTTAGTACAATATTCAAAAAGTGATGTTTTAAAAATAGAAGACAAAAATTAAGAATATTTTATGTTTACCAGAAGTAGACAATCTTTTCAATATCAAACACGTTATTGAATCATTTTCTGGAAATTCTTTTATACAGAAGTTACAAATTATCGATCGAGCTCAGTTTAAAATGTCTAAATATTGTAAGAATAAATTGTATGCGTGTGAAAATTCTAAAAGGTTTGAAATATTGCAATACGAAATCCTTTTACTTAATTATTCGTTCAAATAAAAATTTAAAAAAAAATATAATTATTGTTTCTAAATAAAATAAAGAACTTTTACTGAATTATACGTTTTAAAACTGTTATTAAATTATAATTAAAGAATATTTAAATAATTATATTGTTTATATTTAAATAATTAAGGAAATGGTATGTTTAACTTAAAACTGTTTTAAAAAATGTACCTTAAAAAATGTTAAAACTTTAAGTTCATTAGCACAAAAAATTATGATTTTTATATGCTTTTTTAAAACAAATTTAGTTTGACAAATCTAAATTATGCAAATTTTTTTTCTTCTTATTTATTATTTATAAAAGTATTAGAAAATTGTTAAAAGATTATGATTAAGAAATAAGAAATATATTTATTTTATGTATAATTTTTATTTCTCAATAACAATATTGTTTATAAACTTATTGTTTTCATTTGGAAAAAAATTACCTATTCCCATTTCTTAATACTTTTGTAGGAAATTTACAATTTTCGTAAGGAAATAATTTGTATCATTTCTATTTTTTAATTAAAATTGCTAATATAGAAAAACAATTTTTTTAATGCTAAAATTATTCGAAAACAACAATAACTCCCTTTTTAAATACAATAGGTTATTTTTACACAGGAATTTAAAATTCAAACCTTTTTGAAATTTAACAACATAAATACAAAGTATTATTATTTTATATTAAGAATATTTTTACTGTAACTTCTTAAAAATTATTTTCATTATTTCAATTCAATTTTTTTTCTAGAAATTTTAACTCAAATTCCTCTCTAAATCATCATTTTTTCATAATTTTTTAAAAAGTTCTTTAAATATTTTGAAATAAATCTGTTTAAAATAAATTTTGACGAAATTTTTATTATTCGTAAATTTTCTAATTAAATATATAATGGAATATAGAAACTTCAAATTATTATAAAAAAATTAAATTAAACTTTTTCAAAAAAATTAATTCTTCTGAATTAATAATTAAAAGTGTAGAAAATTCAAATTTTCAAAAATTTTAATTTGAAACCGTTTCAAAATTATTTAATTATTTAATTACCAAAGTAAATAATTTTATTGAATAATTAAATGTTTCTTAAAATTTGTTTAAATCGTGAATTTCAAAAAGGACTCGGATTTTAAGAAAATAATTAAGTGTTTGAGCAATATTTTATTAAATTGTTTTTAAATAAATAAGTTCTTGGAAAATTTATTAAAATAAATACTTAATTACGAGATGTTCGCCTTAGGGCGTCCCGTGGCGACTAAAGGTTCTCAATCTCAGTTTATCACAGTTTATTTATATTATGATAACAAACAATAATAAACTAAGTTTGAGAACCTTTGGTCGCCCCGGGGCGTCCTGGGACCAACATCTTGTAAACACCTATTAAACAAGTTGTGAATTAAGATGTTCATTACATGAACATTTTGCTTCCTCTTTACGATAAGCAAAAAATTTTCTTCAAAGTGAATTTTTTCATTTTATTTAATTCTATTAATGCTAATAAAATATTTTCTTTTTATACATCAATCGATTCGTCTTGATGAAATGAAGATTTTTAGTTTGTTTTTAAGTCTAGATTAACATTTTATTATAAAGCAACATAATTTTTAAGAAGGAAATAAATTTCTAATAAAAGTGCGAATTTTTGGTTTTAATTATGTTTAATTCTATAAATTCAAATAAAATATATACTTTTTATATACCAAACGATCCGTTTTAATGCAACGGATAAGATTATTGAAAAAAATGAGTAAAATCTTATTGTACTGGAATATAATTTTGATGAAAGAACTAAATTTTTGATAAAAAAAGGTAATTTTTTTGCTTTAATTGTCATTACCTCTATAAACTCTCATACAATTTATACTTTATATATACCAATCGATTCGTCTTGATGCAAAGAAGAAGATTTTATTGTATATTAACTTCAATATTCAATTAAAAAAAATTTTTTTTAATAGATTTTTTAATGTCCATCAATCCATTTCGAGATATTTTTATGATAAATATTCCTAGCAATTTTCAGCCGAATTCGTTGAAACCTCTTCGAGTTATCGTGTTCACAAAAAACGGGATCCACACACACACACACACACACACATACACACACACATACATACATCCGGACAATTGTTCAGGGTCTTATATAACATAGTCCCATATAGAAGAAAATTTGTCAAAAGGATTTTTAAAAATTTTGTAAATTAAACGACTACAAAGCTTCCTCACGAGGAAGCAAAATCATTGAAATGGGATTTTTTAAAAAATGTAATTGAATTTTTTATAAGAATTTTGTTACTTATAAAAATAATTGTGGTTTTTAGGAGATTTTTTTTAATTTTAAACATAATTGACCTTTGTAAATCAAATAAGTGGTATTTGCTTTAAATACTGAAATTTTTGGTTCAAATACTATTTAATTGACTTCAATAAATATTATTTGATTCAAGTAAATATTTAATTGAAAATAGACAATTAATCGGTTATTTAAATTAATTAAAATTTTTGTTAAAATAATTGTGGTTTTTAGGAGATTTTTTTTTAATTTTAAACATAATTGACCTTTGTAAATCAAATAAGTGGTATTTGCTTTAAATACTGAAATTTTTGGTTCAAATACTATTTAATTGACTTCAATAAATATTATTTGATTCAAGTAAATATTTAATTGAAAATAGACAATTAATCGGTTATTTAAATTAATTAAAATTTTTTTCAGTGTATAAAATTAATAGAAATAGGAGTAGAGTTTAAAAATAGTATATTTCGTAACGAGTGCGAGCAGTTGTCAATTTTGAAATGAGCACTTTTTTGTAACAAACTGTATGTTCCAAAAAAAGTGCTCGTTCAAAAATTGGCAACTGCTAGCACAAGTTACGAACGATATTTTTCATAACAAAAATATTTTTCATATTTTAATTCCCTTTGCACTCGTGGACTGATTGGTAGTTAGGTATTCTTACTATATATATCCCATACAGAAAGCTATACCTTCTTTATACTTTTGAGCATTACCTGCCCTTATTAAAGGGGTATTCTGGTCTAGGGGCCTCAATTTTAAGGCGTTTTTCCGAGTGGGATAAAAAAGAAAGTTAAACATTTTTTATATTTACTTTTTTTGCAAGTTGTTAATAATATTCAAAGAATTCAAAAACAAAATTGTGAAAAAAATAATCAAAAATTTTAAAAGTTATGAACTGATGAAGTGTGAATTAAAAGAAATTCTTGTTGACACTATGACACAAAATCTACTCAAACGATTTACATCAAATTTCGCAGAAATGTTTTTTATTTGTCTTTTTATGGTCGGAACCTTGAATTTTGAAAAATATTTTTTTCTACTTTTTTTAAAAAATTTCAAAAAGTTTAAAAAGAGAATCAAAAAACACCATTTTTTTTAAATCGTCGCCATTTTGCTAAAAAAATTATTTTTGTCCAACGCCTGCAGTGGAATTAAACTATTGTGCGCTAAGCATCAGTGGAGAAAAGTGCTACTTTTCTCCATTGGAGGTTGGCCAGTGGAGAAAAGTACTACTTTCCTCCACTGGTGGTTTGGCCAGTGGAGAAATGAGTTTGATGACTGGAAGAAAAATAGAATTATTTGTGTTTTTCTTTTAAATTGTTAATATTAATATAACTTACGTTACTAAACTAAGGGTATAACTTACGTAGTTTACGCAACATACGCAATTTACGTAAATAACGTAACATACCCAAAATCGTAATATTAGTTTTTATAACTTTTAAAATTTTTTATTATTTTGTTTCCTAATTTTTTTCTGTACTTTTTAAACATTAATCAACAACTTGCAAGAAAAGTAAATACTAAAAATGTTAAACTTTCTTTTTTATTCTGTTTCCACCTGAACCGAAAAATGGAGAAAACATGATACCCCCTTCTAAACCAAAAAGTGGGCATTACTTTCTTAACTATTCGTCTCTCTTTCACGCCCACTCTAAACTAAATGAAGAGACAATACCTCCCTCCCTCTCTTTCTCTCTCACTGTAAACAGAATATATAAGGAAAGACTAACTTAATATATATGGGCAATTCCACGGGAAATTTTTCTATGTCATTTTAGAATCGGTCAAACATATTTTTTCTAGTTCTTGATAGAAAAATATAAAATACGTATTTTTTTATTTTTCCATATTTGCCAAAATTTTCAAGTTATTAATTTTCGAAATTTTGGATTTTTAAAAGTAGACCTTTTTTCAATAGCTTATAGCTTTGAAAGTATTGAGTTTGGAAAAAAGTTGTCAAAGAAAGAAAGTTTTAATTTTTCATCAACTTTTAAAAGATTAAAAAAATTTTTTTATAAACAATATAATTTTTTTAAAATATGGGCGCGATTATTTTTTATTATTTTTTTATTTATTTATACCTACCCATATACAGAAAACTTTCCAAAAAGGTTCTAGATGGGCCGACTGGTAGTTTTCGTTCTATAATTTTTTTATAGAACGAAAATTATGAATTATAAGCCTAATAGCTTATAACTTTGAAAGTTTTGAGTTTAGAAAAAACTTGTCAAAGGAAGAAAATCTTGGTTTTTCTTCAGCTTTTAAGTAATTAAAAACATTTTTTTTTTGATAAACAAATTAATTAAACAATTTATAGAAGTGTCAGAATTTCCCAAACGGATCACCTAAACTAAAAAATTTTCTTTTTGAACCAAAATATATTTTTTAAACTCTCAATATGATTAAGAAGAATCCCTGAAAATATGAAGTCAAAAAAATTTTTTTTGTAAAAGTTATTAACAATTGAAATTTTTAGTAGTGCTAAATTAAAAAATTTTTTTCTCGAGTTCCAGTTGACGGATTTAAAAAACAAAATATGGGTTTTTTTCGTCTTAAATAGCACTATTTGAATATATTTTTTGTTTATAAATTTTTTTATTTTTTATAAATTTTCATTTTATTTGTTTATAAAATGTTAATAAACAAATGTGTTCTTCACGTCCTAACAAAAAAATTTAGGTAATTATGCAGAAGAAGGACTTTTCCCAATTTTAAAGATTTTTGGTTAATTTTTTTTGGAATGTCTTTCATTTGGCTAGTAATTAAAGAATCCGGTGGGGGAGGATGAAAAAGTTAGTCACTGAACGCCAGGGATGGGAAACAACATTTTTTTTTGGTTTTTGACGTTTTACTCGGTAAATATTAAAAATTTTGAAAAATGTTCTACATAAAAGTTGTAGATCTTGTTAAGATACACATTTTATGTTACATGTAATTTTTTCATAAATTGAGTATTTTTCGAGAAAAACACAAAAAACGGAAAATAACCATAGAAACGTTTTAATGCAGAAGGGAGTCAAATTAACTTCCTAGATGGTACTAGAAGGTATCCAACTTAACCAGACCCCCCTCCAACGTTTAAAAAAAGGCGTCTTGAAGGTGCATCCACAACTCATCGATCAAAGGCGGGCGAAGGCCGCCGCACCTTATTTCTTTTAACGTTTAATGCAGAAGGGAGTCAAATCCGTTGGAGAGGGGTCTGGACTAAATTAGACATTTTATGTTACATGTAATTTTTTCATAAATTGAGTATTTTTCGAGAAAAACACAAAAAACGGAAAATAACCATAGAAACGTATTAATGCAGAAGGAAGTCAAATTAACTTCCTAGATGGTACTAGAAGGTATCCAACTTATACCAGACCCCCCTCCAACGTTTAAAAAAAGGCGTCTTGAAGGTGCATCCATAACACATCGCTCAAAGGCGGGCGAAGCCCGCCGCACCTGATTTCCTTCAACGTTTTAATACAGAAAGGGAGTTAAATCCGTAGGAGGGGGGTCTGGACTAAATTAGACATCTTGTAGTACCAACTAAAAAGTTAATTTGACTCCCTTCTGCATTAAACGTTAAAAGAAATAAGGTGCGGCGGGCTTCGCCCGCCTTTGAGCGATGAGTTGTGGATTTCACCTTCAAGACGCCTTTTTTTAAACGTTGGAGGGGGTCTGGTTAAGTTGGATACCTTCTAGTACCATCTAGGAAGTTAATTTGACTCCCTTCTGCATTAAAACGTTTGTATGGTTATTTTCCTTTTTTTGTGTTTTTCTCAAAAAATACTCAATTTATGAAAAAATTACATGTAACATAAAATGTGTATCTTAACAAGATCTACAACTTTTATGTAGAACATTTTTCAAAATTTTTAATATTTACCGAGTAAAACGTCAAAAACCCAAAAAAATGTTGTTTCTCATCCCTTCTATGGTTATTTTCAGTTTTTTGTGTGTTTCTCGAAAAATACTCAATTTATGAAAAAATTACATGTAACATAAAATGTGTATCTTAACAAGATCTACAACTTTTATGTAGAACATTTTTCAAAATTTTTAATATTTACCGAGTAAAACGTCAAAAACCAAAAAAAAATGTTGTTTCCCATCCCTGGCGTTCTGTGACTAACTTTTTCATCCTCCCCCACCGGATTCTTTAATTACTAGCCAAATGAAAGACATTCCAAAAAAAATTAACCAAAAATCTTTAAAATTGGGAAAAGTCCTTCTTCTGCATAATTACCAAAATTTAAATTGTATTATATTCCTGAAATCTCTCCGATTCCAAAACCGTTTAGAAAAAAAATGAGCCTCAATTAGAAAAAAAGTTATTCATTAAAAACTGCAGCGGTGTAAGGATTTTCATGACGTTGAACTTGCGTTGCTCGGCGCAAGCATAACCGTTTACATCTGTGAGTACTGGTTCTCGCTACAAGTTTGCACAAATTTTAATTGTAATATTTAGTTAACAGTAACAAAATATAAACAAAGTAAATTTTTCATTTTTTAATAAATTATTAATAATTAAAAATTTATTTACTTTTCATCCTCAAATAGTTTATTGTAATAGTTATAATTTACATAATAAATTCACAATAATTCTTATTATAATCTTTGGACTTAAAAGTTCATTAATTATTAAATAATTTAATTAATTATTAATATGTTTCTTTATATATTATTTTTGTGCCGACGTAGAAGTAGAAATAATATTTATCACATATATTTTTATATACTACTTTTTTTTGTTTTTGTGACTGCGATGGAAATTGATG
The DNA here is from genome assembly GCA_032872475.1 of Leptopilina myrica (nomen nudum). Classification (NCBI taxonomy): domain Eukaryota; kingdom Metazoa; phylum Arthropoda; class Insecta; order Hymenoptera; family Figitidae; genus Leptopilina; species Leptopilina myrica (nomen nudum). The sequence goes on along the minus strand of CM065459.1, from coordinate 39,944,157 downwards.
TTTTTTTTAATGGAAAACAAATAAATATTGAGAGTATGTCACTTTTCACTTTCGTGTGCAATTTCTTATACAATTTTAGTCGTTAAGAAGTTTAAAAAAAATTTAAAGCGAACGGTGAAATTCAATTCATTTGAAATTTTTTAAACTTATTTAATGGTAATTTTATAAAAAATGGTGCGTCCTAATAGGTGCTGCAATCCTTGTGGAAAAAAACATTCTTGTGTATATAAAAGTCTTAAACTAATAACTGAAAATTGGAGTTCGGCGTTTTCCAATAAAATCGGGAAATATACATATTTAATCGGCGTTTTCCAATTTTCAGTTATTAGTTTAAGACTTTTATATACACAATTTCCCACTTTTTCTATAAAATATAAATTTTTTAAATAGTAACATTTTTTATTTTTCATTAACATATTTAAATTCCTTACTTTCTCACGGTTTTATACATATGTTGTTTACCAAAAAAATGTTAAAATTTAAAGATTTAGTTAAATATTTATTTAATAATAGGTATGGTTTTTGGTTGAGTTAACTTCATTCTATGTATCTGGAAAAATAATAAATTTTTTTAATTTTAACATTTTTTGGTAAACAACATATGTATAGAATCGTAAGAAAGTAAGGAATTTAAATATGTTAATGAAAAATAAAAAATGTTACTTTTTAAAAAATTTGTATTTTTATAGAAAAAGTCATTAACAGTTTTCCTTAATGAGGGTTTAAGGGTCCGAGCGATCCCCGCTGTGAGGGTTTCTCGGGACTCAGTTTTGACTTGGTGTGTCGTATGGTGGGGGAAGGCTTCTTTCCCTCACGGGACTAACTTGGACATCACTCCTTGTATGTAGTGTAGAGAGTTAACAATCGTGCTTCGTGAGTGGTATGTTCATTTTTTGAATATATCACATTACTATTTGATATACTTTTTTTTATTTTGGATAACATTAGATATTTTCTTTTCTTTTTTTGTATAATTTCTCTACAATTTGTAGAGAGTTAATTAAAGTGTTTCGTGAGAGGTATAGTTATATTTTTTTAAATATTATATTATCATTTGATATAGTTTTTTTTTCATTTTGAATTTAAAGGATAAAGAAATTGACATTTTTTTCTGTTTTGAATAACATTTGATTTTTTTATTAAAAAAAAGAAAAGAAATATTGGATAAAATTGAAATTTGGATATTGGATGAAATAAAAGATAAGAAAATAAATATTGGATAAAATTGAAATTTGGATATTGGATGAAATAAAAGATAAGAAAAGAAATATTGGATAAAATTGAAATTTGGATATTGGATGAAATAAAAGATAAGAAAAGAAATATTGGATAAAATTGAAATTTGGATATTGGATGAAATAAAAGATAAGAAAAGAAATATTGGATAAAATTGAAATTTGGATTGTTACAAACGAGAATTTATTGATTTAAATATTGAGCTTTTGAGATGGCTCTAAATTCCTATTTGGGGAGGCTCCAAGCTGCCAAGGTCTGAAGAACCTTGTTTATTTTGTGGGGACGTTATCCTACTTTTAAAAGTTGCCTTCTGATTCGTTAATTGCACTATTTTTGAAATGATTTTGAATTTCGGGTTTAGTTAGGTAAGTAAAGAAATTGATTTTACGAATACATGATTTATTTTTAAACAGCAAAATACCTTTTAAATACAGAATGGTTATAGTGTGTTACAAATAGAAAGTGTGTGTGTGTGTTAGAATATGTGATTGAAACGATACTTATTTACTTACAAACTACCGTCGGGGCTGCTTCTCCTTTGGATCACAAACCTCCGTCGGGCGAAAATTCGTTTTGTTTTTATGAAATCGCGACGCAAGATTCGCGCAATTTTCAACTGGTTGTGAGATTGCACTTGTGGTGAGCGGGCGCGGGCAATATGACCGGCCGTCTCAAGCAATAGTGTAAAACTCACTGCGGATCTGCTCTCTACTGAATTAATCCGGGCAGCATCTATGCAACCGACAATTCAAATAAAAAGTTTTGATCACGCTCGTGGGCCACTGAAGTTTGAACGGACGCGGGCAATATCTATGCAACCGGCCGGATATCGAAATAACAAGACTTTAGAATTATCAATCAAATTAATAATTCTAAAATCTCTCTACCTTTAGTGCAAAAAGTGGGGAAGACGGAAAATTTTAAGTAGTAGGGGTAAAGTGTAGGAGAGATCGTGGGCCCATTGGTCTATGCATTTTTGCTGACGTTTTGGATCTCACGGTAGGTCCGTGAGAACGGAAACGGTCTGTTAATATGATACTTTTCGAGACATTATTTCTTAAAATAATTAAGAATTTAAATAATAATTATATTGTTTAATTAATAAAATTATTATTATTCATCCCAATTATTATAGTGCATATAATTTATTTATTGCGATTATATTATTCCTACTTTTATAAATTGCCTGTATATGTATTACACATGTTGAGTTATGAATATACACATATACATGCAACTTAATGTCCTCCAGCATTTTGTTGTAACAAATAAATGTTTACGACAAAATGTTTAACTATTGTCAATGTGTTGTATCTGCATCTAGCTTGACGCATAAGTTTAGATTACATAAGTCCAAATAACACGAGGTATGTAAACCTCGTGGCTTTGAGTCAGCTGTAACGCACGTGCGTTTGTTTTGAAGCTGTAATCCACAACTTCTGGGCTCAGAGGGGAAGGAAAGGTTCACGCACCGCAAGGTAGCGATGGGAGGCATGCATAACGCGCTTGTGTTGATGCCCGTAGCATGGAGTTCATGAAAATATAGTGCTGTAACCGTGGAAGCCAGTGAGTGTACTGGTGTCTATAAACGGTCGGTTACACAGTTGTGTGTGTTGCCGCCGACCATCTCCACACACGCGCAACCTCACAGTGTATTTGTCTAGTTTCTATAGCCGGCGTTTTAATGTTTTAAAACCATGGTTGCGCCTTCAATCATCATACAAAATTTTAAAACCAATAATCAATTCATACATACATTTTGGCTGCAACCTTGCGCCCTCTTTTTCTATGTTTTACAGCATTAACCTTGGACATGAACTTTATGATTCTATTTAGGTTTGATTAGGTATTACATACAATTATCGATAACTGTTTTCCTCCGTGGATCATTTAGGAGAGGGAGAAAGAAATAATAGTCATTTCCTTTGTCCCTCCAATTATTATTATAAGCATTCCTTAGTTGAAGGCATTCTTAGAACGTTATCGGAGTGTCAAATATCGCCAAACATAACGTCGCGGCGTTGGAAAGTTTTCCTCTCATGCTTGGGTTAAAATAAAATCAAAAACCACTCTACATGGTTGCCAAATGACCAATTTAAAAAACTAATTTTTATAACATGGATATTGGATGAAATAAAAAATAAGAAAAGAAATATTGGATAAAATTGAAATTTGGATATTGGATGAAATTGGAATTTAAAGTATTTAAAATTTAAAGTGGATTAAAGACAAATATATTGAATGAAATTGGAATTTGACGTATTTAAAATGGAATAAGGGAATATATTGGATAAAACTGGAATTTGACGAATTTGAAATAGATTAAATAGAATATATTGGATAATAATGAATTTAGGCTTATTGGATATATAAATTGGATGAATTTGGAATTTGACGAATTTGAAATATATTAAATAGAATATATATTGGATAAAATTGAATTTAGGGCTTATTGGATATGTATATTGAATAAAATTGGAATTTGACATATTAAAAATGAATTAAATAGAATATTGGTTGTTGAATTAAAAAACATTGTTTTATGGGTTAAATATGATTTGATTGGTTAAATATTGATATGTTGGTTAAATAATTAAATATTGGATAAAATTGGAATGTGGCTTATTTGAAATGGAGTAAATACACTTTATTAGTTCAAATCTTGAATATTGTTTTATGAGTTAAATATTTGTTGGTTTGTATTAGTGATATAGGAGACAATGATTTTGTAAGAATTGATGAAATTGTGATGTAGAAAATATAAATTGGGAAAACGTAATTATTATTATCAAAACCCACAAATTGGAATTAAAAATAGATTAAGAAGAAAATATTGATTAAAAAATGTCGAGAATAGAAGGTCATGTTAATTTAAGTGCTACAGAATATAGAGAAATACTTAATAATAAAGAAATGTTAAGTGATAATCATATTTATGAATTTGGAAAAATTTTGGAAAGAGAATCAAATTCTGTGTTTAGAATGCAAAGTACTTTATTTGTAAATGAAGGTCTGCTTGAACATATTAGACCTATTGGAGTAGGCAAAAAACATATTCAAATACTATTTAGTGGTCATAATAAGAGGGGTCATTGGATTTGTACGTATTATGATGGAGTAAGAATTTATATTTTTGATAGTCTTAATAAAAAATATCTGAATGAAAATTAGTTGAATTATTTAAGTAGATTATATCCTTTTAAGCCACCAGTAGTTTTTGTTACTGTTAATCAACAACCAATGGGTAGTGTTGAATGCGGAGTATATGCAATAGCATTTGCAACATCATTATTCTACTAGTAATAATGACAATAAAGGTTGTATAATTGAGCACCCCAAAAGTAAGTGTCTTTTAAATGAAGAAAATGATAAACAAAGATTGTGTGCAATAAAAGCTAAAGAAAGAATGAAGAAAGTAAGGCAGGAAGAAACGGAGGAGCAAAAAATAATTAGGAGAGAGAATGACAGGTTAAGAAAACGTAGTAGACGAGAAACAGCAACTGAAATTAAAAAGAAAAAGCTCCAAAAAATTAATTCAGAGGCTAAGCGATTTTTGAATGAAAGAAATGATAAGAGTTGTAATTCTACTAGTAATAATGACAATAAAGGTTGTATAATTGAGCACCCCAAAAGTAAGTGTCTTTTAAATGAAGAAAATGATAAACAAACATTGTGTGCAATAAAAGCTAAAGAAAGAATAAAGAAAGTAAGGCAGGAAGAAACGGAAGAGCAAAAAATAATTAGGAGAGAGAATGACAGGTTAAAAAAACGTAATAGACGAGAAACAGCAACTGAAATTGAAAAGAAAAAGCTCCAAAAAATAGATTCAGAGGCTAAGCGATTTTTAAATGAAAGAAATGATAAGAGTTGTAATTCTACTAGTAATAATGACAATAAAGGTTTTATAATTAAGCACCCCAAAAGTAAGTGTCTTTTAAATGAAGAAATTGATAAACAAAGATTGTGTGCAATAAAAGCTAAAGAAAGAATGAAGAAAGTAAGGCAGGAAGAAACGGAGGAGCAAAAAATAATTAGGAGAGAGAAAGACAGGTTAAGAAAACGTAGTAGACGAGAAACTGAATTTGAAAAGAAAAAGCTTCAAAAAATAGACTCAGAGACTAAGGGTTTATTGAATAAAATAAATGATAAGATTTTTAATTCAACTAATAATAATGATAATAGAGGTTGTATAATTGAGCAACTAAGGAAAGAAGGAACAGAGGAGCAAAAAATAATTAGAAAAGAGAATGATGGGTTGAGAAAACGTAAAGCTCAGAAGCAAAAATAGATTTAAGAAATAAAAAACAAAAACTTACATTAGGAGTTGCAATTATGCCTTTTGAAAATTTTGATGAATGTAAATTTGAACAAAATTATTTGGGTTTGTTGAATGTTAAGTGCGAGTTTTGTGCTGCATTACATTTTATGTGTGAAAGACCACTAGATAACAAATTTAGTAAATGCTGTCATAAGGGAAAAGTAAAATTAGATGATTTAAATTATTATCCGATTTATTTGCGTAATTTATTAAATGATTCCAACTTGGAAGGTAAAAATTTTAGGGAAAATATTCGTTCTTATAACAGTTCTTCTGCTTTTGCCAGTATGGGAGCTAAATTAGAAATTCCTAAAGGGTATGGTCCTTATGTTTTTCGTATACATGGACAAGTGTATCATAATACATATGCTCTTCATCCTAATGATGATGACAGTTTAAAATATGGTCAGCTGTATATTTTTGATACTAATGAAGCTGTATTTGAACGATTAAAAAATGAATCGAATAATAAATGTTTACCATCATAACTGAAAGGAATAGATAAATTGTTAAGAGAGGTTAGTCCATTTGCAGATGCCTTGAAAATGATGAGAGAAGTAGAATTAGAAGAAGAAACTAGAGCGAAATTGGAAAATAAACCTATAAGGGATATTCAAATGTGGATCAAACGGGATAGATCATTAAATCAAAGTAAATTCAATGTACCATCTTGTAATGAAGTAGCAGTTGTATTTGTGAGTGAAAATGGTGAACCTCCAGTGGATCGTGATATATGTATACATCCAAAAGGTTCTGAAAGTATTCCCATTTCTATTCTTAGTGCAAACGCTGATCCTATGATATATCCTTTAATGTTTCCTTCAGGTGATTCAGGATGGACTGTAAACATTAAGCAAATTAATAGTGTTTGTAATGTTACTGCTTTACAATTTTATATGTATCGCCTTTCTTACAGAGGAATGTTTAATCCATGTACGCAAATGGGAAAATTAAGTCAACAATTTATAGTTGCTATTTCGTCAAAAGTCGTAGCTGGACGCATAAGTTTCATTTATAAAAATCAAAAACAACTTCGAGTAGAAATGTACTGTGGATTAATGGATTATGTACATAATAAAGCAAATAGAGAAAATGTCACTTATGAGTGAATTAAAAGATAAAAATATTTTTGGATCAGCTCTCGCTTATGTGTATGTAATAGAATTTCAAAAGCGTGGATTGCCACACATACATTTAATTTTATTTTTGGATAAAACTTTTGCGATTCGTGATGCAGAATCTGTAGATAAAATAATATGTGCAGAAATTCCAGATGAAACAAAGAATCCAGAACTTTATAAAATTGTAAAACAATTTTAAGTCCATGGACCTTGTGGAAAGCAAAATATGAATTCGCCTTGCATGAATCCAGAAACAAAAATTTGCGTGAAACATTATCCAAAACCATTTTGTTCAGAAAAAAATTATGATTAAAAAAACTATCCGGAATATAGACGAAGAAATGACGATAAAAAAATCATTTTTTATAAAAAAGATGGAACAATTAAATGCACTGCAGACAATTCGATGATTGTACCATATAATCTGTATTTGAGTAAAACATTTGAATGTCACATTAATGTTGTAGCATGTGGTAGTATAGGTGGTGTGAAATACTTATTTAAGTATTGTTTTAAGGGCCATGACTGTGCAATAGTAGGTATTAAAGATAATAATGATTTAATGCACTATGATGAACCTCAACATTATTTGAATACACGTTATGTATGTCCACCAGAAGCAATGCATAGATTATTCGAATTCAATATGCACGAACAATCACATGCGGCATACAGATTAGCTGTGTATTTACCTAATCAACAAACAATGTGTTTTAAAGAAGGAATGAAGCAAGAAGCGATTAATAAATATAAAAATACAACGTTAACAGCATGGTTCGAATTAAATACAAAAGATCCTGAAGCACGCCAACTTTTGTACTCAGAAATACCATATAATTATGTATTCGTTGAATCATCAAAAACTAGGGAAAGAAGAAAAAGAATGACAAAACCTGTAATTTCTCGAATGTATTTTGTCAGTCCAAAACATATTGAAAGGTATTTTTTAAGAATTTTATTACTATATGTACGTGGTGCTAAATCGTGTGCAGACATAAGAACATATGAAGGTGTCACATACAGTACTTTTGTAGAATCTGCCAAGGCAAGAAATTTAATGATAGATGATAATGAATGGGATAATTGTTTATCTGAAGCTGTAAGTATGAAGTTTCCTAATGAACTTTGTCGTCTGTTTGCATATATATGTGTATTTGGATTACCTGCAAATGCTGTTGATTTATGGAATAAGTATAAGGAGTATATGGTTTTTGATAATAATTAACCTGCAGAAATTTCAATACAAAAATCGTTAATTTTAATTAACGAAGTACTTAACTTTCATGGGTTTTCCTTACATCAATTTGGTTTACCAAATATAGATCATAAACTTCTTAATGATTATAATGTTGTAGATTTAGAAAATAATGAATTAGCATTACGATTGTTGAAAAAAGAAGCTGTTATTCTCATTGAGAGTTTAAATAATGATCAAAGTCAAATTTTTGATGAGGTTATGATGGCAATACATACCGATGATTGTAAAAATAGGTATATTTTTGTCGACGGACCTAAGAAATATGAATTTAGTTCAAGGATTATGTAATGGGACTCGATTAGTTGTCAAATCTTTATTAACAAACGTAATTTCTGCAGAAATAATTACTGGAAAATATAAAGGTGAAATAGTATTTATTCCTCGTATTGATTTATCGCCATCACAAGATGTATTACCTTTTAAAATGGTAAGAAGACAATTTCCAGTTAGACTTGCTTATGCAATGACTATCAATAAATCCCAGGGTCAATCATTTGATAAAGTAGGAATATATTTGCCAATTTCAGCATTTGGTCATGGTCAAGTTTATGTTGCTGGTTCTCGAGTAAAGTCGAAAAAAAATCTAAAAATTCATGTTATTGGTTTTGCAGCATATAAGAATTCAGAATATCCACATAAATTATATATAAAAAATGTTGTTTATTATGAAATACTTTGATGTAATGCTATATATACATAACTATATAAAAAATGTTGTTGACGATGATTATAATTATGATGATGATAATTATGATAGATTGCTTGAACAGTTAATTGCTGTCTACTATATGAAAAAGTAACTTAATAATTAAAAAAAATGGTATACATTAGAGAATAAAGAAAAAAAGGGTTTTATATGAGTCCAAAATCGTTTTCATTGAAATTTCGAGTGTTTATATGTTGCCTATACATTGACGTGAACGCGACGTGCTGACGTCACAATGTTGATCAAATGGGTGACTACTTGATGAGCAGAAACTGCATAGAAGATAGTACAAATACAGAAAGATGTTTTTATGGTGCTGGAATTGCAGATTAATGGTAAACATTTTTTAACAGTAAAAATTTTCACTTTGTCATAAATATGTATTATACATTATAAAAGTTTAAACGTTTTTTTGTCGAAAAATTATTCTTTTTAAAGGATTTTGATTTTTTGTAAAGTACACAAAAATTAAAATTTTTTAAAATCCCTACGTGTTTATTTAGCTATTTTCATGTAGATAATGAAAAAATTTTATATTTTGTTCCAGATTCAATTTTGCACCCGAGTGCCGCGAAGCTCTTCAAAGAAAAAGCACTTTACAAAAATTGTATGTAGTTTCGCCATTTTGTAATATCTTTTATTGTTAATTTGTATTCTTTTATTTAAATATAAAACTAATCATATTTCACATAAATATAATTGTATTCCTTTTCCTTATATCAAAAAAATTCTTGAAAACAGGCGCTTTTATTACATTTACAGTGGCTTACCCCTTAATAAAAAAATGGAACTAGTGAGAGTTACACTGACTCCCAAATCTAGGGTTTCGTTTACAAAATATACAAACACTTTTTATTTATTTATTAAATTCTTATTTTTTAATGTGGTTGCTTTAATTTTATCAGTAATAACTTTCTTCTTTATATTTACTGTTATAAACATTTAAATGTATTTTTTTATTTTTTAGAAGCTAAATTTTTCTGTTATGAATTAAAATTTTTTTTCAATGTAGATTTATTTTTAATGTCAGATAACTCAAAAGTATTCGTTTTCTTATTTTTTTAAAAGAGAAGAAAAGTTTAATTTTTCTCTCTACTTTTGAATAATGATAATAATTTTATTCATTTTTTAGTGAAAAATAAACAAATTATAAGGTTTTTAACTTTGGAATGATAAATTTAAAAAAACCGACCTTAAAATGTTAAAAAGGTTTTCAAAAAGTTTCAGAGTGGACTTGACAAGTGTGATGGGTTTAAATTTATTTTTGTATGTAATTTATGTCAATTTTGTTAAAATTGATTTTAGAGTTCTTGATTACACAGCTAAAAAAACGAAAAATTTTTGCACATGGGTTTATATAATGATTGTTCTATTTATTATTCACTAAAATAAAGGAAAAATAAACATATTCTTTTTAAAGTTTGCTTTTGTAGCAGTTGCAGATATATTAAGGGGGGTCATCACGAAAATTAGACATATTTTAAGAATTTTTTTTGGCTCCATGAAATGTTCAATTAAAAATGTGTAAAGTACGTTTTATTTCTTGAGTATTGATAGCAAAATATATTTTCACAAAAAAATTTTATTGCAAAATGGCTGCTGTACAGCATTTTATTGGAACAGAAAAGGAATAATTTAAAAAAAAAATCCACGAAATTTTTAATAAAAATAAAATTAAGTAATATAAAAAAATCCTACGTGTGTCGATAGATGTTGATGTATAGGAAATAACAAATTTTCGTTTTTTTCTAAATAAAAAATTAAGTACGTTAGTTGTCTGGCCATGTGGAAATCTAAAACGAGACGCTTTACAATAAAATGTTACAAATCCACCATTTTTTAATAAATTATAGAAAATATATTTATTTTGCATATTTTCTATACTGAAACGAGTAGATATGCAAATTAGGTAAAGAAAGACATTCTTATTTATATTGCCCTTAGAGAAAGAGAGAAACCAGAGCCGGCGTATCTGGCGCCGTTACCCAGACGTTACCTTTTGTGTTTCAATTATAAAAGTATATTATATATATATTGACTTTTATCTATGGTTTTCCTTGCGATGAAGGAAGAAAGAAAATATTATTACCTGGGTCCCTCATTTACAAAGGCTATTGTTTAAGGGTTCGTATTGTTTGTGGTAATCCTTCGTAGGGTCTAAAACAGGTCTAATATATGTGGGTGATTCTTCTGAAAGTGCTACTTTTAAAGTTCGATTCTTCAACTTATTTTTTTTAATAATATGGTTTTTTCTATTTAATGCAGGTAAATACTAAAAACAAAAGAAAAACTTGCCCATTTTAAAGAAAAGGCTTCGGAGATGAAAAATAATTTTTTTTTACATTTATTCACATTAGGGCGGAATTTAAATATACTTTTTAGTTAAATATACAAATTTCACAACGTAATTTTATATTACAGTAAAAAATATTTTGTCAAAGATATTCGTGTATTCAATTATTTAATAAAAAGCAAGGCTTCAGAGATAAAATTGAATTTTTGCCCGGGCCAATAAGTAAAATTTGACTATTTATAAAAGCAGTAATTACTCCACTTTTCACAAGTAATATAAAGGTAAATTAAACATTAAATTCTCAACATTATTAAAGTATGCATTAAAATTTTGTTAAGAATATTTTTAATGTACAAAAATATCATTAATTATTGTGAGGTAATTTTAACCTAAAACCGAAGACAAAGTTTTAACATTTTTATCATATATAAAACGGAGGTCTAAAATTTTTTAAAAAACATTTTATGACAGAAAAACATTGTACTTTCTGACAATATTTTTGAAAAATTTCTAACAGTTGGAAAAAAGCATAGAAATTTAAGTTTTCTTATAGAAGTCATATTGGAGACATGTTAAATAAAAAGGCTTCGGAGATGAAATTATTTTAGCTCGTGCATAAATTCAGTAGAATAAAATTGTTTAATTAATTTTTTTAATGAAAAGTTAGTGCTAAATTTTTATTATGAAAATGGTTGACAATTATTAGTGAGTAGAGTTTATAAAATTAATCGAGACATCAAAAATGTCACTTTCAGAAGAATCACCCATTTATATATAATTATTAGATAATTAGTGGTCTTTAAATTCATGAAATGGTCAATCAAAAATCTGTAAAGTACGATTTATTATGTACTTTACAGTTTTGTGATTGATCATTTCATTCTGAAAATCATAAATTTTCATTTAAAAAAAAAATTTTAAAAATATGGTAAAACGTTCTCCTACCTATAGAAACAATTTTTTTGATAATATATAATTTTTTTCCTCATATCTGTTGATAAATCTATCATAAAAACTATCTTAAATGTCAGGCGCAAATTTCATGTTGACTTGTGTTATCATTGCCATTTAACAATTATATGAACAATAATTTTAGGCATTTTTAAATTTAAAATGTTTATATCAGTAAATATAAAGAAGGAAAAACAATTAGATTTTTCACAAATAAGCAATTTTACCAAAATTGACATACATTAGGAGCGAGTGGTCCTAACCCAGTGTGCACGTACTGGAACAATTCTGGAACCGTTCTAGAACTGTTCTTTATTTCCATTAATTGTTCTAGAACTCTTCTAGAACGTGCACACCGGAAAGTTGGCTGCCTAAGCTAATTGGTTGAAAATAGTAACAAAATGGACTTTAATCAAGTTTGAAAATTTTGTTGAAAAATGTAGAAGTAACATTAAAATTATCGTTACCAACTTGTAGAACATTAAAAAAAGCTTCGATTGACCTATTTTCGAACCTAATTCGATAATAAATTTCTAAATTATTGGTATTTTAAAAACCAAAACTTGTGAAAATGACATTTTCTCAACTTTTTTGTTTGAAAATTTTGGTTTAACTATTAAATTATTGCAACTATCTTGTGGGGTATTCAAAAATAAATTAATTGACCCAAAATTCAATCACTTTTACCATATTTATAAAAAGTTATTCATATATTTCTATTATTTTTATCTCTATGATGAAGTAAAGTGTACATGAAATGAGCACCAAAATTATACAAAAAATATACAACTTGGCAGTGGTTTTTTGATTTTTTTTCTACTGTTACCGGCAGAAAGTTCCTAGAGAATTGTGATAAACAATGAAATTTATTGTTTTGTTTTCTTATTTGAATTTACCATAATTCTCTAGGAACTTTCTGTCGGTAACAGTAGATTTCTTTTAGTCCATTTCAGTCCATTTAAACGCACCACTTCATTTATTCACATGGTAAATTCAATGTATAATGTGTACTCTGCTCACTCAATACTTTTTTTTACTGGGAATAAATTTTTTATGTGGAAGTGAAAAAAATTTAGAATCGAAAAATAAAATTTAATAAACGGGATTATTATTACATTTTAGTAAATTATTGTTTATGTAAAACAAAGTTTTTAAGTTATCTATAATTAGGTTTGTTACTTCTTAATTTTAAAGTATTCGTAAAACATGATGAATTTCATTTACTTCAAAATAATTAACTTTTTTCATAGATTAAAAAGCTATGAACTGGGGTTCGAGACCTCACAGATGCATAGTGAATTCGTTCACGCAGCTTTTCTTAAAGCATAAAGAATTTAGATTGATAATTATTTATCGACAACCATATTGAAATAATTATCATATGAAACACCTAACTTTAAAGAAAAGAATATAATTGACTTCCAATAGATGTCACTATTTGATGATAAATTCGAAGTCTTCATTCATATTTAAAAATTTTTAATTAGCGAAAAATTCTAACATTACAAATTATTATAATTGAAAGATTTTTTTAAAAAACGTGGTAGAAAATTAGTAAGTTACTTTTTTGAAGTTTTTGTCAACCAAAATATATGTGTATTATAAAAATAATTAAAATTAAAATCAGGATGGCAAGTCAAAAAATTGGGAAACTGGGAAAATTACTGGGATTTTAAAAATTGATCTGAATAATATTTTAATGTAATATTCATGTTGTATTTCTGAAATAATATTTCATTTAAAATAACTGTTGGAAATTTTTTGACAGTGTTTGTATATACATTTTGGTTCGATAAATACGCGGTTACTTCTAAGAATTTGATAATTTTTTTCATTTTCATGTATAGAATATGCTCAAGTATATTCTTTTAGTAATCGTCAGTGCCTTACGAGCAGGAAAGTGTTTCACATCGTAGACAGAATTAGTGGTAAGAAAGTATAAAGCAATTCGTATTTTCAAATATATTTGGTGAATTAAAATTAATTAATAATAATTAACTTCCACGAATTCATAAAAGTATCATGAATTTCATTTAATTATTAATGATATTTAATTTCTTTTCAAATAAAACATTGTATAAATAAACCACGTTTAACATTTTTTCCCTGAGTTTTCGATAATGAGAAAACATTTATTATAAAAAGAATATCAATGGAAATTGTTATGTTCTTACTGTAATTATCTTGTAATAATAGATTAGAATTTAAAATTCTGTGTACCACTTTTTTCAAGTAAAGAATTAAATCATTTAATTATAAATCTAATAATTGTATTTAATTAAAGAATAAAAAAGTATTTAATTAAGTTTAACAATATATTTATGTTATATTTCAAAATTAATAATTCGCAATGTATTTGTAAAATTATACTTTGAAAATTTTTTCATGATTTTTGTATTTAGATTTTGTTACGATCAATCGAATATTTCGGAGAATCTGATAATTTTTTTATTTTGATATATTCAAACTCTTGTATATTCTTCCAGTAAACATCAGTGTCTCAAGAGCAAGCAAGTGTTTCACATCTTCTGTATTACGCAGTTTAATTTTCTTCAATTTCTAAAGCGTTTATATTGTATATATTGTTAAAAAAATTTTAAAAGAATTTTATTTCCAATAGTATCAATCTTTCAATTTATTTGAAAAAATATATTTTTTTAACTAAAATGAAACATAGTTTTAAAAAGAATTCGAATATTGTAATAATATTGGCATTAAAATGTTTTAAGATAAAATGGAGTTCACTACGAATGGAGCTATAGATGAAATCGATTACTGGGATAGAACAGTGTAAGTATATAAAAAAATTACTATGTGTTGTTTTTCAAGTGATTCTTTGAAAGCATTCAAACTTCGAATTCTTTTTCAATTTTCTTTATGCAAAGATGTTTAATATATGAGTTTGAAAGAAATTTTCGATCTTTTATTTTTTTATTTATTTTAAATTAAATAACTTTTCAACAGCTCTATTGTAGAATGTCTATGAGAGAATGTTGTTGATTTCTGATATTTCGAGAAAAATAATTTAAACATTTATATTTTTATTTGAAATTATAATTTATCAAATATTTTGTTCAATTATTTATTTCAATAGTCTATATTAATCCTTAAATCATTAATTATTGTTGTGACTTTTTTAAATGTTACTTCTTTGAGTTTTAGCTTAAAAGTAAAAAAAATTTAGATTCGAAATCTCATATTGAAAAATAATTTTAATTGTTTTCTTTAAAAAATAAGATTTGCTCTTATCATTTTGCAAACATTAAAAACTTTAAAATTTCATTTTCAAAAAACAATGCGTGTAATTAAATTTTGTTTAAAATTTATAAAATTTTAATTTGTAAATTTATATTAAAAACAGTCGAATTGTATTAAAATTTTTATTTTCTTGTAGAGAAATTGTTGTATACGTTGAAAGCGTTCAGGGACCCAGAACGACAGGACGATCTCAATTATTTAAATTTTACGTAAATAATGGAAGCGGAAAAAGAATCCAATGCGTTGTATGGGGAGATAAAGATATTGACGCATTAAGAGATTTGATTATTGTAGACAAGGTAATTTAAGTAAACAAATTTAATTTTCAAATGCATATTTTAAATTAGAAATTTTAATGTATAATACAAATAAAAAATTTCAGATTCTGCACATTAAATGAGCTTTGTCACGTGTTCCCACCAAACCAGAATATAATAAAGGAAATGTTTCATTTGAATTGCAACTATTTGCCTCAACAGTAGTTACTATTCATGGGGATCATGTTTCAGAAGACGTGATCGAAGAGCCAGAAATTGAAGAAGTTGAACTGGTGGACGTTGTCCATCATGAGAATATAACAATCAGTAAGTAAATTAATTTTATTTTTAATAATATTGATAGTGCTTTTTATTTTTAATCGTTTTAATTTATTAAGTTTATTTATTGATTTTCTGTATCATTGTTATTATTATTTTTATATATTTTTATTTATTAGACATTTATTTGTTATTTACATTCTCTAATTTTTATATAATTTTATTTATCTATTATTTATTTAACTTACTTTTATGTATGTATACTTTTTGATATATTGTATTTTTTATGAATGTCTTATAATTAAACCCAATCATACATATTTTTTTCCTTTTTAATTTTATAGACAATAAATTTTATTGTATAATTTAATTATTATTTTTTAATTTCATAAAAATTTAATAAATTGTATTTAATTTAATTTTTTTAGAATTGTCAACCTTCATCAATTCAAAGTTTGTCTACCAATCAGTGGGCGTGAATAGAAATTTAGGAACGTATGGATGCGGTTCTGTAACCGACGGAAATATGAAAATGGAAGTGAGGATCGGGAATTTTCGAAATACCGTTGATTTTGAAAAAGGCACTCCCGTGAAAATTGTTGGACGTATTCATACACAAGGTAAATACGTTTAAAATTAAAAAAAAAGAATACATACACTACCCTCGGAGACTATCGGTACGGCTGCACGCACAGGGCTCAAAAACATACCAATCTTTAAGGGGACATTCCAGTTCAAAACCGGCAAAAAGAAGTCTTTTTTAGTATATATTATTAAAATAATTATGACATTTATTTAAAAAATTTCTTTTACATGTAATAAATAATTTATCTTAGAATTTGTAAAAAAAAAATTTTTTCATTTTTATTTCAAAATGGCGGCAATATACGCCATTTTCAAAAATGCCCATTTTCGGTGGTAAGATCGATTCCAAATTTTCTAAAACAGATAAAACCAAAAACGAAGTGACATTCTCTTCAAAAAAGTGGAATTTTCTTCTCCCCCTTTTTTAAAGTACTTTTTTCCGAAAATATGCAAAGAGAAGGTGTTTTTATTCAGAATTTTTCTTATAAAAAAAGGAGAGTTGGAAATTTTCTAGTTTTTGAGATTCCACTTGTAGGCATGATGACGCTGAATCAAAAGCCGTTTGATTTTTTAAAATCGCTTAAGAATTTTGAAAATTTGATATCTTATTTATTTATTTATTATATACATCCCCGCAGTCCAACGTAGGACCATAAATGGGTAACTAAATTATAACAAAAATCAAACCAAAAAGAAAACAAATCAAACAACGTAGTATTAATAGTTATAGTCAATCAGTGCTCACGTAGGCTAACAACGTATCGTAGAATTATTTTTACGTTTTTTCAAAAACCTATATTTTGCTCGGATGTCATTAATTATCTCATTAGTGAACCAGGGTGGATATCGATGACTACTATGAAACTGACCATTCTTTAAAGGTACATGCAGTGATAATAATACGTTAAATTCATTTAAAAGAATATCGCACATCGTATGAGCAGACTCACACCCATCCAAGCACGTCCAATCAACTGACACCAAAGCAACATACAATTCAGCAAGGTTACATTTTCGGAAATTAAATGAAGGTTTAACAGTAGGTATGACAATGGAAAAACTGGAAGGCTCAAATTTGTGGTTGGAACTTAAGAGTGCGTCAATCAATAATGCAGGGTGATGACAATCTTCAGGAACGAGAGGTAAAGGTGCCCTGGAAACATTACACACTACATTCGTAAAAAGTAAATCCAATTTTCTGTTATTGTAGTTAATAAACAAGTTTTTTATATTTTTAATTATAAGAACATATTTTATTTCATTAACTAATACAATTTATTTATATATTATATTTATATAATTTTTTGTATTTTTACATCAGTCAGACCATTATCACATTTTATAAAAAATTTAAAAACTTAAGCTCAATTTTCAAACCACGTATCTTTTGAAACTGAACCTAAAATAAGTAATATTTCTAAATTAGATCCTGAAATTCGATTTCGAAGTTTTGTTAATCTAATTCCAGCCTTCGAGAAAAGGCGCTCTGAAGGCACTGAAGTTGCCAAAATTGGTAAAAAATCTAATGCAACTTTATATAAGGTCGGGTATTCAAATTGAAGAGTCTTCCATTCTTCCAGAGGATTGGATTTTCTGTCGCTGACTGGAGTATTTAAGAATTGCCTGAGTTCAATAGGTACTCCACCTGCGCGATCTTGATTGTGAGTAGTCGATTGTAAGGCTACAAAATTATTGTGATGTTTCCAAAGAATATTGTTTGAATTAAGATCTGACGTGGGATCATTATCATGATTTATTTCTGGAGTGGGGACATGCCCAGCTTCTTGTCATTTTTTATCCATTAGTTGACCTAAACAATAATTAAAAAATAAATTCAATTACTCTTTAAATTATTAAATACAATTTCTAAATGTTATTGTATATAAATTAAACAAAATCTTTAAATTGTTTTCATTAATTTTATGAGAGGGATACACTTGCTGACAGAAACGTTTTTTTCACAAGAGATTTCAGAAGTCACAAGAAAGAGAGGATGTAATAAGTCCTTTATTTCGGTAAGAGTGGAAATTTCATCAAGATTAAGATCAGTTGGAGGTATTGCTTTGCTTAATTTTTGTCGACTGATTTTTAATAAAACTCTACTGACCAATTCACTTAATTGGAGATATCTCTCGATCATTAATAATAGAGAGTTCCACCTAGTCTTAACCTCTTGGAGAAGTTTCAGACATTCGTGACTCTTCTTTTGCCACTCCTTCATTTGTAACTCCCTTAACTCATTTGCGGCTATCTCACTCTTTTTGAAGAATGTAACAATTTTCTTTAATTTTTGAATAGTGTTGCACAAGATCGATTGAATTTTTTCAGTATCATCTGACTCTTGTTCGTCATCGGAACTGTCATGTATTGGCAAAGGTTCGTCAACTTCAGGATTTGAATCTATGGAGCTTTTTTTGTTTGCTCCAATGGCATTTGTAGCGACAGTGTTTAAAAGATGAGCAAAACATGGTAGGTGTTTGTCATGTCCAAAAAGGTCTACACAAGCTTTTTTTATGTTAGCCCCACGATCGGTTATTACTGTTCTAATTTGGGAAGGGTCAATTTGCCATTCAGAAAGTATTTCTGACATCAAAGACTTTAAATTTTTAGAAGTTTTCCTTTCTTGCATTAATCTTACGCCAATTATTGATGAAGTCATGACTATTCCTAAATCAAAAAAAGAATCTCATTTTGTAGTAACTTTATTCCAGGGATGGCAACCGTAACCGATAACCGAAACCGTTAACCGAAAAAACAGAAATTTTTAAAAAACCGAAAACTAGAAACCGAAACCGAAAAAAAAATTATCTGAAACAGAAAACCGTAAACCGAAACCCGTATTATAAAAATATAAAATTCTTTATTTCAAAACCTGAGTTTCGTTTTTTCGATTTTTAATATAAAAGTAAAACTGAATATTACACCAAAATTAAAATCTTTTGATACAAAAAAAATAAATGAAAAAGAAATATTGAAGTATGGTATGTCTAATATCGTAAATAATAAGTAGAGGAACCAAATTTGCAGATTACAAATAATTAATTAAAATAAAACAAAAATTTTTTGAAAATAAATCAGAAAAAGTTTTTTTTAAATTAATTATGTGTGATCAACCTGTAAAAATACACTAGTGTACCAATTTTTAGGTAATAAGGTTAAATAATGTAGAAGTTAGGGAGAAAAACGTTCTTTCAAAAAATGCACAAAAATATTTTCATTCATATATTGTCCGGGGAAAACAACCAAAAACCGAAACCTTTAAGCCAAAAAACCTAAATTCTTAAGAAACCGTAACCGTAATTATTCACTTTAAAAACCGAAACCCAAATACAGAAACCCAAATTCTTGAAAACAAAACCGTAACCGAAATACCGAAACCGAATTTTTTTAGAAGAATACCGAAAAGAGGAAACCGAAACCGTTAAAATTGCGGTTGCCATCCCTGCTTTATTCTTATGGTCTTTAATATAAATACCAAATAGTATGTACTTTTTTAAATCAAACAGCTGCTATAAATTTTAATATTTTACTAACCTTGCAGAAAGTGTGCAGTTATGCCGAGAAATGATCGAGTTGTCATAGTTTCAGTCCATATATCGGTGGTTAAAATAATATTTTTTTGATGTGCTAACATTGGACCAATTTTCAATTTAATAGAATTGAATTTCGATGTTAAAGCCGCGGTTGTGGTTTTTTCACAGGGAAGTTTATAGTAAGGATTTAATCGTGTGCAAAATTCCTTTAGTCCTTCTTTTTCCGAAGTGCTTAAGGGCAAGTTATCATGACACGGTGGTCTTGAATCAACTTTGAATGAAAAGTCTTTGCACATCACTTTTTTTTGCTGATTTGGGTTATTTGCATTCTAAATAATGTGTTAAATAATTATAGCCCATAACTTGTCGAGCCGTTTTTGAGAAAACTCATTTTGAAAAAAAATCATCAGTTTTTTATTTAAAATGTTACATATTTGTATCAAATTATGGATTTAAGCATAATATTAATTAAAATAGGGTCAGTTGGGGTAAATCCGGACAAAATACCTATTTTTCACAAATGAAGTAAGTTTTTTATAATAAATGGCAATTCTTTCGTTTTATACTGCATTAATTTCTTTCTTGAGTTCCATAGATTAATTTTTTATTTTTTATAAAATTTTATATTTAATTTTTTACATTTTATTATTCGGATTTACCCCAAGATTTAGAAAATTTCTTTAAATTTGGGGTAAATCCGGACAGCTTAGTTTCTAAGAAAGGTTTAAAATAAAGTTATCTTAAATATACTACTCTATTAAGGGATAGAACAACTTGAAAAAAATTCATACTAGATGTATAAAAGTTGAATCAGTTAAGTGTTGTAGTATCATAAAAGTTAATAAATTAACGATTCAAAAAGTAATAATCAAAAACATATATAGCTTTAACAAATTTTAATGGATTTTAATAAAACTTGATAAAGAAAAGTTTTTGGGATCATTTAATACGAATACAAAGTCAGATTTTGAAAATTCAAAATACCGGATCCAATATGCTGGACTTTTTTAAAAATTAATCCAATTACGCTACTTACACCACTTTTTAAAATGTAATAGAAGCTCCTGTCCAGATTTACTTTAAGTTTTTAAATTATCCTGTTGACAAATGTCGAGATAAAATCATGGAAGTAGTCAGAATCTCTTTTAAAGGATCTGAGCTTAAAATATTGACGTCGAATTGAATTTTTAATTTGTAAATTAAGATCCAACACCTTTTGTCCGTATTTGCCCTCTGTCCGGATTTACCCCAACTGACACTAATACTTTTCTTTAATTTTAAATAATATAATATAACAATTTAAATAATATTTCTGACACAATAAGTAAGTTTTGTTTAAATATTACAATACATGTTAAGGCACATATTTTTGCCAATTTATGGAAATTATACCAGTTACTGTATAGAAAAAAATTAACGAAAAGGTTATATATAATATATATAAAAACGGCTCGACAAGTTATGGGCTATAAATTTTTTACACATTATTTAGAATGCAAATAAGCCGAATTAGCAAAAAAAAATGTGCTAAGACATTTCATTCAAAGTTGATTCAAGACCACCGTGATGAGTAATCATGAATAACAGAGCATCGTCAACTTCTTTTTTCTTCTTTCCACCTCTTGCGAAAGATGCTGCTCCAAGAGCCCAGTTTTTGATAGGACCATCAGTAATCATAGTTTTCATTTTCGTTTCATTTGACTCGGGAACACTTTTTGGAATCTCCTAAATTTTATTCAAGTAAGGATTTAAAAAAACTTTTTAAAAATTAAATAATATGTGACGCTGTCTGAAGAAAATGATCTTAGAAGCAAATCACTTTAAGGTTATGCTAGTGTTACTTTTTTCTTAATTGGAAGTTTTTTTACTTATTGCAAATTAAAATCAGTATTTATTAAATATTTTAGTACCAATAAAGACTTAATCAATGATTTATATTGACAGCTGATCCTTTTCTGTATTTTCATTTAAAAAATTGCAAACATAACCTATAATTTTTTGTTTCTTAATGCCCCTTTCTTTAGATTGTGTCACATATGATATTGTATGAAATAAATTTTCTATTATTAAAAGACAAACAAAATCAGAAAAATAAATAAATAAACAAGAAATATCCTTACTTCACGATTATCCGGATCTCTCTGTACGAGCATTCTAGCCTCCTCGGTGCATTGTCGTTTAGCAGCAGGTTTTGATGTTTGCTCAGAAACTTTTAAATTTATTTTGTGAGTCAGGAGATGATTGTCCAAAGATGTTGTACTATTGCAATATGTTAATTCTCGGCCACATAAATCACACTTAGCTTTTGTTTTCTTCTCCTTTTCATCAAAGAATTTTTTTAAATAAACCCAAACGCCACTAGGAGGTGCCATCGCAACTTAATTTAACCGAACCTATATCAAAAGAAATATATGTTTGTACGTATTATTATTGTATTATTATTTATATATTTATTGTTAATATTTATAATATTTTTTATATGTTTCAATAGTAGGAATTTTAAATTTACGGTGAATACAAAAATACATAACCTCACAGAGTAGATAGTTTGTATCAGACAATAAAGTTTCAAATATGAATATAATGTATATTCGCTAAAACATTTGAAACTACAAAAATTGTTTTCAAAAACTTACATTTGGTTAAGTGAGTAGAAAAAGTTTATTTTAGAATATAAATATATTTAGATTTTTCAAAGTAAAAATATATTCACTTACCTTAATACATAACGAATAAATATAAACACTAAACAACGAATAATCGACACTACTAATCGAATACCGTCGATTTTTTCTACTGACATATTCGATTGTTATTATTCGAATAATCGATAGTCAGTATTCGATTATCGCTTATATTCGATTTCGATTATACCATCTCTAAAGCTGGATGATATGGTTTATCACACCCGGGGCAAAAAGAAGCTTTCTTTACACGTGTTTTGCACGAAACACACTTCAAATTCATATGATTCGACGCGTCGGCGCAGTTAGATTCAGAGCCTTCAGATTCCTGGTTATCAGACATTATAATCACGTGACACTACCGTACAGTACTATGCAAAAGTATCAAGTACATTCACCAACAAAATTTCTCCGGATATTCACTCTTTTTATATATAAATTAATAAAAAACCAATAAACAAGTCACAACTCACAGAAATCCATTAGCGACAATAATGTGTGATTTAGTTTAAAAATTTCAAGATTTAAGTACTCTCCAATGCAAAAGGAAAGTGCACAGAGGCATGAATCTCAACACGTGATCACATACATTCACTCCGAATATAAAATTCCAAGTCACAAATGGAGTAAAACACTTTTTACTCTTTCTTAAAAAAAATTTCTTTTTTAAAAAATGTAAATGAGAAAACATTTAAATCATTCGATTGCTTATCCGCATACAAAAACATCTTTGACATGGAGAAGAATAAAGATGTATAACTTTGGTTTTACTTCGAATTTTGCAATAATATTTTAGGAGAGTATTCTTGACACTATAAGAAATCAGGAAATAAAAACAAAAAAAATCAATTTTTTTGACATTTTGAACTGGAATGTCCCCTTAAATCACGACTTTCATGACAAATGTCATAAAATTAACAAATATATTATTCGAAAGATTAGGGACACGACTTTTATGACAGATGTCATAAAATTAACAAATATATATTTCGAAAGATTAGGGACCATCCATAAATTATTTTAGACGTTTTTTTAGAATATTTGACCCCCTCCCTCCCTCTTGTAAGATATAATACTTACATTAGCGCTATTTTTTCTATTATTCGTAAGAACTATCAGACACCCACCCCCCAAAATGTATTACGTAATTTGTGGACAACCCCTTATTAAATTCTACGATTAATGATAATTAACTAATGATTTTAATAATTTATACAAAGATTGCAGTAATCTTTGTATAAATTATTAAAATAATTAGTTAAGTATTATGAATCATAGAATTTAATAATCTTTCGAATGATATATTTGTTAATTTTCTGTCATTTTTATTTACAAAAAATTCGTGATTTAAAGATTTGTTTTTTGGGCCCTGCGCGTAAAGCCGTACTGATAATTTCTGATGGTAGTGTATGAACTGAATTCGGATTCTGACATTCAGGCTCGGGAAGCAGTTCCTATGCCACTATCACTTTTCACCCGCGAGGTGAAACGGGGTAATGACGGACAGATTCATCGGGAGGACATTGAAGGGGAAGTATAGATAATAATAGTAACAACACTACACGCAGTATGTGATATATTTTTTATTTAGTACTTAATGAAAATAAATTTTTTTATTTAGTTTGATGAAATTAGTATTTAAAAAATACTCTATTTGGAGTATTTTTGTTTCTGTTCAATGATAATTGTCATTATTTTGAAATGGGATAAAGTATCTATTTTTTGTTTAAAAAAAAGTTCTTTTCATCAGGACGATATTGATGATGAAGAAACTCTGATAGTAGTAACAACACATTAGACTACACGCAATATGTGATATATTTTTTATTTAGTAATTAATGAAAAAAAATTGTATTTACTTTGACGAATTTAGTATTTAAAAATACTCTATTTGGAGTATTATTGTTTTTGTTCAACAATAATTATCACTACTTCGAAATACGTTAAAATATCTGTTTTTTGTCTTGAAAAAAAAGTTCTATTCATCAGGATGATATTGATGATTAAAAAAATTTGATAATACTAACAACACATTACACTACACGCAATAAGTAATAAATTTTTTATTTAGTAATTAATGAAAAAAATTGTATCTACTTTGACGAATTTAGTATGTAAAAAATCCTCTATTTGAAGTATAATTGTTTTTGTTCGACGATAATTTTCATTATTTCGAAATGTGGTAAAATATATATTTTGTTGTCTTGAAAAAAATGTTCAATTAATCAGGATGACATTGATTGATGATAAAGAAAAACTGATAATAGTAACAACACATTAACAACACATACTACACGCAATATGTGATAAATTTTTTATTTAGTAACACTGTCCGACACTAATTTTGCCCCTTCAATAATTCTGGTCACTTTCAATAGATTTTTTTACGCTGATTAAGAATTTGAAAAGAAAAATGCTCCAGCACGTCGAGTTTTTGAGAAAATTAGTGTTAAAAAGTGAAAAAAGAATGTTTTTGGCTATATTTGATTATGATTAACAGAAAAATAGGAGGTGCTAGAATTTTGTTTCTGGTATCAAATGAAAGCTTGAATTACAACCAACAATTTCCTTGAGGAAGAATTCGAAGGCATTTCCGATAAGGCAATTAAAAATGATTTTTTCTTTTGCATTAAATTTTGTTATTAATCAAATTTTATTAGCACCATGTATAACCTCAGCATTATGAAACAAGTGATAAACAAATGAATTTTTTAGCATTTAAATTCATAACATTTTACATTATTTTCAGGTTACTTATATTTTATTCAAAAAAAAATGTTTAGCAATCTTGACGTATATACTCAACAAAATAAATAAATAATTTGAACATATAATTGATGTCTTTGAAATATAAAATATTCCTGTGAATTTAACGTTTTGTTTTTCCAAAATTAAAACATTGTTTTCAGAAATTGTTTTTATCCATTAGAATAAAAGCAGACAATATTAAAAATTAAAATTAATTTCAACATCTAACAACGAGAAAATAATATTTATAATAAACAATTAAATTATAATTAATTTTATGAATAAATTAAGTGTTTAAATATAACAAAAAATTTTATTTGTATGATCACTGAATATCTAATTTAATATACTTTTTTTTCTTCTACTAGTTAGGCATTTAATTTCTATTAGAAGAATTGATTAATTTCATTTGTTTAGAATTTAGATATAAAAACAGTAAAATACAATGAAAGCTTGAATAAAATTTTAATTAAAAACTTTTGTAGGGATTTCTAAAAATTAGATTGCTAAACATTTTTTTTTGGAATAAAATATAAGTAACCTGAAAATAATGTGAAATGTTATGAATTTAAATGCAAAAAAAATTCATTTGTTTATCACTTGTTTCACAATGCTGAGGTTATACATGGTGCTAATAAAATTTGATTAATAACAAAATTTAATGCAAAAGAAAAAATCATTTTTAATTGCCTTATCGGAAATGCCTTCGAATTCTTCCTCAAGGAAATTGTTGGTTGTAATTCAAGCTTTCATTTGATACCAGAAACAAAATTCTAGCACCTCCTATTTTTCTGTTAATCATAATCAAATATAGCCAAAAACATGCTTTTTTCACTTTTTAACACTAATTTTCTCAAAAACTCGACGTGCTGGAGCATTTTTCTTTTCAAATTCTTAATCAGCGTAAAAAAATCTATTGAAAGTGACCAGAATTATTAAAGGGGCAGAAAAAAAATTCATTTTTGTCGGACAGTGTAATTAATGAATATAATTTTTATTTAGTTTGACGAAATTAGTATTTAAAAAATACTTTAATTGTAGTATTATTATTTCTGTTCGACGAAATATGTAATATGTAGTTCTTAAGTAACTACTGTATATGACTATTTGGGGATTATGCATACTTTGTTAACTTTTTAAAAAAATGATATTGAATAAACTGGGCACAATTTATTAAAATAATTGCAAAATTTATTTATTTTCTTACAATATTTTGAAGGTAGTCATAGTTTTTATATTATTGCAGTTGCGTTGCGCAAGTATTCACGCGCGTTTACGCGCGTTTGTTTTAGCTAGTTAATAATTAATTTGTCGCGCGACTGATCACTCTCAAAAGTTTGTATCCGACGACTGTACTTTTGAAACGATTTTGAATGCAAGTTTCCGAAAAACTTTTGTACACATACAGTCTTACGAGTTTCACACACAAAAGTTGTCAATGTATAATCATATCCTCATTCTTGGAAAACGATAATGGCAATTTTTATCAATCGGAAAAACGAAAATAAAACAATGCAAAAAATTTAACTTTTTTTCTTCTTTCTCAATCTAAAATAAATAACATAATAATGTTATATTTTGACTAAACCATATTATTAAAGTATTTCATGAAAAACAATATTTTTAATGTATAATTTTTGTGGATATTTTAAGTTTTTGAATACAGCATTATCTAGTCCATGAATTTTTAAATTTTCTTTAGATTTGACTCAAGAACAACCAACATAAATTTGACCATGACTAAATGCAGAAATGGGTAGAAATATTTCTACTATATCAAAAGACTGTCCTTGAGATTTATTGATAGTCATTGCATAAGCAAGTCTTATTGGAAATTGTCTTCTTACCACTTTAAAAGGAAATGTATCTACTGAAGGAGATAAATCAATACGAGGAATCAAAACTATTTCACCTTTCGATTTTCCAGTAATTATTTCTGCAGCAATAACGTATTTCAATAAAGATTTTACAACTAATCGAGTCCCATTACATAATCCTTGAACCAAATTCATATTTCTTAAAAGCATAATTACACACCCTATCTTCAATGATAATTTATGGGGAGGCATACCATCTGGTGTTAAACTATTTAAAAATTCTACTGGAACAATATTATTTACATTTTTTGCATCATCATCAGCTATATGTGAATCAACACTGTAATAAATTACTTCTTCTCCTTCTAGTTTTGACAAAATACGATCATTCCTGTATAATACTTTTGAATTAGTCAATGAAAGAATACAAGAAGAATAAACATTCACATCATTTGGATTTATCGATGACCCATATATTTCATCAATTAAATTCCCATTCGATATCAAATCTTGTGGAATTTTTAATACATCATTTTCTTTTTCAAACGTACTTTGAGGTTTGCAATCACCAACATTCAATAACCAATTTGAAAACTCTACTTGATTATCATGTAATCTAACGTTAACATTTAAAGATCTAGTTTCAAAGTATTGCCACAATTTACTATTTTTTACACAAACCTCAACAATATAAGTGCGACGACCATGCGGAACAATTGGCAAAGTTTACCTAAAATCACCTGAAAGCAAAATAACTTTACCTCTAAACGGTTTATTACATTTTGTAATATCTCTTAACATGGATTCCATTTTGGGGCCATTGAAATTTCATCCCAAATAATAATTTTTGCACTCCTTAAAAGTTCACATGTTTCGACATTTCACTTATATTACATGTTGAATCTTCATTGATTGGTATAGGGAATTTAAACATAGAATGTGACGTTCGTCCTCCTTTTAGAAGATTAGCCGCTATACCAGTCCAAGCAACTGATAAAACTACTATTTCCTCACTTTCGACTGTAGTAATAATTGTATTATGTAAATAGCGTTTACCACTTCCTACAGGCCCATCAAGAACAAAATATCTACTATCATATTTATCATTATGTACGGCCATCATAACATCATTAAAAACTTGCCGTTGTTCATCATTCAAACTTTCAATAATATTATTAACTTCTTCTTTTTGCAATTGTAATGTTAACGCATTATCTTCCTTATCAACAGAACTATAATCTTCAAGAATTTTTAAATCGATGTTTAGTAAACCAAATTGATGTAATGTAAATCCATGAAAATTAAATACTTCATTAATTAAAAGTAATGATTTTTGAAGCGATATTTCTAAAGGTAAATTATTATCGAAAACCATGTGTTCTTTAAATTTATTCCATAAATCAACAGCATTTACAGGCAAACCAAACACACATATATATGCAAATAAACGACATAGTTCTTTAGGAAATTTTATACTCACGGCTTCAGTCAAACAATTATCTCACTCATTATCGTCTACCATCAAATTTCTTGCACGTGCTGCTTCTATATAAGTATTATATGTAATACCATCATATGTCCTGACATCTTCAAACGATTTAGCACCGCGTACATAAAGTAGTAAAATTCTCAAAAAATATCTTTCAATGTCTTTTGGACTTACAAAATACATTCGACAAAATATAGGTTTTGTAATTCGTTCTCGCTTTTTTTAAGTTTTAGATGACTCAACAAAAACATACTTATGTGGTATTTCAGAGTACAAATATTTTCGTGCCTCAGGATCTTGTCTATTTAACTGAAACCATGCTGTCAACATTGTATTTTTAAATTTCTCAATTGCAGTTTGTTCCATTCCTTCTTAAAAACATATTGATTGTTGATTAGGCAAGTGTACAGCTAGTCTATATGTTGCATGTGATTGCTCGTACATATTAAATTCATAAAGTCTTTGCATTGCTTCTGGTGGACATTTTCGCTTTTCTGTAATTATGTTTTCTCAATCTATCATTCTCTAGTCTTATTTTTTTCTGTTCAACTGTTTCTTCAAACCTTACTTTCCTTTTCCTCTCCTTGTCCTTGTCTGCTTCTTTTCTCAGCAATTTTTCAAATTCAGTAATATGATTGTCATTTAACTTTTTTCCTTCAGTATTTAAAATTTTATAATCTTCATCACTTAAATTTTGTCGATCCTTTGTTTCATTTTCTATTTCTAGAGCTACTTTAATTTTTTTACTTTTTAAATTGTTTTGCTTCATTACTTTCTCATTATCTATATTTCTAGTTTTTTGATAATTACGTTTTCTCAGTCTATCATTTTCTAGTCTGATTATTTTCTGTTCATCTGTTTCTTTAAACCTTTCCTCCCTTTTCCTCTCCTTATATTTTATTGCTCGATGTCTCGTTTTCTCATAGTTTTCATTTTTATTAAGCTTATCCTCTGAATATTTTGTAGATGTACCTCTATTCATATTATTATTACTAATACTGATACTAGTTTCACAAATGGAAGACGAGTTTGGTATTTCTATGAGCTTTGTAGCTCCATCCGTTAAAAGACGTTTCCAATGATACTCAACAAAAAAAGGTCTAATAACGTTTGTCAATTCCACGAAAGGAAATGAAATTAAACTATTATTTTCAAACACAAAAATTAGATGTCGTCTCATTTCACTATGAATATAATGAACAGTATTTGGCAATTCATTGTAATATAAAGATATTGCAAACGCTATTGCATATATGCCACAGTCAATTCCATTCGGTTGTAGATTAACAGTTGAAAAAACTACCGGTGGTTTGAAAGGATATAATCTAAGTAAATATTTTTTTTATCTTCATTTAAGTATCCCTTATTAAGACTGTTATAAATATATAGCCTCAATCCATCATAATAAGTACAAATCCAGTGACCAGATTTGCAAGCACCACTAAAAAGTATTTGAATGTGCTTCTGATTTTTATCAATCGGAATAATGAATTCAGGCATAATTAAATAAAAAGTACTTTGCATGTTAAATGCTAAATTTGATTCTCTTCTCAACAACTTTTTAAATTCAGTAATATGATTGTCATTTAACATCTTTCCTTCAGTATGTAGAACTCTATGACCTTTATCACTTAAACAAACCTTCTCTTCTTTGTTAGACATGATTTTTTAATAAAATGAACAAATAATAGAATATTTTTCAAAAACTTATTTTTAGAAAACAGGTTTAAACTTAAAACTTCTAAATCATAACTAAATAAATGAAAATAATGAATGAATATAAATAAACTTTATAATTTATTTCATATTTTATTTTTTATATAAACACTTTTTTGGATTTAAATTTAAATTTATTTTATTTATTATATATTTTAATAATAAAAAGTCATCTAACTTCTTATAAATCTCATATTTATCTCATAAATCACAAATTCGCATAAATAACATAAGTCACATAAATCACATTTTTGTCCCATATAAATCAAATAATTTTCATAATTACTGTAAAAAGAATGGTACTAATATAGTACAAATTTTGATACTGAATCTTCCTTTGGTTCTATTTTAATACCAAAAATCAGCTCTAATTTAGTACCATTTATTTACAGTGAAGTCACACAGCACATATAACTCACGAATTTCAAATGAATCATAAACACATATAATTCATAAATCTGATATAATAATATAAATCATAAGCCCATAATCTCATATAAATCATAGTCACATAAGTACAAATAAATATATTAAAAATTGCAATATCTTACCTATTATAATTCCAAAACATTTTAATCAAAACTTATTCAAAACAAAATTAACAAAAATAAATATATGTATTTACTCAATAACAAAATGATTGAATTCAAAAAATTTTTTTAAAGTACAGTTATTTTCAAAAACATGTACCTCGTTCTCAATCGCCCTATTTTTCACTCATTAATCTATCTGTGAGTGAGAAAAGAAAAATAATTAGCCAATAAGGAAATAAGACGCATATATTGTATTTTGGCTTGAAAGTGAAATTCCTCACTTTTCCTTTCTCCATCAAATTCTGTTCCTCTCTTTCTATCTGACCCGAAAAATGGAAAAAACATAATATCCCCTTTTAAACCCAAAAAGTGGGCATTACTTTCTTAACTATTTGTCTCTGTTATGTCCCGAGCAAAAGAAAGGCTTTTAAATAAATTTGATTATTTAGTTAAAAGAGGTTGTAAAACCAGTTAGCTGATTAATCAGGTTGGTAAGGCCTGATCTTTATTTTTATAGTAGGATCGTGATCACTTGTCAAAACTATGGGTTTTGCGTTAAAAACAAGAATAATATTCCTTTTATGAATTTATTGTTTACAACATTAATTAAAATTACAATTATTACAATTCATTACTTACGTTTATTACACAATATTCGTTGACAAAATACAGCAAAGTCGTTATATTTAGGTTCTTGATTGGTTTCGTTTCAAGTGAATGAAACTTAAAGTTTGTTATGTTACACTTATGTAACTTTCACAACTTTGTAAGAGTTTTGCTATAAATTAACAGTTTCACGTTATCCAAGTGTTAAATTATTTATCTTGCACCTTTTACGGAAAGAAACTTGTTTATAAGTGATAACAATATAACTTGCACCTTTTACGGAAGGAATTAATGAAATTTACACTGTTAATTTTGTATAACAAATACGACAGTTAAAACAACAAAATTAATGATTCTAAGTGTTAAATTATTATCTTGCACCTTTTTACGGGAAAGAAACTTGATTCTAAGTGATAAATAATCTAACTTGCACCTTTTACGGAAAGAATTCGATAACTCGCGTTTAAACTGAATGGTCGCTCTACAATGATACTATTCGCTCTGAATTACACCGGAACTTTTGACAATCGCTCTTGATTTTGCATTGGCTTATATAGGACTTTTGGTCTATGTATCGTGTGGGGAAATTAGCAAAAAACACGTTTCTGGCCAAAAGAGCATGTAACACGTTCCTAGCCAAAAGAGCATTTGTCACGTTTTTATCTAAAAGAGCATTGAGCACATACAGATGTAATATGATCTTTTATTTTTCATTCTAGTTTCTATATATCTATTATTGAGAATTATAATCAATGCTTGAATTGATATTTATTGAATTCAAACATTGATACGAGTTTTTGCTCTATTAATCGAATCGACAGTCGATTATCGATTAATCGATTGTCGACTATCGAATAATTTTTCGATTCGACCAATTTAAAGGAATTTTAAATTAATTGTTTGGTAATAAACGTAAATTAACAGTAATTGAAAGTTATTAGTTATTTTAAATAATTGTTCTTAATAATATTAATTAATTTCATAATTTACATTTATTTCTCTGTCATTCTTTTCAGTCATGCGTCATCTTTTTCATTCATAGCTTTGACACTTGTCGCAAAGGCATAGTACGTGATTCAGTTTTACTATTTCATTCATATGAGTAGTAACACGTGCTAATGACTCATGTGAATGAAGAATTATAATATTTAATTATGATTTCTATTTTTATATTTCTATATACGGGATTCGTGAAAAGTAATGTATTAAATTAAACCATGCCTTTGGACATTGTTCAATTATTATATTTATAATTCTCATTTAGTTAATTGATTAACTAAATTAGCAATTATTATTAATTCACAAATTTTAAAATATCTCGGGATGTAACAGTCACTCTTTCGTTTCTTTCTCTAAACTAAAAGGAGAGGCAATACCTCCCTCTCTCCCTCTGTTTTAGCTTGAAAGTAAAATTCCCCACTTTTCCTTCATCCATCAAATTCTGTTTCTTTCTTTTTACCTGACCCGAAAAATGGAGAAAACATGATACCCCCTTCTAAACCAAAAAGTGGGCATTACTTTCTTAACTATTCGTCTCTCCTTCGCTCCCACTCTAAACTAAAAGTAGAGACAATACCACCCTCCCTCTCTTTTTCTTTCACTGTGAACAGAATATATAAGTGTAACGAAGTGAATCGTTACTTATTTTCCCGTTTGTTTGACCTTTGCGAGACAATATATTTTGGTTATATAGTTGTCTCATTTCGTTGTTATCGTTTCCTTGTTAAGCCGTTAATTTTGAATTTCACGATCACCGTCTTGTGTAGTCCGTCAAGTCGTTTCTGGAATGATTTGACGCATGAGCACTAGGGAATTAAGCACGTGGTCAGCGGTCCCACCCTTTTGGCGCGCTAACAGGTGTCGCCGAGAGGGGGATGAGAGAGAAGGTTTGATTGATGATTTCGGAGATTAGACGGAGAAAAAGGATTTTCTTGGAGTTTTACCGGCGTTTCCAGGAAGCGGTCGCAGCGTGGTTCGAAGAGTGAGTCCCCAGCGGTCTGGAGAATCGGACGGGTTTTAGAAGTTGAGATTTTGATCGTGTGATCAACGAGAATTTCAGAGTTAGGGTAGTCATAGAGTGAATTGTGGAAATTGAGTTTTAAATAATATATTAGGATAATTAGTTTAATTGTTTGCTTTTATTTTTATTATTATTGTTATTAGTATTATTAGTCGTGTTAAATAAATATTGTGTTAGTACTTAAACAAGACTTTAGTTTAACTTCCTTGCTGTTCTTTCTGGCTGGTTCATCGTTGGAGGCGATATTGCAGCATCAAGTAGTAAGCGATAAAAATTAGGTAAAGGTTGGAAATTGAGAATCGCAGCACCGCGATTTTTAACTTGACGGAATCCCCTCTGAGAGTTTGGTTTTTAAATTTAAAAGAGAGAGAGTATTTAAGTCTTGGGTGAAAAACGGTGCAGGTTATTTTATTAGAAGCATTAAATAATTTAATTGCTTTTCCCCATTACAAATTGGCGCCCAACGTGGGGCCCATGTTGAGTTTTTCAATTTCCAATCGAGAATTTTGTGTCGTTCAGCGTGTAGAGAGAGGTTGGTGATTAATTGTGCAGATCAGCGTCTAACGAAGGACAAACGAAGGACGTATAAAAACGACCGTTGCGTTTGTGTTCTTCGTAGAGAGAGAGTGAGGAGTACTGACTTTTTTTTTTGTTGATGTGTGTTGTCATTGTGTTACCCTTTTTCTTTTTCATTGTGAATTATTTCTTTTCGTGTCATTCAGATTATCAGATGCGATCACCGTGATAATTGAATAACATAAAAGTTAAAATTGAGCGAAGTGCGAATCGCTCATTGTCGAACAGATCAACGGTGAACGTTCAAATTAGAGGGACGCCGCGAACCGCGAGTAGGCGGGAGAACGCAAGCCGCGACTCAAAAGGAACGTGATTACCGTTGGCGCGAAGTGGGGTGAAGGAGACGAAGGATAAAAGGGAAGAAGAGTAATAATAATTGAGACTTTTTAATTAAGAAAAATCATTTTGCCTTTTATTTAGCTATTATTTCGTTTTTCTTTCGAGTTCGCGGAGTGTACGCGAGTTTCGGGGTGTGAGCGTTGGCGTTTTCGCGCCTCGATTAACCGCGTCACGCGAAAAGGGAAGCCAAGCGCTGTGCGAACTGTTGGCGGGAAGGAAGCGTCACTAGTGATAATAGTGGGCGTTTTGTTTTACGATCAGCGCGGTTCTCTTTAATTGAAGGAAGTGATTTTGTAAATAGGGAATAAATTAATTTATTCTGGGTAGTTATTTAAGTAATTGTTTTTTAAAAAAAAAAAAAAAAAAAAAAAAGAGAGAACTGGAGAGTGAGTAGGAAACAGTCCGAGAAGTGGTGTGAGATTGTTAATGCTCGAGGAGATTAAATCTATGTCGGAAGTTGTTTGGTCTTTAACAAGAGAGGCGATGGAGTGCTATCGGCAGCGACTATTTTCTTTACTCGAACGGGCAGAAATCCGAGGGATTTGGCAAAACATTTGCGAAATGCCAGAGGAAGCAATTATAAACGAACTGCGAGGACAATGTGCGAGTGATAAAGGAACCTTGCAGGTGTTGAAAGAGAGGTTGCTTCGTTCGAGAGTAAGAATGTTATGTGGGGAGGAAATTCGTGTACCGTGGCTGGATAAATATGATGCAGCGGAAGCGAAGCACGTTTTTGATATCGAAGCGTTAAATCTGCCGCCAACGAGTTCTGAAACAAGTCGCGGTCAAGAGCGTCTCGAAAGAATTGAGGAAGAGGATCGTGAGAATTCGATCTTACTAGACGAGGCGTCAGGGTCGAGTCATGGCGGTGCAGGGGCAACGAGTAACATAGGTTGGTGTGCTAACAGCACAGCCACGACAAATGTGACCTCGTATGTGGTGTCAGGAACGGACACTACCGGGAGAGGAACAGTTTCGACCGAAACCGCGGTAACCTGGGCTTTGTCAGGGGGGGGCATACTAGCACCAGTGTGCGTCCCGAGCTCGTGGGGATTAACACAAGCGGTGCCACAAGTGTCGTTTGCCTTAACACCTGGTCATTCAGTGGCACCACCTTGTGATAATGAGTATCGATTGCGGCCTGGCGCCACTGGGGCCCATGAAAGACCCGTATATACAATGAGTGTTGAGGAAAGCCGCGCACGACTCGGCACGATTCCAAAGAGTTATAAAACTCAAGTGTATGGTGGTGATACTGAAAATAGTTTGCCCGATCAGCGCCAGAGTAGGAAGTCGCATAAGCAGACGGATGCGAGAGTGTGTGTCCAACCACCGGAGAAAGATGAGTGGGAGATGCGAAGTCAAGGGTATAAGACACCCCCGACAACACAGTTTAAAAGCAATTATGCTAAAAGTGTCGTAGCGGAGGCGCAAACTAGGCAAGGAGAGCGACCACCGTTTCGCGAGAGTAGAGAAAATGAGAGACGATCACCGTTAATGTTATTATCGAGTGAGAGCGAGTCCGAGAGTGAAGACGAGGGTGAACGGGTTTTAGCGGGGCCTAGGTTTGGCGAATCGCATCAAAGTTATAGTTCGCGTACAATTAAAATGCTCAAAGATTGGGACATAAAATTTTGCGCTAACGGAAAGGACGATGCGGAAGAGTTTCTTGAGAGAATTACCGAGTGTAAAGAGTGCAATGCGATTAGTGATGTAGAGATACTAAGAGCCTTGCCGAGTGTATTTCGCGAGGCAGCGAGCCGTTGGTTTCGAGTAGTACGAGGCGAAATCCGGTCGTGGAAAAATTTTGTGAAATATTTCTCTCGTGAATTTCTGCAGAGCATGGAGGACGAAGATGTGTACGAGGAGATTAAGGCTCGCACACAGGCGAAGGGGGAGAAAATATCCGAATATTTGTTGAACATAAGAACGATTGCTCAACATTTTAGAAAGCCTTTGAAACACGATGAACTTTTCCGTATAGTTTATCGTGGCTTAACGCCCGATTATAGACGTTATCTATCTAATTTCGATATAAATAGTATTAAGGAATTAGAGAAGACTCTTAGGCGTTATGAAAAAATTAAAGAAATTGACAAGCGGTATTTGCCCCCACCTTCGAAGGACAAAATGAAATTTCCGATGGCAGCACCGAAACAATCGACACGAGGGTCGAAAATTGATGCGTTGTTGGAAAGTTCTACGTCGGAATCCAGTCCTGAGCCGAGTGCGAACCAGGAGAGAAAACAGAAAGGGGGTAAAGCGAAAAAGAGTAAAGAGGGAGTGGAGAGAACATTTTCGATTGAAGAGTTGGCAGCGTTAATCAGTGGCGGTCAGAGTTTCAGTGCAATGGCAGAGCGAGTGGACCCGATTAAACCACCGACCACTAGTGCACCAGCGTCGACGTTCTCGCAAGTCTTGATGAGAAATTTGCCTGCAGTTCAAGCGGATACGAATTTGTCGCAAGGACGTAGTAGGGGACCACAGAGGGGGGATAACACGCAGCAGATGTCACCACCACGTGAGCAGCGATCATTTGGTGGTATATGTAATACGTGTGGGGTAAGTGGGCATAAAGCGTTTCAGTGCCCAAAAAGAGTGTGCTATAGTTGTCGTGGGGTGGGGCATTATGCATCGGAATGCGTGAATAAGCCAGCCAAGAGGCAAGAGCAATGTCAGGTTTGCGGAGAGCGGGGAACGATTTTCGCTCGTTGCGCAAGGTGCTTACCTATACGAGAGATGTTGGGAAACGTGATGGGGGGGGAACAGTCGAGTCTTCCCCCCCAGTCCGAGAAATAGAAGAGTGTACAGGTAGTGAGGCGGAGAGCGAGGAAATTTTCGTATGCCTACGAGACATGGTATACGGAGAGGAGAGAGCCGAAGGCTCGTGTCACGATCGCCGCATGGAGAGAGAGTCGAGTGGGGAGAGAGATACGAGTCGTGTGAGGGGTAGTCAGCCTGCCGTGAATGTGCGTGAAACGAGTGAGAATGAGGAGAGCGGCGATGCGTGCGCCGGCGACAGTGCAGCGCGGCAGAGTGCAGCGCCGAGCGTTGCACTGGGGAATGCACTGTCGCATGAGACCCAAAATATAGAGCTTGAGAGGGAGGAAGATGCAGTTTTAAATAGGGCGGAGAATGCAATTTTAAATGAGGGGGGAAATGCAATAAATGCATTGCCCGAGGTTGAAGTAGAAAATGTAGATGCTTCAAGTGAAGAAAATAGATATTTCTTAAAGATATTTATTGCGGATAAGCCCTATTTTGCATTATTCGATCCTGGGGCGACTATATCAGCGGTTGGGCCAGAACTGGCTGAGAAATTTAAGAATAAAATTGAGTCAATAGATTCAGAGATTTCTAGTGCGATCGGAGGCTCTACGAGAACACTAGGAAAATTGAGATTGTGGATTACGGTGGATGGTTTCGCCCAGTCGTTCGAATTAAAGGTGATTCGTTCTCTTACTCAGGATTTGATATTGGGGATGGACTTTTGCCGAGAAATGAACATGGATGTTCAGCTCGGCAAAGGACTGTGGCGGATAAACGGCCAAGAGTGGCATGAATTCGCAAAGCGTACCGATCAGCGTCAAGAGAGTTGTTTGATTGGCGATTGCGCGGGTATCTGTGTGTTGTCTCAGAGCCAGCGTAAAGAAGTTCAAAAAGTTGTGAATGAATTAGTTCTGCCGCAAGAAAAAGAGCATGGTATGACGAATCTTATTCAACATACTATAGTAGTTAGAGATGAGAAGCCAGTCAAACATTTGCCGAGGAGAATGTCACCGAGGATGCTAGAGTGGTTAATTCAAGAGGTTAGAAAATTGTTAGAGCAGGGAATAATCGAGAAAACGACTTGTGAGTGGAATACCGCGCCGGTAATAGTAAGGAAGTCAGATGGAAATTGGCGATTATGCTTTGATTACACAGGCCAACAAAATTTGATTCAATTTACTTTCCAAGAATCAGACAATACTTTTCCGAAGGATTTCGACATGCTGAATCCGAATCTGACCTCAAAAGGGACCCATCACGTCAGGTTTTTCAGATATTTTAACCTAAAAATGCAAAAAACCTGTTTTTAGTTATATTTGATATCATGAAACATCAAGAAATAATTTTTTTCTCTAAAAGGTCAATATTGAGCCTAAAGTGCTACTCTTCCCCTTTAATATCCATTTTGAAAATTTAGAAAATCTTCTATTGTCTCTGTGTAATCGTTTATTGAATTTTCTGAGTTTGTCGAAATTTTCGAAAACTGTGTAGAAACAAAGACACCTTAATAATAAAGCTGAATTTAACTACAAATATCTAAATTTTTAATAGTTCTGAGGATTTTCGATATAACTGAATACGAATTCAATATCAGATTCACAAAATTCAAAATGGCGTATACAATATGACAGACGATTTATTTAAAATTGATTGTATTTCCCTACAATATGTCATTTTTGAACCTGTCAATCTGATGTCGAATTCTTATTCAGTTATATTGAACAAACTTAAAACTATTTAAAATTTAGATGTTTGTAGTTAAATTATGCTTTATTCTAGAAGTTTTGTCTATTTCTACTTGGATTTCGAAGAATTCGCCAAACTTAGAAAATTCAATGAACGATTACTCAGAGAAAAATGAAGATTTTTTAAAATTTCAAAATGGATATTAAAGGGGAAGAGTAGCACTTTTAGTAGCAAGATTGACCTTTAAGAAAAAAAATTATCTCTTGATGTTACATGACATCAAATATAACTAAAAATAGGTTTTTTGCACTTTTAGGTTAAAATATCTCGAAAACCTGACGTGATGGATCCATTTTGAGGTCGGAATCGGATTCAGCACGTCCAAATCCTTCGGAAAAGTATTGTCTGATTCTTGGAAAGTAAATCTTGTCGGCCTGTGTTATCGAGATGTTAATAAAGTGATAATTAAAGAAGCATATCCAATACCGAGCATTGACTCAATTTTGGATAAGCTCCGGAGAGCCAGGTTTATTTCAAAAATCGACCTGAAGATGGCGTACCATCAAGTGCCGATGGAAGAGTCAAGTAAGAAGTATACGGCCTTTTCTGTGCCAGGATTGGGCCAGTTTCAGTTCAAAAGAATGCCTTTCGGATTAACTAATGCGCCCAGGACTTTTCAATGTTTAATTGACTCGTTATTTGGTCCT
Source organism: Leptopilina myrica (nomen nudum) (assembly GCA_032872475.1). NCBI lineage: Eukaryota > Metazoa > Arthropoda > Insecta > Hymenoptera > Figitidae > Leptopilina > Leptopilina myrica (nomen nudum). Next base: position 39,904,672 of record CM065459.1, on the reverse strand, counting down.
GAATGTGAGCCAGTTGTTTTTGGATATCTGGACGATATCATAATAGTCAATGATAATTTTGAGGATCATTTGAAATGGATCAGCGTTGTCTTGGGCAAGTTAGCATCAGCGGGGTTAGTGGTGAACCCAGAGAAGTGTGAGTTTGGCTGCTCACAAGTAACGTATCTTGGGTACGTTTTGGACAGCCAGGGTTTGCGTACGAGTGACGAGAAAGTAGCGCCGATTATCGAGTACCCAGCACCAAAGAACATTAAACAGTTAAGAAGGTTTATTGGTATGGTGGGGTGGTACTCGAGATTCTTAGAGAACGAGAGTGAATTAAAAATACCATTGTTGCGTCTGTTGCAGAAAGGGCGAAGTTGGTTGTGGACGGATGAACAGGAAGAAGCGTTTCAAGCATTGAAAAAGAGTTTAAGTTCAGCGCCTGTTCTCGCGAGACCTGATTTTTCGAAACCGTTTACAATACAATGCGATGCGAGTGACTACGCATTGGGCGCAGTACTTACGCAAGAATCAGAGGACGGTGAGCATCCGATCGTGTATATTAGTAAAGTTTTATCACCGGCGGAGAGAAATTACAGCGTTACGGAAAAGGAGTGTTTGGCCTTGTTGTGGTCGATTAAAAAATTCCGGCCTTACGTGGAAGGTTACAAGTTCACCGTCATTACTGATCACAGCGCGTTAAAGTGGTTGCGAAATTTAAAAGAGCCGTCTGGACGTTTGGCAAGGTGGGCGTTGGAATTACAGCAGTGGGACTTTGATATAGTTCACCGCCGCGGTGTCCACCACCACGTACCAGACGCTCTTTCAAGAATGTATGAGGATAGTGAAGAGTGTGCTGCATTTGATGAGATTAGCGACGCGTGGTATTTAAAGAGGAAGGAATTAGTTGAAAAATTTCCTGAGCGATTTGTTGGGTGGAAAGTTGAGGAAGGGAGATTGTATAAACAAAGGGAAGATCCCTTGTTAGATCCGATCACCGACCAGAGCGAGAGTTGGAAGTTGGTTGTGCCGGAAGAATACCGCGAGCGAGTTATTAAAATTGCTCACGCGGGGCTTTCAGCAGGCCATTTAGGAGTAGAGAAAACGTATAAGCGGGTGGCGAGTGAGTATTATTGGCAGGGGGTGTGGCATGATGTACAATCGTACGTGAAGGCGTGCCCAGAGTGCCAGCGATTTAAAGTGTCACAGAGTGGGCCGTGCGGTATGATGGGCCAGCGGATCGTGGAGAGTCCGTGGGTTGTCGTAGCGGCTGATTGCATGGAGTTTCCGCCCAGCAAAAGTCAATGTAAGCACTTGGTTGTGTTTCAGGACCTTTTCTCTCGTTGGATTGAATTAAAACCATTGCGATCAGCGGACGGCAAGTCAATTGCTCGAGCGTTTGAGGAGTTGGTTTTGTTTAGGTGGGAAACTCCGCGTTTCTTACTAACAGACAATGGTAAGGAATTTGATAATAAATTCCTTAAGTCAACGTTAGAGGAATACGGGGTAAGGCATTTGACAACACCCCCTTACCACCCACAAGCGAATCCAGTTGAGAGAAGTAATAGAGTCTTGAAAACAATGATAGCAACTTTTGTGGGTAACGATCACCGTGACTGGGACAAACATGTCCACGAGTTTAGGCATGCAGTGAACACGGCGGTTCAAGCAACTACCAAAGTTTCGCCAGCGTTCTTAAATTTTGGTCGTCAACCGCAATTGGTTAAGAGTTTGAGACGTGAAATAGAGAAAAGAGTAGTAGTTGAGAGAATTGAACCGGAGGTGTGGATGGATCGATTAAAGAGATTAGATGCGTTGCGTGATTTAGTAGCGAGATTTATAGATAAGGAGAGAGAAAAACAGAGTGTGCAATATAATAAACACAAGCGAGTTGCTATGTTTAATGTGGGCGATTTGGTACTTTGGAGAGTTAATAAATTGTCCAATGCATTGCACAAATTTTCAGCAAAATTAGCTCCCAAATATGACGGGCCTTACAAAATTATTAAGAAATTATCTGACACGGTTTACGAATTAGAATCGGATAATCATCGTAGAGTTCCGAAAGCGCATGTATCTAATTTGAAACGATATATTCCTCCTCGTTCGTAACTGTCTTTCATTGTCTGTGTTCGTGTGTGATGACAGAGAGGAAAGTATATTTCATGTTTTGTTTTGTTTATTTTCTTTACAGCATTTAGAATCGAGTTTTACGTAGGAGAGAACGTCGATTGATGCCGAGTCATTGCTCACGATCACCGTCTGAGAGAAGTAGGAAGCCGAGAATCAAAAGTGTGGTAATTAAAAAACCAACGTTAGAGATGAGGCGTGTTGGCAGAGGTGGAAGGAGACAAGCTATTTCGCGACCATCGTATCGAGGTTTGTTATCCGACCTTCCCGAGCAAGTTGATCCTCCGAGGGGAGAGAACATCGAGACCATTGTGGAGAGGGTTAGGGCTCGATGGGAGGCAGGGTCACAAGAAGTTCAAGCTCAAGTGCCACCGGTACAACCGGAGGAAGAGCGGCCCAGTACTTCGGGAGAGCAAGTCTCTATTCAACGGCAGGTTCCTACTGGAACTATTCCGAAGGTACTTAAGTCGAAGCGTACTGAGCGGGAGAAAGAGAGAGAGGTAAAGCAGAAAGATCACCGTCCGGAGAGTTGTGACAGAGAGCGAGAGAGTCATGTCAGAGAGCGACAAGAGAGAGAATCTGGCGATGAAGTCATGAGCCGGGAGGAGAGAGAGAGTTGGCAAGCGGAGAGGGAGTTGGACGCGGTGCTGCAGGAGAAGGGCGTCAGTAGCGAGTTAGAAAAGAAGAAGCAGTGGTTTAGGAGTGAAGTGGGAAGGAGAAATCAGCATCCCCTCTACGAGTGGGAATATGTTTCTAATACCAGCGCTTCGGAGCCGGCCAAATCGCCCCTCCCTAAGGGAGCGGAGAACTTGCCGCGGCACCCCCCTCCCCCCTCTTATGTATCGCCTTTGGAGGGATTACATGATGAAAAGCCGGATACAACTTTTCGAAGAACTCCGCAGCGGGGAGTTTCTCGACCCCCACTACCTATCATTTTGGAGGGTCGCATGTTCTCGGGTTTGGACCCAATCCCAACTGTGCCGCATCTTGACCCCCCTCCTGGTGCATGTTTCAATTGTTGGCAGCGCGGGCATGAGGTACGAAAATGCACCCGTAAGTTGGCCAAGTTTTGTCGTAACTGTGGGCGACGGAATGTGGTATTGACTGAGTGCCCTCGTTGTGCTCGGGTCAATCGTGTTATTATGGAGGAGCGTTTCGGAACCGAGAAGTATGAAGAATTCCGACGGCAAAGAGAGAAGTACTACAAGCTTCTCCATAGGACGATGCCGAGAGAAACTACGCGACCTGAGTTGTTCAGTCGTCCGGTGTCCCCAGTTCCGGCTGCGGAGGGTACTAGTATTACCCCTCCCCGATCAGCGTCTGAGAGAAATTCGAAGGGAGAGACGGAGAGAGACCGGAGTTTTTTGGAGGAGTTGGAACGGTTGGAGAGAATAATTGCCGATCTACCCCCCGAAATAGCTCGGGAGATGAAACTTCGTTTCTGGAAGGAGTTTCAGGAGAAAAAGAACTGATTAAATCATTTAATTTTTGTTGGCCGTAGTGTTCCCACCTATAGTTTTTTTTTTAGGCCAATTAGCCGAGAATGAGAATTTTTTTTATTTTGTTTTTTCCTTTTTATTTAGTTGTGGGACCACTGCCTTTTTGTTTGAAAATGTTCTTTGAGTAGTTTTTGGAGATTTTCTTTAATAAATATGTTTTGTTCGAAATGAAATTTATATTTTACTTTTTTTTTGTTGGAGTTATGTTATCGGCAATATTACCAGGGTAATATCGGCCTAGGGAGGGAGTTTGTAACGAAGTGAATCGTTACTTATTTTCCCGTTTGTTTGACCTTTGCGAGACAATATATTTTGGTTATATAGTTGTCTCATTTCGTTGTTATCGTTTCCTTGTTAAGCCGTTAATTTTGAATTTCACGATCACCGTCTTGTGTAGTCCGTCAAGTCGTTTCTGGAATGATTTGACGCATGAGCACTAGGGAATTAAGCACGTGGTCAGCGGTCCCACCCTTTTGGCGCGCTAACAGGTGTCGCCGAGAGGGGGATGAGAGAGAAGGTTTGATTGATGATTTCGGAGATTAGACGGAGAAAAAAGATTTTCTTGGAGTTTTACCGGCGTTTCCAGGAAGCGGTCGCAGCGTGGTTCGAAGAGTGAGTCCCCAGCGGTCTGGAGAATCGGACGGGTTTTAGAAGTTGAGATTTTGATCGTGTGATCAACGAGAATTTCAGAGTTAGGGTAGTCATAGAGTGAATTGTGGAAATTGAGTTTTAAATAATATATTAGGATAATTAGTTTAATTGTTTGCTTTTATTTTTATTATTATTGTTATTAGTATTATTAGTCGTGTTAAATAAATATTGTGTTAGTACTTAAACAAGACTTTAGTTTAACTTCCTTGCTGTTCTTTCTGGCTGGTTCATCGTTGGAGGCGATATTGCAGCATCAAGTAGTAAGCGATAAAAATTAGGTAAAGGTTGGAAATTGAGAATCGCAGCACCGCGATTTTTAACTTGACGGAATCCCCTCTGAGAGTTTGGTTTTTAAATTTAAAAGAGAGAGAGTATTTAAGTCTTGGGTGAAAAACGGTGCAGGTTATTTTATTAGAAGCATTAAATAATTTAATTGCTTTTCCCCATTACATAAGAAAAGACTAACCTAATATGTATATATATATATATATATATATATATATATATATATATATATATATATGGGACATTTCACGTCAACCGGATCAGAAGGATGGGCCAAAATTCTATGCAACCAACTTCAAAGGTTAAGGTCTTAAAATGATCGTGTGAATGTCCTCTATTGAAAGCAATCTGGTCTTTTGATTGATATAATCTGGCGGAATAAATATGGCGCCTAAACTGATTGAAAATAAAATTATTTTTCAAATCTCGTTTGATTTTGAGAGACACAGCACTCGCAAAAAGAAAATAACACTTGCTTTGCATGTTTTCGAGGTCGCTGATTACAAATCTGGAGTCAGATTTTTAAAATTCAAAATGGCGGATCTAAAATGGCGGACATAAAAATTAAAATTCGACCAAATCGGCTAAAATTCACTACTCGGGGTTTTTCAGGGTTGCTGATTACGAATCTGACGTCAGATTTTTAAAATTCAAAATGGCGGATCCAAAATGGCGGAAATAAAAATTAAAAATCGACCAAATCGGCTAAAATTCGCTACTCGGTGATTTTCAGGGTTGCTGATTACGAATCTGACGCCGGTTTTTTAAAATTGAAAATGGCGGATCCAAAATGGCGGACATAAAAATTAAAAATCGACCAAATCGGAAAAAATTCGCTACTCGGGGGTTTTCAGGGTTGCTGATTACGAATCTGACGTTAGATTTTCAAAATTCAAAATAGCGGATCCAAAATGGCGGACAGAATTTAAAAAAATTTATTAAAATGACAGGAATGTTCGGTCGAACATCTGAAATAGTTGATATTGTTTTTTCGTGTCATGATTGATTTGTTAGCCCTGAAAAGGGCTGATTGAAGATGATGTTTTTTGGTGTTATGATTGATTTGTTAGCCCTGAAAAGGGCTGATTGATGATGATGTTTTTTGGTGGCATGATTGATTTGTCAGCCCTGAAAAGGGCTGATTGAAGATGATGTTTTTTGGTGGCATGATTGATTTGTTAGCCCTGAAAAGGGCTGATTGAAGATAATTTTACTTAAATGGTTTCAAAAATTCAATATTGAACTATAGAAAGAACATCTACTGCACCAGAATACCGTTTTACTACCATCTGATTATTGCTCACATCAGGAATAAATGCATGCCCACTTTGAATTTTAGTGACACTTGGAGCCTTCGAAAATCTTCTTGCAAGTTTTTTTTGTATCTTGCAATGCATTTGTTTGCTGTAATAAAAAATTTTCATATTATGAAATTTTTTTGTGCCCATTTGTATAAATCTTGTGATGTCAAAATTGCTTCTGATGGTGCAGCTTGTAGGCTAGCTCGCGTGGCTTCTCTTTTCAAAATAGAACCAACACCATCACAAGCACCTTTACCATGGGCAGTTGCATGGAAAAACCATTCTGCTTCAAGGCCAAAGTCTTGTACATGATGCATTAAGTTCATCATTTGAAACTTGATTTTGTAATGTTGCTTAGCACCATCAGTAGCATAAATGATTTTTTTTGCTTTTGGGCACAATTTCTTTATCTCAGGCACAACCATTTCTTGCATAATGTACACAGCACTTGTATCATGGGTTGTAGAATCGGATAACAATACAAAACTAGAGTGTTTAATTTCATTAGCAACTCTATAGTAAACTACAACAGGATGTACCGTGCATTGGTCATTATTATAATGGAACGCTTGAGCAGCATTTTGTACAACATATGCGTAATTTTCAGAAAAATCACATTGCACTAAAACTTCATCTTCACTTAGATTGTTCTTTCGCTGAAATAAAAATTCTGATTGGTTCTTAGCAATAAAATGATGAGTCAATAATTTTTGCAACTGATCAGATACCTCGTCAACAAAATTTTCAGCAGAAAGGCATTCTTTAATAAGCGTACACCTATCAGTAGACTGCCACTTGCTATAAATAACTTCAGGTATTTTGTTTTCTTTTAGAACATTCATTAGAAAATCATAAAAAATTTCAATTTTTGGACAGTTCTCGCATTCATTTAAGTAGCAAAGCGGTGACGCGTCTTTACATGTAATAAAATTCAAGCAATCAGTGTAACTTAGTAGTGGACTCTCTAAATGATTTGTCAAACTTCTGAGATCAATAGCGTCAAGCATTAATTTAAAATTTTCATGAAGAACGCATACACATACACTATGTGTTCCACTTGCACCAGCAAGTACACACCATTTTGGTCGTAAATCTGCAAATTAACTTAGCCCAATATGGATCTCAGGATTCTGTTCTGTGAATTGCTCATGGAGTACTCTTACATCACAAAGTAACAATCGCTTCTGTACACTTTGTTTTTGACCGTCAATTCTTACACTTACAACATCTTTCTTATTTGCCATAATCCTACTATTTATGTCACTCTCATAGAAGTTTCTCACTGCTACAACAGTACTTTCAGGTAAACTTTTTCCCTTTCTTGGAGGTTGTGTACCTAAAACTCCTGCCATCTTTTTTAGTTGCTTCGATTGTTGTGCCATTTTGAAAGAAGTATTGAACTCTTCTTCAATCTTCCGTATTGGCCAACAATCAGGAGCAACTGTGAGAATAGATATTCATAAAGGGTCATTTTCAGGTAAACTAGAAAATTTATTTTTAAGTCCTGCCAAGAGTTCTTCTAACTCATCCTCTCTGGACAAACACTTTTTCTTGGGCGGGCTGGCTTCTTGCTCTGTGTCTGAATCATTCGAATTTCCAGCCAAAGTTACGCATTTGTTACTTGAGTTAATTTTCTCAACGCACAAATTTCTACAAGTTTTGCATATTTTTGCATTAGTTGGTAAATCAGGAAAATCAGGAACATGTAATGGATTCACACATCTATCGGTATAAACTTTATCTTTTTTACAGTCGCTTCCTACTTTACAATCAGACATAATAAAACATACAAAAAACTAAAATTTAATAAAATTATCCTCTTAAATATAAAAAAAAATTAAACCCCAATAGAGGTCTTTTGAATCTACAGAAAGGAATGGATTCCCAAAAACCAATAAAAAAATACGGAATGAAGTTTCTTTTATTCTACAGAAAGAAAGAAGAATTTCTGGACCTCAGCAAGTTCCTAAAAATTCCTCTCAAAAGAGAAAAACAATAAATGTAAAGTAAAGAGGAGGAAAAATTTTGAACACTGCGAGAGTTTCCAAAAGCTTTGGAAATACGAAAAGTTATGCAAGTTTTATTTAAACTATTTGAAGCTGAATGTGCTTGCTGATAGCTCAAGCTCAAATGAGGAGAGACGAGCTCTAGGTTCACGTTCTACGATGCGGAATGGTGGGAGAAAGACGCGCGCAGATTGGCTCACACCGCGCAATAGAGCAAGCGCAGCGTGACCTTATATATGGTGAAAAATCTGTTACTAAAAGCGCATGAGCGAGCGTTGCATATTTGCCATATGTATTATGAATACATATTATAATTCATAATAAAAATGAGAAACAATCAGTGAAAAATGACTGAAATTTATTAGTTATTTTTCATTGGTCAATCAGTAAAAAATAACTGAAATTTTAGTCATTTTTCACTGATTAGCAATAAAATTTCACTGATTAAAATCATGAGATGTCAATCATTGCAAATCAGTGGAATTTAACTAATTCAGATAAAGAGAGTTATCAAAACATCTTGCTTCAAAATAGGAGTCGTCACGTCCCCTAATTACAATTTCCTCCGATTTACCATTGAAGATACTTATTGTTGCATCGTTTTCATAATCAGCGACCTTAAAAAACCCCGAGTAGCGAATTTTAGCCGATTTTTAATTTTTATGTTCATATATATATATATATATATATATAATATTCGCCTCTCTTTCGCTCCTTCTCTAAACTAAAAGGACAGGTGATACTTCCCTCTCTTTCTTTCTATCAACCTTTCTCTCTCACTGTGGACAGAATGTACACGATCTGGGCAGACTGAATGAAAGAATACGAAGATTATTATAGTTAATTGCAAAGTTTTTGCTTTTAAAAAAAATAATTGAACTTTTGCGAAAAATGTAATTGAATTCTTACAAAGAATGTTGTTATTTAAGAAAATAATTGAATTCTTATACAAAGATTTTTGTTAAAGTACTTCTGGCAAGGGGTTAAACACGTAAAAATAACTTTAAATTTATTCTCATTTTATAACGATTAAATCATTCAGAAACCGAACTTTACATTCAAATAAGTGTAAAAATTTCTACGTGTTGGACCCTTTTACCGAATTTTTGAAGGGCTGCCAGACGTGCATTTCCGTAAATTTCACATTTTTATTAATCTATACTAAAATTTTTAGCCGGCATGAAATGAGATAGTTAATTTCGTCGCTAGCTCCCAGTCTATAATTATTCTCATAAATTTTATTAAAATTCGTCGAAAGAATTGGCGATTCAAACAGTTCAAGCAGCGCCACTGTTGGAACTAATATAAGCAGGACAGCTGGTCTGTGTTTCTGTTTGTTTACTTAAACTTTGTAATGATTTTAATAAAATAATTTATTTAATTGTATAATATACAGTTTATTTATTAAAATAATTATAAAGATAAGTAAACAAACAGAAACATAGACCAGCTGTCCTGCTTATATTAGTTCCAATAGTGGCGCTGCTTGAACTGTTTGAATCGCCAATTAAATTATTTAAAAACCAATATAGCAAAATGCGTGCATAAGGTCAGCTAAAATCTTTTTTTCTTAATTTTCGGACAAATTTCCTTACGAAATTTGAGCTAATTACTGCCAAATTATTTATGGAAAATGTAATTTAAGAAAAGAAAAAAAAGAAAGTGTAATGAAATGTAATGTGAAATGTGTAAATTTATGTACGAATTTTTATACAAGTTTCCGAGTGGAATTTTTTTTTAATCCATAATAAAAATTCGGGTACAGTCGCACAAATATTCGTGCGAAAAAACGTTTCAAAATGTCATACGAATTTTACTAGTGATTTCATACGAATTTGATGGAAATTATATACAAATACACACGTCAAGTAAAACTGAAGTGAAGTAAAAGTGAGAGAATAGTTAACAGTATATATTAACTGAAAGCAAAGTTTTAATTTGCCTTAAACGTTCTCTAATGCTAATTTCTGTAAAGTACGAATTTTTGTTCACTTTTTACAAAAAACTTGTTTTAACAACATAAAAATAATGTAGCAAAAATTCTGTACATTTTTAATAGTTTTTTCATTCAGATTTTTGTAAGGTATATCCTGAAATAATTTTCTGCACAGTTAAAAAAATTCCCTAGAAAAATTGTTTCTATGTATTTTTGGTGCAGTCTTTTAGAACTGTTGAATGAAAATTCAATGACTTTCTAAATTTGTTAAAAATTATATTTCACCTTGATCTCTACTAACTTCATTTCTGAACCTACCCCCCCCCTCCTTCCTCAAGGTCTACCTCTACCTCTTCTTGGTTGATTTAGAAGATCTGCTTGTGGATTAGGAGCTGGTTGTGGTTGAAGATCGGGTTGTACCACGTGATCTAGATGGAGTACATATTTACCTTACTATTACAAAATTATACACAATATATTACTTTTAAAGGCATTTTAATTTAAAATTTGTTAAAAATATAGAATTGTTAGGAAAATTATTTAAACATGACGTTTTTACTAAAAAGTGGTTTCGAAGATAATGTTTTAGGACAATCATAACAAATTTGTGTTAAATTATGTTCATTTTTTATAGGCGCATGACACCTTCACGACTGCGAGAGCCCACTCGCATGAGCGATACCAGAATACTACTCACTGGGCAAGCGCTAGTGCAATCACCACACGTGAATGCGATATGCGTGCGTTATGATGCGCACTTGCTGACTCGCACGCACAGTTTGTGACGTTCGCCTCACGATTGTTATCTAGGTAATGTTATTTTAACTCGCTGTAGTGTTAAAATTTGACACTATGAGTTAAAAGTCTTGCTTGTAATTTTAATATTACTTTTTAAGTTAAAATAATACTTCCTTTTTCTGCGAATTTACATAATAATTAATAAGTAATCAGCACCTCTTAAAAGTGGTCCTCTTTGATTACCACGACCTCGACGACCACGACCTTCGCGAACGCGTCGAATTCGTCCACGCCGAACTCTCTGCCTTCTGCCACGTTCAACATTTCGTAAAGGTTCGCCGATTTCTCCTTCCGCTTCCAATAATTGAACTCCTCCTTCTAATAATATTTTACTTAAACTTTTCATAAAATTAGACTATGATTTACATTGTTCTGAAAAATTATACCTTCTGGTAGTTGCTCGTTTCCAGGATAATTATCACGTCTGTCATTAATTCTCAACCTCATTTGGTTTTGAATTGCGGCTAAATCCTTTTTTATAATTATAATTCTTTAATTATTGTTGTAGTTATAACTAGAGGTATGCAAACAGCTCGAATAGCCGAGCCAAAATTGAACTCCTTGATGCAAAAACCAGACATAGGCTATTGAAATTAAATGGGAAAGTAGAGCAAATCAACCACATATATAAACTGATCAAGCAACCTTTCAAACAATCCAAGATCGCAGGAAATTCTTCGACTATATTGATCATTACAATGCAAAAAACACTTTTAATGGACGCTTTACTCTACTCTTCCCTGAGCAAGCTTACTTTTTTGGGAATTTTAACCTTATATTCCACCACGTAACACAAACACACAACTCTAAATATCTACCTGGCATGTTATTATTTCGTTCAATTATTTTTGGATCAACTAGTTTAGGGTCATCATTTACTTCATCCTCTGCATTTCCATGTACTTATATATATATATATATATATATATATATATATATATAAATTTTATCATTTATGTATAGTATAAAATACTTACAAACAGTGAAAAATGAAGTAATTATTCTAAACAATATAAATTTATCTCTAAATTTAAAGCACAAGTTTCATCAATAAATGTTATGGAGCAGGCATATATTTTATATGAGTTAATTATACAATTTCCATGCATAAATGTAAGTTAGCTTTTGCTTAAAAAACTCATCATTATAGGTCAATTCTATTGCATTTATTTCTGAATTAGTACTGCAAATAATAAAATTTGATATAATTTTTTAGTTTATACACACGTCTTCAGCCTACCCGATTTGAATTTTAAGCCCTACTTTAACCCTGAATTTTCAGGGGTTGTTGACTTTTAGAAACAGTAAAGGAGGGTTTAACTTCAATGCATTCAGACCCTACCTTGAGTCCCAAAACCGACTGAAATTTCCCAACCTTCTATTTGGTGAAGTAAAGGAGGCCCTAGTTCGAAGTTCATATACCTTACTTTATAAACCTCGTAGATCATACGTATTCTAAAGCATATAATTTTGAATTATTTTTTAATGTGTTACTAGAAACACTGCAAAGGCAAAATATACATGAAGTGTATATAAAATTCCACTTTCTCTCATCCCAAGCGCTTCAATTGACTCTGAGCGAATCTTTAAATCGTAGGGTCAACGATGTTTAAAAAGAAAAGTATAGGCTTCTTGGAACTAGACCCTCCTTTACTTCTGCAAATAGAAGTTTGGGAAATTTTAGCCGGTTTTGGGACTCAAAGTAGGGTCTAAATGCATTGAAGTTAGACCTTCTTTACTGCTTATAAAAGTCAACAACCCCTAAAAATTTAGGGTAAAAGTGGGGCTTAAATTTCAACTCGGGTACAAACTAGGCTATATAAGTAGAAAACTGTAGAAAACTTCTCCTGAGATCAACCGGATTATCGACATAAATCTCAAAAATTGTGAGAAAAAAATTCAGGTTTGCTAAACCTCGGCGATCGCAAACCAGAGAGACTCATTATCGTGTAATAATTTGATATAATTAAAAAAAGGTTAAATTTTATATAAAAATCACTGCAGATTTCTCACTTTGTGATATGATTATATTTATTATTTTAATATTAAGAACATATTTACCGAGATTTAATTGAGCTTCATACGCTTGTCTTCTTTTGAAGCACATCGCAGTTCGTAAAAAATCTTCCAAAGTAAGTCTTTTATTATGAGTTAATATAAGAGTCAGACCAGCTCAAACACTAAGAGAAATGGATGGTAATGTTATGATGTTAAAAAGCAGATTTTATCTAGTATCATCATTAGGTTACTAAGTTATAAAAATATGTTTGTTACCCACTACAATCTAAGATGTTACTCCGTACAATCTGATTGTACCTGATACAATCTAGATTGCTGTCCGTATTTGTAACATCAAATATGGTACCTGGTACAATCTTTATAGTTTGTAATATTTATTTAGTTAACATTTATTTTCAAAAATGTTAAAACTTTTATGAAAACCTGTAGTTCATAGCAAAACTAAAAAGAACACTTAACCATCTTAAAGAGCATTTCAAATTCTATCCGAATCAACAAAAATTTTAAGAATGTTTTTTTGACACGATAGGTCCCTTTTCATAGACCAGGTTACATATACTTTGTAGATAAAAATGTGTCAAAATTTGTGAAGTGAGCCATCATTTTTGGATAGGTGAGTATTTTTTATAATTTTAACTTTTTTCTACTCTATACGATGAAACAAAAATACAAGTCGAACAGTTTTGCGAAATTTTAATTTTTACAATAGTTATTGTTAATAACATTATTTTGTATTAATTTCAAAATCAATAATTATCTATCGTTCTACAAAAGGAATCAATTTGATTTTTGGAATGGATAATAAGGAATTATACTAATTTTGATTAATATTTGTTATTACATAAAATTTTAAAAATTGTGAAAATTAAAAACAATTTATTTAAACAATTAAAAATATTGTTATGTTCTCCCAACATTTTAAAAAACTTTTTTATTGAATATTACTTCTTTTTTAATCACGAATAATCACAAAAAAAGAAAAAAGAGTATTCTTCATTAGTTAAAAAGTTATTCAGGTTTTTCTATGAACGCGCACAGTAGGGCGAAATAATTTTTTTGGACAAGTCAATGTGGAGACCACAATTTTCAATAAAATTTCAAATACTTTTTTAAAAATCAAAGGTTAGTTAATTCCGCATCAAAACAACGAGAGACATTTAAAAAAAATTTATTTTTATTTATTTAACAATAAAAAAGGAAATTTTTTTTCTATTTAACATTGTCATTTTGTAAAAATTTTAAAAATTGTTTGGGTTTAGTCATTCTTGATACAGAAATTTCAATGTTTACGCATTTTTTATCTTTTTTGTAAAATCAAGAATAGTTTAATTTTTTAGTTTAGTATACTACAATATTATTAAACCAGATTTTATTTCAGGGCAAAATTGTAGTATACTAAACTATGGAATTAAAGTATGCTTGATTTTACAAAAAAAATATTTAATAAAACTATTGACAGAATACGTGTGGTTCATAAAGTAAAAAAACATTATGTATTTAACTATTTTATAAGTAATAAATAAATAATAAAATACCACTATGAATAAGTATAATTTAATGCAATATGAAAACAATTCTCAGGTCCATTTGTCTTCATGGAAGCAGAAAAAGATGATGAAAAAGTTAATTTAGAAAATATCCCATGCAGTTTTCCTGACTTCGCCGGAAATGAAGAAGTAGAATACGTGTTGCTAGGTGTAATAAAAAATATAAATAATTGTCTCGAATCAAAGTCTATGAAAAGAAAAGTCGGAAAAAATGCTGCATCCCAATATACAATGGGTCACTATACAGCAGTATGCAAAAGAAATAATAGCTGGATTGAGATAGACGACCTTTCTGCATCACAAATGAATTTGAAAAGTGAAGCTTCGAAAAAAATATTTATTGGACTAATCGTGTACGCTAAAATTTCAAAAACTTAAATATTTTAAATTTGTTTACGTTAAATTCGCTTAAAAAATAAGTTTACACATCGAGCTCGGCTCGGCCCGAAAATGTTTAATTTTGTAGTGAAAGTAGAAATTATTTATTAAGTTTTCTTCTTTAAATCAATAGATTTAAACGTCAATTATAATTTCAATAAAAAATTTATTAAATTATAATCTGTTTGTCAAAAGTCGAAGATTTACATCTTGTAATTTTGAAATAAAAATCCCCTCCTCAATTTCAACCTTATCGTCAATTTCCATATCACGAAGTGGAACGAGAAGTTCTTCGATGACGGATTCTTCTTGAATCGTGGAAGGTTCATGGTTAGTGTAAGGATCTTCAATAATGAGAGAATCTTTGGTCAAGGAATGGTTTTGGATTACAGGAGGTGGTTCAACTAGTATTTCAGAAGCTTGTTCTTCCATTTCTTCTAAATCTTGTCCCAACACAATCCCTTGCGAACTCACTTTTAATGATTCCAACCATTTTTTTGAATCTAATAATAAACAAAAAATTTCTTTAAAAATAGATAAAACACGTAATACTTTTTTGGTAGGTCAAAAAAGACTGATGCGAATTTCGCTAAAATCGCTTAATATAATAATCGAATATTTTGATAAATAAAGAGAAAAATGTATAATTGCAAACGTATTGAAAATACTACTCATCGTGAAAAAATTAAAATATGGTAATTTAAATCCGAGTGAAAAAAGTTTAAAATGATAGATAACCTGAAACATATCTGAAAATTTTTGTAAAAATTTTATAGAAAGAAGTGGAATTATAAACTACAATTTCTGTTGATAACTAGAAACACTGAAATATCAAAATAAGTTTAAAGATTCCAAATACTTTGAACGAAGAATTTTGTAATAGAAAGTAGTATTTTTACTGAAATTTAAAATCATAAATAATTTTTTGAAATTTTCCGTAAAAATGTGCAAAATTATATTCATAAAAATAAATATAACAATTTCTAAATTTTTTTTGTTTTAAATTTTTTAAGGAAAATTTTTCATTAATTATTAATTATTATATAATAATTTAATAAGTAGTAAAAAACTGAAGAAAAAGTTGAAAAAATATTTATCACAAACCGTTAGAAGCAATTATTTTTGCTTTATACGTTTTCCCGTACCAATCTACAGTCACCAAATTTTTATCCTTTTTTACAATTTGCTCCTCTTTAACAACACTAATGGATTTTCTTGTAACCCACTGGACGAGAAAAAACATTTTTATTTTTGTCTGCCTTAACTGACACTATAAGTAATCAGAATATACAAAACACAATTATTTTTATATTTTGCAAACTTCATACTCTATTGCTTATATTATTAATAAATGTAATTTTTAGTATTGTTAGTATTCTATGAAAAACCCGTAATGTACTGCTCCGCGTAGCAGGGTGCACGGGAATAATATTGTAATAATTATAATAAAATATAATAATATAATATAAAGTTAATTAAAAATTTCACATGCATTCTTTTTACTTCTACAAAATTTAAATAAGTTTTTGAACTAAATTCTTTATTTAATTTAAGATGACAATAATTTTTCAATATAGCAAATAATTTTATTTTTCAAAAAATTAACACAAGAAAATATATAATCAGCATTATTTTTTAATATTATTTCACTAATTTATGCTAACCTCACAATAAGTGTTTAAGTTTCCAGTCTTTTATATGCACTTATTTCATGCGTATGTCACTTTGCAATTTCATCTCTAGTCAGTAATTGATATTAAATATAGTTTGTGCCTTTTACGTGAATTTCTTTAATAATAATTTATTCACATCTCTTCATAAGATTTAACCAAAAGTCAGTCATTCCTTTTGTTTACTTTTTTTATAGAGAAGTTTGCTGCATTACAATAATGGTGTTCAAATGCTTTACATTTATCGTGACTTTTCAATACATTTAATTGTAATTTATTTTAAAACTATTTAGAATTTTGCAAAAAAAAAAAGTACTACCTTAGAATTTTGTTCTGATTCTAATTCTATAATTTTGTATACGACTTTCAGATCACCTTGTATCTCCACCACAGGGAAAAACTTAAGAGGCTTTAGCGTCCCACAGAGGTCACCTATCCAAGCACTAACCGAACTTAAAGATGATTAACCTCCGTGATCGCAGGCCACCGCATAGAGCTCTATTAACATAGTCGACTGTATCTAGAAAAGCAATGTTGCGCCTGGTTGAGCCAACCTTGAGATAACTGTCAAGAGCTTGAATGATACGTTCGTAACATTTCGGTCTAGATACCAGATTAGAAGTAAATCTCTGACCAGTGTAGCTAACAGATAAACTAGACGAGGACTAAATAACGCATTACAATTTTCAACACGAGAAGATAACATAAAACGCTCAGAAGAAAATTTTACAGAATAATGTTGAGCTGTGTTGAATTGTCGGATTAATCAATTTATTAATTAATCATTGATTTGGGTTATAAAGATAGAAATGAAATAGCGTCAGTTCAATTAACAATGGAATAATTCATTATTTATTAAATAAAGTCAATTTCGCGGTAAGACCACTTACACAAAGTTATTGTTTACCAATTATTATTGTTATTAACAACTTGAGTTCAAAGGAAAACACCAATTTCGTGAATTTAATCAAATAAAAGTTAAGTCGATTATTATGCGACTATAAGTTCCTCGCACTCTTGCAAAACTGAAAATTACATCGAGAAATTTCCAAGAACAAACGGTCAAATTAAAAAAAAGGCATTCAAATTGATACAAACACCATTGTATAACGTGAAGTCTACACACAGGAGTTAATCATTCATTCACTCATTCATACCAATATCAAACATACCGCTCGCCTCGCCTAATATCGACAATAAATTAAGTTAAAGTAATGTGGTAGAAGCCGCCCGCCAGGCTTAATACTAACAAAAAAATAGAAAATTATAAACAATTAAAATTAATTTTATTGTAGTTATGAATCATTCTCATTCGCTGATCTAATCGGAAGTAAACATAATTTGCTCAATGTCGTTTTAATTCAGACTTAGCTGTCTTTACTCTTACAACACGAATAAGTTTATCAGATCCTTTAATACATTCTATAACTCTACCAAGAAGGCAATGAGTTGGGGGAAGATTGTCATCTCACAACAACACCATATTTCCAACCCTGATATTTGGTTTAACAACATTCCACTTATGACGCTTTTGTAAACATTGTAAATAATCAATGCGCCACTTTTTCCAAAAAGTTTGAAAAATACGTTGAATTAATCCCCAGCGAGTTAATCGATTCTCAGGAGTAAACTCAAGCAACGGCTCAGGTATGCTAGTGATTGGTGCGCCAATTAAGAAATGACCCGGTGTTAAATAAGCAAAATCCCCAGCATCTTCAGAGAGAGGAGCTATAGGATGCGAATTTAAAGTTGCTTCTATTTGAGTCAACAACGTATAAAATTCCTCAAAAGTGAATTTTTGAAGACCAATTATTCTACGTAAATGATATTTCACACTTTTTACCCCAGCTTCCCATAATCCTCCAAAATGAGGGGCATTAGGAGGTATAAAATGCCATGAAACTCCATCGGAAGTCAGTTGATCAATCAAACCATTATCAGCTCTCAATTTTACTAAATACTGTTTTAACTCACTATCAGCTCCCACAAAATTCCGTCCATTATCGCTATAAATATTTGAAGGTTTACCTCTTCTAGAAGCGAAACGCTGCAACGCAGCCAAAAAAAGCTGCAAAAGAACCATCAGAAACGAGTTCAATCTGGATTGCACGAGTACAACAACAAACAAATAATGCTAAGTAGGCTTTTCGAGTTTTACAACCACGACCTGGGCTCAATTTTACATCAAAAGGACCTGCATAATCAACTCCAGTATGACTGAAAGGTCGACTGGGAGTTACGCGAAAATTAGGCAAATCGCCCATAAGTTGTTGACTAACAGCTGCTCTTTGCCTAACACAAGTAATACAATTATTAATTATTGATTTTATTACAGAACGCGCTCCAACAATCCAATAATTTTGTCGCAATGTATGTAAACTCAATTGGATACCTCCATGCATACTTCTTACGTGAGCGTGCAATTCTATCAAATGACTAATCTTATTTTTTGGTAATATAATTGAATGCTTTTCATCATATCGAATAGGAGCATTTCGTAATCGTCCCCCCAAACGAAGAATACCTTCTCAATCTATGAAAGGATTCAAATTTTTAATAGGAGATTTCATTGTTAAAGCCTTCTGATTTCCAATATCTCTTAATTCCGATTCAAAACTCTCGTATTGTATTAATTTTATGAAAAACAAACGTGTTTGATTAATTTCCGACGTAGAAAGATATATGGACTCATAATTAGATTTTAATTTAGAATGTTTAATTTTGTTGATAAATCGAAAGCAATAGG
This sequence comes from Leptopilina myrica (nomen nudum), assembly GCA_032872475.1. Lineage (NCBI taxonomy): Eukaryota > Metazoa > Arthropoda > Insecta > Hymenoptera > Figitidae > Leptopilina > Leptopilina myrica (nomen nudum). The sequence continues at coordinate 39,885,724 of CM065459.1, read as the reverse complement.
ACATTACACGTAAAAGTTTTGGCCATGATGAAAATCTATCAGTGATTTCGGAACAAACTGTCTGAGAACTTTGCAAGCAATGTGTTTTTACCGTTCTTTTTTCTAATTCAGTAGATTCATTGATCAATTTATGATTATTAGATAATTTTTTAGAATCCTGAGAAAGCCACTCGGGCCCTCCCCACCACAAAGAATGATCAATAATTTCCTTTGGCATCAGACCTCTGGATGCACAATCAGCAGCATTATTCTTAGTAGTTACGTGATGCTACTGTGCTTGAGGTACTAATTCGTCAATCAAAGCTACTCTATTAGCAACAAACGTTTTTCAGGTAGAAGGATGTTTTCCTAACCACGCTAAAACAACAGTTGAATCAGTATATCAAAAATGAGAAATTTCTTGAAAATTTAAACACGTAAGAACATGTTTCATGACTCTAGATAACAAAACGGCAGCACATAACTCTAAACGCGGGATGCTAACAGGAGTAATTGGTGCAATTTTAGATTTTGAGAATAAAAGAGTAGTATGAATTTCATTTTAATCACCAATAACACGGAGATAAATACTAGCTGCGTAAGCACGATTTGATGCATCTGCAAACCCATGCAGTTCGCTATTTGAGCTAGTCGTAATTGCACCCACCCAACGTGGTATTTTTAAATTTTTTAAAGATTCTATTTGATCATAATAATCAAACCACTGTTTCATTAAATCCGGAGGCAATGTTTCGTCCCAATCTAATTTACGTAATCATAATTTCTGCATTATAAGTTTTGCAGTTACAACAACTGGTGCTATCCATCCAAGAGGATCATATAGTTTAGCAATGACTGATAAAACTGATCGTTTAGTAGGTACATTAATTGATTCCAAATTTACCCCAATTAGAAAACAATCCGAAGAAGGTTCCCATTTTAAGACCAATACTTTTAATGATGCACTATCAGATGCTTGTTCATCTAATGCTCGTTCGTGATTTTCAAAAGTACAACCACCTAATAAAGATTTGTCATTAGAAAACCACTTGCGTAAATTAAAACCCCCACTCTTCATTAAATTAACTAATTGATCTTTAGTTTCCTTAGCATCTTGAAGATCATCCTTTCCAAAAAAGACGTCATCAACATAAATATTTTCTTCCAGAATAGATTTGGCTAACGGAAAATTCTTACCCTCATTCTGAGCTAATTTCTTTATTACTCTGTTAGCTAAAAATGGAGCACACGTGGTACCATAAGTAACAGTGAGTAATTGATAAATTATTAATTTCCCATCTGAATTCTTCCACAAAATGCGTTGGTAATCTACATCCCTTGGATCGATTAATATTTGTCGAAACATTTTTTTAGCATCAGCAGCCAAAACATAGCGAAACATACGCCACTTTATTACAATAGAGATTAAATCATTTAATAAGGGTGGACCAATAAGAAAGTGAGAGTTTAAAGTTGTATTATTAGAAGTGAGACTTGACGCATTAAAAACGACTCTCAATATAGTTGTTAAACTATCCTCTCTAATTACAGCATGGTAATGTTCTAACCAAACATTGTGGGCTGTGCAGTTAAGCATCCAAAAACATTATGTTTAAGGCCTGGCAACAAGCAAGAACCAAACTTATCTGCGCCCACAATAAAATCAATCGGTTTATTACTGAATGGATCTGGATCTGCCAAAAATAAGTCTTTCAATTCTGAATTTAATATATAATTCGGTTTAGTGGGTGGACAATAAGAGGTGGGCTTGTACAAAACCAAAGCTTCAATAGATATGGCCATACAACCCTTTTCTTTAGGTAGCTGTAGGAACTGAAAATGAGCCAATTTCTTTTCAAGACCAACCGAGTTTCCACCGACTCCATAAATTAGTGTATTAATACGATCATAATTTGGTTTTAAAATTTTAACTGATCTCTCTCTGAAGCAAAACAACATTCAGAACCTTGATCAAATAAAACCCTAAATTTATGTAATTTTCCATTATTTACTTTAACATCTATTAGAGCCGTTGCTAAAATTGTACTTCCCATGAATTTAGAATGTGTATTTAATCCTCAAACCATATCATTACAATTTACTGAACCTTGATTAGCATTTATTGAAGAAGACTCCTCCCTCCCAATATCATCAGCTGTTTCTATTACATTATTTTAATTATTATTAGAAACATGAGAAACATTATTATTTGTAAAGTCGTAATGCAGTAGAGTGTTATGTTTTCATCGACATTTTACACATGTTAATTTACTATAACAAGACGACGGCTTGAGTCCTGGGGTTAAACAATTAAAACAACAATTATTTTTCTGTGCTAATTCTTTACGTTTTTCTACTGCCAAAGCCTTAAATTGAGAACATTTAAACAAAGGATGATTTTCTTTGCACATAAGACATTTTGACTTGGAAGATGCAGCATGGCTATTCACTAAGTTTGATTTTAAATTTTTATTTTTATCAAATGATGATTTTGAAGCTTGAATTGCTTCCAAAGCTCTAATCCTTGTTGACAAAAATTCATTTAAATTTTCATAAGTTGGATATTCTGAACTAGAACCAAGCTGCATTTCCCAATCTTTAAGTGATTGACAATCGAGTTTACGCGAAATTATAAAAACTAATAAATTTTGCCATTGTTCTACAGGTCTCTTTAAATTTCTAAGTGCTGACAAAGCTTCATTCGTCGTATCCCGAAGTGATTTTAAACTATCTACACAATTACTACTAACATTTGAAATGTCTATAAAAGATTGAATATGAGCAGTAATAAATGCTCTGTTATTCTCATAACGTGTCGTTAATATTTCCCACGCGTTAGAAAAATTTGCTTCAGTAATTACAATGTGTTTCACTAATTGAGCGGCTTCTCCACTCAACGCTGTTTTTAAATAATAAAAACGCGTTACATTTGATAAACTATCATTTTTAATAATAAGTGCGGAAAATAAATCCTGAAAACTTTCCCAATCTCCATAACTTCCTGAAAATTCTGGCAAACTAATTTATGGTAATTTAACATTGACAGATTCATTTCCCTTATTTAAAATATCGTACATTAAATAAATAATAAATAATTACTTGAACTAACTAATAAATAAATGAATAAGGACAATAATGAACAGAACTACAAACAAAACAACAAGAAAAGAAGTATTAATTAACTTAACTTCTTTCAATTTTGTGACTAAAATTTGTCACAATTTAAAATTGTATATATTGGACAAACAATTAAAATTTCAATAAAGTTTTGCAAGAGTTAATTAAATAATAAAACATAAAAGATTAATAATTGCTGAAGAACATTCAATTAAAACTTGTATACTTATAATCGAACAAGGCGACTATATTGAAACGGTATACTAGACTATACATTCGACATTCATATACTTCTCCAGTTCATCATGAAGCGATGGACAGCGTCGACTGATCCCCACTCAGAATTATTTGAATTGGAGATGGTAGCCTGGACAGTAGGAGTAAAACGAGACAGAAGATTGAGACAGAAGATCGACTGACGATTAAATCACCTGACCAATGACGTATTCCACTCCCCTCATCTCTCCTAGCTTCCCTTTATAGCGTTATCACTTGGCGTCGGCGGGAAACCGTGTTACATAGTATACATATACATGTATTTATGTAGAAAGCACCATGCTTTCAAATTCAAATAATTCTATGCTACACATAATACTTTCCCACCAAAAAAAGAATGTCAAATTTAGCGAGGAACCACAATGTTTTATATATAAAATTCACTGATGCATTTGTATTGGTGAACACATGTCTTACACAAATGCGATTATTTAAATAATGTCTTTTTTATAAACTATTCCACTTCAATTCACTCCAAATCCGGCTCGAAGGACCATGTTAAATTTTCGGATTAATCAATTTGTTAATTAATCATTGATTTGGGTTATAAAGATAGAAATAAAATAGCGTCAGTTCAATTAACAAATGAATAATTCATTATTTATTAAATAAAGTCAATTTCGCGGTAAGACCACTTACACAAAGTTATTGTTCACCAATTATTATTGTTATTAACAACTTGAGTTCAAAAGAAAACACAACACAATACTGGCAAAGACTTCAAATTAAAAATATTAAATTAAATTTTTAATCTTATAATAACTATACACTCTAAATCTGGATTAGTAGTTTTATGCTAATAAAAAATGCAGATTCGTTTACCAACTGAATTAGTAACAATTTTAACTAATTTTTATTAGTAGACAACTAGTTGATGGTAGAAAACTACTTATGCTTTGATAAGTGGTATTTTTTACTATTTCAAATTAGTAAACCGATTTATAACATGAAATAGTAGTTTTTACTAGCAAATAGTAGTTTTATTACTAATAAATAATTAGTCTAAACTGATACTAATTCAATTGGAAAATTAATCCTCACTTTTTCATGAATACATAGAGAACTACTGATTCGAATTTATAGGGTAGACGCCCGTGTGGAAAATTTCACTACCTGAATAAGTGCGAGTTGCCTAAACTCCAAACTTACACAGAAAGAAATTTTATTTCATAATTTTACAAACAGATTATTTAATTTGGGCTTTTTGATGTTTCCTATAAAATAATTATAGTGTCATTAGTAAAAACTCAGTCTAAGACAGATTGCTTTTTATGGTTGTAAATTAATCATTGTAAATAATTTAACAATAAAAAAGTAAATAATATTAAATTAAATAAATTCACATATATGACATTCAATATTTTACTAGTAATAATTTTTAAATTCATAGAAAGTTTTATAAGATTTTAATAAGTCCAGTTGACATTGAAGTTGAAATTTTATTTACATTTTTAATTTGTTTAAATATGTTGTTACATGCAAAATTACAAATTATGTTTAATTATTATTTATAAATTGATTAAAACTAAGAAATCAATTCTTGAGAAGGGGGTCAGAGTGTGAAACACTAAACTCAAAACATGAATTAATTATTACCAATCTTAGCTTAGTTCCATAAATTAAAAAACAAAGAACTTGACATACATTTTATTCATTTATAGAATTTTTTATTTGAGTATTAATATAATTAACAAAAGTATTTATTTTTCTTACTTTTTTTAAATGGGAACTCAGATCTAGCGTTGATTGGCCCTCGGAAAAATTTCCACACGATTTATTATTTAAATATTAATGTAATTAATAACTAGAGTTTAATTTTTTATTATATCTTAAATTTTTTAAACAAAATAACTTTACTATATATCAATTATTATTTCTTTATAGATCAGTTAAGACTCACTTAAATTCTGCGAAATGATTTTTTCTAAATTAAAATTGATGAGCTGGATTCTAGAACAGGCTTTTTCATTTGATTACATTTCTTTTAAATAATAAAACTGTTAATTAAAACTTCAATCAATTGAAGATTTCAATAAAAAAAATTCGGTAACTTTACGTTCTGTTAAATAAACTTTTTACTTAATACAAATTTATATTAATTTAAAATTGAAGTTTTTTAAATAAATTTTAAATAATTTTTATGGAATTCATGCTCCCTTTCACCACATTTATCTTTAATAATTGATAATAGTTATATTGCTAATAATAAAGAGAATTTATTAATAAAATTAATATTTTAATAACAAAATTTGGTATTATTATATCAGAGTTTAAGGTAAATATACTGGACAAATATCTGAAATAATGACAGTCTGTACAACTTTGCAACCAATGTTAAACCAATTTTATGTTTTTTCTACCTGGCCCTAACAATCTTATTGATTATAAAAATGATAATTGAATTTAATGTTACCTCACATTCTTCCGTCATAAATATGAACAATATAGAGTTGAGAAGCGTTTGGTTGAGATGGCACACACTACAATTTTGAAATAAACATTTTAGACAATTTTTTGTAGTATAGTGTTGTAAATAAATATTTTTTACTGCAATAAATTTATATTATTTTAGTTAATCAAACCCTAGTCAAAATTTAGGCTTTTCTTTAACCTGAAATACACTGAGAAAAATGGATATTAAAAATAGGATATACCCTAAATTTATTTGTAGGTTATAATAAATTTCAATATTTCAGAATGCTTACAGGATTTATTAAAATAAATTTTTTTTATTTGCTCTAAATATAAAATATATTCAAAGAAAATATAAAATTTCTTTCATTCAAATAAAACTGGATATTTAAACGAAATATATTAATTCAAATAAAAAATATTATCTGAGCTAAATAAAAGTCTAGCTGGTTCTGAGACAATTATCCCTTTTTATTTATTTCAATTAAAGAACCACGCAGAATTTGCATTACTTTTGGCTCCCAGTGAATTTTTTTTGTAACTTTGGGATTAGAAAGTTATTATTTAGAATAAAAAGAAATATAAAATTCCAAAGTTACATAAAAATTGACTGAGAGCCAAAATTAATGTAAATCCTGCGGGGTAATTAGTACAATATTATTATAAATTAGTAATTAATAATATTGTATTATTACCATTATTATTTACATTAAAAAATTATCAATTTTTATAAAATATAACAATATCATTATATTAATATTTTCAAGGTAAATAGAGCTTACTAACATCGAAAGTACCATCCAATCATATTGAAGTTGCAGTTCCTAATAAATTAAGCATTGAATTTGATGCGAATATCAAAACAAAAGAATTATCAGTTCCTTAAACAACTCCGTGATAAATTCCTTCTGTTAGTTCGAGATTTAATTGTAATAGGCGTTCTCTAAATACACGTAGGTTAGGGTCTATGGGCTCCCTATACATTGCCGTTTGTCGATTCATTATAGATCGTTCAGATTCGTAATTAACTAGCCGAGCAACATCAATAGGAAATCTAAATTTTTCGAGTTATTAAACTACAATACAAATAATTTATTTAAAGAAAAGAAGTATAATTATTTTTTCTAACTAATAAAAGAATTTTGTTTTTTTAAACATCACATACTAACTTTTAATTTAAAATATTAAAATTACTTATGACAAATACAACAGAACAAGAAAATAATTTGCCTCATGCAAGCAGAATCAAATATTCTTCTTAAAGATAATGGCCCTCTGGCACCTCTTGCTTCAATTTTTAAAGCCCTTCTTAACCGAAACACTTGCAAAGCCAATGGATTTCGCCCGTGATTATGAAAAATCTCTTCAATGTCATGTGTCACAATATTACGTTTCAGGGAACCTGGACGTGGTGTGACCGATTTTTGTCCACAGCGAAATGTTTCGACTAAAACAGGTTTCAGTCGCCATTCCTTATGATAGGAATAACCCCTATAAAAGTATTTATAAGTGTTTGGACTTTTGCCAGGCTGTACAACTATATTATTATAATCTTCGTCCATTTAATTCGAAATTATTTTTTAAAAACGCACATTAATAGAAAAAATTAAAACAGACACAATGCGTGAAAAAGTGTGACAGTTAAAAAATAATGACAATACAGAAGTTGTCTACTAAACTGGAAAAAGTTTTGAAGATCTCAACAAACCTGTGTTGAGTTTTACCGTGTAGAGTTTATTTGCGTAGAATTATTTAATGTTGAATTGAACGGCGTAGAATTATTATTAATTGACTTTGAAAAAAAGGAAAAAATTCCAATTTAAATTTGTGTAGAATTTTGAATTGTAGTGTTTAATTTGTGACGATGTGAATTTTCACGCGAGACAGTTTATGTCGAAAATTCGGAATCGTCGCGCCATCCGTTGAAAAAGCCCCGAGTTGACGGGCCCAAAGTCTCATGGTAATTAAGGAAAAGCTAGTACCGCCAGCTGACTCACTATTCGAGGGAAAGTAGGTCGCGCGGCTAGCCTAACGAGGGAATGTGATAGATGGCGGGGCCAGGGGTGCTATTCTGTAACTTCACTTCACTTTCACTTCACTTTCACTTCACTTTCACTTCACTTTCACTTCACTTCATTTTCACTTCACTTTCACTTCACTTCACTTTCACTTCACTTCACTTTCACTTTCACTTCACTTCACTTCACTTCACTTCACTTCACTTCACTTCACTTTCACATCACTTTCACTTCACTTTCACATCGCATGAACTTTACTGTTATTTCACATTCACTTCACTTTCACTCTACTTTTACTTCACATGAAGTGAATGTGAAGTTACAGAATAGCACCCCAGTACCACTTTTGGAGAGCGAGGAGAAGAAAAAGACGGGCCACGTGAGAAATTGGAGACGCCACAGGTGTCGTATGTATTTGCTACCATATTGTGGAAATTGTTTTTGCTGCGCCGGTACGCAGTTCGTGGCCGTCAGCGAAAATTTCTGTTTTCTTGTTAAGAGTTTTGTGACGAGAAGGAGTTCTCGAGTGTAGGAGTGGAGCGCGAAGCTCAGGTTGTTAATAAAAACACTTGAGAAGTTGTGTGTGTAATGAAAAGGGTGTTCCAGTTTGTTTTTTCCCTCCTGTTTTCTCTTGGGAATATTTGCCGCCTGCCATAACACGAGAGCCCCGTGGAGGAGAACAACCGTAGTCGCGAGAAGCCGAGTCATCGTGGGTAAGTCGTTTTGCCAGTACTGTGCCAGTCGTGTCTCGCCGTTGGCTTTTCTGCTGCCAACTGTTTGAGCAAAATTTCCTCTGGGAAAGAGATAATCTCAGAGGTGTCGAGTTGTAATGTTTGGTTGAGCCGAGTCAAGTTTATTAATTATCTTTAAAATTAATTGGCGCCTGACGGCGAAATTTATTTGCTTAAATTTCATTTCTATTATCTGTGTTGAATGCGTCGGATTTTGCTTGACGTAAAGCAGAAATCTTAAGCAAATTTATTCTTGTTCAAAATCAAACGTCACAAAATTTGGCGCCCAACGTGGGGCCAAGCTTGAACCAAGACACGACTGCAAATTAATTGTGTACATTGTATTTCATAAAGTGTTGCCAGAATTCTGAATTTTTCAATAGCCAGAGCCAGACAAACAATTTTTTTTGTTATAAATAGTCGGAAAATTCAGAATTTTATTGTCAGAGTCGGCCAGAATTTTGAATTTGTAAAATTGCCAGGTACAGCCAGACTTCGCCAGAAAATTCGAAAATTTAAAAGGCCAGAGGTCGGAGTGTTAGAATTTGTGTTGTCCTTGCCATAGCGTGTGTAAGATAGAAACCTAGAGTGCCTTTGCCATTGAAAATAAAAAAAAAATTTCTTGTAAAAATTTTCCTTGTCGCGATAAAAATTTAACTGAGAAAGTTTAAATTTTTTTTTCTAAATTGTTGAAAGCCAGTTAGTGAAACATTTAAATAAAATTTTCCCAGTAAATTAGTGCCAGGAATAAAATTTAAAAATTTTTTTTGTCGAGCACATGGTAGACCGGAAACTAATTTAAAAAATTTTCACGTGACTGAAAATAGTGCGCAGGTCGGTCAAGAGAAACGACGAGCCGGGATATTTAAATTTCATCAGCCAAGGGAAAGTTCGCGCGCGCCAGGAAAAGTGGCTCGATAATAGTAATAGCGGCTATAGGGAGCGAACGAGAAGGAGAGATAGTGAGAGAGCCGAGTCACTAGTCAGCCAGAAAAAAAAACATTTTAAAGGGGGCCCCCATCGAGCGAGTACGTCATTGTTTTTCAAGACATACAGAACCGTATATACTAATTGGGCACCCCCCTTAAAAATTGTTAAAATTTGAACTTAGAAATTTTCTTGAAAATTGTTTAAAATGGCAAAGGAAATTAGCGAGATGGGAGATTATAAGAGACGCATGCGCGAATTGATTAGGATCATAAACGTGAGCGAAGCATGGGAGGTTATCTTGGGACAGTCTGACAAGATTTTCTTGTTAGAAGCTTACCCCGAGCTAGAGAGTAGCCCGTTTCCAAACGTCACTCGGAAAAGGGGTGGTAGAATTTCGCCCCACGTACCTGGGAAAATGCCCGAGATCCTACACACACCCAACACGGGTGAGCGGGTGAAACCCACCCCAGCCCCCCGAAACCCATCGAGTCGTAGTAGTATGAGTGAGGTGAATATTACTCCGAATAGAGTGCCCGAGAACGGAGAGCCGGCCAGTAAGTTCAGGAGACGAGAAAGCGCGAAAAAGGTAGAAGAGAGTAACAAAAAGAACGAAGATAGGAAAATCGAATATAGTGGGGGTGAAGAGAGCCAAACGAGTTGTCGGTGCACTTGTGGAAGTGGGAGCGACATAGTAACGAGTACGAAAAATCGAAAGCAGAGCACAAAAGAGACCAAGCAAAAGAAAGACCGGAAGGAGAGCCGGAGATCAATCTTGGACGACTCGGCGAGTGAGTCCGAATCTGAGAGCGACCCCAGCCAAGACGCGAAGAGTGGGGGGGAAATCAAAGAAATTAAGTCCGGCCGGAGGTCCAAGGTGATCAAAACACTCAAGGACTGGGACTTAAAATTCTTTGGGGACGAAGACAATGCCGAGGAATTTTTGGAACGGTTAGAGGACTGCAAGGCCTGTTCAGAATTTTCCGACCGAGAAATCTTACATGCACTGCCAATTATCCTGCAGAAAACAGCCAACAGTTGGTTCAGATCACTATGCCGTGAGATAACGTCGTGAAGGAGATCAAAGAGCGTCGAGGAGATGAGTCCAGCAACGTCCAACCAGAAACCAGCAATGGTACCGGGCCAAGTTGCCAGTGCTCCACCAGACCAAGCGATGCAAATGCCCATGCACTTTGCTTACCCAATGGCGTACCCTGGTATGTTCTCAATGGGGATGAAACCAAATTACCCCAAGCCAAATGGTCCAAACGTACCTAAGCCGGGGCAAAATGGTACAGCAGCTCCAACGACGCCCAACGACTTTGTGGAGCATGTTTTCACTGCCAGACAACAGGACATCGAGCCAGAGATTGTCCTCAGAGGATCTGCTTTACGTGCCGACAACAGGGGAAATATTCAAATCAATGCCTCATGAAGCCAGCCCAAGCAGAAGCATGCCTGGTATGTAAAAGGCCAGGATGCAACTTCTTGACTTGTCCTAATTGTGAAGCAGTTAGAACCGCTTTGGGAAACGGTGTATGGGGGGCGCAGCAGAGCTCTGTACCCCCCTCAAACCTAAACAGACAGTAAAAACTGCTGTTGAGCCGTGTGACGTAGAGAGGAAAGCCGAGTTTTATGAGCCGTGGGTCGTGACGAGTAGAGCCGAGTTTACTGAGCCGAGTAAACTAGACAACGAGAGCGAGTGCGTAGATCGATTCGCGCCGAGTGGTAGTTGGGTGAAGACGGAATGAGAATTGGAATTAGAGAGAGAGCAGAGTCAGGGGAAGTTTCAAGCCAGTCATAGGTAGAGATGATTTAACCGAAGAGAAAAAGTTCAAATTCATGTCAGAGAGAAAGAGAGGGCGGTTGAGTGAGGAGAACTCACTCCACCCGAGAGAGGTAGAGGGAAGGGCCGAAGAGTGTGGGACAAAAGGTACGGATGTGATCCCGGTACCTATAGTCCAGGGGAGAGGCTGTAAGAGTCACAGCTGACCCGAACGTAAGTAATAAAGAAGACATCGACGCATCTAGGACGGAGAACAGATATTTCTTTGACATGTCTATTGGTGACCGACATTACGAAGCACTTTTCGATCCTGGAGCTATGATCTCAGTAATCACCACCAGAGTCGCAGAGCCTTTCAAAAGCCGAATTCAGCCGTGCGGTACAGTTGTGAGAAGCGCAACAGGAGGTATCACTGAAGCAGCCGGAATCCTGTACCTTAATATAGTAGTCGACGGATATGCTCAACGTTTCGGAGTCAAAGTAATGAAGACGTTGACAAAAGACATCATCTTGGGCATCGACTTCTGTAAGGCCTGGGAGAACGATTTTCGACAGTGTAACGACTACAGAGACGTCAACAAAGTTACGATCAAAGATGGGTATCCACTGCCATCCATTGATTATATTTTAGATAAGCTCCGAAAAGCCAGATACTTGTCGAAGGTAGATCTCAAGCTGGCGTATCACCAAATACCAATGGCCAAAAAGAGCAAGAAGTATACCGCCTTTGCCATACCTGGGTCAGGACTGTGGCAGTTTCGCCGAATGCCATTCGGGCTCATGAATACGCCGATGACGTTCCAACGCCTTATTGACGCATTATTGGGGCCGAAAGTAGAGCCGCATGTTTTCGGGTATCTGGACGACATCATAGTGGTCAGAGACACTTTCGAAGAACATGCAAAGTGGTTGGAGTTCGTCCTCGAGAAATTGAATTGATGTAAAAAAGTCTAAATTATTTTTAGTAAATAATTTTGCTGCTTTACAGATTCTATGAATAGGTGAATTCTCACCATAATCTGTTCTATGGTAACCTACCTTAAATACACCAATAAGTTTCCTCAAAATACGTTATGGTATACAAAAATTTATTAGTTCAAGCAATTCAGGACAAATGAATATTCCATTTATAGTTTTGTATAAAAATAGAAAATCAGAATATAAGAATCTTGTCGATAAATCCTGAATTCTGAAGTGTGATCTTAGCATACTATATTCATGACTATAATAATCGTAATTTACATTTGACTTATAGGCTAAAAAACGCAAGAATCTGTTTTGAATCTTCTCCAATCTATCAAGGTGAACATCATTGTAAGGCCTCCAGGCAATCGATGCGAACAAAATAGGCGATCTAACTAAAGAAAGATAAAAAGATCTAATAGTTGTTATGTTGATAAACATCGATGCAATTTCTGGTCACAAAGCCAAGAGTTCTAAAAGAATTCTCAGCTACATGATCTATATGTTTAGTGAAATCGAAATTAGATTGTAAAATTACTCCGAAGTTACGAACTTCCCCCACTCTATTGAGAATAGTATTCCCAATATCGTAATTAATTAATTGCGGTGATAAATATTTTGAGAAAGTGATTACAGAACATTTCTTGAGAATTAACAAGAGTTTGTTAGGTAAACACCATTGATATAATTTATCAATGTCTTTTGGAAAGTTCTCGGCATCAGAAATGGAAGTCATAACTTTATATAATTTTGAGGGTAACAGGAATTGTTTGTCAAATTTTGACGCCTAGGTAAAAACAACCCTCAAAATTGACCTAAATTTTGAGGGTAGCGGGAATTGTTTGTCAAATCTTGACGTTTAGGTCAAAACTGGCCTCAAAATTGACCTAAATTTTGAGGGGAGAAACTACAGGTAAACTCTTGACCTGTAAGTCATATAGAAATATATATATGATATAAGGGCCCCCTATAGTAAGGGCCGTCAAAACTTAAGTCAAAATTGACCTATCTTTTACCTATAGGTCAAAAACATATGTCAAAACTTATGTCAAAATTGACCTATTTTTTAGCTATAGGTCAAAAAGAGAATAAATAACGGTCTAAAATTACATCCATGTTTAATTTGGCCTATTTTTGACCTATATGTCAAAAAGTGGTCCCCGTGTTGCCCTTACATTATGTCAAAATACACGTTTAATTTTACCTATTTTTTTGAGCTACGGGTTTTAAAAGGGTCCTTAATGAGGGCCATCACATTGCATCAAAATTTGATCTGTGTCTGACCTACAGGTCAGAGCTTGCCCCTTCAAATATAAGCGCGAAATAGGACGTCAAAGCCTATCCCAACGACCATTTTTTACTTTTCAGGCTGTCATGTTACTTCAAAATTAATGACAAAGATTAAAAATTTCAGAATGGCTAATATAATATCATAAGATCGCATTTTATAATCTTTATATTATCCATAAATAGAAGTATATATAAAATTTGGTGGGCGGAGCCCCCCTAGTATGTGTCTGTCTATATTATAAAGAGATATCGCAGCCAACGCCGTCGACGCGGTTTCAAGATTCTGTAAGGGCGCCCTATCCCAAAGGGTCCGTCAAAACTTATGTCAAATTTGACCTATTTTTGCACCTTTAGGTCCAAAAGAGGAGAAATAAAGGCCTTACATTATGTCAAAATCTATGTCTAATTTGACCTATTTTTTGACCTATAGGTCAAAAAGAGGACAAATAACGGATAAAAATAAATGTTTAATTTGACCTATTTTTTGAGCTACGGGTTTTAAATGGGGCCTTAATGTGGGCCATCACATTACGTCAAAATTTGATCTGTGTTTCACCTACAAGTCAGAGCTTACTTCTCAAATAGGAGCGCCAAATAGAACGTCAAAGCCTATACCAAATACAATTTTATTTACTTGCAGGCTGCTATGGAACTACAAAATTTAAATCAATTTTGGGGGCAGTTTTGAACTGAACGTCAAAAATTGACAATTAATTTCCGCTGCCCTCATTTTTTAGTACAATTTTGAGGGCAGTTCTGACCTAAACATTAAAAATTGACAAACAATTTCGGCTACTGTCAAAATTTATGTCAATTTTGAAGGCAGTATTGACCTAAACGTCTAAAGTTGACAAACAATTCATGCTACCCTCAACATTTAGGTCATTTTTGAGAGCAGATTGGACCTAGACGTCAAAATTTGACAAACAATTTCTGCTACTCTCACAATTTAGGTCAATTTTGAGGGCAGTTTTGACCTAAACGTCAAAAATTGACAAATAATTTTTGCTATTCTCAAAATTTAGGTCAATTTTGTGGGCAGTATTAACCTAAACGTCTAAAGTTGACAAACATTTCATGCTACCCTCAAAATGTAGGTCAATTTCAAGGGCAATTTTGACCTACGGGTTAATTTACTCTAACTTACTCTAACTTATTACTATGCATTCATATTAAGAGAATATAATTTTTAATTAATTAATTAATCTTTTGCCTTGGCGACATTCATATTTATCGTTTTTAATATGCTGAACACGAATCCGATGTTAAAAATAAGGTTTGACAGCAATGCAGAGCCAAGTAGTCAGTTCACCCCCACCACAAATCTGGCCAAGACCTATGCAAATTGCATATCCAGCCATGTATGCAGGAATGGGGTCAGGAGGAACACAACCAGTTGGTTTGCCAAACGTGGAACAAAATGGTTCAAAAGCGGCAACAAAGCAATTTATGGGAATTTGTTTTCAGTGTCAGTCTATAGGACATCGGGCCAGAGATTGTCCTAAGAGAATCTGTTTCCAATGCCAGCAACAGGGACATTATGCCAAACAATGCCCTCTGAGGCAAACTCAAGTGGAATCATGCCTAGTGTGCAAAACACCAGGAGTAAACTTTTTGAGATGCCAGAATTGTGTAGAAATACGGAGAATTTTGGAAAGCGGGGCCTGGAGGACATAGAGATGCCCTGTGCATGTGGGCCACGACAGCAGGAGAAGAAGAGCCGCGAAAGAGAACTGTGCCAGAAACGATCGAGTGAAGAGAGCTTACTCCGTCAAAGTGTAGATGAGAACAATGCCGTCGAGTGTGGGACTAAAGGTACGGATGTGATCCCAGTACCTATAGTCCAGGGGAGGGGAGAGGCTGTGAGAGTCACAGCTGACCCAACCCAAGAAAAAAAAATTTTTTTGAGATTAGAGATGGGAGGAAGCAGTTTAGACAGAAAATTTAATAAGAGGGCTAAGTTCTGTTAGAGGTGTGAGTGAGAAAGGAGAGCCGAATTTCGTGAGCCGAGATTCGTAGAGGGGAGAGCCGAGATGAATGAGCCGTGTAATAGCCAGATAAAGAGTAGGAGAAGCAGAAGTAATGCCAAGATTTTCATAGTCATGACGGTCCTATGTAAAATAGTACCGGTCATGGGGAGGGGATTGTGACGTTGTGGATTGTCGTCGCCTGTGGGTCGACAATCTGAATCGTCATGTCACCTGTCGGATTTATCCCCGAACCGTGATCGTAAATTGATATGGTAATTGAGAAAGTCGGAACTGCCGTGTGACCCACTATCAGTGGTGAATGTGTGTCGCGCGGCTAGTTAGTAGGAGAGAAAGTGGTAGAGGGCAGGGCCCAAGTGAGTAGAACGAGACCGAGAGAGAAGAGCCAGTGGAACGAGAGAGAAGAAGAGATGAAGAAGACGAGCACGTGGGAAGAGAGCCAAGACACAAGGAGAGTATTATTGTTGCGGCCATTGAGCAAGGTGTGAAATTGTGTGTGCAAGAGTGGAAAATTATCGTCTGTCGCGCCGGTACGCCAGTATCTTGCTGCAGGCCATTTTCAAGTTTTCGCCGTTTTTGTCTTTTTGTTTTAGAGCTGTGAGTAAGAGTGTTTGAAAGTAGAGCGTGAAGCTCAGAATCGAGTGAGAAATAAAGATTGGATTTTGTGTCGAGAAGCAGTGTGTATTTTCTTGTGTTTTCCCCGTAAACCTCCATCACGGATTTTAGCGACGTGGGTGAGGACAGAGAAACGAAGCCAGGGAAACCAACGAGAGTTGTGGTTGAGCCGATTCGCCGTAAGTAAGTCCGTTTGAGAGTTGTTGTGCCAGTCGTGTCTCGCCGTTGGCTTTTCTGCTGCCAATTTTGTTTGGGCAGAATCTCCTCTGAGCGAGAGAGAAACTCGGAGGTTTGAGAGTTGAGTTTGTTGGGCCGAGTAGAGAAAAGTTTATTAATTAATCTTCTAAAAATTAATTGGCGCCAGACGGCGAAATTTATTTAATTAAATTTCTTTAAAATTATCTGTGTTGAAAGCGTCACATTTTGCCTGACGTAAGCAGGAATTTGAGCGAAGACATCAGTCGCTCAAAATTATACGTCACAAAGGGTTTTTGAGGTCGCTGATTACGAATCTGAAGCTTGTTTTTTAAAATTCAAAATGGCGGATCCAATATGGCGGACGACATTTTTAAAAAACGATTGAAACGATGAAACTTGTTACTCGGGAGGTTTTCATGGTTGCTGATTACGAATCCGTTGTTGGTTTTTAAAAATTCAGAATAGCAGATCAAATATGGCAAACGACATTTTTTATAAACAATTCACTTTATTTAAAAATTGTTACAAGGTGCGATTTTGTGGTTGCTAAATACTAATCGAATATTGGTTTTGTAAAATTCAAAAAGCCGTTTCGTTGTAAACAAAAATTTAAAAAAAAATTTAAATTATTAATTATATTAAACTATTGTCTTCAAAGAATGAAAAATAGTATACCACAAACCACACGTTTCCTTTAAGACTTAATTTATTGTTACGATTTCATCATTAACTTGTTTTGAATGACTTTATATATTAAAAATAATTTACCACAAACTAACAAGTATCCTGAATGTTATCTATTAATGCAGTATAAAAGCTTGTGAATAGTTAAGGAACGTTCAGTTGTAAAATTTCGTAAAGATTAATTTAACAAAGTTTTATAAATTGATATTTGAAAAAACTTACATTGGTTCCGTAAATATTAATAAACGTGAATTATGTGACACAATGATAGAACACGGAAAACATATATCTACTGTAGAAAAGTACACTCAAGAAAAATTTTCGACAATTAATGAAGCAAACTTTACTTGTGTTGTAATGTGGATTAATAAAAATTTTCTACATAAATTTAAGAAAAGATGGAATAAAGCTGGAAGAAGAAAAGATATATTTTTAAGTAATAATGAAATGGGGCTGAATGGAGATATCTATATACAATTAGATGCCTCTTAAACTGGTCAATGAGGTGAATAGCAATATTATTTGGCAAAATCCATCATTTTCATCAACACGTTTTTGTCGCCCCATTTTGATAGAGTTTGCAAAAGAAACTCCTGAGAAAACAAAAAGCATTGTAAGTGACATTGAATTTCAAATTGCTGCTCTGACACCTTCATCGATAATTATAAATGAAAATATTCTTTTAGTAAAGCACAATTTATACTTTACAATAATAGATGGGAAAGTAGTTAAAGTTTTAACAAATACACCATCTTGTGCCACCTGCAATGTGTGTTTAGCAAAGCCATCTGAAATGAATAATCTTGAACGTGTAATTAATATGCCAGAAAGAGAGGAAACATTCAGATTTAGACTCTCTACTTTACATGCATGGATCTGATTTATGGAGTTGATTCTTCATATATCGTATAACTCCTTTAAAAAAATGGTCAGCGACTACCGCAGAAAATAAGAAAGAAAAGGAAGTTAAGAAAAAAAATATATATAGTGGTAATAGCAATGATGGAAATACTGCAAGAAGATTTTTTTCTAACTTTACATGTGCCTCCAAAATAACTGGTGTAAATGAAGACTTAATTAAACGGTTTTATATTATACTTCAAACTATGTCTTGTGGGAGAAGAATTGATGCAAGAAAGTTTGGTGAATACACACGCGATACAGTTCAAATTTTTGTAAGTAATTATAATTGGTACTACATGCCCTCTTCCGTTCACAAAGTTCTAATTTATGGCGAAAGTATAATAAAATACAATGCTATTTTGCCTCTTTAACAATTATCTGAAGAAGCACAAGAAGCCAGAAATAAAGATTATAAAAACTATAGATTACATTCTTCTAGAAAATGTTCTAGATCAATCCAACCTTCTCAAAAAAGTCGAGTTCTTGATGAGGCAGTTTTAAATTTACTAGAATTATAAACGTTTTATATGTATTAAACAAATATTGTAATTTTTAAACCATTTCTATTGTTTCACTTATATTTTTAAATATGTTAATTTTAAAAATTGTAAATGTTTACAGTCTACATAAACTTATTACATATCTTTCAAAGAAACTGATACTGTGTACTTTACAATTTTAATTAAATTACCTTTTAATAAACAAATATTTCTAAGTTCTATTCTGTCACGCGCCTAATTTCTGGTATGTCTACAGAAAAGAATGTTGAAAGAATAAATTTAATAACTGTTATTGCTATAAAAAAGTTTTTTTTTAATTTTAATAATTAATAACAGTTAAATCTCATTCGTTTCATTTAATTTGAGTTTCTTTTAGTAACTTCTATTAAAGCAATTACATTTTTTTGTTAAAAAATCGAAAAAATATTTTTATGCCTAGAATGATACCATTCACTAATTTAAAATTTATGTAAGACTAAATAATTATACATTATTATTGATTATTTTTTTAAAATTAAAACATGTTTTATAAAATATATAATTCATAAAACCTTTATATGCAAATTTATAAAATTAAAAAAAAATTCTCTGATATATTAAAAACCAGCTATTAAATTTTCAAAATCTAATAGCTAATTCGTGATCAACAGCCACAAAAACCCCATTGTAACAAGTTTCGAATAAAGTGAATTGTTTATAAAAAATGTCGTCTTCCATATTAGATCTGGCATTTTGAATTTTAAAAAACAAATAACAGATTCGTAATCAGCAACCACGAAAACCTCCCGAGTAACAAGTTTCATGTGATTTCAATCGTTTTTTTAAAATGTCGTCCGCCATATTGGATCCGCCATTTTGAACTTTAACTTCTTTTTGTGGATCACCAACTTACAATTTGTCACAATTCATTAGTATGCCCATAAAGAAAATTATTAGAAATTTGGAGTTTCATATAAAAAATAGTTTTGAGTTTGCTAATAAAATTAAAGATTTTTATATTCCTAATGACTTCATTTTGGTCTCACTTGATGTTAAATCACTTTTTACAAACGTTTCCAAGGAATTAGTTTTAAAATGCACTAAATTAAAATGGAGAAAAATCAGACAGCACACAGATATTGCCGACAATATATTTTTGGACATTTTAGAATTTTGTATTGATAGTGCTTATTGCTCTTTCAATGGTGAATATTATAAACATATTTTTGGTACTCCGATGGCTTCTCCATTATCTGGTTCCATAGCTGACTTAGTTATGGAGAAACTAGAAGCGGATGTTCTTAGTAAATTAGATTTTGAATATATTTTTTATTTTAGATATGTGGATGATGTTATTACTTGTATCCACAAAGATAATGTTAATAGTATTCTTGATGCTTTCAACAGCTATAATAATATATACAATTTACCATTGAAATTGAAAATAACGGTCGCATTAGTTTTTTGAACACCCTTATAATAAGAGAGAACAACTCTATCATTACTGATTGGTATCACAAAGATACTTTTTCTGGTAGATATTTGAATTATAATTCTAATGTTTCTAGTAAAGATAAAATTTCAATTGTTTATGGCTTGGTGGACAAAGCCATTAAATTGTCTGATAAAAAATTTTTTAATGCAAATTTGAAATTTGTTCACGATATCCTAGTTGAAAATAATTACCCTGTAACTTTTTTAAATAAATATATTAATTTACGTTACCAATTTTTATTAAATAACAATGGTAATGATGTTAATGTCAAAGAACCTTTTTCTTCTACTAATTTAGTCGTTTTGCCTTATGTTAACGAGCTGCAATATTTTTTTAAAAATTTATTTAATGAATACAATGTTGGTGTTGTTTTCTCTTATGACAAGGATCCGTTTAAAATCTTTTTAAAAAATAAAGACCCTACTTCTTTTGATTTAAAATCGCATTTGGTTTATTGTGTTCCTTGCCAATGTGGAGCTTGCTACATTGGTGAAACTGGTAGATATATTAAAGACAGATTGAGTGAACACAGGAGGGATTGTAAGAACGATAGTAGAAAAACAGCTTTGGTCACTCATGCACATGAAAACGACCATCTATTTAATTTCGGAGCTACTAACATCATATGTAACGAACGCAATTACAGACGAAGGAAATTTAGAGAGATGTTTCACATTCTCAGGTCCGAAAACTCTGTTAATAAACAGACTGATTTAAATAATTTAAATCAGTTTTATCATTCGTTGATTCTCAGCACTAATTAAATAATATATTTATTTTGTATCAGAAATTTCTTAAGTTGCTGCTTTTGTGAAATTTGAATTTATCTACTGTATAGGGTTCTTCCTTATTAACATTTTTTATTACCATTCTAGTGAGTATAAACTTATTAATCATGTTTAACTACATCTCTGAATGTCAATTTTAAGTGAAATTCAAATTTAGGACACTAAATGATTATCAAATAAGTTAGAAAATAATTTTCGTCTACATTGTTGTTAAATAAATAAATAAACAATTAGTTCAAATAAATTATTAGCAGACGTTTTGTATACTGCGGAAACTCAAGATTATTTTTAAAAAAATTAACAAAATCCTTTAAAAATGATAAGAGCGCTAGATTTCTGTCTCTGAAAAGTGCTATTTGCCCCACTGTGCGACCTAAGAAATTCCAACTTTTGCAAAATAACGGTCACCCTAATATATATGTAAGGGTCAATCTTTGTCAAATTTTACCCCCTATCTATTAACTTTTTATTTGAACGTAAAAAGTCGTCATTGGAATCAAGTTAAAGCTTGGAACCTCTACTTTTATTTCCATAGTGGCCTTTTTTAAAAATCAAAGATAGCGGACATGAACGTCAATTTAACGTAGCCGTGAAGCATAAAAAACATTCTACTTTTGCTAAAAAACATGAATATAATAGTAAAAGTAGTTTATGATTAGCACAAATCTGCAGTCAGTTTTGCAAAATACAAAATAGCTGAACCTATCTTACGTCTTAACAACAGTTGCCATGGCAATCGTTGCTATGTTAATGCTTATCACAATAGCCGTTGAGATGGCAACCGTTCTACGTTAATGTTTGACATAACAACCGTTACTATGGTAATGGTTAATTTTAAATATGAATTTTTCATAATCTCAAAAAGTTTGAGCTAAGTACCAAGTATCAAAAAAATCTCAACAATTTTATTGTAGGTTGTATTGGGTCCAAAATTTTTAATTTTTAATATCCAACATCAAATTCGTATTCGTCGACCTCGAAAATAACCACGGAGTAGCAAGTTTAAATTTATTTCATTCGTTTAAATATATTTTGTCCGCCATATTGAATTTTTATAAACTAATATCATATTCGGAATCAGCGACCTAGAAAACCCCCGAGTAATTTTAATTTCTTTTATATATATTTAATTTTTATGTTATTGAAATCACTAAATTCAAAAAAACATTCAGAAGAAGCAAAAAGTTAGCTTTATTTATAGAAATTAAGTAAATTCCCATAAAAATCAGTTTCTCAAAATTTCCCCCTACCAAGCCTGTAAAAAGAGAACACAAACTAACTTTTAGGTCGGACAATGTTTTTCTCTTGAAATACACCTTGAGGAAGAAAACGTACAGTACTTTTCAATTTCTTTTTAAATAATTTTAATAAACAACAATTGCATTATTTAAAAAATTTTATATAAAAAATTAGGTCGAATTAATAAATTTTCAAGATATAACAAAAATCGTTTTTCAAGGTTTCATGTGGTCATCGCCGGAAAATCCAGGAACCACACAAAAAAAATATTAAAAGAGGAGTCGCTGGAAAATACTAGTGAATGCAGTTCTACGTCTTCTCTGTGTCTTCTAAGTGGGTGAAGTATTTGACTGGGGAAAACCGGGAATGAGCGAGGAATTTTATGCCAAACCGGGAATTTTTTCACCAAATTAAAAAAAGTTTTATTATTTTTATTTGTTTCTAAAAAATTGCTTTTTATTTTTAATTATTTAATTATCTATCTCTTCTCTAAATTTGAAATAATTAAAAATAATTAATTTGATAATAAATTTTTTTTTAATGATCAAATTAATAGAAACTTTGTCAAATTAAACTGAAAATTATTTAATTTTTCAAAGAAGTTAGTGACCGTAATAATAATATTATTTTTAAAATTATTATTTATTACTTATTATTTTCAAGGAGTTTAATAACATTTTTCGCAAGAATTAAATTATTTTCATAAATAATAGAATTCTTTAGAAGGATTTAATTACTTTTATAAATACTAAAATTCTTTGCAGAAATTCTATTGTTATTATTGTGATTTTAATAAAATTGAAAAATCTAATTTTCAATTGTAATTATAAACAAACGAGATAATTAAAAAAAATGTTATTCAATTGTTTTTCAAATTTTCAATTAAAATTATTTTAAAAAAACCTTTTTTTTAAATTAACAGAAACTTGCAAAAGAATTTAATTATTCATAAAATTTTAATTATGTTCGAAATCAAATAAATTTAAAGTTGATGTGAAAAACTGGGAAAAAATATGTCAATGCCGGGAAAAAATGGCTCTAATTTATATTGTTAAAAAGGTGACCTGGAAATTTATCAGATTTGATACTGGAAAACCTAGAAAAGTCATGAAAATTTAAAAGCAGGCTTCTGTAGAGACCCTGAAATCGTAATTTTGGTTATTTGCGACGTCATGAGATGATTTCCTGATTTTCAAAATATTAAATACAATTCTATTAAGGTATTATTTACAGGTAATAGATTTTTTTTAATAAAACATTATTTAATTTTATGAAAAAAGACTATTTACAATTTATTTTTTATTTTCAGACCAATAACGCCTTTGTAACTCTTGCACTGGAATAATAGACTCGCTGTCGTTTTGCGGAAATTAAGGAAGAATTATTCTTTCTTCAGATTTTATCGAAATTTTAACACTAATAGGGAAGATTCGGGTAGTCCCGGACACTTAAGCATTTTGATAAATAATTGGTGTTTATATTTTTGGAATGTTAATTACATTTTTTTATATCAAACTGAATACTTCTTTTAACCTTTAGCATAAATAGATTTGTAAAATAATCAAACCTTTTAGGAAAAAATAAGAAAAAATATGAGTATTAAAATTCCAACCATCAACAATTTGTCGGGTAACCCCGGACATGCGCGAAAATATATTATATTTTAATTATTAAACGTTATAAACTAACATAAAATTATATTTACAACAATGAAAATAGAGCATGTAATAAAAATATATTGAAAAATCTATTTAATATTCACAGAAAGTCAACATAAAAAAGATATTATAAGACGTTCAATGTGACGTACATACATTTTCTTAAGTGTCCGGATACTTTCAGATTTTTTAGAAAATTCAATTTTTTAAATAAAAGAAAATAAAAAAACTAAGTAAATATTTCAAAAATAAAAGTTAAACTGTATTTTAAATCATTTGTAATTTATTTCAATAGTAATAACACATTATTCTATTAGAAATTAAAAGTTTCCGGGACTACCCATTGTCCGGGGTTACCCGAATCTTCCCTATCAATTATTTTATAACTTAAGGTTGTTCTTATTTTTTACTTATACTTAAAAAACGACTAAAACATGACTTAAAATAAGAAAAGGAAAATTTATTTACAATTCTGACTTCGAATTTGGATTCAAGGAGAAGAAATGCATTAAGAATATGTAACAGCTAAACAAATTTGTCTCTTTTGAATTTAATTCCTTTTTTAGCAGTTTTCTTTAGATTTTCTTAAAATTTCCATACAATCTGACAAAATTATCATCGAATTCGTCTGCAGCGGGAACAAATACATTGAAATACACTAACGTCTCCAATAATTTGACTTTTTCTTATTTTACTTCGTACTTTTTATCAGATCGATTAGTTTATTTCAAAATATTTAGCCACTCACACAATTCTAGCTTCAAATTTGAATATTGTATTTCTCTTTTTTTAATCGTCTTTTGACTATAATTCAAAAACAAGAACCAATCAAATAATTCTGACTTCAGATTTGGATTTAGCGGAGGAAAATACATATGGAATATACTAGTCTAGTGTCTCGGCTAAATTATTTTTTTTGTGCTTCTGTGTAATTAAAGCCCCTTTGAATTTTTACCAAATATTAGGTAACATATAAATGTAATTTGCTTTATTAAATTTCGAGTTAAAATAATAAAGTTTTTAATTTATTACACGTTCGTTTCAATATGGCTTCTTATAACGCAATAAGTTTTACTGGACAATTTACAAAAGTTTTGCGGAGTTAGATTCAAAATTGTTGTAAAAAATTATGCAAAATCCAATCGAAAATCCTACATATTTCCATTCACAAAATTTTTAACATCTTTTAGATTACAAAAGAAATCTTGTAGGTATGTAAATTTCTAAAAGGACTTCTGTATTATTGTATTCGTAAAATTGTCTTTTGGAACAGGTCTATTATGTAATTTTTTAAATTTGTTTTCAAATTTTATAACTTTTTGCTTTTATTCTGAAAATAACAGAACAAATTTTTTTATTAACAAGACTTGTTCAATTTTTCAGTAATGAAATTAATTTTATACATAAGTGATAACATTATTTATTGAATTTGGCATTAAATTCTAACTAATACTTGCAACATTAATCGGTAAATGGTTGAATTAAAATAAACAATTAAAAATATATATTAAAATCATTTGATAAAAAAATAATTAAAAAAAATTAAAGTATTGTATATGTAATATTGTAAACAATAATAAGTAGAGGAACAAAATTTTCACAATTGGTTCCTCTACTTATTATTGTTTACAATATTAGATATACAATACTTTAATTTTTTTTAATTATTTTTTTTATCAAATGATTTTAATATATTTTTTTAATTGTTTATTTTAATTCTACCATTTATTGATGAATGTTGCAAGTATTGTTTTAATATTTGTGTACGGAACCCGCCATTGCAGTGCGAGTGCAACTCGCACTTGTCAAATTTTTTGTTAATTTTATTCAAAAAATTTTTTTTAGATTTTTTAATATATTTTTTGTGATCAGATTAGGTCCCAGAAGTTGTCACCGATGCTCAGCATCAAAACATATTTTTTGGGCGAAACCAAAGAAATTTCTAGTTTTTTCCCAAGATTTAAAGTTTAAAAAAATACTCTTAAAAAGTTTTTTACTTCCTGGGTGAATGAATGAAGTGAAATTAGTTAAAAATTTATCACTAAAAATAATAAAAAATAGTTTTCGATGCTGAGCATTAATGCCAACTTCAGGAACCTATCAGATTGTAAAAATATACTAATAAACCCATTTTTAGTTATTTACATCAAGTTATAAAAAATAATTAAATCAAATACACTAATAAACTCATTTTCAGTTAATTAGATCATATAATGTGGAAATTAGAAAAAAGAAAATTTTTTTCAAAATTTTTTTAGTTTTTCCTTGATAACGCTATGGCCATTATTACATAGCAAGTTCTCTATATTTTTCCTGTAATATTCACGTTAAAATACACCAGTATGTCAAATTTTAGCCCTCCATGTTAAATAGTTTAGAAGTTAAGGGGGGGAATGGTCACTTTTTGTGCATTTTTGGCCAAAAATCTTGTTATTTTCTTGACAACACTATGGCCATCAGCTCCAATCACATTATCCATATTTTTCCTGTAATCTACATGTGAAAATACGTATCTGTACCAAATTTAAGCTCTCTAGGTCAAATAGTTTAGCCGCTAGGGGGGGGACACGATTTGGCTACGGACACAAGAGTCTCACAAATAGGGTTACTGAGGGGCTTTTGAAGTTGCCGATTACGAATATGTTGTCAGATTTTAAAAATCCAAAATGTCGGATCCAATATGGCGGTCTTATTTTGAAAAATTGATTAAATCCACTTGAAACTTGTTACTCAGGGGTTTTTGGGGTTGTTGATTGTAAATCGAACTACAGATTTTTTATTTTTACATCATATTTGTAATCAACGACCCCGAAAGGAGGCTTTAATTTGACTCAAATGACAAGTCTCTAGCATGTCGGATTTACCCGGTAGAAAATTTCTAAATCAGCGAAAAACATGATTTTTGGAAATTTGACCCCATTTTTCTCAAAATCCTGACGTGATGGGAGGTTTTCGTTGTATGACCAAATACTGAGGGAAAGGACTTCTCTATCTCAGACGTCATTTTTTATTTTTTTTGCAGGCTTGTGTTATTCGATATTTTTTTTTCTAAAATTCGACTTTAATTATTTAACCTAATTTTCATATCAATAATCATAAAAACTATTCTAGGGAAATATTACAGCAATTGTAATAGAATTTTAATTATGAATGAAACAAATTGTATTTTTATAATTTTAAAACTTAGACTTTAAAAAATGGTTTAAAACAAAATTCTCATATTTTAATGAACTAAAAATTTACTATTTTTTAAATATGAAAATTCCGAATCATTTGTCATTGAAGAATTTTTACTATTTTTTTATTAAAATTTTTTTAGTTTTTTGGTATTTAAAAAATTTAAGTGTTTTGAAATAGGCATATTTTTAACCTTCAATATATTTTCAGTTTAGAAATAACAATATTTTTTATATAAATGTTTTAAATAAAATTCTATACAAATTTTTATACTTTTAAATTTCAAGAGATTAAATTTTTTTAAATCTTTATAAATGATTCATGTGATGAAAGAAACTATTTAAGAAAATATACAAAATTTTTTTTTAAATTAACGTTTCAACTGTTTTTTTAACTTAAAAAAATGTCTACTGTTTGAAGCTATTGGGAATTTTTTTGAAAAACGAAATATTTTTTTACTTTCCAGTGTCTTCAAGCATGAGCCTAAAGTACCCTGAAGCTTTTTACGATGATTATGTTGAGAGGATTTTGGAATTATCTACATCATTAAATGCAGAAGCAATCAATAATTACTTAATGGAAAACACCGATGTAATTGATGATGATTATAACATTGTTACTCTGGCAATTTATCTTGTCATCAAACGTGATCTTCCTTTCGGTTGTCTTCAAACCTTCTGCGGAGATTTAGGCATTTTAGTTAATGGCTATACTCTATTGCAAACCATGATATTTTGCAATAAATCGTATCATTTCATCAAAAATGCAATCGAGTATGGTTTATTCACTAATGGCTTAAGTGAGTCTACAAATAACAAAGTTCTTACAATATTGTGCGGTGAAACAATAAAACTGGATAAGAATAATTTGAAAAACTTTAATAATAATTTTGACTTAATGGAGTATCTTCTAAGCATCGACGCGGAACGTAGCATTAATTATATGATTCATTTGTTCTTTTTAAGGTTAAAATTTGACGATTTAATATCCAAACATCCTCCGATGAAGCAACTTCAAAATTTATAAGAAAATCAATACATTTTTGAAAATTTAGTACGCACATTGGATATTTTTGGAAATAAAAATATTTTTGATATTCGCTATAGTGGTTCTCTCAAAAAGATTCTTTTTCTGAAAAAAAATTAAATTTTTTAATACATCCACATTACCGTTAACATTAAAATATGTAAAGTCAATTTAAATTGTAAAGTTTAATATAATAATAATTCATTGAAATCAAATGTATGTCTCGTTGAATATTATTATTTTAATTCAAAATGTTTCGATGAATTAAAAAAACCTTTTCAGCTACATTCGAAAGAAAGAACTTAAGTATCACATACATATTGTTTAAAATATTGAAATTTTACTATTTAAGTAATATTAAATTCAATTTGAAAGCTATAGTATTAAAACGTAATTTTTTCTGAAGGTAAAATTTTTTAAAATTCAATAATTTCACAGTTACGAATGGTTAAAAACAGATTTATTTTCTAAATCTATATATTCTTATTAACCTTCTGTTAAATCAGTAAAATGTCACTAAGTAAGACATCAAAAAATGGAAATAGATATTAACCGGCGTATAAGTAAGGAATTTTAAGACACTTTATCTCACGTGAAAGTGAGGTTATGTAAGTTTGTTTACAGACTGTCGTAATTTTAATTAATTAATTGTTTAATATATCATTTGATAAATTATTCTAAAAGAGTCAATGAAAACTAATTTATTAAGAGAAAAAATTAATGTAATTGAAAATGGATGAAAAGATGTCTTCTATTCATAATGTTGTTTTCTTCGAGATACGTTTCATATGTATTAACGATATTAAAAATTCGTTCTTCCATTAACTGTCTATTTTATCGCGGGACTTCTTTATTTTTTGTCTGATTGAAAGTTGCCTCTGCATTGTGTCTATATCCGCCTGCTCCTTCTGCACTTCAGAATTAAAAATGCGTATAAACTCGGATGCATTATTCGTTCGCGAAAGATTTTGAAGTACAGCATCATATTGATTCCAATTTTTTGGAGTATTATATTATTATTTTACTTGATTTTTTTATTAACTGCCCTTCTTCTCCCTTGAGCTCTTTTGTCGCGAATATATATAATCTACAAAATGTAATTATAAATATATTTTAAATAAATAAAATAAAATTATTTTTTTAATATTGTGCAGCTCAAAATAATCAGCTACATGAATAAAATCTTCCGGTACATCATCCATAAAAATATCGAAAAATTCCGGAACTCTATCTGGCGGAACGAATGCCAAATCACACATCATCTGCATATCTTGTTTAATGCTGCAATCATTTTCGTCGTATTTTGTTTGCACTCTTCGGAAAACGCTTTGACATAAGTGAAATAAACAACAATAAACAATTTTTCCTAAGTTGCCCTCAGCAGCATTGACAATGGCAAGTTCAAAATCTGACATTATAACTTGCGGCAGAATGAAGTTAATTTTAAATTGGTGAAATAATTTTTGTGTAGTTTCGAAAACATTTGAATACGCCGCCTGTTCTTTGCTTTCAATATTTGACAAAAGCTTTTCCATTGGAATGTTTATAATACAAAAAACCATCAGCATGTAGATAAGTTTTTACCAACGTACAATAACTCTGCCATTTTTACTAACAATTTAATAAAATAAACTTAAAAAAATAATACTAAGAATTTAATAAATAAACTTTAAATTAATTTACTGTTAACTAAATTGCCGTGGAATGAAATGTAAACAACAAATGAAGTTGCACACAATATAAAGCTGCATTTTTCAGGTTGACTATCTTTTTTTGGAAAAAATGTCACTGAAAATTTTTTTTTTGAAAAAATGTCTATTGGAAAATTAATAATTTTGGAAATTTGGCATTGGCACTTTTATTTTGGCACTTTTGACTCCCTACCAAAATTACGACTGTATGTAAACGATGTAAACAAACCGACATAACCTCGCTGTCGCACCAATATGAATATTTTCACAATATCATAACAACGGAGAATAATAAAACTTTCACTCATTTCTTTTTTCTATTCTTCTCAATAAAATTAAAACTATGTTTCTTGTTGTTAATGTTTAGTTGAATTTATTAATTAAAATTTATCACAACAAGTAGCTAAAATCTTAAAATTCTTTACTTACACCTATTGTCATGCGAGACAACCATTTTTACGTCCGAAATTTAAAAATTGTCCCTGATTAATATCAATTTCCACTTTTTGATGTCAGTCTGATTGCAATAAGTTTTTATTATGATTGATATGTAGCTTTCCCTACTGTATATACTCTCAATTAGTGACATTTCACTGATTTAACAGAAGGTTAACAAGATTTCAGATTTAGAAACTAGACCTATTTGTTACTTTAAAATTATTGAATTTTAAAAAAATTTACCTATAGAAAAAAATTACGTTTTTAATACTATAGTTTTTAATTTAAATTTAGTACTATTTAAATAGTAAAATCTGAATATTTTAAACAATATGTAAGTAATATTTAAGTTTTTTTTCAAATATAGCTGTTAGAGCCGAATTTGAAAAATTAATTAAATTAATTTAATAATATCAAATTTTTTAGAAAACTTTAACTTAAACGTGTCCTTCGGACAAAATAATTTGTAAAGGGTAGTGGATTCTTCCCTCTACTTGGTTATTGGTTCAACCAAGGGGTGAGAATCCTATTTTTTGAATTTGGAGAAGATAGGATAGTTTTGAGGAATAATTAAATTATCATCAAAATTAAAATTAAACAATATAAGATATATATTTTCCCAAGAAAGTACCTATTACAAATACGCTAATTTTTGTGTATGTAGAAAGAATAGCTATATGTATGTGTGTTAATGAGGTGAAGAGTATATGTAATTTGATACAAGATGCTTTACTCACTACTTAGAAATTCTTTCCTTGGAATGTGAATCCAATGACGAATGTTTTTATTCTTCTTTCTATCTCGAAAACGGTTGTTCCAGAAAATTGGGGAAATACCAAATCTAGGGTCACTAGATTGATATTTTCACTGAGTACTTTAATTTTCCTTTAGGAATACACAAAACCTGAGACTTAAATCTCGTAAAGAAAGGTTGTCTTTACATATATTGGAATTAAAACAAATTCTTTATATTTATTGGAATTATGTTTATTTTTCTGCTGACTTTAGATTTTTACTTTACTTTAATTACTTTATTCTTTTGTATAAAAACACGACTTCTTTATATTTATTCTTTACTCTTTTATTTTATTATTTTCTTCAATTCTCTATTCTCAATATTTATTTCATAAATTCTTTTTATTTATCTTCTTTCACTTTATTTCAATATTTTATGTTCTTTTTTTTTACTTTATCAATTTTTTTTTAATTAGAAACTTCAATTATTTTATTTTATTCAAATATATGTATTCAATTCAACTTTTGTTCACTTAGATTTAATTGTATTTCTTTTTTTTAAATAAATTCACTTCTTCTTAAACAAACTTTTCTTAATTTAACTCTTTAAAACTTCTGAGAAATATTTTCACTTTGAACACGGCTAACTTGCCGGACTTAGAAAATGCCTGGCCAAAAACTGCCGGCTACAACTACAGGTGACTACGACCTGGACTAAACTGCCTAGATTTCCTGGTGTCAATCAATTTTATTGAAAGACGATTTAGTGGGGGGAAATCATAAATTAAGTTCATTGCACTTGACTGTTGTCAAGCCAATTTCTGCAACTTTGCAGATTTAGGCAATGGTGTGATCCGAGTTCAGTGACTTGGATACACCACTCCTTATATTGGGCAATTTATTTCAACAATTTCTCAAAAGGTCAATAAGCTGTTTGTAAATGAAGAGGAATTCGTTGAGAAATACTGTACTATATTTCTTTAGGTTTTTTTCACCTCAAGAATTGCGAAACCCAGAGGAATGTTAAATTTGATTGAAGTAGTTATTTTTTTTTAGAATTAGTTTTTTGATTAATAGGAATACATTAGATTAGCATATCCAAACGAGGAATTTCTCTTTCGTGAGATTACAAAGGGTTGTATTGTGTGAGTGTTTTCCTATGATGTTTGACAAAATTCTTGTGTTCTGTTTAATTGTTTCAAATGATTTTAATTTAACTATAAATAAAAGATATTTGATAATATAATAAGTTACGGAGTTCGGCCGTAACAAATGCCCCCCTTTTATTAGGCTGACGTCCCTTGTCAGTTTATAGTTGTATTTATTATATTATTATTGTTATTTAGACTTTATTAGAGAAAAAAAAATAATAAAATTGGGTGGTTGTGTTATTTTAGAAACTGTAGAATTTATTGTTATGAAAATAAAACCAAGAATGGGGTTTTAATAACATGTGATTTTTGTAGAAACTTTGATAATAAATTTTTGTAAAAGTTTTTGTATGTTTTTTTTTTTAGAAAAAAAAATTTTATTTTTATAAGTATGTGTATATATTTTATTTTTGATGGATATATATTTTGTTTTATGTATGGGTGAAATAAAATTTGCTTATGTTTAATGTAAGATGATAACTTTTTTCCTGTCTTCAGTTTAAAATCATTGGATTTTCTTTCTAGTGCTCAGATAGTGCTGATTTGTACTTTTGGCATGCTTTCGTGATTCCTTTTTGTACTTTGTCAGTTTTGTAAGTCTTTTCGTTTGGTGAAGTCGTTGTTCGTGCGGGTTGTTTTTTTTGTGTTTAGTTATTTTGGTGTAACGAAAACGTAAATAAAAATGGCTTCCTTCGATCTGTCTGTGATGCAGCAAGTGCTTAGTTTTGTGGAGCGGGGAGTGACGAGCACGGAAGGTTTTTTGTTATTAAAAATGGCTGAGATTGAGGACGCTCAGCGTGCTTCTTTTGAGCGAGGAGAGAGGGGGTAAGTTTTCTAGCGTTATTTAATTAGGAAAAATTTTCTAGTGTAGATATTCTTAATATCGTAGTGTTTGTTTTGGTGTGTGTTTTTCTTTTAAGGTGTGTGTAAAAAAAAATGTTTCAGAGTACGAGTTGTGGTGTCTTCGTGGGAGGACGCCGAATTAAGGGAGGGTACAGGTCCTTGGTCTCTTATGACCTCCAAATGTTATCCTGAGAATGCTCCTTATGATGATGGTATATGGCACCAGGAGTATCGGTGGTCCTGGGAGTTGAAAAAATATGAGTCACGTTATTATTGGGCTCCGGATACGTACAAAACTCCCACTTCCACTTCTGTGTCCGAAGAAGAATTAATGGAGGAGATTATCGGCATTTTGGGCGTCAACACTTGTTATAGGTGGGTGATTTTATTTTATTGGTTTCTTCTTTTTTTAAAACTACTAAAATTATTATTTAATGAAGAAAAACCTTATTTGTTTTGTTTCCTTTTTGTTATAGGAGCTATAAGTTTTTGCCTAACGATCCTCCTAGGCTTGGGTTTCGCCCTAAAAATTCTGCGTTGGAGCTCGTTTTCGTGCAACGTTACAAATTTGAGTGGGAGGATATGTTATTGGTCTCTAAGGCTTGGGATGTTGTAAGTGTATTTTTTTAAATGAAAATTAAATAGTTTCCTCTTTTTTAGTTTTATTCTTGTTAAATATTGGTTTCTTTTTTTTTAGCGCTGGAAACTACCGGTCCAAAGTGTTTGATTTCCTTGTTAAATAATGTGTAGTTTTAGTTATTGTTTTTTTTAAATATTTTTATTTAATTGGTGTTATAAATTCTGGTGCAATATGTATTTTATTTGGGTTTTATGCTGATAAATTGAATAAAAATGTTTTAAATTTATATTTCCTCTTTTTTATCTTTATCTTATTCTTATGTTATATTAATTAATTTTTATATGTATGCATATAATTCTATATTTTTCATACCTTAGGCACAAAATAGGCGCTTTTAGATAGCAGCCGACAGGAACTAAAAGCTATTCATTTGTCAACTTGAATGAAAATGGCGACTTTTTTTTCCCATGGGCAAAAAAACAGCTATGGTCCCATGCGTTATTTTGCTCATGGGAAAAAAAGGCCGCTATTTTCATGCAAGTCGAACAAGTGAATGACTTTTACTCCCTGTCGTCTGCTATCTGAAATCGCCACTTTTGGGCCTTTGGAATAAAAAATATCGTAAGTAACACGGGACTTAAAGGCTGCCAATTCATTTACGATGATTTTTGTGCCACTCGTTACGGTCTCAGGGCGCCTACGGCGCCCTCGACCTCCACTCGTGTCACAAAAATCACCGTAAATAAATGGCTACCTTTACGTACCTTGTTGCTTAATATACTATTTTATTTTTATGTGAGAGAAAAAAAAATGTTTTTTTTATTAGTCTTGTATTTATTGAGGTAAATATAATTTCTCTATCATTGTTATTCGTCGTTTAATTTTTATCTCCCTTTGTTTTTGTTCTGTTTGATAGGTTGGTTTTTTATTATTATTGTATTTTTATTTTATTTTTTGTTATTTTATTATTATTATTGTTTATTATAAATAGAGAAAAAAAAATTAGGTTCTATACGTCTTCTTTTTTTTAAATGAAAAGTGTATACGTTCTGCGTTTCTTTTTGGATTAATAATTGTAATCGTCGCGTGGGGTCAGCATCTCCTGGCGAGGTGCTAATTGTATTCTTTCTTTCTGTTCTTTTTCGTCGTTGCATCTTTTTATCTCCCCCCCCTGTCTTTGTGTGATATGGCTATGCTTGTTAGTTTCATTCGTGCGTCGTCACCGTATAATCTGTTTTGTTGTTATGAGTGTATGTTTAGTGTAGTTATTTGGTTTTCATGATGTAGTTTTTGTCTAAGGTGGATATGTGTGTGTTTTTCTTCCTTTTTTTTTTAAGTGGTGTAACTCAAAAGATGTTAATTGTGTTTTGTTTCTGTTTTTTTGATGCTGTTTCTTTTTGGATTAGTTCCTGTTTACTGTTTCAACGTGAGTAATATAAAAATAAAAAAAATGTTTATATTTTATGATAAAATATAAAATATGTAATGAAAAAAAAATTAATGATAAAAAATTAATTTTTAAAAATAACAGTGTAAATTTCTTTAATTTTTATGAGGATTCTTTTTTTTAAATATTAATTTTGTCATGGTCTATAGTTTATTGTGTTATGATTTTTATAAATTTCCATAAACTACCACTAAAATTTTATAAATTTCCATAAATTACCATGAATTACCGCGAAAATTTCATAAAGTACTAAATTTTAAGTATTTAATAATGATTTAGATTTTACATATTTTTATTTATTGTATTGAAATTTCCTATAAATTTCTATAAATTACCACGAAAATTTCCATAAATTACCAAAATATTAATTTTTGTATGAGTTCATCTTTTGTATGCATTTATGAAACATGTGAAATTATTAATTTGATGTTCAACTTTTGAAGTTTCTGGTTTTTTTTTTAAATGAGATATTTTGTATGTCTTCTTCAAGTGCATTTGTATAAGTTATTTTATTCTATTTTGCTGTGTTTCGTGGCCGGCCTTGGTATGTAATTTTAACTCTAATTTACTTGTCAGCATATATTTTTTTTTTAATCTGGAATTTCTTTTATATATTCTTTTATTTAACTTTGTCTAACGATTGTTGTTTTTAAAGTAGTTACTAATTACTATTTTTTTACCATGATTTTATCGATTGTTTATAAAATTGTTATTATTAATTTTTTATTAGAGATTTTTTTTTTAAATTTATTTCATTAATCGTTTTTTTAGAGATTTTAGTATTGAAAATATTTAAGGAAAAATTTACAATTTTAATTCTTAGTGTTATTATTAAAACATTGTTTTTTTAATGGAAATTAAATAATTACACGCATGAATTTATACACGAAATTTTGTGAAAGAGAAAAAAATGGTATTTTTGTTATTTCGCAAAAAAAATTTTACTTAATTTTTCATTGAAATTCTGAAGGAAGTTAAAAGAAATAATATTCAATTATTCTCCTTCGCGCGAGATTCTCAGTTCTCTCTATATATATATATAGATAGATATATACGAGGTATCCCACCGCTGCCACCAGTTTGTTAAAGTAGAAATTAATGAATATTAATTGTTTTATAAAAAGATGTTATTTTGACTCTAACTAAACGTGTCCTTCGGACGAGAAACGTAAAAGGTAGTGGATCCCCTCTCTACTTAACTATTATTCAGTTAATAGGTTGAGATCCTTATTCTTAAAAAAAAGGAAAAGGACATATAATTTTAGGTTATGAAAATCATAAACAAATTAAGATGAAAATAACAGTAATTATATTTTATCTGAGAAATTACCTAATACAAACAAATTCTAATTTATATGTGTGCAAAGAAATAAAATGATGGTGTATGTGTAAAAAAAATGCTTATATATGTGTGAGTGAGAAGTGTATCATATGTAAATCGTAGAGTAGAATTATAATACTCACTACTCAGTATTTGCTTCGATTCGTCACTTTAATCCAATGTAGTCGTTTCTTTTCACGACGAAATTATAAATAACTTTATTTATTTCACAGATTCTTTATTATTTTAAATTCTTTTCTTTATAACTTTTTTTATTATTTTTAAGATCAATATTATCTTTTACTTTTTATCTTTTCAATTATATCACTTTATTTATTCTTTATTATTTTAATTATATATTTTTTAATTCAACTTTTTTTTTTATATTATTATTTATTTATATTTTTCTCAACTAAATTCGCTTTTCTCAACAAACTTCTTATTAATTTCTTTAAACTTTTGAGATTATTTCACATCAACACGGCTAACTTGCCGGACTTAAACTTCAGGCTTCTATTGCCTAGACAGAAAACTACAGGCTTATTTGCCTGGGCTAGCTGTCGGCTACACGGCCTAAACTCAACTGCCCAGATTTCCTTGTGTCAATCAATTTTATTGAAAGACAATTTAATGAGGAAATCGTATATTAAGTTTATTGCACTTGACTGTTGCCAAGCCAATTCTGCAAGCTTGCAGATTTAGTCAGTGGCGTGATCCGAGTTCAGTGACTTGGATGCACCACTCCTTATATTGAGCAATTTACTTTACTTTAATATTTTCTAACTATTTCTCAAAAAGGTTAATAAACTGTTGTCAAAGAAAAGGAATTTATTAAGAAATATGGTATTGTTTTGCAAAACGCGAAGGAATGTTAAATTCAATTGAATCTCTTATTTAAAATAGAGTTGGATTTTTATCTAATTGAAATGCATTGGATTAAAATTATCAAAGCGAAGAATCCCTTTTGTGAAATTACAAAGAGTTGTTTTGTGTAAATGTTTTAAAGTTTGTTAACAAAATCTTATGTTGTGTAATTTGTTGTTTATAATTTTGATTTTCAGATATTGTAAATAATTATTAATGATATAAAAAGTTACGGAGTTCGGCCGTAACAATAGCTAAAAATGTATTTTTAATTTGTTAAAAAATTTTGAATAAAAATAGTAATATTCAACAACATACATTTGATTTGAATGAATTATTTTTATATTAAACTTTATAATTTATATATATTTTACATATTTTGTAATGTCAATTAATTTTATTTATTAAATTATATAAAAGTTTAATATTTATTATTGAATCGAGGTTGAAAGATGTCAATTTTTGTAAATTTTTTAATAGCATTATTTTCTACGTAAAATATTCGTGTTCAATCAAAGGAGAAAACGCTCTGTGGGTGTTCTACGGATACCTTCGAGAAATTTGATATTAATTAAACTAATTGAGTTTGTCGACCTAGACAATAAGACTCAGAAGAAGACGACTTCTGGAGGAATTTCATCCATTTGGAGATCCAGGCAGATACGTCAGCCGCTTACTTGGGGGTGCTTTGCAGCAGTGACTACGGCCACGCTTCACACATCACCAGGGTCCAGAAGAAGCAGAAATACGTAAAATTTATTCAACGAATAAACTACATTTGAGAATTATTAGGAGAACTAAAAACACATATAATTTTGTTACGCGAAACATTCATTTACACCCGACATAAATAATTTTTGTACACTGGCATATCACACATATAGGGATTTAAAACACACAAACTCTACATCTGACACAGACTCTGACTCGACTGATTTAAAAAATCCCCTTAACCCATCTGGAACATCAACACCGCCAAA
The DNA here is from genome assembly GCA_032872475.1 of Leptopilina myrica (nomen nudum). Classification (NCBI taxonomy): domain Eukaryota; kingdom Metazoa; phylum Arthropoda; class Insecta; order Hymenoptera; family Figitidae; genus Leptopilina; species Leptopilina myrica (nomen nudum). The sequence goes on along the minus strand of CM065459.1, from coordinate 39,847,925 downwards.
TACGGAACAAGTTCTTCAATCTATAGTAGAACAACTCTCACGATTGAATGTAGGAGTTACGAGATTAGTTCGCGAAAACGATAACCGGAAAGAGGATATAGGAACATTAGGAAGAAAATTAGGGTTGAATCCTACTGAAGAAACAGACGACGAATTTGCAAATGCATCTGATAACGAAAGTCATTTCGATGATATAGAAAAATGAAGCTCAAATGCAAGCCATGGAATTAGAATTATGGTTTAGGAGAAGTAACGTGCATAAAACACATTTAACAAATAAAATTTAACCAAGATTTCCAATTAGGCCTAATACACTAAATATAACATCGAAACCTTTAACAAATTATAGACAGTTGACATATGACTAAAGAATGTACAGCATCAGCAAATTTTCGCGACGGCTGGTTGCCAAAGAGACCTCCACAAGCAATCAGAATGACACGCGAAGACCAAGAATTTTTAGACTCTCAGACAATGACCGAAAAATAAATTTACTGTCCATTTAAATTATTTCGGCAAAAAACAGTTGTTCCATATTATCGACGAAAACTTCCCATTACCCGAGGATGGAATAATTGGATTGACATTTTTACAGCAATATGAAAAATACGGTATTACTCCAAAATTCCTAATCATAGAAAAATGGAAGATACCCTTACATGAAGATGGATATTTTGTAGAACAAAATAAAATGCGGATATGCAACATCGTAATGAATAAAGAAGATGGTGATATTTTAATAGAAAACCACCCAAATATTCCCACCGGACTTTATAAAATACAGAACGGATTTATGAATGCACCTGTTTTTGATTATTCTAATCAACCTTTGGAAGTACCAAACAGTAATTTTACCTTAGAGGATGACGAAATTCCCTGCACTAATTTGACTAGTCGCAAGATTATATTAAAAAGTGGAAAAAGAATCAATGTGAAATCATACAGACCTCCTGAATTTCACAGAGAAGAAATCGACAAACAGATAGCCGATTTATTAAGAAAAAAACATTATTGAACCATCTGATACCCCATTCAATTCTCCTGTATGGATTGTTTTAAAGAAAAAAGATGCTAGTGGTATACAAAAATGGCGAATGGTTATTGACTTTAGGAAATTAAATGATGATACAGATCAAGATGCATATCCTTTACCAGTGATTGAAGACGTGCTTTCTCAGTTAGGAAAAGCAAAATTCTTTTCAGCTTTCGATTTGTCTTCAGGATTTCATCAAATTCCAATGGAAAAAGATAGTAGCAAATATACCGGATTCAGCACAACATAAGGACACTATCAATTTATCCGAATGCCATTTGGTTTAAAAAATGCACCAGCCACATTTCAAAGAATGATGGATCGCGATTTTCAAGGATTAATTGGTGATGTATGTTTTGTGTACTTAGATGACATTGTTATTTTTGGATCTACATTAGAAGAACATAATAAAAATTTAATCCAATTTATGGAAAGAGTGAAAACATTGGAATTAAAATTACAACCGGATAAGTGTGAATATCTTCGGCCAGAATTTGAATACTTAGGACATGTTATCACAGATAAAGAAGTAAAACCAAATCCTTTAAAAATACAAGCAGTTTAAAATTTTAAAGAACCAAAAAACGTAACTGAAATTCCTTCATTTTTAGGATTTGTTGGATATTACAGAAAGTTTATTAAAAATTTTGCACATATAGGTAAACCATTATCAAGATTAACAGCAAAGGAGACTATTTTGATTGGACAAAAGAGTGTAGTACAAGTTTTGAATTATTAAAAGATTTGCTGTGTCAATCACCTGTATTAAAATATCCAGATTTTAATAAAAGATTTGTTTTAACAACCGACGCCAGCAATGTAGGAGTCGGAGCTGTTCTTTCACAAGATGGACATCCTTGTTGTTATATTTCAAGGGTATTGAATAAAACAGAACAAAATTACAATACTGCAGAAAAAGAATTATTGGCAATCGTGTGGGCTTCAAAAAGGCTTAGACAATATCTATTAGGACGTAAATTTAAGATTCAGACGGATCACAAAGCACTAATTTGGTTACATAATGTAAAAGATCCTAGTTCTAGATTATTAAGATGGAGATTACGTTTGGAAGAGTTCCAATATGATATAGAATATGTAAATAAAAAAGAAAATAAAGCAGCTGATTCAATAATCTTTCAAGATTATTTTCTATTCAAGATGAGGATAGAGAAAAATATGCATCAACAAAAAGTTCAGAAAGAAATGAACTTAGTTCAACAAAAGAAGATATGTCACCCAATACTCAGAGGTTTGATGACACTGCACAAACGAGCGGTAATAAAAACGACATTTTACCCGAACAACATGAGGAAACAGATATTTTAACACAATACTTCAAAGACTGGAAAAAGAATAAAGAAATTGAAACGTTACAATCAAACCTAACGCACAGGAAAATTATGGAAAACAATACAAAAAAAGATTTACCCCCATTCAATAATGAAAACTGGATAAATATTTTGAAAATCGAGTTAAAGAATTTATAGATAGGAAAATGGTAATAGTTCGATTACAATTGGGAGATCTTTTAATCTCACCTATCGAGAAAGCTTTTATAAAAAAGTTATAGAATTTTTTAGCAACAAATACAATACCACCCACAAAGTAATGGACGAATAGAAAGAATGCATTCTACACTAAAAAATTTTTTAAAAACAGCAATGGAAGATAATCAGAATGAATAGGACGAGAATTTAAAAATTATTAGTCTTGCACATAATTCAACTACAAATGAAACAACAGGATTTACACCTTATGAACTCACATTTGGAAGAGAGATAAACCTCCCGTCTACTCTTCAAAGTTCACCAATTCTTAAATACCCAGAACTAATTCAGCAATGGAAAGAAAAGCATCAAAAATGGTTAACTAAAGCTAGAGAGAATTTGAATTCAACAGGAAAAATCTAAAAGAAGATTGGACGAACAAATAGTTTTACCATAACCGATATATGAAATAGGGAACCGCGTAAAATTAATTAATAATCTTCCAAGTAATAAATTATCTCCAAGTTGGTTAGGACGAGGAACTATTACACAAATTTTTGATAACAATAATTATGAAGTATTATTTAAAAACAAAAGCCCTTATTTGGAATTATGAATGATGCAGATTTAGTAGTTATTAAAAATCAATTTGATGAAGTTCTTGACGATCAAAATCAATTAGCAAATATATTGACTAATCACACGAAAATTATAAAACTGATTCTCGGTTCTTCATCATTAGATCACGAACTACTTCAAACACAAACTAATCGAGAACTAGAATTAACTATGAATCTACGAACGACAATAAACGAAACTATAAAAGAAAATTTTATCAATTCAAAATTAGTAATAGTAACACTTCTGATTAATGAATTAAAGGAAGACATTAATATTGCAATTGACGCTATTAACGACGGAAAACATGGAATAGTTCATCCCCAACTACTGACACCAAAAATATTTAAAAATACTATAGAAGAACTTGAACAAGTTCATAGAACAAGATATCATTTTGAAAATACTGAAGAAACCTATCAATATACTATTGATTTAAGTGAAGTTGAAGTTGCAATAGTGAAAGGGTTATTGACTTACATTTTAGGAAAACCAGTAATCGAGAAAGAAGAAGGAAATTTGATTCGACTAATACGAATCCCAGAGAAAATAAAGGATACTTATTTAGAATATGCACCTGAATATGAATATTTCATAAAAAATAAAGGATCATACACTCCATTAAAAAATGATTATCAAACCAATTGTAAAACCATAGTAGAATATGTGACGCGATCTGATGAAAGGAACCTTAGAAGCAAGAAATGATAGGTTATGTTTGCAATTTTTAAATGAAAATACAATAAAAGGATTAATTGTCAATTGGATTTATTAATGTTTATGTCTTCACTGCAAGTAAAATATTTAATAAAAACTGATTTTAATTTGCAATTAGTAAAAAGAAACTTTTCAATAAGAAAAAAGTAACGCTAACGTAACCTTAAAGTGATTTGCTTCTAAGGTCCCTTTCTTCAGATCGCGTCACATATATAATTTGTAAAAGAAAACAACCAAATTATTTATTAGGTAAATCTAACGGATGTGATGCTACTTTGTTAAGAAGAGACCCATTAGCAAATTGTATACTATTCTCATATTTATTACATCAAGAAACATACATCCCTGTTACCAATAGGTATATATTACTCCCACTCCGACAAATAACTATCGACATTAATTGTGACGACGGACTTAAAACTATTACAATTCATCATGCTAGTTTAATACAAGGTTCAAGATGTAAAGTATTTCTAGAAAACACAGAATTGTATCTTTCAACTACACAAACATTAAACAAAATTGTAAACATTAATGTAAGCTACGAATTACCGTTTGACAAAAATGAAATAGAGAATCTTAGAGACAGATTAATTCCGCTACCACAAAAATTAGATTAACAAACACTAGCAAATGCTAAATTAGGATTAGATAACACATTAGACTTATTAGATCAAATAAAATCACGTACTCGAATCAATAATTAAAAAGAAAAGACTGTCGACGTATTACACATCGCAGGTTATTGTAGTTTAACTATTATAGGAATTTATGTAATGTACAAATGTGGATTGTTTAAAATAATACGAAAATGTTTACCTAAAAAGTTATGTTTATTCTGTAATAAAACCAAATTACTAATGAACCCGTCGTTGTACCCTATGAAAGACATTCATGTAGAGAGTCAGAAGTAGATATTAAACATTATTTAAATAAGAATGTAAAACTTAGGTCTTAGGGACTAAAACCTATCTAACGAGAGGGATGTTATAGTCAGCAAATATATATATCCCCACTTGTACTGTACTTATATTCAACAAGAGCTGCAAACCACTTTTGCAACTCAGTCATATTTCTGCCTTTGAAGTGTATTATTAATTTCATTAATAAATTGTCACTCTCTGAAGTGAATAAAGGTAAATTGTGTCTATTTAATAAATTAGACCGTAACAATTCTATAAAAACGAAAAATTTTCTATTTCTTTTAGAATTAAGTTTAAGAGCTTTAAATCCATTTTGATTACTTTTTAGACTGACAATTCGTCAGTTTAAAAACATACCACTCCAGAAATGACGTTTTGTTTTTTATTTAAGTTGTTAGTTTCCATGGGGAAACAAAGAATATAATTTCTCGATTGTCTAATTTTTTTAAACGTCACTTTTTCCAAAACTAGAGTGAAGTGATGCGTTTCTGCATTTAACGGATTAAATATATTTTACTATTGCTTCTGAAGTTATTTCTTTAAATAAAAAAATTAAAATTTGTTTCATATCAACATAGATGATGTAAAAATAAATATAAATTTGCAAATTCTATTTACAAATGGAGGGACGACATCGGTTCGAAAATCTTTTTATTTAGAAAAAATATTAGGAAATTGTTAATTGTTAAAAAATTATGATTAAGAAATAGGAAATATATCCATTTTGTGTATAATTTTTATTTTTTATTAACAATAATTTTTAACAAAATTATTCTTTTCTTTGACAGATTTTAATCAAATTTTTAAAAATAATTACATTTCTCTACGAATTCGATTAAAATTGTACTAAAAATAATTAAAATTCTGCGATGAGCTTTAATTTATGAAAATAATTTAATTCTTAAAACAAAATAATTTATTATTCATAAAAAAATTAAATTCATTAAAAAAAGTTTATTATTTATAAATTTTCACTCTTTGATGTCAGTCTGATTGGAATAAATTTTTATAATGATTGATATGTAGCTTTCCTTACTGTTTATACTCTCAATTAGTGACATTTCACTGATTTAACAGAGAGTTAACAAGAATTTATAAAATTTAATTGAATTATTGTGAAGAAATTTATAAAAAATTTGTTAATTATTAAATTTCTATGAAATTTGTATTATTTATGAAAATAATTGAATCGTGAATTTAGAAAAGGGCTCAACTCGGACTGAGCTCAAAAAATTTTTATTACAATTTAAAATTAAATAAAAATATAAAATAATTGTTCCTTGATAGTAAAACATTTAATTAATATATTTTTATGATTAAAACAATTTTCTCCAACTCCCTGTTATAAAGGATAATTCTTTTATCATATTCTCATAAGAAATAGCATCTAGTTACTATGAAAAAAAGATTGACTTTTTCAATTAAAGATGTTTGAAATAAACAGTTTTTTGTGTCTTTGTAAAATTTCAAAAAACCGAGATGAGTCCTTTTCGAAATTCGCTATTCAATTAAATGTTTGAGTACAATTTTAATTAAATTTTTTTTTAAATAATTGAAATCCTTTGGGAAATTTATTAAAATAGTATAGATATTGAAAATCATTGATAAGGAAAATATTTTTAAAAAATTGCATTTAGGAAAAAAAATATTTTTAACTAAAATTTTTCTATAAATCTATTATTTATAGATAATAAATTGAAAAATTAAAAAAATATAATAGTCTCCATATTTAAATTGATTATATTGTATAATAATTATAAATATACAAGATTTAAAAATTTACAAAGAATAGTAATTAATGCTATAAAATTTTTCATTTTATAGCTTTATTAGTGAATGCAAATTCTTCCACGGGAAGCTCACATTTGTTTTAAATAGTCATTTGTTAATAACGTTGTCATAGCACCATTAAGCACGCAGATAACATATTGTGCAAAAGCTTCGTTGCAGATTTCTATTACAGAAAAAGGTGTGAATTGTTCATTTTGGAATTCTTTAAATCAGTAATTTAATTCAGTAATATTTAGTTTTTAGGTTTAAGTTTTGTTATTTCCATTAGTCATGCCTAAATTGCATACAGATCGTTGCTGTAATCCTAATGGAAAGGTTAGTCATAGAGGAAAAAATTTAATCTTGTTCGAAATCGTTCATGGGATAGCAACATGAGCATAGATAGCAGTGCATCAGAAAAAGAAATTGATACTAATGCAGGTAGTTTAAAGTATGTTCAACATTATTCTTTAATGGAAATGTAAGCATAAGTAGTAGTACATCTTCTGCTTCTATTAGCTCCACCTATACCGATACTAGTCATGAAAATGTAAGATCACCTCGGGAAATTGAATTAGAAAGTCTTATGGATGAATTAAAGGAAAAATTTTCAGGTTTAGATAAAAAAAGACTGGAAAATCATTGCCTGCTTTAACTCTTCAAAAAGTGAATGATTTTTACAATAATGATATGAACGGTAGAATACGCCGGGAGTCAAGGATGTGATTTCAGTAAAAGTTAATGGTGTAAGAAAGTCAGTTCAAAAACCTTTATTGCTATCCGAATTGAAAGGATTGTTTAATAAATATAGAGATAAAAATAAGAATTTCCTCTTAAGCTTTAGCAAACTCTCACGACTTATACCAATGCGCTGCATACTCATGAGGGCTACTAGAACGCATTCTGTTTGCGTGCATCAGAATGTCAAACTCATGTTAGATGCAATTAATGTGAAACATATCACACAGAATATGGAAAAACCGATTTTAGACTATAAAGACTGCTTAAAACTAATTACGCGTCAAGAAACAAGATCAGAGTGTCATTTGGATGAATGTACAGATTATCCAAATACGTTGGAAGTTTCAAGATTTTTTTTGCAACTATTACACGATCAACGACAGGTCACTTTTACAAACACAAATTCTAAAATTAGCGCTGATTGACATTTTCATGCTACCGCGCATGGAAAAAGTGCTTGTGATGGTGTAAGGGCTGTTTTTACAAGAGAATCTGTACGTCGAAAACCAACTGAAGCTATTCTAAATCCTACTTTACTTTACAATTAAGGTAAAGAAAAATTTGAAACTATATCTGTTAATTTCTGTAGTAAAGTAGAGCACGCTAGATAAAAGAGATTTTTAAATTCGAGATTTAGAAATGCTCCAGCCATTCCACAAATACAAAAAATTCATTCGTTCGTAGTAATTTTACAAACGGAATTATTAATAAAACGATATTCAAAAGACTCTAAAGAACTTAGATTTTCAAAATAAATGAAGGTAGTTTGTATTGTGTAAACAGTTCACCATAGTCGTCAACCTAAAAAAACTCGAGAAACAAAAAGCAAAAATAGCGAAACCTAGATTCATTTAGAAACTACTCTAAATGAGAGAGACTAGGAGAACTCACACAAAGAATCTAATTTTTTAAAAATAATTTGTCATCGATATTTCTTTTTGGAAATTTTGAAATTCTAATACTAATCCATAGTCGGCGATCCCAAAAACATTACAGTAAAAAACTTTCAGCAAATCTGATAAATTTTTTACTTTAAGTCAACCCTGTTCGAACAGTTATATTGAATTCTAAGAAGCTGATATCAAATTCATTATCATAGACCCCAAAACCTACCGAGTAACAAATTTTAAGCGTATCCAATCAATCTATAATATATTATGTACGTCATTTTGGATCTGACGTTTTCAATTTTAAAAATATTATATTAAATTCGTAGTCTCAGACACCAAAAACCCCATAATGACGAATTTTAAACAAATCCAAATGATTTTTTAATTTTACGTATATAGAGTCTTGAAATTTGACTTTTTCTTCGTTTTGTACCATGAAAAAATTGGATTTAGAGTTTATTTCACTAAATATTCCATAGTTAATTTAAAAAATAATATTTTAAAAAGGGCCAAGCAGCATTAGAAAGCTGACATATTTACCTTTAATTTAGGCTGTAATACAAGGTTTTTTAATTAAATCTGAAATGGAGAGAAGGGGTGGCCCCTTGAGAAAGAATGCCTTATATATAAATATATATTGTTGTTATAATTGTAATATTCTATATACAATCTATATTTATTATTTTTATAAACAAAAATTTAAATTAAAATTTTTTAAATTATATTATTTTAAATTGATAATCATGTTTACAAAAGGACGCAAGAAGTTAACAGCGCGAATTTTTGCTAGTTACAAGTAAAATTGATTGTTAATTGATTTAAAATAATTCAATTTTGATTAATTTAAAATTGGAATTAATGGGTTTTTAAGTTAACAAAATGATTAAAAAACTTTTATCTTTAAATATAAATTTTGATAATTAAAATTAAAATTTTCCCTCTTCTTGAAAATAATAATCAGTTTAAAAAAAATTGAAATAACTTTTTTAAGTGGCAATAGGAAGTAAAGTTGTTACTCTATATGGAAGGGGAGTAAAGATACCACAAATTGCGCTTGAAGCCCAATGCTCTGATAAAACAGTAAAACATTGGGTGAAGCTTTCTTAACAAGGAGGATATGCTGCATTATCAGATCATCGTACTGGAAATAATAGACCCAGGAGGACAACGGCGAAAGAGGACGATTTGATAAGAGACTCAGTGATAAATGACAATCCATTACTTTCTGTTGAAGAAATTCAAAACAATTTACAGCTGGATATTTCTCCATTAACTATCAGAAAACGCCTGTTGGAAGTAAGAATCCGAACCTGCAGACCTGAAAAGAAAATACCCCTTACTGTTGATCATCGAAAGGCAAGGATGGGGTACGCATTACATTATTTTGCTGAAACAGAAGACTTTTGGAGGAACGTTGTCTGTATGGACGAAAAAACTTTTTGCTCTTCTGAAGATGGACGTTTATTAGTAAAAAGACCAAGAGGTGCACGGTTGGACCCTCACTTTGTAGCTCCATTTCATCATAGTGGTCGCACCAGCTGCATATTCTGGGGCTTTATTACCACTGATGGAGTGGTACCAATGAAGAGGAGTATAAAGTAATCCAAGATCACAGTTCTGTCCACTCAGCACGCCTGACAAATCAATGGTTTGAACGTCATCCAGAGATAACTTTAATATCACATACGGTAAAATTTCCAGACTTAAATCCAATTGACAATGTATAGGGTTATATGACGCGCACTGGGAAATCAGGTGAAGATCGCACAAGGCAAACGCTAATTGACCATGTTCATAGATCTTGGAACGTCTTAAGGGGTTAAACCACTCTAGAGCGTCAAAAAGAGGTTCTAATTTCAACAATTTTTTAAACGAAAAGTATAAAAGTAATGAAAAATATGTTTACATATCTTTATCAGGTATACTTTACAGAGAAAAAATATACTTTATAAATTTTGTTTTGTTTAAAAACAGCAGATGTACATGTACGTGATGGAAACCTTTTGTAAAAAGAATTCTTTCGCGGCCGGAAAGGTTCTTGATACAATTTTCATCCTAAAACAGAAAACAAATTTTTTTCTATTTTTACATCTCAAAAGCTAGAGAAAGACGTAGGGGATTTTTTTATGTTGCATATTTTTTTAGTTATAAACAATTTAGTGCCTATTTTTTTCAGTCAAAAACTCAGTTTTTTCATAAAATGTTCACTATTTTTGCAAAAATCGATTTGAAAAAAATCCCCTACGTCTTTCTCTAGCTTTTGAGATGTAAAAATAGAAAAATTTTTTTTTTCTGTTTTAGGATGAAAATTGTATCAAAAACCTTTCCGGCCGCGAAAGAATTCTTTTTACAAAAGGTTTCCATCACGTACATGTACATCTGCTGTTTTTAAACAATACAAAATTTATAAAGTATATTTTTTCTCCGTAAAGTATACCTGATAGAGATATGTAAACATATTTTTCATTACTTTTAAACTTTTCGTTTAAAAAATTGTTGAAATTAGAACCTCTTTTTGACGCTCCAGAGTGGTTTAACCCCTTAAGACAGAAGCCACAGATTATAGCGAATTACATTTACTCCATGCCATGTCGCTTAAATAGCGTGATACAGAATACCGGTTATTGGACCAATTATTAGATGAATTTATTAAACATTCAACTTTTAAAATAATTAATTAAAGGTTAATTTTAAGCAAACTCTATATTGAAACTGTAAAAAGTCAAAAAAAATAAATAAATCAGTTCCTTATGAAAAATTAAAAGAAAATTCAGATTATTATAATAATAAGAGTATGTTTTTTTAAAATATTTTTAAACCAAATATATTTATTGAAAATCACGAAATCTGGAAATCACCTTATGACTTCTTGGAAATAAGTTCCACATTCTAAATATTTTTCTTAACTCCTTGAATAATCGCTGAATCCAAATCTTAAGAAAGAATCATTCTTCCTAAATTTCCGCAAAACGACTGCAAGTCTAATATTCTTGTGCAAGAGTTACAAAGGCATTATTGGTCTGGATAAAAAAATTTTTTTAATCTCATCTGTTTATAATTACAATTGAAAAATAGATTTTTCAATTTTATTAAAATCATATTAATAATAATAATAGAATAGAATTAAACTTTTTTTAATTTGGTGAAAAAATTCTCATTTGACATAAAATTCCTGGCTCATTCCCGGTTTTCCCCAGTCAAATACTTCACGGTTTGCCTACTTAGCAGACACAGAGAAGACGTAGAACTGCATTCACCAGTTGCCAGCTGCTACCAGCATATACTTTTGCTCCTCGATCCAGCGCCTCTGTTGGTGAATTTCGAAGCTCTGGCTTTTTCTCTGTCTCTCTAATAGTTAAAGTTATGTTATTCAGTGATCACGTGCCCCATTTACTTTACTATGGAAAAACTTCCCACTGAATAACATGGCCTTCCAGTTCTGACATTTGCAGCACGAGCGAAGCGAGTTTTGCTGGTCGAGAGCAGACATTAAAAAAAATAAAAAATAAATATATAATTACACATTTTTTAAATAAATAAATAGTCAATTTTTAAAATTTTTTCTTTATTTTATATTTTATAAATGACAAAATTATTTTTTATTTCATTATTTATTTTTGGAATATATATATATATATATCTTCTTTATTAGACAAAAATAGCCAATACAATGAAGTCCAGGTTAAGGCGATTACAAAAACAATTACAAAAAAAATTATAATTACAAAAGTCTAAACAAGCACACAATTAATTCAAATTACAGTTAATCAGCGCATAAAACAAACACTCATACTATATTATTACGGATAGACAACATATTGACAAACATAGTGATAAAACTCTTAAAAACCCTAGCATCTTGTGATGAGAAAACTTCTAACTAAAATGATCCCTGGTCTTAGTTTTTATTATTTTCTGGAAAATATTCTAATTTGATCTGAGCATACTTTGGGCAGTCGACAAGGAAATGCTTTAAATCCTCACACAATGACTCACAAAATAAACATGGTTCTTTATTTGGTAGTAAAAATTTGTTTTTTCTGTAATAAAAAAATCTAGAGTAAATGTTTAAAAGGCGAACACAAGCGAAGGATCTTCTAACACTCAAATCAAGCCTACCCGTAAGGTAAACTTGGACCCCACTATTAAGCGGGAGAAATGGTCAAATTTGAAGACTACTCGACTGCGCTCTAGCCTGAAAATCTTTTTTCAACAAATTATTACTGTAAATATATAAGATAAAATTCTTATTGGCTGAAAGATGTTCAAGGGATTAAGACAACCACAAATCTTCCAGGCCACATTCAACAAAGAAATGTTTCAATTTATTAAACCAATTCATAGACGCATGATCACTTTCCACCCTCGCCTCCCTCATAAGACGAAGAAGACAAACCTTGGGATATCTTGAGTCAGGTATGTTTTGAACTTTATTAAGCCAAGCCAAAGCTCTATCCAATATAAGGTAGGAGAGAGACAAAGTGCCCGTCTCCAATCGGACAGCATATCCTGGAGTGTTTTGTGGTAAATAAAGTAACTTTTTAAAGAAGGACTGAGGAATTCTTTCAAGAAAATCCGAATGGCTGACTCCCCAAATCTCAATCGCGTAAAGAATTGAACTTTGTACTAAGCTTATTAGGAGTTTCATATAAGTCGACCAGGAATCACATTTTGTACATTGTATTATTTTCATTGTCACACCAATCGCTGAGTTAGCAGAACTATAAAAGTTCTGACACACGGACCTACTAGATCAACTCGGAAATGCTCAATATTTTTCAGTCTTTGACTTGGCGTCAGGTTTTCATCAAATCAAAATGGATCCTAGAGATTCATATAAGACGGCATTTTCAACGCCATTTGGACATTATGAATTCGATAGAATGCCTTTTGGATTAAAAAATTCACTAAGCACATTTCAAAAACTTATTGATCAGGTATTATTAGGATTACAAGGATCAGAATTATTTGTTTATTTGGACGATATTGTAATTTATGCAGATACCTTAGAAGAACACGAAGAAAAATTTTCGAAACTTATGGAACGACTACGTTATGCTAATTTAAAACTACAACCAGATAAATGTGAATTTTTGAGGTTAGAAGTAGGATACTTAGGACATATTATTGATAAAAATGGTGTGCGGCCCGACCCGAAAAAAGTAGAAGCTGTAAAAAAATTTCCGAAACCAAAAAATGTTAAAAATATTAAACAATTCTTAGGACTAGCGGGTTATTATCGAAAATTTATAGACGGATTTTCTAAAATTGCAAATCCTTTAAATCAACTTTTGAGAAAGGATACACCTTTTCTTTGGACCGATAAACAACAAGATGCTTTTGATACTTTAAAAAATAAACTTTGTGAGGAACCACTTTTAAAAAGACCAGACTTTTCTCAACCATTTATTTTAACAACGGACGCTTCAGGTTTTGCAATAGGAGGAATTTTATCACAAGGAGTAATTGGCAAAGATCAACCAGTCGCTTATACTTCACGAACTTTAAATGAGTGTGAAAGAAAATATGATACTTATGAAAAAGAAGCCTTGGCAATTATATATAGTGTGCAACATTTTAGACCATACCTTTATGGAAGAAAATTTACCTTAGTCACGGATCACAAACCACTAGTTTGGTTCCAAAATTCTAAGGATCCTTGTTCAAGAGTAACAAGATGGAAACTTAAATTAGCAGAATATGATTTTAATGTGGTCTACAAAGCTGGAAAAACAAATGTTAATGCTGATGCCTTATCCAGAAATCCAGTTGAAGATATAATTGAAGAAAAAGTACAAGGAATAAAAGAAGAGAAAATTCAAGAAACTCAGGAAATTCAAGAAAATATAATTAAAAGTGTGCACGAAAAATTGAAACATGTAGCAAATGAAAATGAATCAAACTTGGAGATAATAAGAAGTCTCCACGATATTGAAAAAATGTTTATGGACAATGAATCTAATGGAAATTCGAAGATACTAAGAATTCTTCGATCTTTTAAAAAATTATTTGAGGACAATGAATCCTATTTGAATTTGGAGATAAGAAAATGTCTCCAATCTATTGAAAGAATATTGATGGACAATGAATCCTATTTGAATTTGAAGATAAGAAAAAGTCTCCCATATATTGAAAAAATAATTAATGACAATGAATGCTACATGAATATGGAGATAAAGAAAATTCTCCTATCTATTAAAAAGATATTTAATGAAAGAAATTATTGTACAAGTATTGAAACTTGTAACGTTATTACAAGAAATCAAAGAAGAATACAAGAAAATGGAAATCAAGAAAAGAATATATATAAAAAAGAAAATAAAGAAATACAAGAAATTGAAGATAATGAAATAAAAGCACACAAGAAGAAAAAAAGAGGTAGACCGTAGAAACAAAGCACACGTTTAAATACCTCCTTTTCAAAGAAAAAAAGGGGAAGACCGAAAAAGGTATGTAATACAAATAATGAAAGAAAACAAAAATTTTATAATGAAGCTTATACTGATGAAATTAAATCTGATCCTGAGTATATGAAACAAATATCAAAACCAAAAAATGAAGAAATTGATCAAGGCTACGAAAATTCAAACTCCGAAGAATCATCTGATGAAGAAGATAACATAATGGAAAATGAAAATTGTGATAAATTGAACGTTAAACAAGAAAAATGTATTGTCGACTGTAGAGACCAATTACCAATGCGTAGGGATAATCTAACATATTTCCTTTCAGTCGATGGAGATCCTCGAGATAATGGATCTAGATCATTAGCAAAACGCGAAAAATTACCAAAGTTTGGTAAACTCCAATTAGGAACAGCAGAAAAAATAAAGAGAGGTATGTATTACCATATTGCTCTCCCAATTGAAAATGAAATAAAGGAAAATTTATCTGATACAATAAAAAGAATTAAATCTTCAATTGTTTCATTGAAAAATGTATGTGAAGAATTAAAATTAAAAAGTATCAGTGTTGCAAAAACAGCACAAATAAACAATGTAACATGGGACGAAATCCTGTCAATGATTAAATCAATTTTTGAAGACTCATTTGTAAGAGTTGTTATTTGCAATGGATATACAAAATATCCTACGAAAGAAGAATATATAAAATTAATTGAAGAAGCTCATTCAAGCTCAGTTGGAGGACATAAAGGTGTAACAAAAACTTATGGAAGAATACGACAAAATTATTATTGGGAAAATATGAAAAATAATATTCAAAAATATATTCAAAGTTGTCTCCAATGTCAATTAAAAAAATTAGTTAGAGTTAAAACAAAAGATCCAATGATTATAACAGATACTCCAGGTACAGCATTCGAAAAAATAGCAATGGACATTGTTGGTCCATTACCAAAGACAAAAAACGGAAGTGAATATATATTAACAATACAAGACAATTTAACTAAATATTCTTTAGCAATTGCACTTCCAAATCATCAAGCTAGTACAATAGCTGATGCATTTATTAAAAGATTTATTTGCATTTTTGGATCACCTAAAGGAGTTTTAACAGATCAGGGTACAGACTTCTTAAGCAATTTAATGAGAAGATTAGCGAAAAGATTTAGAATTAGACAATTTAAAACAACTGCTTTTCACCCTCAGTCTAATGGTTCAATTGAAAGATCTCATCATGTTTTAGGAGAATATTTAAAACAATTTATAAATAAAAATGAAGAATGGGACGATTGGTTAGAATTAGCTATGTTTTCATACAATACAAGTATTCATGAAGGCACTAAGTGTACTCCGTACGAGTTAATTTTTGGAAAATTAGCAAGATTACCTTCCAGTGATCCACCACTCGAACATGAAAAATTAGAAACATATGATCAATACTTAACAGATTTAATAACAAGACTTCATGAAATGAGGAATATTGCTAGAGAAATAAATAAAAAATTGAAAACTTAATTTTTTTTACACCTTAAATTAATCCTATAATTTATTTAATATAATTTTATTGAAGAAGACTATAAAATGGCATTATTCAAAATTTCTAATAAAAAACAATGGCAACTTACATATTGTACCTTATTATTGACTAAATTGTATAATCATAAAATTACTTCAATAGATTTATTTCAAAATGTAACTTGAGAACGAAAGAAATTTAAAAGAATCACATAACTAAAAATGAAACATAAGAAATTTAAAATAGATTTAAAAATTTTATATGTAAAAAAAAGTAAATTGTTTTTAAAAAAATGTTATATTTATTGTCTGTAAAATTAAAAGTAGTATATTTTAAAATTCTCAAACTTATTAAAACAATTTGTAAATATTTTTTTTTGTGTAATTTTAAAGAAACTAAAAAGAATTCATGAATTTGAAACTTCGATACAAAAATTCTACGCAAAAACAATCCATTGTATAAAATAAATGTATTTTCTTTCTGTAAAAAAAATTTATAAGCATAAAATTCTAATCAAAATAATTACTAAAATTGTGACACATAAATTCTTTGTATGGATGATTGAATAACATATCTTAATAACAAAAATAATACTGTAATAAAAGTAAAAAACAACGAGTAAAATAGAATGAATGAAATTAATAAAATACATGCATAAATAGTCATAGCAAAAAATAATTATTGTACTTTCAGATGAAAAAATATTTTGAATAAAAATTGTGAACTAAGTATGTGCATAAATGATAATAGCAAAAACTAATTATTGTACTTTCAGATGAAAAAGATAAGAATAAGTTTGAATGAAAATCATTTTTCTGAATGTAGAAGAAGTGTGGATTGAATATATGCGTAAACGGTCATAACATTTCCTCTACATTATAAATTTTCTATTAGTTTGAGCATGTTTCATTTCACTCCCATGCTCAATCTAAGGGGGGAGGTGTTACGTCCGTAACTTATTCCTAATATACTTATAATAATTACGTGTTTATTCTCTTTTTAAATATTGAATCTTACCTTTTTATTGTAAGATATTATTATTGTTATTAGAATGCTTGTTATTGTATTAATACAATCTCTACATATTGTTGCATTATATTCAGTATTTTTATGGTCATTGTTATAATATATGTCTTACAGCGAATATATAAATTGTATCAAATACAAGAAAGAAGAGTAATATTTAGAAGTATGTAAAACCTTTGCCACAGACAATATTAACCTTAAATAATATAATCAGAATAACGATTAGGCATCATTTCAACGACCTTCCTATAAGCAAGGAAATCAACAAACGAGCAAGAAATAATCCATCAAGGGATTAACCTGTGAGGAACAGCTAACTGAACCAGCGGCACATATCCCCACTTACAATACATGCGATAACTCCAGAGGCACGCATAAAATTAGAAAAACAATAAGGAATAACCATTTCTTCACAATTCCATTTAGCACCAAAGGCACAAAGCTTATGGGGGAAGTTTTATAAATAAAGGGCACTAGCTCTCTACATTCAGAGAGTAATTTTTTGAAACACCAAGTTATAGTCATCGAACCATCAAGTTGAACACATCGTCTACAAGTGAACTAAAAGTACAAAGTTTAAAGTGAACTTCCAAGTGTTTAAAATCAACCCAAGTTTATTAACAAGTATAAATTTCCAACAAATATAATTTGAAGTAAACACAAATATTTTTCCAAGTGTTTAAGTTAAAACGAACTTCGATTTAGACTTTTTTCCCCTGTTCTTAAAATAGAACTTTAAATAATTCTCAAAAATTATTATTTGGGAGATAGATTCAAGTTTCGATAAAATCTATATTGAAACAAGACATTCCAAATTTCGAACCATCGAAATTTGCTCAACTGCTGACAATCGTCTGGAAGAAAGCAAATATTTTCAAAACACAATACACTATCACATTAGTGTAAACAACAGTGATAAAATCTCACACTAAGGACAACTGTCGGAGGCCCACTTTGTGAAGGACCATCTCAAGATTGGATTAACAGATTATTATCACCAGCTCATTCACCACCACTAATCGTTATTCTGAAAGTAAGATTTATAAACTAAAATTATACTCATTGTATTTTTGTCAATACTTTTCTTTCTTGTTGGGTTTTAAATAAATTATTCTCTCACAACATTTAGTAGGCTCATTGACTTATCCTCATCCCAAATTAGATTCAATTTATTTGAAACTAATTTAAAACGAGGAACGTTAGGTATATTTATTAAAGGTTTCTCGTTTTGACGTAACATTATTAATAATAATTAATAATTAATAATTAATAATTAATAATTAATAATTAATAATTAATAATTAATAATTAATAATTAATAATTAATAATTAATAATTAATAATTAATAATTAATAATTAATAATTAATAATTAATAATTAATAATTAATAATTAATAATTAATAATTAATAATTAATAATTAATAATTAATAATTAATAATTAATAATTAATAATTAATAATTAATAATTAATAATTAATAATTAATAATTAATAATTAATAATTAATAATTAATAATTAATAATTAATAATTAATAATTAACGCAATTGTCGAAAAAAATCGACAAATTCTCAGTTAATTGAGGAGGAAATAAATGTTTTTAATGACTCGGTTATTGTTGATTGCTCAGATGCGGCTAATGGCTTTGGTGCTGCTGAATCGTCCAAATCGTCAAGAGGTTCTGGAAGAATCGTTGGTAAAAATGTATCAAATCAAAATCTGAAACAACAAACGAAAAGAATTGCTGCTTTGAAAGATGAAAATCGACAGTTAATCCGTGATAAGATGAAATTGAAACGAATGTCCGATAGATATAAAAAACGACTGCTGCGTGAGCGGCCAATAAAAAGATCGTCTACACCAATTCAAGAAGCAGATCGAGTAATAGCAGAGGGTTCTAATGAGATTAGGAAGCAATTGAGCTTTTCGTTCGCGCTGCAAAAGCGAATCAAAGAAAATTATAATGCAGCTTTATCTCAAGAAAAAACAGCGATATCTCTGGCAGTGGCAGGGCCAAGTATAAAAAAATATAAGCAGCTCGGTAATTTAAAAAAATTAGTATCTTTGAAACGTTACAATCATCACAAAAATAAGCGCGGAATTTTTCTAAAACAGCAGCAACGCAATTTATTTAAAAAAGGTCATTTGCAAAAGCTCATTTTAGATTTTTTTTACGATGATGAGATAACTATTCAGTCACCAAATAAGAAAGATTTCGAAACATTTAAACCAAAGAAGTGCTTGAAACGATATATGACAGACACCTTGCCTAATTTGCACAAAAAATTTATGAAGCTTACCAATATAAAGCTCTGTTACAATAATTTCGCAAGTTATAAGCCTTTTTACGTGGCCCACCTTAGATGCAATGCGAGAGATACTTGTGTATGTTTCAAACACCTTAATGCGCAACTTAAAATTGCTTACATTAAACCCTTATTCGCCAAATTTAAAGACATGAGCATAAAAAATCTTAATATTTTTACTGATGGCCCGACAGGATAATATAAAAATAAGTCTGTCTTTTTTCTCTTATTTAAATTTGCTAAGGAATATGGCTTCAGAACTCTTTTTTGTAATTTCTGGGAAAAAGGCACGGTAAAGGTCCATCAGACGGAATTGGCGCAGCTCTCAAATCCAAAGCCGACAACAAAGTTGCTCATGGAGCCGATATTGTAGATACAAAATCGTTTATTGATGTAGTCGAAGACGGGAATATAGAACTCATCGAAATCGTTACAGAAAACATCGATGAAGTTGAGAAAATTCTACCAAGGGAATTAAAAGCAGCGATTGGAATTCTCAAGATCCACCAAGTCATTTGGAAATCTGAAAATAAAACTTTATTTTTAAGAAAACTAAAAAAGAAAAGCAGGAAACACGGATAAATTGCTGGGTAGCAATTTCAGAAGAAAATCCGAATTGGTATATTGCAAAGATACATGGTTTAAAAAACGTCGCTGGTAAAGTAGTTGTTACCATTGACAGTGCTATGATAAGTTCAGAGAGTAATCCTAAACATTTCAGTTATGATAAAGAGCCGAATCACCTCAAGAAAATATATGAAGACGACATTATTTGTACAGTATCAAAACCGACAAAGTTGAAAAAGAACAATTTGTTCTCTCTTAAAAATTACGATAAAGTGCTCAAAAACATGCGTCAAATTTAAATTTCTTTTCTCAAAGCAAAATATTTCTTAATTATTTATGTCTGATATGTTATTTTTTATTAAAAATTAATGTTAATTACAATAAAATAAATTCTATACTACTCGTTTGCTTCAATTGAACATAATTCATATCCAAATATCATTACTGTCCCTCGGTTCAGTTGATGATTTTTGTCCTCGTGATAAAAAATTTTACTGGAAAAAAGGAAAAGTTTGTTTTGTTACGTCTACTGGGAGGTTATTAAGGAGTTATCATGTAGTTTTGATTATAAAAGTGTGGATTTTAATACTCTGGCAGAATTTTGAAAGCAGAATCTGATTTTTTAGAGTCAATTTCTGTCTGCTTCTGTACTTTTCTACTGTTCTACTTGCATACACAAAAAAAATCTGTGAAATTATTGTCTGCTCATATCTTTAAAATATGATGAATAATTATTTTGTAATATTTAAGATTATAGATTCTCAATAAAGGTTAATTTGTCAAGGTAAAAATAGGCAGAAAATTGACGGTTTTCTGCCAGAAAATCACTTTTTTTTACAAAAATGTTGTCATGTTATGCTCAATACTATATTAATAAAGTATTATGGAGGAAGGATGCATTATGATAAATTCAAGGTAATGCATCCTTCCTCCAAAATACTGCATATGTACTGTATATGTAGCGGCCCTGGTATTTACCATTCTACATATATATATATATTCTTGCTTCTTCCTTTCTTCTTTCTTCATTATCAGAATATATGATATTCAAAATAATATTCTTCTAGAAATTTGAAAAATATTATGTGAGATTAAATATGAAAAATTTTAAAACACCTGAATAACAAAATTCATAGAATTTATTGATTTTTTAATTTTACGTTAGCCATATTGGATCTACAATATTGGAATTTGAGAATCTGACATCAAACTCGTAATCAGCTATCCCAGAATCCCCCAGTAACAAATTTAGAGCAAAGCCGATTTATTTTTATTTTTTTAAGTCTGACATTTTAGATTTGACATTTTGAATTTTAAAAAATTAATACCAAATTCGTCATCAGAGATCTAAAAATATAAAATCAATATAAAATATATATAAATAAATATATAAATATATTATATATATGGGGGATTTCGCGTCAAGTGATCAAGGGGTCTTTTGGTGCAATGTTTATTTAAATAATTTTTTACTCTTAAACAATTAAACATACAAATTTGACAAAGTACATTTTGAAAAGGTTTTTTCATGCTCTTTTGATTGGAAATAAGCATTTTGAAAAAAAAAATTTTGACCCAAAAAAATCAAAATTAAAAATAAATTTCAATTTTTGGGGGAGAAAGACCCATTTTTTTTAAACGAAAGCTGAAGTTTTTTCCTAAAAGGACATATAAATGGTAAAGTGGGACTAGAATGTTTAAACATTGAAAAAATGAGTTTTCTACTCGCCGGAGCGCTCAAAACCCAGTTTTAAGCTCCGTTTAGGAGAAAATTCTTTTTTTCAATGTTTAAACATTCTAGTCCCACTTCACCATTTATATGTCCTTTTAGGAAAAAACCTCAGCTTTCGTTAAAAAAAAAATTGGGTCTTTCTCCCCCAAAAATTGAAATTTATTTTTAATTTTGATTTTTTGGGTCACAAAAATTTTTTTTTTAAATGCTTATTTCCAATCAAAAGAGCATGAAAAAACCTTTTCAAAATGTACTTTGTCAAATTTGTATGTTTAATTGTTTAAGAGTAAAAAATTATTGAAATAAACATTGCACTAAAAGACCCCATGATCACTAGACGCGAAATCCCCCATATATATAATATATTTATATATTTATTTTATATATATTTTATATTGATTTTATATTTTTAGATCGCTGATGACGAATTTGGTATTAATTTTTCAAAATTCAAAACGTCAAATCTAAAATGTCAAACTTAAAAAAATGAAAATAAATCGGCTTTGCTCAAAATTTGTTACTGGGGAATTCTGGGATAGCTGATTACGAGTTTGATGTCAGATTCTCAAATTCCAATATTGTAGATCCAATATGGCTAACGTAAAATTAAAAAATCAATAAATTCTATAAATTTTGTTATTCAGGTGTTTTAAAATTTTTCATATTTAATCTCACATATTTTTCAAATTTCTAGAAGAATATTATTTTGCGGGAAAATTTTGCAGGTTATATTATGGTAGTTTACTAAATTTTATCCATGTCAGACATGTTCACAAATATTTTTTTAGTAATAGAAAGGAATTTTAAACTTTTTCTCTATAATCAAACTTTTCATAAGGATTACAGCAACGATCTGTATGCAGTTTAGGCATGACTAGCGAAAATAGCAATCTCAAACTTAAAAACGAAATGTTACTGAATTAAAAACTATTAATGAAATGCAAAATAAACAATAAAACAGTTTTTTAATAACAGCTTGTACACACCAATTTGTTTATTCAATGTTTTCATATTATAATAAAAACTATATACTATTAAATAAGTACAAAATTGAAAAAATTAAAAAACTATAATAGTCTCTCTAAAAGAGAGGGTATTATATTTAAATGATTATATTGTATATTAATAAAAATATTAACGATTAAAAAATTTGAAAAATATAGAAATTAATGGTATAAAATTTTTTATTTTATAGCTTTATTAGTGAATGCAAAATTCGTTATATTTCGTATATTTCTTAATTCACGTTCCACGGCAAGCTCTGAACTGACATTCATTTTTTTTAAATAGTCATTTGTTAATAACGTTGTTATAGCACCACATAGAACGCAGATAACATATTGTTCAAAAGCTTCGTTGCAGATTTCTATTAGGGAAAAAGGTGAGTTATGTATTTTGCATTTCTTTAAATGTATATTTTAAAAAAATTTATCTTAGGGTGTAGCGTATCACAGATTTTGCTTTCCAATTGCGTAAAGAATTTTGGCAATAATCATTTAGGCCTTTCACTGATATCCGACTGGTACTGCAGATTGCGTCTATGCGCTCTACAGATTATTGCACAAACACACAGAAAAAATTTGGAATCATTTTTGTTGCTACTCAAAATAAGTCTATGCTTCATGACATAGAACGTGGCGCCATCTCCTTTACTCATTTTTGTTGCAGTTTATAATGAATCACTTTTCCGACTCACTTTGAGTTCTGTTTTTCTCTGGCACGCTCAATTGATATTTATGGTGTTTTCATCGAAAAACTAAAATCGCTTTTTGCAAGCTCAAAAATACTTTAACCCTTGCTAGTTTTCACAATTCTTAATCTAATAGACTGGCGTTATACATTTTTATTTTTTTGTGTAGAGATTTCAACCAACATATTAAAAAAATAATTAGAGTTGAGCTTAATATTTTTTTGCGATAGACTAACATTTTTTTTATTTAGAAAAAAGTATGTACTTCCCTTAGTTTTTACAATTCTTGGCTTAGTGGACTCCAGTTTTGCATATTTTATGTATTTTCGTGTGCAGATTTTAGGGAAAATATAGCAAACATGATTGAATTTAATTTTGATATTTTTTTAGCGACAAACTCAAAGTTTTTTAAAATTTCATAAAAAATCGGGTATTTTACCTTAACGCTCAGTTATTTACCTAGAGTGCTCAAAATTGCTACAGTTATATATTTTCACGCATCGATTGCAGAAACAATATTTCAAAACTAATTAACATTAATCAGGTTGTCCAACGACCTTGAATACCTTAAAACCTTGGAAAGTACTTGAATTTTTTTTCTTCATGAAAACCTTGAAAACAACTCGAATTTTATAACAAAATCTTGAAAAAATAGAATTCTAAAAAATAAGATTTATTTTTTTAATGTTTCAGTTAAATTTTATTTAACTATATTTCTTAAATCGATGCTCTTTATATTTATAACATTTTAACAGTAAATAGTATTTAATGTTATTTATGAATAACTGTTGAAGGCATTAATTATAAAACTATTTATAAGTACTTTCTAAATTCTAATTAGTAAAAATGTTTATTAAAAACAAAATGAAAATGAAATTAGCAGGATGGTCACAAGTCTAAAGTTAGATAAATGTGAGTGTAAAACAAAATGTTTGTCTGTGAAGTCAGGGAAATGACAGAAAAAATAATAATATTTAGAATTTTTTAAACTTATTTTAAAAAAATGTTACATTTTCGATTTTTTTCCTAATATTGCATCAAAATACCACATTTTTACTATATAATGCAGCTTATTTAGATTTTTAACGTCTGAATAATAACTATAGGCAAATCTTTCAAAAGTTATTTTTAAATCATATTTTTAAAATAATTACATTTTTCAAATATGTATATTTATAATAAAAATCTTCTATAATAATTGAAATTTTGTAAAATTTAATTAAATATAAATATTGATTTCAAGTATTTACTTACAAATTGTAGAGTGGGGAAAAAAGCCATTTGGCTTTTATTTTGAAACTATTGAACTATTTTACCAGTCGTTTGAAATATAAGTTTAATTAAGTAAAACTCAACTTTTTATTCTAGTTTGGCTGTCATATCGATAATATTATAGTTGTTATTGTAATTTGTATTTTTTAACTGCTTGTTTCGATTTGTTTTGATGACTGTGAATTGAAAGCAGGTAAACTTAACATAAAATTCAATTTTGGAAGCTAAAAACTTTTCTAAATTGTATATTTGTTATACAGATAAAAGAAAAATATAATATTACAAAATTTGATAACAAAATATTTTGACAAAATCACCAAATGGCTTTTTCACCCGACCAAATGGTGCAAAAAAGCTATATGCAGAACTTTCGTAAAACTCTTATAACTTTGTCCTTTCACAGAATACAAAAAAATGTTCTGCAAGGATTTTGAAGCTTAGTAACTAAACATTCAGTAACAATTTAAAATTTGGAAAAAGAAATTCAAATATCGATTTTATATTAACAAAAGTAAAAAAGTGGCTTTTTTACCCCACTCTACCCTATATAGATTTTTCCGAAAATTTAATTACGTACAAAAAATAATAACATTTTATAATTGTTGTTAAAATTTTTTTAAAAAATCGAAATTTTTTATCAAAATTTATCAAACAATTAATAACTTTTATGTATTATAAATAAATTTTTTTAAGAAATTAAATTATTTTTAAAAAATTACAACGAATTTTTTTTAACAAACAAATTCTTACAATTGTTTTAACACAATTTTTTAAGATTTAACTATCTTCGAACAAAGTAAATAAAAATTTATAAAATATAGATAAATTATTTAAACTTTTACATTTAAGCAAAAAGTCAAGTACCAAATAAAAATATTAATAATTTCTACTAAATTAAATTATAAGAGTAAGTAAAAACTTGCTTAAAATATACATTTATTAAGGAAGTCTAATAAACAGAAATTACTTTCTCTTGAGAAAGCTTTACATTCGCGACAATTTTCAATTTTTTAAAAGAAGGTTATATGCACTCATTTTTATCTAGAACATATGTATATTAAATTCTGTGCAAATGTCCAGATGTATGTATGTGTGTGTATATCACAAAATATTGTGTACAAAATATTTCAGACAAATTTGAATGGATTGTCCTGAAATATTACAGGTTTATTGCAGTCATTTATACCTAAAATTTGACACAAGGTTTTACGAATATTAGGCATTCTCTAACATAAAAGCTACCCTAAAATAATATATGTGGCAAGCACGTAAAGCAATACTTTTTAGGTGAAAAAAAACTTAAAAATTGCTACATGTGATAATATATTAATAATACTAATATATTATTATTTATAATAAAACCGCTGCTAAGTTATACATTTTTGTTATAATTTTGGTGCTCATTTCATTCGTTTTCGTAAATCTTGTTGTTTTTATTTCATTAACACTTTGCTTCCACATAGAGATGTTAATAACAATAAAGTATAAATTTTGAACAATTATTCTTAAGTGCTGTAATATTTTTTTAAGGGTTAAATTATGAGTTGCACCGGGTAACAAAATCATATGTAGTTTTTACGCATTTCAATGTCCCAAAATGGCGTTTGAGGAATAAAATGCTTATAAAATAAGGAACCAGGAAGTAAGACTAAGGAGACTGAACTGACTGTGTGAAGTCTCTCAGAAATGAAACCTTTTTCTGTAGGGGAACTATACTCGCAGAATGACAAAACTTATGCTCTGCGCGCATGCGCAGTACATGCGTATATTTCCCTCTCTTTTTAAATCTAAAAATATAAGCACGTGAGAAAACAAAAACATATCAAAAGGTTATGGTTGTGTTTTGGCACATGTTTCTTGAAATGAAATATTTTTTTGGAGCAGAATTTTATATGTAGGTAGGATTTAATAATATTATAATACTTACAATTATTAGATTTAATTATATTAAATTTAATATTTATGATTTATAAAATTATTTTGAGTAATAGAACGAATTATTTTCAAACAAATTTAATATTTTATTTTCCAGTGTTATATACCAAAAAAATTTATTTTGAACATATATAAATATTTAATTATATTATATATATTAATGATGCTATCACTCGGTCGACAAATTAGTAAGATAATGATAAAATCGATCACTCCGAGTCAGGATTCAATAAACAAAAAGAGTAATTTCTTTTTTACGTTTCGACAGCACGGCTGTCCTCTTCAGAAACGTAAGAAAATATTATATATCATGTGAGTCACACATTGCTTATAGAAGACGAACGTCTTCGTCAAAGCAAGAACGATTACGTGCTGTCGAAACGTAAAAAAGAAATTACTCTTTTTGTTTATTGAATCCTGACTCGGAGTGATCGATTTTATCATCATCTTACTAATTTAATTATATTATTAATATATTACTTACCACTGAAAAATATACACTCTTTAATATATATTTTTGTATACACATATATATTTATTAAATTATTTTTTTTTAATTTATTAAAAGTTATTATTAATAATATTCCTGAAACGCACAACAATCACAAACATTAAACATAACCTTCTCAACTTGTAGATTGTTATGATTTTTTCAGTCGTCTGGGTTAGTGAGAAAGACAGAAACAAATATATTACATGTGCGCATGCGCGAAAACCATAACTTTCGGTCTTACGTATAGTTCCAATGCGACAAATGGTTTCACTACATCGACAGATTAGCTCGGTCGGATAAATGCCTGGCTCGGTGGGCGGACCAAGGGTACTTGGTTCGCTGTCGATAAACCGGTTGTACTTAGAAGAGGTTTTCTAGTTTCCCTCTTCTCTGGCGAGAAAACCCATTGACGGGTGATCCAGGCAAATGCGAGTACTCCTAACCTCAAAAAGTCGTTCTGTAGAAACGCAAATCTAGTTGTTATATAAGTGTGTGTGTTCTGACAGTTGGCCAAGCTTCAAGTCATTTAAGAAAAAAAATGGTTTTACTTTCATAGCATTAGTGCATTCTCCTTAGTCTTACTCCCTGTAAGGAACATTTTTTGGTATTTTAAAAAAAATTTGTAGGGAGGAAAGAGAGGGAAATTGAAAAAATTTTTTTTTCATAAGACCACATTTTTAAAAATAATTAATAATTAAATTCAAATTTTAGAAAATTCACTACCAAAAACAATTATTTAAGTTTAAAATCTATTATTATGGGTAAAAGATATTGCCATTTGAAAATTATGCTGAAAAAAATCGAGCCCCTGATACCATGGCAACCACGCATTACACAGAAAAGAGTTTTCTCCTAAACGGAGCTTAAAACTCTTTTTTTCAATGTTTAAACATTCTAGTCCCACTTTACCATTTATATGTCCTTTTAGGAAAAAACCTCAGCTTTCGTTTAAAAAAAAAATTGGGTCTTTCTCCCCCAAAAATTGAAATTTATTTTTAATTTTGATTTTTTTGGGTCAAAAAAATTTTTTTTTTCAAAATACTTATTTCCAATCAAAAGAGCATGAAAAAACCTTTCCAAAATGTACTTTGCCAAATTCGTATGTTTAATTGTTTAAGAGTAAAAAATTATTGAAATAAACATTGCACCAAAAGACCCCTTGATCACTTGACGCGGAATCCCCCATATATATATATATATATTAAGGAAACTAAATGTTTATGCAATAAACAATTTGTTTATAATTTTTAATTAGAATATAAATGATAATTTTAAACTAATGTCAATTTTCTAAAAATAACATTTATAAACTATTAAAAAAATTACTATTTTTAAAATATTTATAATTCTTAAACTGTACTTAAAAACAACTCGTTTCTTAACCCCTTGGCTGTCGACGAGATTTCCACTGTTTTGGCTAAAAGTGTGTTGTAAATTTTTATTTTTTTATTTTTATGAAACTTGGTATCCTAAGTTTTAGGGATCGCTGATTACGAATCCAAGGTCGGTTCTTCAAAATTCAAAATAGCGGATTAAATATGGCGGTTAATTTTTCAAAACTAATCGGATTCGCTTGAAAATGGTTACTCGAGGGTTTTCGGGGTCGCTGCACACGAATCTGGCGTTAGTTTTTCAAAATTCAAAATAGCGGTTTAAAATTACTAAAAATAGGCGGATTTGGTAGAAATAATATCTCTACTCCCCAAGTAGAGATTTTCAGGCAAATCGGATCAATTTTTGAGAATGATGTCGGCCATATTGGATCCACCATTTTGAATTTTGAAAAACTAACGCCGGATTCGTGTTCAGCGACCCCAAAAAGCCCCGAGTAACCAGTTTCATCGATTTTTAAGAAGTTTTAAACCACCTTTTTTAAGTTGCGCATATATGCGTCAAGAGCACTTTTGGCCAGTTTTAAATCCGCGCATATATGCGTCCGCGACAGTCAAGGGGTTAATAAGGAGTATGTATGTATATATAATATCGATCGTTTTTTCTAATCTAAACCTATGATGACTTGCGTTATATGTCTCTTAATATCCCTACCTTTCTTTTCTGAAATTTGGCATAATATGTTGAACCAACCGCTTAGTACCATCTAGTAAGTGATTTGCTACCATCAACGAAGGAACGACACTTCATTAATGTAAGTTAAAAAAATTAAATTTTCTATCCTGATTTAGATTTTAAATTTATTTAAAATATTACATGTTTTTAAAAATTATGAATTAAAAAGTTGCGCAATTAAATGATCTTTCAAACAAGCCATCAAAAAATGAAATCGGTTTACTCGTTTAGTCACAAGAGTAAAAAACCGTTAGGGGGTCCGATTTGCCCCACTCTCCCCTATGTTTAATTCTAATATAATTTCTGTTTAATCTAAAATTATAAACAATAAACTATTATTTTTATTCTAATTTATAGCAAACTTATAAGAAAACTGAATGGAAAAATCATAAAATTATTTTTGTATTTGATTTAAAAATAATATTTTCCTAGGGAAGACCGGAGCTAAACCGGACGGATTTGGTCTTTGACCAGAAAACTCATACAAAAACATACTTTTTGCTAAAGTGTAATGTACCGTTTTGAAGCTTGTACTTTCACCTACAAATCGCACTTGTTCGATTTAAAAAAGTACAATAGCTTTAGAGATATATTGCTTCGAAGGTGACTACCTCAAAAACGAAAATCCGAAAATTGGTGGGGCTAAACCGGACAGCCCATGGGGCTAAATCATACACGGCCAATTAATTAAAGAATGAGATACAAATTTTCTTTTTTTTGTAAAAAGTCACATCAATTCTTCTTTTATTTATTTGTAGATAGTTCTATACAAAGAATATAATATAATATGTAAAATCAGTAATAATTATAATATAAAATGAATTACAGTTTTTAGGCTTGTCAGTTTGTAGCAACTCGCTTGCGAATTCGAGTTTTAAAATAAATTCTTTATTTATTTCTGTATAAAGTGGTTCTAAGCAAAGAATATAATATATCATTAACCTGCAATATATTTTTTCTTCTTAATGTTTTCCATTAAATTTTTTTTCTACTAAACTCAGTACACCTTGAGCTAAAAGAAAAATGGCCGTATGATATTTGCACTTTAATTTTAACGATAAAAACCCAAAAAAATGAAGAAATTTTTTTTTACTTTTACCTCAAGAAATGACATTTTCACATAATAACGGCAACTATTATTACAAGAAAATTGACACGTCCCTAAAACCTCATGCAGCATATGCATCACGAAATTGCGCGTTCATAGGTTATTTACACGATTTGAAATTCTTCACGGTTTCGGAAATATTTGACTTGTCCGGTTTAGCCCCGGTCTCCCCTACTATAAGACTTACAGGAATATTAAAATTTTTTAATGTTTAATGTTACTATCTTACTAACAGTATACTCTTACACTCTACCGCCTGAAAGATGGAGAGAAGGGAGGATATCTTTGACTCACCGTTCTTCCGACGGGCAAAATGAATGAAATGTGTACGCCTACGCGTACTATCCACGTCTCGAAACGCGGTATCGGTGCCTGTTTAAGGGGAGATTCCACAGAAATTAAGGTTTTTTAAAAATTTTTTTTTATAGGTAGTAAAATAAATATTTGTTAGTTAAACTTTTTTACAATAAAATACTTGTGTTACAGTAATAAAAACCATTTTTTATTTATTTATTTTTTTAATGGAGTCTTAGAAAATGGCTGCCGAAAGTGGTCCCCTCTAAAAGTTGTTTACATTTTTTCTCTGCGACAATTAATCTAAAATAAAAAAGTCAAAAATTTTCTTAATCTATACCATTATGGCTATCGTGTAAACTAGAACAAAAAAAAATTATTGAAAAATAACCAAATGACATACTTTTTAATTTTTCGACCATAATTTTGCAACTTAAATTGTTTATAACTTTTATCCAAATTTTTGTCCAAATTGCAAGTTATTTCGTTGAAAATTGTAAAAATGAGAGTGTAAACAAGTTGAAAATGTGTAGTTTCGAGAAAAACGCGTTTAAAGTTTGAAGGACCAAATATACAAAAATTTAACTTAAAGTTATATACATAACCTTTGATATGTAACATTAGACATTTCTTATTACTTAAGAACTACTCTTTCAAGCGGTGCGAAAAGAAAAAATGTAAATTTTAAAATAAACAAATTGCAGTTAGGTAATTAATGAAAAAACATGAATTTTCGAGGTGGAAAGGTGATGTTATTCCTACTCTCCTGCTCGCGAGTCTATTCTTATCGCTTCAGACTATTTTTCCTGTATTTTTAGATAATCATACTAACCAAAAATTAAAAAAAAATAATTTCGGTATTCAAAAAAAAAAATCAGTGGAATCTCTCCTTAAATGTAGACGGCGCAGGTACAGTCCGAACAACTGGCAGGTTATAAGAACAAGAAATTATTAAATTATTTTAATAACTTCTTACTACATCAAATCACCCAATGGGACTCGCCGAATTATTATCTGGCTCAATGCAAAATGGAATAGATGAAATGGGGGTTGCACGGAATTAGGAGTGGCAATACCATATTTGGACATGCAGTATTGGATTTTAAGAATTTTTCAACAGCACATCTTTCACAAACTTTAAAAATCTATTAAGGTCGAGGCGATTCTAGTAGCTATGAGCATTCGTCTAATGAGGAAATTTTTATATAAAAAGGGTGAACATTTCTGATTAGAACAGAGAATAATTTTTTGGAAATCAATTAGTAATCAGGTCAGAATCATCCAGTGAAGTCCAAGTATATGTGACAATCCACGACGGAACGTGCCTTAGTTCCTAAAAAATTAATGTCGAATTTTAATAGTACTTTACACAGGTTTATAAATTAAAAACTTTTTTTTGCCAATCAAACAAAACATTTTTTTTCAATTAGTAGGTGTTTTTTGAGTAAGTAAATCATAGTTATAATTTTTTCCCCTCGTGTAGTTTTTTTGTAGCTTCAAATTTTGTATTTTTGAGCAGCGACGGCACTTAAATTTACCTGTAGGAAAATCAACTCGTTCAAAAATGATGAATAGGATGTCGTTGGAAAGGTAATTAAATTATCTTTCAATCCATATATTACAGAATAAAATTGAATGAAAATTGAGAGAGCTACAGTCGATTCAAGATCAAATTTCATGGAAATTTCGATGATTTTTAGACACTTGACTAACTTTTGTTAATTTTTTCCACAACAAACAGTAGAAAATATTTAGATTTTAAATTTTTTATTGATAGCTTATTCCATTGAGAAACTTTTGAGCCCTTGTGCACCTTGATTGGATTAAAAATGAAAATTCTACACTACATTTAGTGAACGAAACTACTTTGCCATTTTCAGTATACTTTTAAATATTTGCAGCAAACATGCAAATGGTGAAATTAAGTTAAGTTCTAAAGTTACTAAAATCACACATCAATAAATTGTAGAGTTGCTCAATTCGAATACAATGTCAAATAGCAAAATTTCAAAATGGCGGATCCAATATGGCGGACAAGTTTTGTTAAAAATCGATTAAATTTATGACAATTTCGTTACTCGGGGGTTATTCGGTGTCGCTGATGACGAGTCTGATGTCAGATTTTAAAAATTAAAAATGGTGGCTTCAATAGAGTAGACGAGTTTTGGCTCTCTGATTAGGTTTCTGATTACAAATTCGATGTCATATTTTGAAAATTTAAAGAGGTGGATTCAGTCTGTGCGAACATATTTTAAAAGTTTAAAGATAAACTCATGAAAATTAATACTTTGGGATTTCTGGGGTCTCTAATTCCGAAACCAACATCGGTTTTAAAATTTTTAAATTGATGTTATGTTGATGGAAAATAAAAACTTTACTCTAATTGCAATAAACTATCTTAATTTTAATTTTCAATAAATTCTTATAACTTTTTAACTGCAATAGATTTTAAATCTTATTCGAAAACACAGACACTGAAAACATTAAGGAGAGGGATGAAGAATGTAAAAGGGCTCGAAAACATTAAAAAAAATAATTTTAATTTATTATTTAAAAACTTTTGTTTTTTAAATGTACTTTGATAAAGTTAATTACATATATCTAAAATGTATTGCAGTAAAAAAGTTATAAAAATTTATTGAAAATTAAAATTAAGATATTTTATTGCAATTAGAGTAGGAGAGACTGGGGCGAAAAGTAAAACTGCCAAAACCATTAAAATTCATTATCTTTCGAACGGGAATAATTGGAGCATTGTAATTTTAATTATAGAAGGGTATTATCACCCTAAACAAATGTCCGGAGTTGTGTGCAATTCTGTTAATTTTTGTGGTGTCTATATTGAAAGTTTTTTTTCAACCTACTTTTGAAAATTTTTTCGAAAAAAGAAAATATTAACTTTAAAGTATATTTTTGCAATTTTCCTCACCGCGATTTTTTTACTTTATTATTTGGGTCCCCTAAAGAGATACCTAAAGGTATTTGCTAAATATCTTTAGTCAGATTTTCTGTATTTGTTGTGAAAGACAAAAACGCACCCTGGGGCGAAAAGTTAAATGTATTTTTACATGTATTTAATTTTTTTTTATTTTTCGTTTTTTAGGCTTGTTTGTTTAAAAATTATTTATTTAACATTGGGCAAGTACTCTGTCAAAAAACAAGACCGTTCACATGAAATAAACAAAAAAATTTTTTTTTGAAATTTTAATTTTTTAACTTTACAACTATTCTAAAGCTTTTTTTAAATAAACAAAAAAATTTTATTTACTAAATTACTTGATTACGTATACTAAGCGGATTATATTGCAAAAAAAATCATTTATGCAAAATTTAACTTTCGCCCCAGTCTCCCCTAAAGTTTTTATTTTCCATCAACATAACATCAATTTAAAAATTTTAAAACCGATGTTGGTTTCGGAATTAGAGACCCCAGAAATCCCAAAGTATTAATTTTCATGAGTTTATCTTTAAACTTTTAAAATATGTTCGCACAGACTGAATCCACCTCTTTAAATTTTCAAAATATGACATCGAATTTGTAATCAGAAACCTAATCAGAGAGCCAAAACTCGTCTACTCTATTGAAGCCACCATTTTTAATTTTTAAAATCTGACATCAGACTCGTCATCAGCGACACCGAATAACCCCCGAGTAACGAAATTGTCATAAATTTAATCGATTTTTAACAAAACTTGTCCGCCATATTGGATCCGCCATTTTGAAATTTTGCTATTTGACATTGTATTCGAATTGAGCAACTCTACAATTTATTGATGTGTGATTTTAGTAACTTTAGAACTTAACTTAATTTCACCATTTGCATGTTTGCTGCAAATATTTAAAAGTATACTGAAAATGGCAAAGTAGTTTCGTTCACTAAATGTAGTGTAGAATTTTCATTTTTAATCCAATCAAGGTGCACAAGGGCTCAAAAGTTTCTCAATGGAATAAGCTATCAATAAAAAATTTAAAATCTAAATATTTTCTACTGTTTGTTGTGGAAAAAATTAACAAAAGTTAGTCAAGTGTCTAAAAATCATCGAAATTTCCATGAAATTTGATCTTGAATCGACTGTAGCTCTCTCAATTTTCATTCAATTTTATTCTGTAATATATGGATTGAAAGATAATTTAATTACCTTTCCAACGACATCCTATTCATCATTTTTGAACGAGTTGATTTTCCTACAGGTAAATTTAAGTGCCGTCGCTGCTCAAAAATACAAAATTTGAAGCTACAAAAAAACTACACGGAAAAGTTTTCGGGCGAGCTGCGTTCTCCGCGCGTAGAGAAGGTTTCCTAAAAGAGAGAAGGCATATCGCTTTGTAAATGGGTGAACTTCTTTCTCTACTGGGAACGCTGAAAGTCAGTGGTACATACACGACTGGTAGAGCAGCTCGTCCAATGCTGGCCAACTGCGTAATCTTTTTGCGACTACTGCTCCACCAGACGTGAAGTTGCGTAGCGTTACTAGAGCAAATAGAGTTTCTCTACCCAAAAACTTTTCCGTGTACACGAGGGAAAAAATTATAACTATGGTTTTCTTACTCAGAAAACACCTACTAATCGAAAAAAAATGTTTTGTTCGATTGGCAAAAAAAGTTTTTAATTTTTAAACCTGTGTTATTAATGTTCAAACATGAGCATAATTTGAACAAATCGGGAAGATCTTGCTTCTAATACGTTTCCTGTAAAATTCACATTCGGGAGCTAAGGCACGTTTTCTTGTGGACTGTCACATACTCTTAAAAGTGAACAAAACTTATTATTTCGAACGTGTTTCTTTTAAGTGAACTTTAAAATTATTTTCAAAGTATTGCTTTGAAAACGTACTTCGGTTAAAAGAGAATTATTTCCCCTCAGCAATTTTTACTATTTTCAAAAATATTAATTTGAAAATAAAGTTAAGTATCTATCTTCTATTGAAACAACACATTCGAAATTTCAAAGCATCGAAATTTGCTAAGGAGGCTATGTCCGTCTGGAGGAAAGCGAATATTACCAAAATACAATACACTATCTCATTAGTGTAAACAGGAGGACTAATACACGAACATTAGGGACAACTGTTTGAGGCTCCTTTTTCGACCAGCCCTCAACACTATTCAAGATCAGATTACCTGATAATATCATAACATCATTCAACACCAGTAACCGTTATTCTTAAACGTAAGGTTTATAATTTAGAACTATACTCATTGTATTTTTGTCAATACTTTTCTTTCTTGTTAGTTTTTAAATAAATTATTCTCTCACAACTTTTAGTAGGCTCATTGACTTATCCTCATCCTAAATTAGATTCTTTATTGAAACTAATTTAAAACGAGGAACGTTAGGTATATTTTAAAAAGGTCTCTCGTTTTGACGTTACACTTTTATAAATAATAAATCAAATTTTTCTCAGCAATTCAATAATTATTTTCTACATTTAAAATTAGTACTTCTAAATAATTCAATTATTATTTTAAATAATAAAATGTTTTCAAAAATTTAATTATTTTCAAAAAAATTTGATGAAAGAATTAAATTATTTTTTTTATTTGCTATATAATTTTTCAAAGGAATTCAATAATAATTAAATGTTAAATTACAATTTTTATTAAACACGATTATTTTAAAAACTTGTATGAAATTGTTCATAAAATTAAATTATTTTCAAAAAAAAAATTTAATTCTTAGCAAGAATTCCATTACATTTCTAAAAAATCAAATTATTCGAAGAAATTGTAATATTATCAAATATTTTAATAAAATTCTTTGCAATAATTCAATAATGTTTAATACATTTATTTAAATTAAAAATATTATAAAAGAAAAATTATTTATAACATTTAAGATACAAAAGTCAAATAACGGAGTTACAAATCATTGCAGAAATTCAATTATTTTCAGGAATTTAATTATTTTCACAAAATTATTATTATATAAATTTGTATAACATTAATAATTTAAAAAAATGTTAAAATTGTTAAATTGTCAATCTTTTTTATTGGTTATAAAATTTTTAATTTATTTTGAAAAAATAAATTGTATAATTTGTGTTTCAATAAACTACAAACAAAATTTTATTTAAAAATTATACAACTTTAAGGTTTTAAGCAAAAAATATAAATATTTATCAAAATTATTGTACTTACAAAACTTTTTTCGATAATGCATTTAATTTGGCAAGTTGTGAATTTTGTTACATTACCATAGGCTATCAAAACATAAAAAAATGAGAAAAATTTACCGACCTAAAAAATTTAGGTGCCCACTTCAGAAATTGTCACCCCTAAATAATTAGTAAAACTTCACTAATTAATTAGCGTACGTACGCCTTTTGGAATTAGTTGTATACTTATCAGTATATTGTAAAACAATAAAATTCGCTATTTTAAATTTAAAAATTGATATCAATAAAATAATAATCAATTTGTACAATTCTATTAATAATAACAATTAATTATGAATATTAATGTATATTTTCAAAAAATAGATTGTGCACATTGATGGTGCATATTTCAGAGTCCCAACGAAACCTGAATTCAATTACGGAAATGTTGCATTCGAATTACAACTCTTTTCCACAACAGTCATAAACGACATAGGAATGCATGAAATGCCTGAAGAAGAAGCGGTTCAAAATGATCCTGATGTTGATATGGGTGACGTGATTCACTTCGAGAATCAAATCATAAGTAAGTCATATAATTGACCCCAATTTTCATAAAATATTATATAAAAATACATACATAAATGGTCTTCTTGAATTACCTGAAACTTTAACTTACTTTAAGTTTAAATTGTTTGGACAAAACTTTAAATATCTTTATTTAAAGAAATGATTCAGACATCAATAGTTTTTATTAAGTCTTACTTCTCTCAATTTCCTTTAAAAATTTTCAATTAATTAATTTTCAGAATTTTTAACTGAAATTCTTATTCAAATTAAATATTTAGCAAATATTTTAAAAACTTTTCTGAGTTATATATTCATTCAGAAACATTTCAGCAAAATTATTTTTAAAATCCACATATATTTAATTCAATTTCTAAAGAAAGACCCCCCTTTCCGGGTTCGTTTGCCCGCTAGCAACTGGTTGCTTACAAATATTTATTAGTCGATTACATTTATTATTTCAATGGGGTTGGCATTCATGGCAGCATCTTGAATGCTTCGCAATAGTTTAAGCGATGGGTATTTTACATTATCTTTATGCCGAGCGTATCCTAGAAACCAAATGATGCAGATAACACGAGTAGTACAGAGTAACACTCACGATTAAACTGTCTCAATCATTAACAAAGAACTAAACTGTCACCAACACAACTTTTATACAACTTCAAAACTATATTAAGTTTAACCTTTAGAGGGCCGGTAAATTTGCACAGATTTTAGTACTTCTTTATTACAAAAAAGTTTATAAATAAGAAGTCAATTCAATAAAATGATTCGACAACAAAAATGGTGGCCACTATAGTGGCCACCCCGGCCCTTTAAAGGTTAAAAGGTTACCTTTGAAAAGCGAAAAGTAAGTAAGTATGTATATGAGGGATTCCGCGTCAAGTGATCAAGGGGTCTTTTGGTGTAATGTTTATTTCAATAATTTTTTACTCTTAAACAATTAAACATACAAATTTGACAAAGTACATTTTGGAAAGGTTTTTTCATGCTCTTTCGATTGGAAATAAGCATTTTGAAAAAAAAAATTTTTTGACCCAAAAAAATCAAAATTAAAAATAAATTTCAATTTTTGGGGGAGAAAGACCCAATTTTTTTTATTTATTTTTTTTTAAACGAAAGCTGAGGTTTTTTCCTAAAAGGACATATAAATGCTAAAGTGGGACTAGAATGTTTAAACATTAAAAAAAAAAGAGTTTTCTACTCGCCGGAGCGCTCAAAACCCGGTTTTTAGCTCCGTTTAGGAGAAAATTCTTTTTTTCAATGTTTAAACATTCTAGTCCCACTTTACCATTTATATGTCCTTTTAGGAAAAAACCTCAGCTTTCGTTTAAAAAAAAATGAATAAAAAAAATTGGGTCTTTCTCCCCCAAAAATTGAAATTTATTTTTAATTTTGATTTTTTTGGGTCAAAAAATTTTTTTTTTTCAAAATGCTTATTTCCAATCGAAAGAGCATGAAAAAACCTTTCCAAAATGTACTTTGTCAAATTTGTATGTTTAATTGTTTAAGAGTAAAAAATTATTGATATAAACATTATACTGAAAAACACAAAAATTTAACCCCTTCCCCCTCGTAAAATATTGGACTTGGTAAAAAAATATTTTTACGAAAAATTACTATCTATGAGTACTACAAAAGCCCCAAGTTTTGCTACGATTAGTGAAAAATTTTTCTCCACCTTGATCACTTGACATGAAATGCCCCATATATACTTACTAAGTTTCCATTTTTCTGAGAAATGTACCTTCAAATGCTTCTAGCGAGCAAACGAACCCGGAAAGAAGGGGTATGAACCAGAGAGCTTTTGTTCAGAATCACTTGAACTTCATTTTACCAAAGTTTCAAACAATTTGACCGAAAGGGATTTTTAATGTATTTTGTGCGGGGTCCTTTTATAACCATTTATAAATAAAATTACATTAATTAAAAAAATGCAATGTCATTTTTTATAAATATTTAAATTTATTTGAGGAATTTAATTATAATCTAAAAGATTGGAACTAAATTCTTATAAAGAATTTTATTAAAAATTTAAAAACGATTAAAGAATTTACTAAACAAATTTTATTATATAAGAAAATAATAAAGGTCAGTTGGAGTAAAAAGAAACAGATTTACTAATTTTTCACCAATAACACATGTTTTTTCTTTTAAATCAGAATCCTTTCAGTTTTCTTGTATATTATGTTATTTTTTCACTTCCATAATGGGGCGTTCCATGGCTCCGTGCACTGAGAAAATTTTAATTTTTTTTATATTTTGTAATTTGATAGTGTTGAGGGTTATAAATAAGTGTGCTAAAAACTTTTGCAAAATTTTCAATATTTTGCAATATATTTGCAAGTAAAAAATAACACCCCTTTTCAGGAATTTTTATCTCGTAATCTATTGATCGTAGAAAAAAATGTTGTTATTGAAAATTATAGAGAAAACATTGGACTTTAATAAAATATTTTTTTTTAATTCAAAAACTTAATTTTTCAACAATTTGTGTAAACATTATTTTTATAATTTTTATTTTTTCTATGAAGATAGTAATTTAAAAAGGAGCCACTGCTACCATGAATTAGCACTCGAAACTGGAAATTATTATAACTTTTTTAATTTTGACTACCAAACGTTGAAATTTGGCTACCATTCTACACCAAACGATTCCATATTATTAAATCTGTTTTTTTCTTATACTTGGTGTGCTTACTTCACGGAGCTAAGTAAAACATTATTTTTCGCAATACATTCTATTTTTTCTATGGAATTTCAGCTTAACGATAAATAAAAGATAGGACAATAGTAGGTTATGAATTTGCAAAAAATTATTTAATAAGTATTATAATATTAGTAAAGAATATATTATATTATTATCATAATTAATATTAGTAATATTTATTTTATATATTATGGAACCAACTTTAAAAAAGTATATTATATTCTTAAATGATTTCAGAAAAATGTTTGAACTACTTCTTGATTTTCAGAACTTTTCGCATACATCACATGTAGTTTACCAAACATTTGGTATAAATCGACAACTGGGTACCTAAGGTTGAGGGTCGGTGACAAATGGTCAACATAAATTAGAAGTAAGAATTGATTCATTTCGCAATAGATTAACATTCCAAAAAGGTGATGCTGTTCAATTAAAAGGAAAAGTCCGAACACAAGGTAAATTATTTCATATATTTTCATACATCTTTTAATAAGTAGTTTGCACAAAAAACCTTAAAAGGATAGACTACTGTATTTTTAATCTTTTACTATCCTTCTATGAAATCAGTAGATATGCAAATTAGGTAAAGAGAGACATTTGAATGTTGTTTGCCTTTAAAAGAGGAAGAAACCAATAGCGTTAGATTTTCTGCGTTATGAACAGAGAGCGAATGATGTTATTATTACCGAGAGAAAGAAGAAGACAGAAAATCTGTAAAGAGAAACCAAAGGTCTCTTCGATTACCTGGCCTATTGTTCGAAGGGTTCCTTTTAACCAGTGGGAGTCTATTGTACATGTATATATATATATATATATATATATATATATATATATATACTATGCATTAGTGGTAGGCGAGTAATAAGATTTAAAAACAAAGAACCCCGCACTTTTACTATTGAATTTGGCTCTCAAACCAATTTTCTTGCAACTTTGCAGATTTGTAGTTTTTGACCTTCTCAACAAAAAAAGGATAAGACAAAACTCAAAATAATGACCCGTTTTTGAGCTACAGAAATTCAAATTTTAAAAAAATCAAATAATGTGTATTAGTTGTTCAAGAATGTTTTGTTGACAAAAATCAATTGAATTCGCTTAAAACTTGTTACTCGGGGGTTCTTAGAATCGCTGATAACGAATATGACGTTGGATTTTTGAAATTTAAAATGGCGACTCTAATATGGCAGACACATTGTAAGAAAGTCAATTGAATTCGCTTGAAACTGGTTAATCAAGCGTTTTTAGAGTTCATTCAGCAGTTTAAAGAATTAGTATGCGATTCAGCTCGTTTAGGAAAAATCAGTAGACGGTTTGATAGTTTTAAGTGATACAATTAAATGATTCAATCAATTAAGGAAAGATCAGGTGGTGATTTACTAGTTTAAGTCAAGATAAGTTCGAGTCTTTTTGAGACATTTACTTTTTTTTCGTTTCACTTTTATATTTGATCTTATTTTGCATTATTTACAATTGCTAATTATTCTTTCCCAACTATTATAGTAACTTTCTTTATAGCTATCTTTATCAAGGTAAACTAAAAAACAAAAAACAAGTTTTGTGCGTTTTCTTTACTGTTTTTATATTATTATTATAGTTGAAACGTTTTTGTGAATAATTGATGACTATTGTAGTTTTGAAAACGTCATTTACAATCCATTTGAAGGATTCAAGACAGTAAATGCGAATAATGGTCGATGATAAAAAAAATTATTACTATCAAACCGTCTACTGATTTTTCCTAAACGAGCTGAATCGCATACTAATTCTTTAAACTGCTGAATGAACTCTAAAAACGCTTGATTAACCAGTTTCAAGCGAATTCAATTGACTTTCTTACAATATGTCCGACATATTGGAGTCGCCATTTTAAATTTTAAAAATCCAACATTATATTCGTTATTAGCGACCCTAAAAACCTCCGAGAAACCAGTTTCAAGCGAATTCAATTGACTTTCTTACAATGTGTCCGCCATATTGGAGTCGCCATCTTGAATTTTAAAAATCCAACATCATATTCGTTATCAGCGATCCTAAAAACCTCAGAGTAACAAGTTTTAAGCGAATTCAATTGATTTTTGTCAACAAAACATTCTTGAACAACTAATACACATTATTATTTGATTTTTTTTAAATTTGAACTTCTGTAGCTCAAAAACGGGTCATTATTTTGAGTTTTGTCTTATCCTTTTTTTGTTGAGAAGGTCAAAAACTACAAATCTTCAAAGTTGCAAGAAAATTGGTTTGAGAGCCAAATTCAATAGTAAAAGTGCAGGGTCCTTTAAATAAGATTAAATGATTATTGATATTATTGGAGTTAAAAATTGATATTGGAATTGAGATTGGAATTAAAAATTAATATTGGAATTGGTTTGGTATTAAATTTTAAAATTGATAATGGAATTGGAATTGAAAATTGATACTGAAATTGGAATTGAAAATTTATACTGGAATTGAAAATTTATACTGGAATTGAAAATTGATATTGGAAAAATTGATATTAAAAATCATGATTGATATTAGTGGAATTGAGATTGGAATTAAAAAGTAATTATAGATCATCAAGATCAGATTGATCTTCAATCTGATCTAGGTCGATTACATACTTGGTCACTAAAAAATATTCTATACCTCAATGTCAAAAAGTGCAACACGATTACGTTTTCTAAATCTAGAAATACTAAAGCTTTTCATTATAAGATTGGCGACACTGCTCTATCTCGAGTCTCCATCGTTCGTGACCTCGGAATCATGCTAGATACTTCTTTCTCATATTATGATCACACTATTTATCTAATAAATTTATCAATCAGGGCTCTGGGCTTCGTCGCAAGAAACGCAAAATGTTTTAGAAATGCGAAAATTCTCAAAATATTGTACTTTGCATTGGTGAGACCAATATTAGAGTTCGCAGCAGTTATTTGGTGGCCATACCAAGAGTACTTACTTATAGAACTTGAGCGCGTTCAAAATAAATTTCTTCGTTTTGTCGCTAGACAAACAGGTATCATAAATGACTACCGGGATCATGACTATACGGAAATGAGGAGCGCTCTGGAAATTCAATTGTTGTCACAAAGGTTTTTATTTGCTGATCTGCTTTGTCTTTTTAAAATAATAAACGGAATGCTTAATTGCCCTAAACTCTTGAGTCTATTTAACTTTAATGCTCCATATATAAGAACTAGGAACACATTATTATTCAGTCGATCTAAGGCTAGAACAAATTATTTTGATAATTCTACAATCAATAGATTGAGCAGAGAGGCAAGTGAACACCGTGACTTCATGAATTTTTTCCGAGTGTCCCTTAGTTCTTTCATTCAGACCGCAAAAGGTGTCATTTTTAACATTAACAATAATAATAGTAGAGCAGCCATTTAGTTTAATTATTACATTGTAAAAGTTTCAACAGTACTTGGTACGATTGGGCTTTAAAGCCCGTGTATTTTGAATAAATAAATATTGGTATTGGAATTGAAAATTGATATTGTAATTGAAAATTGATATTTAAATTGGAATTGGAATTGGAATTGAAAATTAATATTGGAATTGATTATTGATATTGAAAAATATTGTTCGATACAAGGTGTCAAATGAGCGTTTTGTACCTTGTATCGAAATATACTATTTCCAGCAATCAAAAGTTTTTGAAAAACGTGTAAAATTCCATAAAGAAAAATAAAACTTGATTTTCTTCTCTAAAAGAGTGTATAAATCATGCCCTAAATGTTCGAATTTTATGTTTCTCGATTTTACGAATATCTTTCGATTAAATAGTCTACAAAATTTGGTATTAAATGACCGGACAAAAAAACAGCCTAAAAATTAAAAGTTCCCTATTTTTAAAATTGGACATCGGATTCGTAATTAGCTAACAATAAACCCCCGATAGAAACGAATTATAAGCAAGTTAGATAAGTTTTTATAGAGTACCTACCATATTAGATTCGATATCTCGTCATATTAGATCCGCCATTTTAAATTTCGAAAATGTGACATCAGATTCGTAATATGCGATCTAAAAAACACCCAAGTGAAAAGTTTCAAGCGAATCCGTTAAATTTTTTAAAAATATGTCGCCATATTACATCCGTCGAAACTTAAAATTGTTGTACCATAGTGAAAAAAGTCGGATCGGATTGGGTGTAGAATATTTTGAAAGGTGATTAATTGTACTTTATTTTAAAATTTGTTCCAATGATAAAAA
This sequence comes from Leptopilina myrica (nomen nudum), assembly GCA_032872475.1. Taxonomy (NCBI): domain Eukaryota; kingdom Metazoa; phylum Arthropoda; class Insecta; order Hymenoptera; family Figitidae; genus Leptopilina; species Leptopilina myrica (nomen nudum). Next base: position 39,803,752 of record CM065459.1, on the reverse strand, counting down.
AAAATTTGTAGATTTTATTGAGAGTCGAACGTTGCCAAAAATGGCCTTTTTCACTCTTTTAGGTTAGAATATCTCAGAATCCTGACGTGATAGAGCAATTTCGCTGTCAGTTTTGGATTCAGGGCGATAAATTACATCGGAAATGATTTATCCCGTTTCTGGGTCTGACAAAATTCTAAATTTTATAGGCCTGTGTAATTGATATTATTAGAATTAAAAATTTATATTGGAATTGAAAATTGATATTACTGACAAGAAAATTGAAAATTGATTTTGGAATTGATAATTCATATAGGTTACAAGAAAATTGAAGATAAAGAAAGTAGGAAAAATTGGAAATATAAACAAATAAGATAAAATTGAAAAAAATCTTTTGAATAAAAAGACGTTTAATTATTTAGAAATAATTTTTATGACACCTGTTAACTTTACGAAATAAAACCATGGCTAATAAACAAGAATTGTTTAGTTCAAGTGATAAAAATTATGATATAATTGATAATACAAATGCAATGTTGCATGATGACCATATGCATAAATTTCAGAAACGTTTAGAAAGACAATCAAATTCGTTTTATAATATGCAAAGCACTTTGTGTTTACAATACTTGACATGATAATTCCAATCGAAAAAAAAGAGGCACATTCAAATACTTTTTAGTGGTTCCTTTAAATCTGGTCATTGGATTTGCACTTATTATGATGGGACAAGAGCAAGACTTTACATTTTTAAATAAATTATTTGATTCGATTATATCCATTTAAACCACCAGTGGTATTTTCAATAGTTCATCAACAACCGATAGGTAGTGTTGATTGTGGAGTATTTGCAATAGCATTTGCAACTTCGTTATTTTTTACTGAAATGCCAAACACTCTTTATTATGATTATTGTCATATGAGAAATCATTTGAAGTTAATTTTTAAAAATAATTGTTTAAGTCGGTTTCCGATTGAAAAAAATTCTATTAACCCACGTTTATTTGTTAAGTATGATTGACAGAGTCTTTTAAATGATTCATTTGAAGAACTCCGATGTAAAAAAATAAACAACCAACAAATTATTGATACAAAAATTCCATGTGGTACAATTTTGAATAATACAAAGGAAATTAATAATCCTTTAAAAATGCAAGAATATAGTGCTATACTCAATTCCAAAAGTAAAATTAAAAATATATTTCATTCAGATAAAGTAGACGTTTGCTCTAAAAAAATTGAAACAAGTAAGTTAAAATTCCACCGACAACATCCGGATAAAAGAAATTTTGAAGTTATCAATAATGCAGTAGACTTTTTTCATAAACAAAGTACTGTACAATGTCAAAAAGAATATAAAAAGTCTGATTCTTGGTATTCATGATCGTAATATCAAAATCCATCAAGATGTGTAAGAGAAAATTTATCCACAAGAATCGGTGACATACACACACATACATGCATCCGGACATTTGTTCCTCTCGACGAATTATATATACTACACTTGAAAATTTGTAAAAATAATTGATTCTAAAAAATTCGGAAATCGACATCACTATAAGGCTTCCTTTATGAGGAAGCAAAAAGGATTATTAAAGAGTAAAAATTTGTCCAGAGAAGTTAATGATTCAAATGCTGATAACACAAATAAATCAAATCCCACAATAATGAATATACATGATAGTGTGGAGAAATCAATTTCTTTATTCAAAACTATCCCAAATAGTGCAGCAGAAAATCAAAGAAATTATCGAGCCAGACAAAAATTGAAAAGAAAAATTAATAATATAAATAATTTAGACGAAATAGATGTTTCGTTTACGAAAATAAAAAAGAGTAAGGCAGAATACCAAAAAAAATAAAGAGAAAAAATGAAAATAAAAAATAAAATGAAAAAAACTCTTTTTTTGCTGATTCGAAAGAGGAAAATTCGAATCAATCTATTGATTTAATAAATACATTTAATACACAAAAATCAATTGTTTCTCTGTCAACCATAGCAAATGACAAAGTTATTTAAAATCAAATGTTAATGAAAATTATCTGAGAAAATTGAATTATTATTGTATTTATTTATTTATCTTTACCACCACGTGAATTACATTTAAGAATTAATTTTGTTATGCTTTTTAGAAATCTTAGTATTAATGAAGGATTATCATTATTATTATTATCATTATTCCAGAATAATGATATTACTCAGTATTGTAAATAATATGTAGTTTTAACCATTTTTAACATATTACCGACACAACTTGTAATTGTTTCTTAAGAACTTCTATTTGCAAATATTCTTTTTCCAATTGCAACCTTAACAAATCGATTTCTAATTGATTCTTTTCCTTTAAATACATCTTCTGTAATTCCAGTAATTTGTGTTTCGCCGATGCTAAATCCACGAACGATTGAGTTCTTTCTGTGTTTTTCATTTTCCCTGCGTTGTGCTTTCTATTCATTCCTTTATATAACACAGAATTTGCAGTGGAATGCTTTGTTGACGGCGATTTCAAACAGGGCGATTGATTTTGAATATTTTCGACCTAAAAATAAATAAAATTTTATGCATTTTTTATTATTTTTTAATAAATTGTAAACGTAAAATATACTTTTCTGCTTATATTCTGCTGACTTGCAATCACAGGTACACTGCAAGCAGAATCAAATGGTAGCAAACTTTTTGTACTGGTTTCCCCAACAGTAACAATTGGTTGACTTGCGCCTGGTATCTTTTAAATCAAATTATTAAATTTTTGTTAAAAGGTTAAATCATTTGAAAACGTTAAATAATTGTTTGTTATACAATACAAGTGCATAAAATTATCCTAGTTATGAACACGTTTTAAGTGCATTATTCTCATGCTCTTTGACCTCAAAGTGTGTAATTGTAATGCACTTTGAAGTGCATAAAATATAAAATGCCTATTAATTACACACTTTAATGTCAAAGTGCATGAATATTATTCACATTGATTTACAGAGTACAAATTTGTAGCAATAGCTTTATGAATTTTTTTATATTTTAATTTTATTTTTTTTACGTCGAATTCGAAAATCCATTCGGGTTCTTCTGCACTTTTTTCATGTTTCAAAATTTCAGTTCTGCATGCTTTATTTAACAGGTTCACATAATTTTCGTCATCCACTTCTACAAATGAAATTTTTATTTATACACTATATGATTTATAAGTTTTTTAATATCATTAATATTATTCATATATTTCATTAGAATAGAATATTAATTATTTGTTGCCTGCAATGTAGTCGCTATCAAACGGATTCAGTAAACTTGTTACCGTTGCTTCGATTCGATTTTTTTCTTGAAAAATATCAAACTTTTATTAAATTAAAAATCAATATTTATTTTATAATTTTGTATGAAAATCAGTAGGAATATTAGTAGATTTATCCATTGACGTTAGATGCTTCCACATGCCTTTAAGTATTCAAAAATTACTTATTTATTTAATTATTAATTTAACTTTAACTTATTTACAATAATTTTTAATAAGGTTTTTTTATTTCGTCTTACCTGTTAAATGAACCTGTTTTTCTAAAGAAGCGAAATGTTTGCGAGTACCGCGTTTTAAATTTTCCTATAAACTCTTGAGACTCCGAACGTCACGGTAAATTCCAGTACCGTTGCTATTAAATTCCTGGGCAATTTTTATCCAAGTATCATTTTTTATTTTCACATTCACGGCATCGCTTTCTTTATTTTCAATAATTTGTTTGTATTTCGTAACTAACACCGATAAACTAGATTTTTCTGATGGCAAAAAATTTGGTGACCTTTTTTCTGCCATTTTTTAATATTTTGACAATATAATTTATTATATTAAAACTGATTAAATTTTATAAAATAAAGCGTTGCAAAACCATAATATATCGAACACGTGGTGACTTTGTGAGGAAAATTCTACAGAGCTCCACAAACGTGTACTTTTTGTTAGGATTGACCAATGACAATAGAGAAAGTAATGTTATTGCGAACAGAGTATACGTTTAGCTAACCATGGCTTATATCGTGTTGGTGGAACGCATAGCCGGTTAAAGTCAACTTAACAGCGCCTTTAATTTCAGCGGACCGTCAGCTAATCGATCCTTTAACTACGAGTTGGTAGAACCTGGCATTAATGAAACTACTAAAGTAGCAAGATTGTTATTGACATTGCCAATTTCTTTCGATCCATTCGTTACCGTGATACAAACATTATCAGACGAAAATCTAAATCTCGCGTTTGTAAAACAAAATCAGAAAAATTAATTTTTCTATTGGATTCTGGAGCGACAGATCACCTAGTCAATGATATGGATGTTTTTACGGACATTACTGATTTTGATATTCCAATCATTATCGCCGTTGCAAAGCAGAATGAAACCATCACAGCAACCAAAAGAAGAACCATAATGGCTATCACAAATTGTGGAATTTTAGTAATCTTGAAGGATGTCCTATATGAGGCATTTTACGTGTAATGTCCTAAGTTGAAATTTCAACTTCTTGAAAAAAATTTAAACTCGGGGAATTTGTTGTTCTATCAAGTAGAAATGTGCCCCAAAAAATATTTTTGACTTTTTCGAAAATTTGAAGGGGGTAGAGGGGGGCCAATTTGATTAATTTTGCTAACACCGGCTACTTGATAGAACAATAAATTCCCCGAATTTCTATTTTTTTCAAGAAGTTGAAATTTCAACTTAGGACATTACACGTAAAATGGCTCATATACACCAGAGGTGCCGTATAATCTTCTATCCGTACGTCGCATTCAACAGGCTAAAATGAGTGTCATTTTTGGTCAATCAGAAGAAGTAACAATTGCGAAAGAGAGCAACATAATTGCTTTCGGTAAGTTACTAAACAATTTAATTTCCATTGATTGAACTTTAAAACTTTAAAAATAAAAACACTTCATTAAATTCTTATAAAATCTGATATGGTCGTTTCGGTCACACTGGGAAGTTAAAATTTCTTGAAATAAAAAGAAATTACTTATTTAATGATAATAATAAAATCAAAACAATTAACCCAACCGAAGATATCTGTGAAGCTTGTATATATGAAAATCAAGTACGCCTTCCTTTTTCAAAGGAAAGGGACAGATCTCACATTTTACGATCTATATTTGCCGTCCATTTAGATTTATGCGGTCCGATCACATTAACTACAATAGATGATAAATAATATTTTGCAACTTTTATAGATAAGTTAACTCATTATACTACTGAATATTTGCTTTCAAGTAAGAATGAAGTCTTTAATATTTTTCTAGATTATGTGGCTAAGGTCGAAACGCATTTTAATCTGAAAATCGCACACTTATATTGTGATAATGGAACTGAATACAAGACTAATTTTAAAGCATTTAAGAACTTTTTGTTTTATAGCATATGTTCTTGATAAAAATAAAAAAGGTAAATTTGATAAAAGATCTAGTAAAGGGATTTTTGTTGGATATGAACCTAACGGCAATACAATTTTTATTTTCGAATCTGGTAAAATTATTAGATCCACAGATGTAATATTTGATGAATTAAATTTTAAAAATTCTAAACCCTGAACAAATATCAAATATCATTTTTCAAGAGAAAAAATAAAACAAAAAGAAATAATCCTTAAATATACACTCGGGTCGCAAAGTTTCAGTACATTTGGACTTTTACTTGTAAATGTTCGCTTTACTTCAAATTCAAATATTTCTGTAAAAATAGATGCTACAGCTATCAAACTAGGATCATTTTAAAGCTCAATAAATTTAGAGTCAAATAGGCAAAAAAATAACTAATTTAATATTGTAAATTTGAAAATATAATTCTTTAAAGTTAGAGATTTTTTATGAAAATTGCGATTTCGGAATATGGAGTTTAAGCGAACGCCAATTAATGAAAAAATTTCTTTAAGATTTGACAGTTTTACAATATAATGTACAAATTTCACTCTTTAATTCGAGACCAAAATCTTTTATAAGTATTCAATATTTGCCTTAAATTCTGTAAAAATAATTACTCTTGCTTTCTAAAGTTTTCAAGGAATATAAATTGCAAATTCGTCATTTCTGTTCACTTGTTTTATCAATTAACCAAATTTTTGAAAAATGTGCATCTCTTTTTTATTGTAAAATTTAAAAAATTGCACCTTGAAATAAAATAAGTAATAATGCGCGTTAAAATTTGTAACATTATAAGAAGAGGGATAAATTTCATGTAAATAATTTAAATTTACTACAGTCAAGAGGTTCAATATTTTTCAAAAGTGTGGTTAATTGATAAAACAAATGAATAGAAACGACGAATTTGCAATTTATATTCTTCGAAAAATTTAGAGCAAGAGAAATTATTTTTATACAATTTGAAAAAAATACTTCATATTTGTAAATGATTTTTGTCTAGAATTAAAAAATGAAATTTGTACTTGTTATTGTACAACTGTCAAGTCTTAAAAAAATTTTTTCTTCAATTGGCGTTCGCTTGAACTCCAGATTCCGAAATCGCAATTTTCATAAAAAATCTCTAACTTTAAAGAATTATATTTTCAAATTTACAATATTAAATTGGTTATTTTTTTGCCTATTTGACTCTAAATTTATTGAGCTTTAAAATGATCCTAGTTTGATAGCTGTAGCATCTATTTTTACAGAAATATTTGAATTTGAAGTAAAGCGAACATTTACAAGTAAACAGTCAAAATGTACTGAAACTTTGCGACCCGAGTGTATTTCCACAGACGAGCAATTGGCAGACACATTCACGAAGCCTTTACCAGCTGTAAAATTCTTGAACTTCAGAAATCAAATTGGTCTAAAAGAATAGTAACTAAGTCAAATACATTTATCAAGTTAAAATAATTTTTTTAAAGTGGGAGTATTGAGAATTAAAACAAAAAATATCCTTATTAATAAAATCAGACGTCTGTCTGTACATTGCTTAAAACCTAAAACTTTTAGCATAAACAGTTGTTATTGACATAAAGGATTCCAGAAATAGTCGTAAAAATTTTAATGTATGTATGTATGTATGTATGTATGTATGTATGTGTGTATGTATGTATGTCTGTCACAGAAGCTTTGTTCCCTAATAACACAAAAACGCTTCTACCGATTTAAACTAAATTTGGCAGAACGTTAGACCTTAGGCCAAGGAAGTTTTATAAATTTATAGATTTGAAAAATATTAATTGGAACTAAAGGTGTTCAATTTTTAAAAAAAAATCAAAAATTTTCAAATTTTACATTAAAAAAAATGCTTTTAAACTTTCTATAATTGAGTACAACATGTTTTTTTAGTCATTATTCAAAATAATTTTGCCAAAACTAATGCCTTATAACCAAGATGTAAGTATAAAAATGTTTTCAAAAAATTTAAAAAATCGAAATTTTTCAAATTTTATATTTTTTAATAAATTGCTTTTAAATGATCTATAATTAATTGATACATGTTATTAAGTCAAATTTTAGCATAATTTTCCAAAAAATTGTGACCTTTAACTTAAATGTAAATATAAAAATGTTTTCAAAATATCGAAATTTTTTAAACTTTACATTTTTTAATATATTACTGTAAAACGCTCTATAATTGAGTTTTACACGTCATTTAGTCACATTTTAGCATAATTTTGAAAAAAATACTATTCCATATCTAAGATGTAAGTATAAAAATGTTTTCGAAAAATTTTAAAAAACGAAAAAATTATAATTAGTAGCTCCAATTAATATTCAATTAATATTTTTATTTAATACTTATTAATAAAATCAGACGCCTGTCTGCACATTGCTTCAAACTTTAAAATTTTAGCATAAATAGTTGTTATTCACATAAAGGATTCCAGAAATAATCTTAGAAATTTTAATGTATGTATCATGGATTGTTTTTAAACTTTCTATACTTGAGTATTACATGTTATTTTGGCACACTTTAGTATAATTTTGAAAAAAATACTATCTTGTAACTAACATATAAATATAAAACTATATTTATGATGATATTAAAAAATATTATGCTACTGGGAAAAAACTTCGATAATAAAATGTTTTGTTATTTTAATTCTAGATTTAACTTTTAGAGATTTTTTGAGCATTGTAAAGGCAAAAGTTAAACAAGGTGTTTATTATTATTTCTGTTTTACAAACTATCAGGTTTCTCCCAGCTTTGTCAAAATTTTTTTAGGTGTATTTTTTTATCAAATGTAAATTTTCTTAATAAGTATTAACGATAAATAAAACTTCAAATGGCTACTAAAATTCACATATTTTATAAAAACACTCTTTGATGGGTTTTTGTTTTTACTAATACTTTTAACAGGGGTTTTACCAACTGGAAAAAGCGGGAAATATGCAGGAATTTAATTTAATCAGGAAAAACTGTGAATTCAGCGTATGCAATATAGGTCTTATTTTAGATTTTATCAATTATAATACAATTAGTTCGAATTCGACTTTTTTGTCGAATTAGTTAGTCTAAAATTAGTAGAAATTTTGGATTTACTTATAATTATTAATTATTAACTATATTAAAGTCCGTAGTCTGAAATTCTGTCTGTCAGAGTATGAGAGAGAAAGCATGATAAGGAGAAAGAGAGGGAAGTATCGTCTCTTCTTTCAATTAGAAGTAGGGGTGAAAGAGAGACAAATAGTTAAGAAAGTAACGCCTACTTTTTTGGCAGTAACAGGTAGAAGGAGTGGGTACAAGAATGGTAGTAGGGGCGAGATAAGTGGGGACTTTTGCATTTAAGCGAAAATACCAAAGGGCGTAATGTTTCCTTATTGGTATATAATTTTCCATCTCTCAGTGACAGTGCAGAAAAAAATAAGTGAGGTTTTTCACTTTTAAGGGAATCTTTAATGTATGAATTTCAGCTGTGAAGTGAAAGTTTTTTAAGTGAAAAATTTTGTTTAACGTGAAATTTGTGATTTTTTTCTGATTTTGTAATTTAATTACAAAATCTTATAACTTGTGATTTAGTTATAAGTTATTTCTTATAACAATAAAAATAATAGTTTGTTTCTAGTGCAAGTTGTGATATGCAGCGCATTTGATTATGTTTTGTTCTTAATTTTTTTGTGATTTATGTTTAAAGTGTGATAGTTTTTGAATAAAAATTTGTGTGTTAGAAGTTATTTTTATAAATTTATTTTTCTGTTACTGTTAATAGACGTTTAAGTTGTAATGAGTGAGATGCAGTGATTTTTTCTTAAGGTGAAATGTGATACGTAGTGAATATATAATTGCTGTTAATAGACGTTTAAGTTGTAATGAGTAAGATGCAGTGATTTTTTCTTAAGCTGAAATGTGATGCGCAGTGAATATAATTATATATTTTTGTTATTTTTTGTTTATATTACATGTAAATGAAAATATATGAGTAATTATGCGATTTATGAGTTACGTCTGAGACTTATGATATATATATATATATATATATATATATATATATATATATGAGATTTATGATTTATATACATGAGATCTATGAACAATATATGCGATTTATGAGATATATGCGAAAGTTGATAAGTATTTATATGAGTTTATGCGTTCTATAAGACTAATAAATTACAAAAATATGGCAAACAGAAAACGTTGTGTTACTTTGAGTAAAAAAAATTTTCAAATTATAGAGAATGAAAATGGATGGTTAACGGATGATAACATACATGAATTTGCAAAATTGTTAAGAAATGTTTCAAATTCTGTTTTCAATATGCAGAGTACTTTATATTTACATTGTCTTGATAATATTATTCCGATTCAAATAGGTGAAAAGCATATTCAAATACTGTTTAGTGGTTTGAATGAATCTGGTCATTGGATATGTACTTTTTACGATGGAGAAAAAATTTATATTTTTGACAGTTTGAATAAAGGTTGTTTAAACCCTGATCAAAAAATATATTTAAATAGATTATATCCTTTTAAACCTCCAGTAGTTTTTGTAGCTGTTGATGAACAGCCAACTGGCAGTGTAGATTGTGGAGTATATTCAATAGCGTTTGCGACATCATTATATTTTAATGTGATGCCGAATAACTTAAATTATGTTCGCGAATGTAGTGCAATGAGAAATCATTTAAAAGAAATGTTTAAAAAGAACACTTTGACTGTTTTTCCGTCAGTAAGAACATCCAACGTTAGACGTATGATTATCGAGTATGATTGGGAGTGTCTTTTTAAAGATCGAAGAACAGAACTTGTACCTAAGAAACGAAATTCTTTTTTAAATACTGTTATTAATATTAATAACAATACTAATATGAACAGAAAATGTTCAACAGAATATTTAGATATCAATAAAGAAAATGATAAAAGGATACTTCATGCAATAAAAAATAGAGAAAGAAAAAGGACAGCAAGGCTTGAAGAAACATATGAATAGAGAATAATTAGATTAGAGAATGATAGATTGAGAAAACGTTGTCGTCGAGAAACAGAAACGTTAGATGAAAAGAAAAAACGTCTACAAAATGATTTAAAATATAAAAATAAAAACAGAATATTATCTTTAGAAACTGATGATGGAAAAAAAAGTAAAAAAAAAATTTAGAAAATGAAAAGAAAGAATTAGTTTTAGAAACAAAGTTTGAAACTATAAATCGAAAAGAAAATAATTTAAAATCTAAAACCAAAAAATTATCTTCAGAGTCGGATGATAAAATGAATGATCGTCAAAAAAGAAAATTCCCTTCTGAAACAGAGAATGAAAGGGAAATTCGTCAACAAAAAAATTTGAAATGTAAGAAGACTAAATTAGCATTGGAAACGGATGTTAAAAAGGAGCAGCACCAAATAAACAACTTAATGAATAAAAAAGTAGTAAATTATTAGAAACAATAGGAGTTGGAATTATTTCTTTTGAATTTTTTGATGAATGTAAATTTGAACAAAATTATTTGGGTTTGATGGATGTTAAGTGCGTCTTTTGCGCTGCATTACATTTTATGTGTGAAAGACCATCAGATAAAAAATTTAGTAGTTGTTGTCATAAGGGAAAAGTAAAATTAGACGATTTAAGTGACTATCCAATTTATTTACGAAATTTACTAAATGATTCCAATTCTGAAGGTAAAAATTTTAGGGAAAATATTCGTTCTTATAATAGTTCTTCTGCTTTTGCCAGTATGGGTGCTAAATTGGAAATTCCTAAAGGAAATGGTCCTTATGTTTTTCGTATACATGGACAAGTGTATCATAATACATATGCTCTTCATCCTAATGATGGTAACAGTCTAAAATATGGCCAGCTATATATTCTTGATACTAATGAAGCAGTGTCAGAACGATTAAAAAATGAATCGAATAAAAAATGTTTGCCATCATTATTAGAAGGAATAGATAAATTACTAAGACATGTTAGTCCATATGCAGAAGGATTTAAAATGATGAGAGAAGTAGAATTAGAAGAAGAAACTAGAGCAAAATTGGAAAATAAACCTGTAAGAGATATTCAAATGTGGATCAAACGCGATAGGTCATTAAATCAAAAAAAATTTAATGCTCCATCCTGTAATGAAATAGCAGTCGTATTTGTCAGTGAAAATAGTGAACCTCCTGTGAAATGTGATATATGTATACATCCAAAAGGTTCTGAAAGTATTCCAATTTCCATACTTAGTGCAAACGCTGATCCTATGATATATCCTTTAATGTTTCCCTTAGGTGATCGAGGATGGACAGTAAACATCAAGCAAATTAATAGTGTTCGTAATGTTACTGCTTTACAATTTTATATGCATCGCCTTTCTTACAGAAGAACATTTAATCCATGTATACAAATGGGAAAATTGAGTCAACAATTTATAGTTGATATTTGGTCAAAAGTAGAAGGTGGGCGTATGAGCTATAATTATTTAAATCAAACTCAATTTCGAGTTGAAATGTATTGTGGATTAATGGATTATTTACATAATAAAGCAAAAGAAGAGAATGTTCGAGCGGGGAGAATTACTATTTTACCATCAACATTTACTGGCGGACCACGATATTATCAACAATGTTTTATGGATGCTATGAGATTAGTACAAGAATTTGGAAAACCAGATTTATTTATTACAATGACATGTAATCCAAAATGGCGTGAGATTACAGAAAATTTGTTGGATTGTGAAACTGCATCTGATCGACCAGATATTGTTGCTAGAGTTTTTCAACAAAAAGTAAAAGAGCTAATGAGTGAATTAAAAGATAAACAAATTTTTGGACCAGTCATTGCATATATATATGTAATAGAATTTCAAAAGCGCGGATTGCCTCATATACACTTAATTGTCTTTTTACAGAAAGAGTTTGCTATTCGTGATGCAGAAATTGTAGATAAAATAATATGTGCAGAAATTCCTGATGAAGAGAAGAATCCAGAACTTTTTAATATTGTAAAGCAGTTTCAAATTCATGGACCTTGTGGAAAACAAAACATGAATTCGCCTTGTATGAATCCTGAAACAAAAGTTTGTATGAAAAATTATCCTAAACCATTTTCATCAAAAACAAATTATGAATCAAAAAATTTTCCGGAATATAAACGAAGAAATGATGGTAAAAACATTATTTTTTACAATAAAGATGGATCTATTAAATGTACTGCAGATAATTCGATGGTTGTATCATATAATCCATATTTAAGTAAAAAATTTACATGTCATATTAACGTTGTAGCATGTGGTAGCATAGGTGGTATTAAATATTTGTTCAAATATTATTACAAAGGTCATGATTGTGCAATAATAGGTTATAAAGATGACAATCAGGTAATGCATTATGATGAAATTCAAAATTATTTAAATACGCGCTATGTGTGTGCACCAGAAGCAATGCATAGACTTCACGAATTTAATATGCACGAGCAATCACATGCAACGTATAGATTAGCTGTACATTTGCCTAATCAACAATCAATATGTTTTCAAGAAGGAATGGAGCAAACTGCAATTGAGAAATTCAAAAATACAATGTTAACAGCATGGTTTCAATTAAATAGAAAAGATCCTGATGCACGAAAGTATTTATATTCAGAAATACCACATAAGTATGTTTTTGTTGAGTCATCTAAAATTTGGAAAAAAAGAGAACGAATTAATAAACCCATACTTTGTCGAATGTATTTTGTAAGTCCAAAAGATATTGAAAGATATTTCTTGAAAATGTTACTACTTCATGCACGGGGTGCTAAATCGTTTGAAGATATGAGAACATATGAAGGTATTACATACAATACTTATACAGAAGCAGCACGTGCAAGAAATTTGTTGGTAGACGATAATGAGTGGGATAATTGTTTGAGTGAAGCCGTGTGTATGAAATTTCCTAAAGAACTTTGTCGTTTATTTGCATATATATGTGTGTTTGGTTTGCCTGTAAATGCTGTTGATTTATGGAATAAGTTTAAAGTATACATGATTTTTTATAATAATTTACCTGTAGAAGTATCGCATCAAAAATCATTAGTTTTAATTAATGAAGTATTTAATTTTCATGGATTTACGTTAAATCAATTTGGTTTACCAAATATCGATCTAAAAGTTCTTAAAGATTATAATTCTGTTAGTAAGGAAGATAATGCGTTAACATTACAATTGCTTAAAGATGAAGCTGATACTCTAATCAAAAGTTTGAATGATGAACAGCGGCAAGTTTTTAATGATGTTATGATGGCCGTACATAATGATGAATGTGGTAGTGATATTTTTTTCTTGATGGGCCTGGAGGAAGTGGTAAAAGCTATTTACACAATACAATTATTACTACAGTTGAAAGTGAGGAAATGGTAGTTTTATCAGTTGCTTGGACTGGTATAGCGGCTAATCTTCTAAAAGGAGGACGAACGTCACATTCTATGTTTAAATTCCCTATACCAATCAATGAAGATTCAACATGTAATATAAGTGGAATGTCGAAACATGCTGAACTTTTAAGGAGTGCAAAAATTATTATTTGGGATGAAATTACAATGGCCCCAAAATATGCTTTACAAGCAATGGAATCTATGTTAAGAGATATTACAAAATGTAATAAACCGTTTGGAGGTAAAGTTATTTTGCTTTCAGGAGATTTTAGGCAAACTTTGCCAATTGTTCCGCATGGTAGTCGCACTCATATTGTTGAGGTATGTGTAAAAAATAGTAAATTGTGGCAATACTTTGAAACTAGGTCTTTGAAGATTAACGTTAGATTACATGAGAATCAGATAAAGTTTTCAAATTGGTTATTAAATGTTGGTGATGGAAAACCTCAAAGTACGTTTGAAAAAGAAAATGATGTACTAGAAATTCCGCAGGAATTAATCTCGAATGGGAATTTAATTGATGAAATATATGGGCCATCGATAAATCCAAATGATGTAAGTGTTTATTCTTCTTGTATTCTATCATTGACTAATTCAGAAGTATTAAACTTAAATGATCGTATTTTGTCAAAGTTAGAAGGACAAGAAGTAATTTATTATAGTATTGATTCACATGTAGCTGACGATGATGAAAAAGATGTAAATAATATTGTTCCAGTAGAATTTTTAAATAGTTTAACACCAGATGGTATGCCTCCTCATAAATTATCCTTAAAAAAAGGATGTATAATTATGCTTTTAAGAAATATGAATTTGGTTCAAGGATTATGTAATGGGACTCGATTAGTTGTAAAATCTTTATTGAAACACGTTATTGCTGCAGAAATAATTACTGGAAAATCTAAAGGTGAAATAGTTTTTATTCGTCGTGTTGATTTATCTCCTTCAGAACATATATTTCCTTTTAAAATGGTTAGAAGACAATTTCCAATCAGACTTGCTTATGCAATGACTATCAATAAATCTCAAGGACAATCTTTTGATAAAGTAGGAATATTTCTATCTATTTCTGCATTTGGTCATGGTCAAGTTTATGTTGGTTGTTCCAGAGTCAAATCTAAAGAAAATTTAAAAATTCAAGTCCTTGATAATGTTGTAGTCAAGAACTTAAAATATCCGGAAAAATTATACATTAAAAATATTGTTTTCCATGAAATACTTTGATAGTATGTTTATGTTATATAATAATTAACTATATTAATCTTCGTATTTCAAAATTCATTCTGTCTGTCAGAGTATGAGAGAGAAAGCACGATACAGAGTAAGAGAGGGAAGTATCGTCTCTTCTTTCAGTTTAGAGTAGGAGCGAGAGAGAGGCGAATAGTTAAGAAAGTAACGCCTACTTTTTTTCGTTTGGGCATCATGGTTTTCTTTATTTTCAGTGACATATAGAAGGAGTGAGTAAAGGAGTGGTAGGGGAGTTAAAAGTGAGGACTTTTACATTTAAGCGAAAATACCAAAGGGCGTAATGTTTCCTTATTGGTAGATAATTTTCCATCTCTTTATGACAGTGTAAAGAAAAAATAAGTGGGGCTTTTTACTGGTGAGGGAATCTCTAATATGAATTTCGGCTGTAAAGTGAAAGTTCTTCAAGTGAAAAATTTCCTAATTATTTAATGGAAACATTTTTTGCGATTTTGTAGTTTAATTACAAAATCTTGTGACTTATAATTTAATTACAAGTTATTTCTTATAATAATAAAAATTGTAGTTTGTTTTAAGTGCAATTTGTAATATGCATTGCATTTAATGATATTTTGTTGTTAGTTTTTTGTGATTTACGTTTAAAGTGTAATTTGTTATAATTAGTGAATTCTTTAAGTACTTTTTTATACAGTTTCTTACATGAAAACTGTAATTTCTGTTTAAGTTGAAATTTGTGGTACGTAGTGAACTAAATCATATCAATTTGTTAATTTTTTGTGATTAAAGTTTAAAGTGTAATATATTTTGAAAAAATTGTGTTTTAGAAGTTATTTTTATAAATATATTTTTATGTTCCTGTTAATAGACGTTTTAAGTGCAAAGAGTGAGACGTAGTGATTTTTGCTTAAGTTGAAATTTGTGATTCCTAGTGAATATAATTATATATTTTTATTATTTTTATGCTTATATTTACATCCAAATATGAGTAATTTCTTATGAGATTTATGAATTACATATGAGAATTCTGATATATATATATATATGAGATTTATGAGTTATATATGAGATATATGAGCAATATAAGAGATTTATGAGATATATGCGAAAGTTGATGAGTATTTACATGTGTTCATGAGTTCTATAAGACTAATAAATTTAAAAATCATGGCAAACAAAGAAAGTTGTGTTACATTGAGTAAAAACACATTTTAAAATTATAGAGAATGAAGATGGATGGTTAACAGATGATCTCATACATGAATTTGCAAAATTGTTAAAAAATGTTTCAAATTCTGTTTTGATGGTTAACGGATGATCACATACATGAATTTGCAAAATTGTTAAAAAATGTTTCAAATTTTGTTTTCAATATGCAAAGTACTTTATATTTATATAGTCTTGATAATATTATTCCAATTCAAAAGGAAAAAAGTTTTGTTATTCTTATTGTAAATTTTACATTTTTAAAATAAAACTATATAAATATCAATTTGGAATAGTAATGGATTCTTCGTAAATATATTTAAGTTTACTATAAAAATATGTATGGGGATCCTCAAACCATGTGGCCAAGGAGAATAAATAATGTATAATTATTTTTCAAGAAAAATTAAACAGTAATTAAAACTTTTGAGTTCATTATATGTTTATGAAAATTTACTTTTAAGGGGAGTAAGGTTTGAAAATTTTTAATGAATGCATAATATCTACAGAATATTAGGTTAAAATCTCAAGTCAATGGAAGCAAAATTGACAAAGTTATGAATATTGTAGTTCCATAGATAGGTCCAGACTTCATATTTTTTTATTAAATAATTATTTATAATTTGTTTATTTTTGAAATGAGCAATATTTTCCAATACAATACTTATTTATGATACAAGTGTTTAAGTTTACAGTTTTCTGCGTGTAAAATTAAATTTTACAGGTTAATGTTGCAAAAACAAAATTTAACATATTTGTGGCATAAAAACCTTATTTAGACTACATTGTTAAGGGATTGATTAATTTAAATAAGCCTTACTATAATTTTTTCTTCATTTTTTATAAAAAGTACACCTTCATACAAAGATTCTAAAAAATTTGTTTAAATTACATTTTTTATAAGGGATTGTCCGTAAAGCATGTAATATATATTTTCGGTAATATAGACTTCCCCGATGACCCCTTAAAACGATTATTTTTTTCAATAAATATAATTAATTTACATATTTATAATTATACCAATAATAATAAAACTTACCTTTAAAAATTCTCTATTCACTACATTATTGTAATTTAAAAGTTTTATTTCACAATTGAACAAAAACAAATAGAAAATTTAGGCGCGCTTTAGCGCGCAATTTTGCTAGTACTATAATTAAATTTCTACAAATAATTGACAAACATTGTTTTCTGCATTTTAATTAATTAAAAATTAATTATTTGATGATAAAAAGTCAATCACTGATTTAAAATAGTAATATTTTTCTAATGAAATAGTTGATGATAGCTGATTATTTTTTTTCCGGTCGAATTAAATTCCCCACTATTTTCCATTTTGGAGACTGGTAGACACACTATTAAATGTATTTGAAAAAAATAAATCCGTCGAAGACGGGTACGACAGCTAGTTATATATAAAATAGTAATCTCCAATATTCTAAAGTATTATTTTTTTTAGATATTATTTGTAACTCTACGAGACTAGATTGTATTTTTTCTTTACAGTATAAATGTATATACATTCCCTCTCTGCTTTTATTATTGTTTTTGGCGCCTTGAAAGGGACTCAAGTAAGAAGGTCTCCAACAAATATATTCTTGTAGTTTAGTTTAAGTTTATCTTTCGACTCTATCAGAATAAAGTCGTTCTTCAAAATCTAATGTGTTTTTTTATAACTATCTTTACTAATTTACAATAAAGTAGTACAAATTCTGCGCGCTACGCGCGCCCATTTCATATTCTTCGCACTATAAAATCGCTTGCTGGGTGTAAAAACATGATACATCGGATTGGCGTTGAAAAATATGATACCTAGGATTTGACTTGAAAAACATGACATATTGTCGCTTGAATTGAAGAACATGGCACGTCGAAAAATAAAATGTTATTTTCAGTTGATACCACTGACCGCTAATTTTAAAATGTGGCATATCTTTGAAACTTTTATGAAACAAATGCTTTCGCTTCATAATATGACAATTTAAAGAAGAAATAGGTTAAATAATTTTCTATACAGTTTATATTGATTTGAGACATTTTATGATTCGTGGTCAGTGGTAATAAGCAGTTGGTAGTAAAACGGTACTCTGGTGCAGAAGACAATCTTTCTATAATTCAATATTGAATTTTTAAATAGAAAGATTTTCAACCATCCCCTTTCAGGGCTAATACATGGCTTCCAACTCTAAAAAAGCAATCAACATACATTCATACGTTTTTTATGGCTAATCAATGGATTCCAACATTATGATATGAGTCTTGAAGTGGCCAATTCAAGCTTCAATTAAAGTCTATGTAGTAGTTTCTGGCACGTCAGGTTTAGGAGAAAAAAATATTGAAAACGCTCAAAAACACGTTTTTTGGGGTCTTTACTCCCACTTTTCTCAAAATCCTGACGTGATGGCCAATTTTTGGACCCGGGATCGTGTTCAGCGTCAAAAAATACTTCGGAAACCACTATCATATCTCATAAAAAAGTAAGCCTTTTTTGTTAACCTGTGTAACAAATGAATCGTAATCAGCGACTCTGACAACCTCAGAGTAAGAAGTTTCCGGTAGATCGAATACATTTTTTAAAATTCGACCGTCATATTGGATCCGCCATTTGGAATTTTTAAAATCTGACTTCAGATTCGTAATCAGCGACCCTGAAAACCCCCGAGTAAGAAGTTTCAGGTAAATTAAATTAATTTTTTTAAATTCGACCTCCATATTGGATATATATATATATATATATATGTAGAAAGGTAAATACCAGGTCCACTACTTTTAAAATACATAAATAGTAATTTTGAGGAAGGATGCCTCACCTTGAATTTATTATAATGCATCCTTCCTCCAAAATACTTTATTAATATAGTATTTTGGAGGAAGGATGCATCACCTTGAATTTATTATAATGCATCCTTCCTCCAAAATACTATATTAATAAAGTATTATGGAGGAAGGATGCATTATAATGAAGTTAAGGTGATGCATCCTTCCTCAAAATACTATATTAATAAAGTATTATGGAGGAAGGACGCATTATAATGAATTTAAGGTGATGCATCCTTCTTCAAAATACTATATTAATACAGTATTTTGGAGGAAGGAGGCATTATAATAAATTTAAGGTGATGCATCCTTCCTCAAAATACTATATTAATAAAGTAATTTGGAGTAGAGTGGACAAAATTTTGCCCTATATGTTTTCGAAAGGTTTTTTCCTCCTCTTTCGAATGGTGTAAAATTTTTTTTTTAATTAACAATTTAAGTTAATTTTTTCAAAATTAAAAATATTTTTGACTTTTTTTTAAAATCGGCATATTTTTTCTCTCTTTCTTTTGCCTTAAAATAAAGCTTATTATATGTACTTTCCATACCCCTTTAGTAAAAAATGCCGTTTTTTTTGTTTTCGAGTTATTAATTAATTAATTAATAAAAATCAGTAAAAAATTACTAAAAAATGAAATACTTTTCAAGCAAATAAACTTTTCTCAATTATGAGCTGATCATCGTAAAGCTGACTAAATTCCGCATCTAACAAATATAAATAAATATATTTTTATAAATAATTGTTAAATAAATAAATAATCAAAAATTTATTTATTAATTAACTAATTAATAGTAGTAAAAAATTACTAAAAAATTAAATATTTTTCAAGAAAATAAACTTTTTTTAATTATGAGTTTATCATCGGAAAGCTTACCAAATTCCGCTTCCAGCAATCATAAACTCAACTGTTTTTTATAAATAATTATTAAGTAAATAAATAATTGATTATTTATTTATTCATCAATTATTTATAAAAAAATATATGTAATTACACTCGTTGGATGCGGAATTTAATCAGCTTTACGATAATAAGCTCATAATTGAAAAAAGTTTATTTGATTGAAAAGTATTTCATTTTTTAGTAATTTCTTCCTACTATTAATTAGTTAGTTAATAAATTAAATAATTAATTATTTGAAAACCAATCAAACGTCATTTTTTTCTTAATTGGTATTGAATTTAGACATTTATTGAGCTTTATTTTAAAGCAAAAAAGAAGAAAGAAATGTAATTTTTTTTTAAAAATTAATAAATAAATTTTTGATTATTTATATATTTAACAATTATTTATAAAAAATAGATGTATTCACACTCGTTGGATGCGGAATTTAATTAGCTTTACGATGATAAGCTCATAATTGAAAAAAGTTTATTTGCTTAAAAAGTATTTCATTTTTCAGTAATTTCTTACTACTATTAATTAGTTAAATAATAAATTAAATAATTAATTATTTGAAAACCAATCAAGCGGCATTTTTTTCTTAACCCGTATTGAATGTACACATATTGAGCTTTATTTTAAAGCAATAAAGAAGAAAGAAATGTAATTTTTTTCAAAAAATTAATAAATAAATTTTTGATTATTTATTTATTTAACAATTATTTATAAAAATATATGTATTTATACTTGTTAGATGCGGAATTTAGTCAGCTTTACGATGATCAGCTCATAATTGAGAAAAGTTTATTTGCTTGAAAAGTATTTCATTTTTTAGTAATTTTTTACTGATTTTTATTAATTAATTAATTAATAACTCGAAAACAAAAAAAACGGCATTTTTTACTAAAGGGGTATGGAAAGTACATATAATAAGCTTTATTTTAAGGCAAAAGAAAGAGAGAAAAAATATGCCGATTTTAAAAAAAAGTCAAAAATATTTTTAATTTTGAAAAAATTAACTTAAATTGTTAATTAAAAAAAAAATTTTACACCATTCGAAAGAGGAGGAAAAAACCTTTCGAAAACATATAGGGCAAAATTTTGTCCACTCTACTGTATTTTAGCTACATTAGCTAAAAAATCCACTCTTCACACGTTACCAAAAACTTTTACCCCCTCCCCTCCTGCAATTTTTAATAAAATATTTTAATATTTTGTCGATAAAGTACTCTCCTATAGTACTAAAGATTGTGAAAAAATCAGCCCGATTTGAAGACTTTCAATTTTAAGTTAGGACAATTGAGAAATTTTGCCCCATATGTATGTATATATATACCGTATAATCGAGGTATACAATATGGACAATACAAACCTTTCAACAATAGGGTCTTCGTTATTGAGAAAATATTTGAGGACTTTCTCTTTCAGGTAATATTTTCAAAATAGAAACTAACGATTTAACGCTAGTCCTTTCTCTCTCTATCAAGAAAGAATAATATAAGAACTTCTTCGTCTAAAATTGTTTATCCTTTTCTACACAACTGCAACTGCCATAAGAATCTCTTCGTCTAAAAATCTTACTGTTCCTTACTTCGTCTTTTAATAAAACTGACATAAGACTATCTTCCTTTAAATTTAACCAAGAATTTCTTTCTCTTTTCAAAGTATAGTCCATAAGAATGTCTTCTTTTACATAATTTGCATATCTACTTGTTTCAAATAAGATATAATTTTGTTAAACTCAAAACTTCACTTGTTTGGCTGAAAACAGGGGGTGAAAGTACCCCCTGTCTAAGGCATGAAATGAACATTTCAGTGCTTTTAGCCAAATAAACCATTATTTTTGGTAAGTTTAATGTCAGAAGTCACCAATATACATAAAGAGAGAACTCTTAATGTTAAACAAATAAAAATGTAAAATATCAACCCTCAAAAACTACCCCTTGTACAGTTAAAACCATATAGAAAAGGAAAAAACTATTTTAATCACAGAAAATATTTTTATAAATAAAATATTGACTTTTCATTTACTAATACATATGAAATGTCATATTTACCCTTACAAACAACCCCAACAACAACAAAAAGCAACCCCTTTTATATTTTAAATAAATCCAGTAAACCAGATAAATGAACAGTTTAAACAGAGAAAGACTTTTGAAAATCGACTGGAAGTAATTATTTTATCTTCCGTGATTTTCAGTGCAATGTTCAAAATAAAAAAGTACCCTTATGAAAAAAACAACCCCTTAAGATTTAAAGTGAAAAAAGTAAAAAATCCATTTCAACCAAAGAAAACTATTAAAAATAGTAAACAGTTTATTATGTTTGTAGTTGTTAAAGAAACTACCTCCTACATGTAACAAAAATAAAATATTATTTTAAATATTCGACGCTATTTATAATAAACATCCCTCTAAGTATTAGGCTCATAGAAAGAAAATAACTCATTGAAGATATTGCATGTCTTTAGGCTTGTGAAAACTCTCAAATGTTTTGTTTCAATCTTATTATATTGTTCAAAAACATGCCTGCATTCGCTAGAAAAACATTTTCTACCCAGAGTACGCCACGTGGAGGCTGCAGGTACAAGATTTTGTACTCCTTTTCTTGTTAAAAAAAAAATCTCACCTATTTACATATCTCACCTATTTACATATATACAAGTTGCACTTAGTAGCAAATCTTATTTTAAGGACTTTGCTGCAATGCATCCAAAAAAACTATTCATTGACAGGGTTGTTTCTGTTTCCTGCATCTAACACGCTGTCCAAAAGATCCGTCCAAGGGTATTTCACGTGTTCTTCGTGACGAGCATATCCGAAGTACCATAAAACACTTGCAACGTGAGCACAAGTACCTAAAGTTCTTGCACCCGACTTACAAGTCTTCATTACCATCTCTATAGACTTTATCCTGAATATAAGATGGTGCCAAGTTTACTTGGTATACCCCGAATGTCAAGTGACGCAAATACTCCATAGAAAGATGAGGAAAATATGGAAGATCGTTTTCGTTAAAATGCACCCACTGTGCGTTTCTTCGGAAAAGTTCCTCTTCTTCAACCCTTGTTTTTAATTCATTTGCTGTTTCAGCTTTTAATAACATTTCTGTTGCTAATTCAACTGTAGCTACTTCCATTTCTATTAAACCACGATATTTATTTATTATCGCGCCAGCAATGCGATAAAAATCACCAAGATGAGGAACATGTGTCATTGATATGGGTTTACCAAATATTTTAAAAATAGATTGCAAGTGCCCGTTTCGCGATTCTACTAACCATCTTATTTTTGTGATTAACCGAGCTTCGTTCGCATCCTCAGTAGAGAATTGTCGTTCATTACGACCCAACAACGGTGGCATTTTGGGTATTAAACCCATCCGTTCAAGAAAAGGAATCGCATCGCGATACCCTCTATCAACAATAATTATATCGCCTTCGTCTAACCATTCTCTGATTTGAGCACCAGCTCTTTCACATTCTTGTATTAAAATGTTGGCGTCGTTATTTCGTGCGTCTGAAAAGTATGGTCCGTGAATGTCAAGAATGTATCCATTCGTTGACACCAAAAGAATGGGCTTAACAAGATGACAACTCTTGTGAAGATTAAACGATTGTCGTAAAGCTTGAAAATTGCTAGATTTCCCAATTTTTGCGTAAGTACCGTCGATGATGACAATTGCTTTACGATTTTCTGGTGTCGGATTGTATAATGTATTTGCAAAATCAGGTACATATCTCTCTATGAATTCTTGTCTCGTTATTGCGTTAAGTCCAATGTTTTGAGGAACAAATGATTCCATTAAAAATATTCTTACTTTACTAACAGCCATACTAACACTTTGTCTGCTGGGATAATTAAAAACAACTGAAAGAAATTCATCTGGTAGACCTTGCCGCATTTTGCATAAAAATACTAAAAGGTCTTTCTTTGAAATATATCTCTGACCTGGTACCAGTTGCGCTGGATCGAATAGAGAATATAAATCTCGAAATTGTTCCTTAGTTATTGGAGAAAATGATTTGAACTGATCGTCCGAAAAATCGCTTTCATCTACGAATTTTTTTTTCGAATTTTTTTTCACAGAACCGCTGAGACCATTTAAAAACTTTAATAACTGAGGACCTTTAATACAATAAAATCTATTCATAAAACGAAGATGTTGCATGAGATCTGCAGGGATGAAACCGTGTTCATCTAAATGCTCTGGACAACACCTAACATTTTCTTGAACGTAAATGTCTTTCAGGACAAAAATGTTAACACGACATTCGTCTGAAAGTCGTACTACATTATCTATCCGATTGCAAATAAGCCACGTATGGCTCGATGTTTGCGTTAAGACATTAAGTCTTAAACAAGATGGATTATTTTCATTTTCATTAACTTCAATATTAATAAGTCGCTTGCATGTTATGCATACACGTGTATTAATACCAATTGCAAGCGGTGGAAAGCCTCTTTCTTCTCGCCAACGAATTGCAATTTCGCTCTTATCAACATTTTCTTCTCCTTCAATAGATGACATTTGTCTAGGTTGAAAAACGGCATTACAAACATAGCAACGCATTTTGTTTATATTATTATTTACTTCAAGGTAGGAACGCCAGTGCAATTATCGAAATGTACAATAGTATAAAGTAAGTATTGCAAAATACCCGCAATCTGAAACAACGATGCTATGCTAATATCTTTGAAAAATCAATCAAACTCTAAAAATGTGTTTAAATAATGTACTCTACAATATTTTAAACAATGATTAACATATTCTTAATCCAGATATTGTAGGATATACAGTAAGCTGGTAACAAATGTTGCCTTTCAAGCGATGTCATGAGCTGATGAAAGAAATCATATATGTGACGCTCCAAAGCGAAAGGGACCATCTTCAAAATAATATCAGGCGCAGTCTTCCGTGCGCAGAACACAACACAAAGTCGGAGCCATATGATATTAGGAAGATTTAATTAGGACACTTAGAACTACTAATTCTGAAAATTTGAACAAAATTAACGGTAAGCCAATTCCAATGCATTTTGTGCGGGGTCCTTTATCCCTTGTTTTATTAACTAAACTTTATTTATTAAATGGAGTTGTTCCATTAATAATGAATTTGTCCTCTATTTTGAGAGATTGCTAATTTTGACAAATTTATGTGTCCCATGCATTGTAAAAATGTTCTTTATTTTATTAACAAAATCCTATTTGTTAAACGGATTTGTTCTATTAACAATTATTTGTCCCTTTTCTCTTAAAAGAGAGAGAAAATATATAAATATGAATTTGATCTGTCCCATTCATAAGTAATTTTGTTTGCCTCGTTTTCCCAATTATTATGTGTAGAAATAGTATGTTTTATTTCGTGATTTTTGCGTTAATAATAAATTTTGGCTGACCACATATTTTTATTCATTTTAATTTTGATCTTGAGATATTCAGAAAATTGTGTTCATTATCTGTAATATTGTTCTATTATTTGATTATTATAATAAACTTTTATTGTATATTATAATTTCCTGGCAACGAAATTAATAGTTTCTTTTGTTTTAAAAGGTTTTAATATCTTTTTTTGTGTTATTTCTCTTTTTAGAATTTAGTTCTCTTATTTGACGAATTTGTTTTAGGTATTTAGTACTATATTTTGTGAGAATTTAGTTCTCTTATTTTGCGGATTTTGGTTTTGGGTATTTAGTACTCTATTTTGTAAGAATTTAGTTCTCTTATTTTGCTATTTTTGTTTTGGGTATTGATTTTGTGTTTTAAATATTTATATTGTGCCCTTCACACTTGTCGATAATGACTCATACGTTTACAGTGTCTGTAAACAGTCATAATAAAATTTTGTACGAAAAACGAATTTTATAATTTCTTAAATATTGTATTTTGTAATGAAATAAATCTATTTCATGTTATACCTGGTGTCCCGATATAATACTTATCACCAAATCGACAATACTTCTTACTATTTTAATCCCGAATAAAATTATAATTAATAATCTTTTTTTAACAAAAATTAAAATTGATGCTAATTAATTTTTTTTCCATTATTATTTTAATTAATACTATTTTTTTATAAATTTAACTTATTAATATAATATTTTAACAAAAATTAAAATTGATGCTAATTAATTTTTTAAATTTTAACTCCTATTATTATTTTAATTAATTATATTTTATTATAAATTTAAATTATTATATAATTATTTTTAATAATCACTACATTTCCATACTTTAAAAGGTGTTACTAGTTTGAATATTTTTAATTTAAATATTCGTCGTAACAGTAAAATTTTGGATCACAGTTTCAAAAAGAAGTTACAAATTAAACCCGAACTAATTCCTTGCCATTTAAAATAATTAATTTTTTTGGTCACCTAGGGTTACTTGGGGTAAATAGAAACAAGGGAGAAATCGGAACAGTAGTTATTTTAGATAAATAAAATTTTTTTGAAAATAAATACGGCCTTAAACCTTGTACCTTAGATCACCCCGAACAGGTTCTTAGTATTTTCCCATTTTAAGTTTGTCAATTAGCAGAAGTAGGGGAGTGCTGTTAGGGTTGGACAGGTGTTAGGGTTGAACCATCGCGTTTATTTTGTATTATCACACTAGCGCCATCTGTTTTTGTACTTAAATTCTTGCTACTAATGCGAGTCAACTTTTCACATGATTTACAGTCAAGTATACGAACGTATACTTTTGTTTTTTGCGATTAATTGTTATACGCTCAACAGAAACTTTTTTGTGGTGTCAAAAAAAGAGAAGTAAATGTAGAAGAAATATGCCAAAGACAAAGTAAATTTATTGAAATTGTTTATTAAGATGTTATACGAAAATGTGAAAAGAAATTTGGGGTTTTGTGTGACGCGTTTGTGTTCTGTGTGGGTTGTCGCAAAACGACGCGTGAGTTAGGGTTGAGCCAGGCGGTGTCGTCAGGGTTGAGCCGCCCAAAATATTGCTATTACGAAGCGTACTTGCAACAGAAATTCATTTTTTGACTTAAGGAGGTGTCAAAAACTTTATTTCTAACGAAAAAAGAGGAAAATTTTTTTTTCGATAATCTTTTTTTATTGTTTTAATTTAAAAATGTTTGATTTCATTCTTAAGAAATAAAATATCTAATGTTATGCAAAAATTCAAAATATGGGATTTTATTTTAATTTCATGGTTCCTTTCCTCATTTTGAAGTGTCATTCTATTATTTAAAGAACATTTTTAACCATTTACCTAAATATTTCATTGGTTTTCTACAGTGGCTCAACCCTTACACTCATGTTCAACCCTTACAATATTATTTTTGTTTGAAATTGCTTATAACTTTGAAACTTTTGGTCGAATTTTTTTGCAATGCACAGCAAAAACATTGCATTTGAGTTTATCTTTCCAACAATATGCGCAAAAACGTGAAATTCGCACTGCAGAGAAAGTTATGAAGAAAATTTAAAACTATGTCCAACCCTGACAGCACTCCCCTATATACAAAAATATTTCCTATTGCATAAAAAATTAAAAATCAAGGAGACACCCTTTCACTTTTTTGATTCGAATTTGAAAAAAATAAGTTAAAAATTCATATAAAAATTAATGTTTATCTCTTATTAATACTACAACAAAAAACAACTTTGATTTTTTCATTTTGAAAATTTTTCTTAAAAATAAGAGACTGTTTCTATTTACCCCTAAAAACTGGAAATTCGTGGTAAATAGGAACATAAATTTTAACAGTATTTCTTATAATAGAAAGAGATAAAATTGGTTCTATCAACGTCAACACTATTTTCAGTATTATAAAAATGCATTGAAAATAGTATTCATGTTTAATCGCATCGGTACATAGTATTTAACAAGTACAGAATTATTATATAGGTACTTTATAGCAAATAGACGTTAGTTCGTTACATAGCACAAAGTGTGAAATATTTCAGACTTCATCAGAATTTGTGACCATAAAAACCGGTAAGTGTAATGAAGCAAGAGAGAATAGGAGAGAATGAGAGAGTATAAGAGATAATAAGAGAGAATGAGAGAGTATAAGAAAGAATGAGAGAGTATAAGAGAGAATGAGAGAGTATAAGAGAGAATGAGAGAGTTTAAGAGAAACCGAGAGTTCTATTAAACCAAACTGTTAAAATTTTTTAAAATTGTTGAAACCTTTATAATTGTGTAATGTGTTTGGTATTGGAATTTTTGGTATCGAATACTTTCAAACTTATATAATGAATTATTATTTCTTATTTTGAATTATTTTATGACTAACACCATCTTTTATCTAATTCTTTATATCTCTTAACATTTCCAGACTTGAAATTGTTTTTTTCTCAAATTTCGTAAGAAATAATTAACTGTTCCTATTTACCCCTAAATTTTAGCAAAGATGAAAAAATTTAGGGGTAAATAGGAACAGTTAATTATTACGATTCAATAATAACCATATTTTTTACTACTCCATAAAATTGTTCCACGGAAGTGAAATAACAACTAAAAATACCAAAAAAAACCGGAAGTATTCCGATTTAAAAGAAACAACTTGTTTTTGGTGAAACATAACAAATCTCTTGTTATTTACCCCAACTGACCCTATAACCCAACCATAATAATTATAGAAGACAAAGCTTTCCTGGGGGGCGATTATGTAACTATTCTGCATTCCACATTCTACTTTTTACATTCCTTATTCCACTTTTCACATTCCGCATTCCACTTTTCACATACCGCATTCCACTTTTCAGATTCCGCATTGCACTTTTCACAATCCACTTTTTGCATTCCGCATTTCACATGCCACAGTTACTCTCTAACGTTAGTAAAAGTATCAATATAAGTAAATTCAAATTTTTTAAAAAAATCTTTTTTAATCAGTTGTAAATCAGAAAAAGTTGTATTTTATAAAAAGGAACATTTTTATACAAAAATTAAATTTTTATGAAAAATAGACATTCTGTATTTGTAACAACTTATGAAATTTGAGTTAAGATTTATTAAAAATTTATGTGCTCTCTTTATAGTCAGAGATTAAATTCTAATACAATGAAATGTGGTAAATGATAGTCAAATTTAGATTATAAATTCTATGTTGTTAATAATATTTTAACATCTATTAGAGGTATTTAAAATTGTTATTTAAAACTTGGTTAAATATTAATTTACAGAATCACTTTAAAATCATTTTTGTTCTTTATGCCAGCGAAGTCTCTTAAAATAAAGAAATTTTCATTTCTTCTTTATTTGTGTTTATTTCCTTTAATATTTTTCTATTTTAAGCGGATTTTTCAAGGGTGCCCACAACCGGGTACAAAAAATTGTTTGTCAAAAACTTTCCATTTCACAAAATTTCTAATAAAACTTTTTTATTTAAAGGAATCAATTTAATTTCTTCATTGACAGTCACCTTAGACCTCTAACTTGAAATTCGTACACATATATTTCAATAATATGCACATGGACAAATGTTACACTACCGGTCAAAATTGAGAGACCACCCATTTTCAGATGAGTGAAAAACATTTTAAAACAAAAATTGTATGGAACCTAAATTTTTTTTATTTTTATTTTTTTAAAGATGTTAAAATTATAAAGAGAACAAGATGTTTTAGAAGTCATTTAGCCAATATTTAATTTAGATATTTTTAAAAAATCGTCATTTTCAATGTTTTACAAAAATTTGAATAACTTCTAAAATAATGTACACTTTTTAATGATCTGATTCAGTCATTTCCTTTTCCCGCTACCCTCAAAATTTAGGTCAATTTTGAGGGCATTTTTGACCTAGATGTCAAAATTTAACCATTTTCGCTACCCTCAAAATTTAGGTCAATTTTGAGGACAGTTTGACCTAAACGTCAAAATTTGACAGACAATTCCCGCTACCCTCAAAATTTAGGTCAATTTTGAGGGCAGTATTGACCTAAACGTCAAAATTTGACAAACAATTTCCGCTACCCTCAAAATTTAGGTCAATTTTGAGGGCGGTATTGACCTAAACGTCAAAATTTGACAAACAATTTCTGCTAACCCTACATGTCATAATCGTTCATATAATGGCCCTTAATTTATGTCAAAATTTATGTCAGATTTGATTTATTGTTAAAGCTGCAAGTAAAAAGGGTCGTATTAATGCCTTTGGTGATACTGCAAAATCTATGCCAAATTTAACCAATTTTTTTACCTTTAGGTATAAAGAAGTATCTATAAGTGCACCATAAGATCAAAATCATGTCCGTAAAGTAAAATTCTTTTTAAGTGCTTTCATTTAGTATCGCCTGATATAATTTACTCTAACTTATTACCATGCATTCATATTAAGAGAAAATGATTTAAAAATAAAAATTAAAATAAATATAAGAATTTGAGGGAAATCGTTAGTTATCATATAAAAACATTTCGCCGCCGCTGAGTCAGGATTTCTAAGGGCTAAAATTTCTAAAATTAAAAAAAATTTCTAAAACTGGTATGCGAATCAGAAAAATAAAATTTAAAAAGGGAAATGCGGAATCTGAATAATGGATGCGGAATGTGAAAAGTGGAATGCAGATCTGAAAAGTGGAATGCGGAATGTGAAAAGTGGAATGTGAAATCTGAAAAGTGGAACCTAAAAAGTAGAATGCGGAATGTGGAAAGTGGAATGCGGAACCTAAAAAGTTGAATGCGGAATGTGAAAAGTGGGATGCGGTATGTGAAAAGTGGAATGCAGAATGTGAAAAGTGGAATGCGGAATGTGAAAAGTGGAATGTGGAGTGTGAAAAGTGGAATGCGGAATCTGGAAAGTGGAATGCCGAATGTGCAAAGCGGAATGTAATGTCTGTATCTGTAATAAAAAATTTCCAAAAGGATCTTAATTTTAGAAGTCAATATTCAAAAAAGAGTAAAAGTTCTACAAAAATTTCTAAACAAAATTTTATTTGTTACACTTTTTCGATATGTAATTTTTCTAATTGAATTTTAATTTTGATTGATTTTTCTGACTTTGTTAAGGTGAACATTCTCATAAATTATTTTATCGAACCAGAAAAATGAGAATCGTCGAGAAAGGATTTGAAAATTTCGATAGCGAGGAATCGGTGATTGATGGTTCGAAGAGTCCCAAAGCGCTAGTCTCGAAGGGTAAAAAATAAAACGTAAAACAATTAAATTTATTAAATTATATTTAGAGATGCCTTCAAAAATTAATTTTCTTCTTAACTAATTTTTAACTAATAACCAAATAGAATTGAAACTTAAGTTTGAGATACATTTATTTTATTTTTATAGGAATTTCTTTATGGAAAATAAAAAAATTATGAAAAATTTCGTAACATTAAAAAAAATGTCGTTACGGTCGGGCCACCGTAAAAAACAATGTGATATGAAGGAATATTTCTAAAACTGGCCCGTAAATTACAGAAGAATGCTGAAATGCACTTAAAAATGGAAAAAGGAAATATAAAAATTAATCTAAAAACGTTCTCAGTACACGAAACGTTAACAATGGTAAACGGCACCATTTTGTTACAACAAAGAAACCCGAGGTGGCCCAACCATAAAGGTGGCCTGACCGTAGTGACTCTTCCTAATATTTACAAAGAATTTAAATTTATAAAACTATTTTAAAACAAACAATTATTAGATGTATTTCTTAGAAATGTTATTTTGCAATAATTTTGATAGAATTTTTATACTTTTTGAAGGTGGAAATTCTAAGAAAGTGTCAAATCATGCCAAAACAATAAAAATTATAGAGAAGGGGGCAGATATTTCTGATGGCGAGGAATCGGTGATTGATGGTTTGAAGAATACAAAAAGGGAATTACATTTATTTAAAACTAAGGGTATGGCATTTTCAAATTTGTTTAATTTTATATTAATCACAAACGCTCTAGGTCAACTCGGCTTAAACTTTCGAATGTTTTTTATACTTAATTTACCAGCAATTAATTAACAATTTTATCTTACTTCAATTTTTTTGGAAAATACTTAAATATTATTTGTAATGATTTTGTAAATATCTTAAAAAGTGATTTATTTCCTTTCATTTAAAGCCAAGAACATCAAAATCGGATACAATTTGTAGGCTCCAGACAATTTTGAACTGTAAAGTGTAAGAATTCTACTGTGCGAGACGTTCCGGGTACTGACACAGCGCTGACACTGAAACGTGGCTGCGCTTCCACAAAAATTACAATATCTCGAAAACTATTTGGGTCTCCATCGATTTATTTTTTTGAAATGAAAGGTGAAATTATAAGGAATATTTTATTAATTGACAATAAAACTCAAAAATCAGTCCCGCTCTCGCAAAAAGGTTTCAAAATTTTTTTTTTTACTTTTTTTGGGAAAAAAATTTTGTTTGTTTGTTATGCGATAGTCAGAAAAAACATTATTTTAAGTATAAGCCTTCCAAATTTTACTAAATTTCATCGAAAACTATCGGAATTATTAGGATTTGAAAAAATTATAACAAAAAAATTCAAAATGGCGTATCTTTAACAAATTTCAAAATTTTCAAAAAATTGTTGGCACACTAGTTTCTAGCATCCAACTGAAGATGGCTATCACAATAGTCTTGCAAAAATCTACTTGTATTTAACCAAAAAATGCGTTTTTTCAGCAGATTTTTTAAACTAAATTTCAACTAAAAAGTAGCTCATTATCCATCACCAAAATTTAATAGAATGGAAAAGAAGGTCAAACTTAAATATTAGAACAAAAAATGGATTTTTTCGTCTTGCACCTGAGAAGAAATAAGTGATTAAAATCTCTGAAAATCATGAAACACTCAATATTAAAGGTAAAATTTTTCATATTTCTTTATTATAAAATTAAAAAGTTAGCACATAATATGAAAGTACATTGAAAGTACTTTACATTATGTAGTATTAAATTTTGTAAATATTTATAAACTTTTTAGAAAAATGTAATTAAAATGCAGTGACTTTTGACATTTCATAGGTAAATTTTTAAATCACTTGTTATCTATTATTTTAAGTATGTTTGCATAATAATCTATTTATTTAAGTAAATAAGCCCATTTTTAACAAATATCAATCTAGAAATTTGTATTATCTAAATTATTTCCATGCTTCTTTATTAAATTTTCATAACTGTCAATCTAACCTTTTTTCTGTGAAACTCAACTAAAAATTAAAATTCTAAGTTTAATTCAAAAAATTGTATAAAATTATTCTCAAAAATGAATTCTATGGATATTAAACATCATTTTTACAAATTAAAAGATTTTTTAAAAAATAGGCCGCAACGTCTTCAGATGAAATATAATGGACTGACCCAGATAATAATTACTATTAAACTTAGGTCAGTAGTATTTTTGGGATCTTTAAATGAGATTTTAACTTCACAATAATACAATTCAGAATTATTTATTCATCCAATTTATGCAATATTATTTAATTGCAAGAACTTTAGGAATTTCGAAAATGAAGTTTTTTGTTATTAAAATGGTATCCGGGAATGTAATGTGACCGAGAAAAACTGGGTAACTTAGAAAAGTATTAATTAAATATTACATAAAACAAAATTTGATTTCAGGGTAAACTTAAGCACAAGGTGTAAAAAAATCTGCAGATAGCTTGCAGACATTCAGCAAACTTTAAACAAACTCGTGTTTGCAGAAAGTATGCCGAAAGTGTGCAGATATTTTGTCGTAATTCTGGTCGTTTAAAAGCTCATTGACAACAATTATTTATTGAAAACTAATAGATTTATGATTATCCTGCTCAGATAAACAACTTAAAAATTTGATGTTAAATTGATGATTTGAAACACACCCTTACAACAAAATGATATTCTTAGGATTTGCGACAATATCTTAGAAATATTATGATGATGTCATTTACATATCGTAAGGATATCATGGTTTGGATATCCCGTGAATAACATTAGGACATACTATTTATATTATGGATAATATGGACAAAACATGTTCAATGGAGGCTCAAAATATGCGTCTGAAAAAACTTAACAAAACTAAGGAAGAACATTTATTTATTTAAAAATGTGAGTTCCTAGGGCTAATGAGCCCTTTAAGGAACAATATATAGTTACATGCTAAGTAGAAAAATACTATAAACAAAAACCGAATCATGCACTCAACATCCATTGAACAATATAGAATGTGGAATTTTAAAAAAAGAAGAAATTTTTCCTTCTTACCCCTTCCCTTCCTCACTATAAAAAAGAAAGGAAAAAAGATGCAAAAATAAACTGAAAAATGAATAAAAATATCACCAATAAGTTACATCTAGTAATTTGTTATCATTATTAAACAATAAGTTAAAAAACATTTTCTTAAAGATTAATTCAGATGATACATTTCTAATTTCAAAGGATAATTTGTTCCACAGCCTAGCACCTCTAACAAAAAACGATGCTTGCATTTTACTAGTTCTATGCGCTGGTAAATATTTTAAAGTCATCCCTTACTTTATTTAAATATTTTTTTTGACCCCAAGATAATTTTGTTTTAGACTTTGGTATGAGTTTACAAATTAAAAACTTTTTTTGCCAATCGAACAAAACATTTTTTTTTATTAGTAGGTGTTTTCTGAGTAAGAAAATCATAGTTTTAATTTTTTTCCCTCGTGTACACGGAAAAGTTTTTGGGTAGAGAAACTCTATTTGCTCTAGTAACGCTACGCAACTTCACGTCTGGTAGAGCAGTAGTCGCAAAAAGATTACGCAGTTGGCCAGCATTGGACGAGCTGCTCTACCAGTCGTGTATGTACCACTGACTTTCAGCGCAGCTCGTCCAACACTGGGTGAGCAGCGTTCCTAGTAGAGAAAGAAGCTCACCCATTTACAAGGCGATATGCCTTCTCTCTTTTAGGAAACCTTCTCTACGCGCGGAGAACGCAGCTCGCCCGAAAACTTTTCCGTGTAGTTTTTTTGTAGCTTTAAATTTTGTATTTTTGAGCAGCGACGGCACTTAAATTTACCTGTAGGAAAATCAATTCATCCAAAAAAGATAAATAGGATGTAGTTGGAAAGGTAATTAAATTATCTTTCAATCCATATATTACAGAATAAAATTGAATAAAAATTGAGAGATCTACAGTCGATTCAAGATCAATTTTCATAAAAATTTCGATAATTTTTAGACACTTGACTAACTTTTGTTAATTATTTCCACAATAAACAGTAGAAAATATTTAGATTTTAAATTTTTTATTGATAGCTTATTCCATTGAGAAACTTTTGAGCTCTTGTGGACCTTGATTGGATTAAAAATGAAAATTCTACACTACATTTAGTGAACGAAACTACTTTGCCATTTTTAGTATACTTTTAAATATTTGCAGCAAACATGCAAATAGTGAAATTAAGTTAAGTGCTAAAGTTACTAAAATCACACATCAAGAAATTCTAGAGTTGCTCAATTCGAATACAATTTCAAAATGGCGGATCCAATATGGCGGACAAGTTTTTTTAAAAATCGATTAAATTTATGACAATTTCGTTACTCGGGGTTTTTCGGTGTCGCTGATGACGAGTCTGATGTCAGATTTTAAAAATTAAAAATGGTGGCTTCAATAGAGTAGACGAGTTTTGGCTCTCTGATTAGGTCTCTGATTACAAATTCGATGTCATATTTTGAAAATTCAAAGAGGTGGATTCAGTCTGTGCGAACATATTTTGAAAGTTTAAAGATAAACTCATGAAAATTAATATTTTGGGATTTCTGGGGTCTCTAATTTCGAATCCAACATCGGTTTTAAAATTTTTAAATTGATGTTATGTTGATGGAATATAAAAACTTTAGGGGAGACTGGGGCGAAAAGTTAAATTTTGCATAAATGATTTTTTTTGCAATATAATCCGCTTAGTATACGTAAACAAGTAATTTAGTAAATAAAATTTTTTTGTTTATTTAAAAAAAGCTTTAGAATAGTTGTAAAGTTAAAAAATTAAAATTTCAAAAAAAAAATTTTTTGTTTATTCATGTGAACGGTCTTGTTTTTTGACAGAGTACTTGCTCAATGTTAAATAAATAATTTTTAAACAAACAAACCTAAAAAACGAAAAATAAAAAAAATTAAATACATGTAAAAATACATTTAACTTTTCGCCCCAGGGTGCGTTTTTGTCTTTCACAACAAATACAGAAAATCTGACTAAAGATATTTAGCAAATACCTTTAGGTATCTCTTTAGGGGACCCAAATAATAAAGTAAAAAAATCGCGGTGAGGAAAACTGCAAAAATATACTTTAAAGTTAATATTTTCTTTTTTCGAAAAAATTTTCAAAAGTAGGTTGAAAAAAAACTTTCAATATAGACACCACAAAAATTAACAGAATTGCACACAACTCCGGACATTTATTTAGGGTGATAATACCCTTCTATAATTAAATTTACAATGCTCCAATTATACCCGTTCGAAGGATAATGAATTTTAACGGTTTTGGCAGTTTTACTTTTCGCCCCAGTCTCTCCTTCTCTAATTGCAATAAACTATCTTAATTTTAATTTTCAATAAATTTTTATAACTTTTTTACTGCAATACATTTTAAATATATGTAATTAACTTTATCAAAGTGCATTTAAAAAACAAAACTTTTTAAATAATAAATTAAAATTATTTTTTGTAATGTTTTCGAGCCCTTTTACATTCTTTATCCCCCTCCTTGATGTTTTCAGTGTCTGTGTTTTCGAATAAGATTAAAAATCTATTGCAGTTAAAAAGTTATAAAAATTTATTGAAAATTAAAATTAAGATAGTTTATTGCAATTAGAGTAAAGTTTTTATTTTCCATCAACATAACATCAATTTAAAAATTTTAAAACCGATGTTGGTTTTAGAATTAGAGACCCCAGAAATCCCAAAGTATTAATTTTCATGAGTTTATCTTTAAACTTTCAAAATATGTTCGCACAGACTGAATCCACCTCTTTGAATTTTCAAAATATGACATCGAATTTGTAATCAGAGACCTAATCAGAGAGCCAAAACTCGTCTACTCTATTGAAGCCACCATTTTTAATTTTTAAAATCTGACATCAGACTCGTCATCAGCGACACCGAAAAACCCCGAGTAACGAAATTGTCATAAATTTAATCGATTTTTAAAAAAACTTGTCCGCCATATTGGATCCGCCATTTTGAAATTGTATTCGAATTGAGCAACTCTAGAATTTCTTGATGTGTGATTTTAGTAACTTTAGCACTTAACTTAATTTCACTATTTGCATGTTTGCTGCAAATATTTAAAAGTATACTAATAATGGCAAAGTAGTTTCGTTCACTAAATGTAGTGTAGAATTTTCATTTTTAATCCAATCAAGGTCCACAAGGGCTCAAAAGTTTCTCAATGGAATAAGCTATCAATAAAAAATTTAAAATCTAAATATTTTCTACTGTTTATTGTGGAAAAAATTAACAAAAGTTAGTCAAGTGTCTAAAAATTATCGAAATTTTTATGAAAATTGATCTTGAATCGACTGTAGCTCTCTCAATTTTCATTCAATTTTATTCTGTAATATATGGATTGAAAGATAATTTAATTACCTTTCCAACTACATCCTATTCATCTTTTTTGGACGAATTGATTTTCCTACAGGTAAATTTAAGTACCGTCGCTGCTCAAAAATACAAAATTTAAAGCTACAAAAAAACTACACGAGGGAAAAAAATTATAACTATGATTTTCTTAATCAGAAAACACCTACTAATCGAAAAAAAATGTTTTGTTCGATTGGCAATTTCACTGTAAACCAGTGTAATCAACCATGTAATGTTAAGGCAGATGGCGCACCTTTAAATAATATTACTGGGAAGCAAGAAGTCTAGAAACAGGAGGGATAACTCGGTTGTTTTCTCACTCACAGCAGTAAGTCAGAATTAGTAGAATTATGAATTCGTGGTTAGATTGCACCAAATGTCTTGTTTCGGTTCTGCACATCTCGCATACTCTTACGTTATATATTTAAATGAGAGCAGCCTATCTCACAGGTGAATTCGAACGAGAATTCACTAGAATGTCTATTAAAAACAATAGGTGACAACCAACACAAATATTGACAGTACTGAAAACTTTAATTCAGAATTTGATCAAATTTCTCTGCGAGAAAATAGAACTTCTTAAAAATCAAACTCAGAATTCCTCTCAAATCTATGATCCTACTATAGATATTTAACCACCTCAAAATGACTTTGAAAATAGAGACCAAAATGTTCCTATGGACCAAGAACAACTTCGTGTCCATTCAATCAATCCGAGCTCAAGCATACTATACTATGCGGAAATGGGATCTTGGAATTGCAGGAACGCGACAAGAAGATCCTGACACCTTTTTACGTAGAATGTCCACCGCAAAATCAATAATTTTTATAAGAGACGAAGACCTCTTAAACATATTACCTTTCTTTCTGCATGGAATAGCAGCTCGTTGGTTTGAAGTTAACCAATATCGTTGGTACACCTATCAAGAATGTGCTAGAGATTTTAGAGATCGATTTTCAGTTCGAACTAATGCAGGAAATTCATCGAAGAACGCAAGGCGACCAAGAATCAGTAGCCGATTATTTAATATGCATGCTTTCGATCTTTGATAGACTATCTCCTCGATTGACCGAGTACAAAGAAATAAACTTCGCGCATAGAAATTTACTTTCTCGTTTACACCTAACTATTCCTAGAGCCGCTCTAAGAAATTTTACCCATTTTGAACAAATAGCAGTTGCCGCTGAAAAATCCTTTCAAGTTGCCCGATCTTATTAACGGAAGTTGGTAAGAGAACCAAACCAGAGAGCTCCCTGCTTCCTGATTTAGCATATAGAGGTTTCTCTTTAAGATTCATACCAAGAAGGAAAGAACAACTAAAGCAAATGGTAGAAGAACCTAATATCGAAGAAGAATTCGAAGAGAATGAGTTGGAAGAATTATTGATGATACATTAATCCCGTAATAAAAACTCTAAATCTCCTTTCAGCCCCTCCTCAAATAATGTGAAGACACCTGAGCCCTGTAAGCCCCTTCCTACAAAGAGTAAATCCAAACAAGAATCTCCAAATCCATCGTTTTTTAACGTAAATAGCGTGAGAACATTCAGAAAAATATATAAGGAACCAATCGGAATAGCTAATAAAATATTTCCAGATAAAAGACCTCTACGATTGTCTGACACTTTTTCAAAAACATTTTAATTCGTACATGCAATTTCCTTTTTAAATGTATATTTTAATAAAATTTTACTATATATAAAAAATCTCCAGATTGTTGCTGATGATATATTAAAAACGCTACAATTAAGACTAGTCGCTAGAATAAAAAAAGTCTAAAATTAATTTTAAAAATCGCTAGATATAGTGACAAAATCGCTAGGTTGGCTGCGCATGCGCGGAGAGCAAACGAGTGCAAGTCGCGAAAAATAAACCGTTTGACTATTTCGACCGCACGGACGATGAAGGAGATTTTACCCTTTCCCCTTGTAATTTTAAGAAGGAAAGGGAAAAATTTCTCCTTCTACATGTAGAAAGTCTAATCGCTGACTGGAACTTCTTCATCGTCCGTTGGGTTAATACAGTCTGTAACGAATATTCTCACTAATTTTATTCTTATTTTATTAAATGTCGTTTCCAGTAATCTTTACCAATTAATTATATTTTACTTTTATATGTTTAATCATCCGCGCGACTTTTTAAACGAAAAGTTATAGATGGCGCATAATTCGCGCCTAGCAGACGACAGAAGAACATGTTGCTGACCGGCGGAATTAGCGTCAGAGAGAGACTTGCGTCTCAAGTAGTTACATGTATAGTACATTATATTTTTGTTATATCAACCATTGATTATTAAAGTTTTATTACTATTATAAAAGGTGTTCTAAGTTCATTCAGTTAGTGAACCTTTCTGCGCCTATTTCCACTTTTCCGAGGAAATTCATCTTTCGCTGTGCTTGTTCCTGGGAGAGAAATCAACTCCGGTAAGTCCACCTTAGTTCTCTCATTTGCCTCTCACACGGAAGGCTTGTTCACCTAGTGGAACATCACCTGTGGAAACTCTGCTCGAAATTTTGTGCGCCATCAGTTAAGTCGAACCCCATTTTTCAATATCTCATTCTTTTTAAATTAAATCTTACCCGGTTGCCACATTTTTGGCGCCCAACGTGAATTTTTTTATTAGCCAAAACTGTGCTTTCACACATTTTTGGCGCCCAACGTGAATTTTTTTTATTAGCAAAAACTGTGTTTTTACACATTTTTGGCGCCCAACGTATTTTTATTAGCCAAAACTGTGTTTTCACACAATTTTGCGCCCAGCGTGAATTTTTTAAGCCAAAATTGTGTTTTTGCCACATTTTTGGCGCCCAACACGAAATTTTTAAAGCCAGAATTATGTTTTCACATTTATTTTCTTTTAAATAGTAAATTTTAAGTATAAAATGTTCCTCAATTCTGCACATGTAATCAAATTTTCTTTTCTCTACACCTTTACCACAAGAGACCTATACAGTGACGCTCATTTGCAGCGACAGTAGGACCCTCTCGCGCGTAAACGTATTGCATTGTACTCAAGACAGAGTCACAATCCAAGAGCGGAGTCTCCTCAGACTGATTACCACTTACTCAGAAGGTCACTATATTAGACAAAATTTATGCGTATACTCTCTCTCTCTCACCGCTTTAAAACTGTCACACGCAGCATGAAATATATCACACCTCGTAATTAAAACTAAGCTTTCTTTCATGCTTATACTCATGCTTATGTACTTCGGTTATGAATTTATAATTTTTTCGCTATATATAAAAAAAATTTACACAATTGCCACTATGTAATTTACTTTTGTATTTTTACGCTTCACAGTTGTTGTCAAAATATAATTTTATTTTTTGTAACATTATTTTCACCAATTTTGACAATCAATAATTGCTTAAAAATTGACAATGACCACCATGAAAATAAATTCTTCTAATTAAAACTTTAATAAAAAAAAAAAATTTTCAAAACAACAAATCTCCAATTTCAATTAGCGCGTTCAAAATACAGCTGTGTTTACATCTACAGCACACTTGCGTGTTTCTACTGGAATTTATCTCAACAGAAAAATGTTCAATTTAAAATTCTCTTAAAATTTTTCCACAAATTAAATAAGACTAATTTTATCAAATTTTTTTTAGTTAAAGAAAATTGATTAAAAATTATTTATAATTTTCTGCAATTGAATAAAAATTAATTTCTTTTTGTTTTTCCTTTAAAAAAAAAGAAATCAATTCGTCTAATTGAAAAAAAAATTTTATTTATTGAAATCATTACAAAATATTTTTTTTTTCAACCACTAAAACAAATTGTTTAAGTTAATTTACTGTGAACCCAACAGTAATTAACCAACTAAAGTTGATTTATAAAATTAATTTGTGAAGAGAATTCAGAACATTAAACGGAGAATTAAATTAAATAAGCACATAAATAAACGATTTTTAAATAATTTTTCTTTCTTTTAAAAATAAAGATGGGAAGAAGAAGTCCAAAAACTCGTTCCCAAACAACCGCTTTTGGACGAAGCGATAAAACTACTCGCACTCCCCCACGTGACGAAGAAAACGAAGGTACAAATACCGCGCGCGTCCCACACAAAAAAACGTGTCGCGCAACTACAGAAAATTTAGCGACTCTTTTTCCACAAAATAATCAGAATCAAATTCCTCCTTCTCCATTGGAAAACCTTAGCCCAAGAGACAGCGCTAATGTGGAAATTGAACACGCTAACACTAAAAGAACTTCAGTTCACGAAACAAACAACCTTACACACAACAAACCTATTACAGGAACAACCTTAAAAACAACATTTAAGCAAAGAGGACGCAAACGAAAAATCACACAAATTCCTATTACCTCATCACATTTAACCCATTACGCCCATGATTAGACAAATGAAAATATCATCAAAATTATTATTGGAAAAAGGACTGCGGATCGAATAATTACTTTTGACGTCAAAAATTGTTTAAAAAATAATTTGTTTATAAAAATTGTTATAAACAAATAAAGAAAATTGATAAAATTTTAAAAACTAATAGCGCCATTTGATTCTACGTGAAAAATTACTAAAGGAACATGTATGACTTTTTAAAAATTTCCACTCAGTTTGTTGTAAATAATTTATAAACAATTAATACTGCACACTCATGTACCTATTTGAGCCTATCATTAGACAACTAAAAATTTCAGCAAAATTATTACTGGAAACAAGTCTGCGGATCAAATGATGACTTTTGACGTCAAAAATTGTTTGAAAAATAATTTGTTTATAAAAATTGTTATAAACAAATGAAGAAAATTGATAAAATTTTAAAAACTAATAGCGCCATTCGATTCTACGTGAAAATTACTAAAGGAACATGTATGACTTTTTAAAAATTTTCACTCAGTTAGTTGTAAATAATTTATAAACAATTAATACTGCACACTCATGTACCTATTTGAGCCCATCATTAGACAACTGAAAATTACAGCAAAACTATTACTGTAAACAAGTCTGCGGATCAAATAATGACTTTTGACGTCAAAAATTGTTTGAAAAATAATTTGTTTATAAAAATTGTTATAAACAAATGAAGAAAATTGATAAAATTTTAAAAACTAATAGCGCCATTCGATTCTACGTGAAAATTACTAAAGGAACATGTATGACTTTTTAAAAATTTTCACTCAGTTAGTTGTAAATAATTTATAAACAATTAATACTGCACACTCATGTACCTATTTGAGCCTATCATTAGACAACTAAAAATTTCAGCAAAATTATTACTGGAAACAAGTCTGCGGATCAAATGATGACTTTTGACGTCAAAAATTATCCGTTATTTTTTGTTGCTTGAAGAATATATTGTTTCATATTGGATGAAAAGAAATGTTCAAACAGTTCTACAGCATTCTTTTTAGCAATCGCTTCACGAAAAGTGTCATCAATAGTATCATTTTCAAGAAAAAATGCATTTTCGAAAGATCCGTCTTTCCAATCATATGTATGATTAGGTTCTAGGACTTTTTGCGTATTGCTATAGAAATTTAAAACATATTCATAAGACCTATAGGGTAAAATTGTATCAGGATTGACATCATCCGAATCAGAATCAGAACTTAAATCAGAGTCGTCTTCAGGAATAAAAGCAATATTAACAATTTCCTCATCATCACCAATATCATCATCACAAATCAGATCTGCTAGATCTGATATTCTTTGAGGAGCTCTTCTTTTTCGAGGAGGCATTTAAAAAAGAGAAATTCTGGAGATTTATCAAAATGTTTAGCTGTGAAAACAACTGATTGAAAGTTTAAAAAACGTAATTCATAAATTACCTAAGAATATTCACACCAAAAGCAAATACGATCTAAAACAGAAATGTGGACAGAAAACAAATGAACATCAATAATACTCCTAAAGAAATAAAATAAAGCTGTGAAAACAACTGATTGAAAGTTTAAAAAACGTATATCAGAAATTACCTAAGAGTATTCACAACAAAAGCAAATACGCTCTAAAAGAGAAATGTGGACAAAAAACAAATTAACATCAATAATACTCCTAAAGAGATAAAATAAAGCTGTGAAAACAACTGATTGAAAGTTTAAAAAACGTAATTCAGAAATTACCTAAGAATATTCACACCAAAAGCAAATACGCTCTAAAACAGAAATGTGGACAAAAAACAAATGAACATCAATAATACTCCTAAAGAGATTATATAAAGCTGTGAAAACAACTTTTTGACGTCAAAAGTCATCATTTGATCCGCAGTCCTATCTCCAATAATAATTTTGCTGAAATTTCCATTTGTCTAATGATGGGCTCAAATAGGTACATGAGTGTGCAGTATTAATTGTTTATAAATTATTTACAACTAACTGAGTGAAAATTTTTAAAAAGTCATACATGTTCCTTTAGTAATTTTCACGTAGAATCGAATAGCGCTATTAGTTTTTAAAATTTTATCAATTTTCTTCATTTGTTTATAACAATTTTTATAAACAAATTATTTTTTAAACAATTTTTGACGTTAAAAGTCATTATTCGATCCGCAGTCCTGTTTCCAATAATAATTTTGATGATATTTCCATTTGTCTAATAATGGGCTCAAATAGGTACATGAGTGTGCAGTATTAATTGTTTATAAATTATTTACAACAAAGTGAGTGAAAATTTTTAAAAAGTCGTACATGTTCCTTTAGTAATTTTTTACGTAGAATCAAATGGCGCTATTAGTTTTTTAAATTTTGTCAATTTTCTTCATTTGTTTATAACAATTTTTATAAACAAATTATTTTTTAAACAATTTTTGACATCAAAAGTCATTATTTGATCCGCAGTCGTGTTTCCAATAATAATTTTGATGATATTTCCATTTGTCTAATGATGGGCTCAAA
Source organism: Leptopilina myrica (nomen nudum) (assembly GCA_032872475.1). Lineage (NCBI taxonomy): Eukaryota > Metazoa > Arthropoda > Insecta > Hymenoptera > Figitidae > Leptopilina > Leptopilina myrica (nomen nudum). Next base: position 39,759,538 of record CM065459.1, on the reverse strand, counting down.
TAGGTACATGAGTTTCTCGACGAATTCGAAAGAAAAATGACAGCATTAGCGAACGACCCAAACGACGCGCTCCCGATTTTTTCCCAAACGCTCACGGAAACAGCGTATTCATGGTTCAACATGTTTAGACATAAATGGACAACATGGACCGAGTTTTCTAAGTCATTCCGAAAAACATTTAGCGATGCCAATGACGATAATTAAATCCTAAATAAAATTCATCGCACGGTACAACTAGAATATATCAGAAATTACCTAAGAATATTCACAACAAAAGCAAATACGCTCTAAAACAGAAATGTGGACAAAAAACAAATTAACATCAATAATACTCCTAAAGAGATAAAATAAAGCTGTGAAAACAACTGATTGAAAGTTTAAAAAACGTAATTCAGAAATTACCTAAGAATATTCACACCAAAAGCAAATACGCTCTAAAACAGAAATGTGGACAAAAAACAAATGAACATCAATAATACTCCTAAAGAGATTATATAAAGCTGTGAAAACAACTTTTTGACGTCAAAAGTCATCATTTGATCCGCAGTCCTATCTCCAATAATCATTTTGCTGAAATTTCCATTTGTCTAATGATGGGCTCAAATAGGTACATGAGTGTGCAGTATTAATTGTTTATAAATTATTTACAACAAACTGAGTGAAAATTTTTAAAAAGTCATACATGTTCCTTTAGTAATTTTTCACGTAGAATCAAATGGCGCTATTAATTTTTAAAATTTTATCAATTTTCTTCATTTGTTTATAACAATTTTTATAAACAAATTATTTTTTAAACAATTTTTGACGTTAAAAGTCATTATTCGATCCGCAGTCCTGTTTCCAATAATAATTTTGATGATATTTCCATTTGTCTAATAATGGGCTCAAATAGGTACATGAGTGTGCAGTATTAATTGTTTATAAATTATTTACAACAAAGTGAGTGAAAATTTTTAAAAAGTCGTACATGTTCCTTTAGTAATTTTTTACGTAGAATCAAATGGCGCTATTAGTTTTTTAAATTTTGTCAATTTTCTTCATTTGTTTATAACAATTTTTATAAACAAATTATTTTTTAAACAATTTTTGACATCAAAAGTCATTATTTGATCCGCAGTCGTGTTTCCAATAATAATTTTGATGATATTTCCATTTGTCTAATGATGGGCTCAAATAGGTACATGAGTTTCTCGACGAATTCGAAAGAAAAATGACAGCATTAGCGAACGACCCAAACGACGCGCTCCCGATTTTTTCCCAAACGCTCACGGAAACAGCGTATTCATGGTTCAACATGTTTAGACATAAATGGACAACATGGACCGAGTTTTCTAAGTCATTCCGAAAAACATTTAGCGATGCCAATGACGATAATTAAATCCTAAATAAAATTCATCGCACGGTACAACTAGAATATATCAGAAATTACCTAAGAATATTCACAACAAAAGCAAATACGCTCTAAAACAGAAATGTGGACAAAAAACAAATTAACATCAATAATACTCCTAAAGAGATAAAATAAAGCTGTGAAAACAACTGATTGAAAGTTTAAAAAACGTAATTCAGAAATTACCTAAGAATATTCACACCAAAAGCAAATACGCTCTAAAACAGAAATGTGGACAAAAAACAAATGAACATCAATAATACTCCTAAAGAGATTATATAAAGCTGTGAAAACAACTTTTTGACGTCAAAAGTCATCATTTGATCCGCAGTCCTATCTCCAATAATCATTTTGCTGAAATTTCCATTTGTCTAATGATGGGCTCAAATAGGTACATGAGTGTGCAGTATTAATTGTTTATAAATTATTTACAACAAACTGAGTGAAAATTTTTAAAAAGTCATACATGTTCCTTTAGTAATTTTTCACGTAGAATCAAATGGCGCTATTAATTTTTAAAATTTTATCAATTTTCTTCATTTGTTTATAACAATTTTTATAAACAAATTATTTTTTAAACAATTTTTGACGTTAAAAGTCATTATTCGATCCGCAGTCCTGTTTCCAATAATAATTTTGATGATATTTCCATTTGTCTAATAATGGGCTCAAATAGGTACATGAGTGTGCAGTATTAATTGTTTATAAATTATTTACAACAAAGTGAGTGAAAATTTTTAAAAAGTCATACATGTTCCTTTAGTAATTTTTTACGTAGAATCAAATGGCGCTATTAGTTTTTTAAATTTTGTCAATTTTCTTTATTTGTTTATAACAATTTTTATAAACAAATTATTTTTTAAACAATTTTTGACATCAAAAGTCATTATTCGATCCGCAGTCCTGTTTCCAATAATAATTTTGATGATATTTCCATTTGTCTAATGATGGGCTCAAATAGGTACATGAGTTTCTCGACGAATTCGAAAGAAAAATGACAGCATTAGCGAACGACCCAAACGACGCGCTCCCGATTTTTTCCCAAACGCTCACGGAAACAGCGTATTCATGGTTCAACATGTTTAGACATAAATGGACAACATGGACCGAGTTTTCTAAGTCATTCCGAAAAACATTTAGCGATGCCAACGACGATAATTAAATCCTAAATAAAATTCATCGCACGGTACAACTAGAAAATGAAACGGAAATCGTCCGCGCATGAGAAAAAAGACAAGAACGATAATTCACGAAACAATCGCTGTCGTGAAAATTGGCCATCGAAGCGGTTACAACCGTGGCCGTGGAAATAATAACAGTTAATATCGTAACAATCGTGGTTACAACCAAAATTACTATCCACAATTCCCACCATATTATCCACCAAACCAACAACAGAATGCTCAAGGCCAGCAACCTTCTTTCCCACCGTCTGCGCCTCCACCGCATCTCTTACAACAGTGGTACACTAATTAACCAAATAATAACTTACCGATAAATAACAAAATAAATAATTTAAACGAAATTGTAACTTCTTCAAATTCAGAAGGCATTCCTATCGCTAATGAATCAACGTACAATCCTCAAATAGCATCAACGCTAAATCAAGCGCATGCAGGTAGAATTGATACTAGTGATTCTGAAAGCGATTACGACGATTGCTTCTATTCTGAATCTGAGACGGATTACTCCGATTCTGAAGAGGATCCCTCCCCCATAATAGGCGCGAGCATATCCTTACTCACATCACTGCCGCTAGTTAATCAGTAAAACAATTTATTTGCAATGACCCATGAAACTGAGCGCAAAGTAAACAAAGGGCACGCATCGCTCTCACCGTCTCAAGAAAGACGTACAATTTCCACTGCAATTAAAATCGGTAATGAGAAAATAATAGCGCTTCTTGACACAGGTAGCGACCGCACCTTTATGTCAGGAGAACTTTTCGACAAACTCGAAAGTTTAGCTAACGGCGAACCAATTAAGGACGCGATAACACGCGCAACGCGACCATGTAGCCGCGCCTCGTCATTCCGTTAAATTCAATATCGAGATAGATAATTGCCACGGTGAAATATGGTTTGCAGTCCTCGATGGACTAACCACACCAGTCATTTTAGGCATGGACTTTATAACTAATTAGCAAGTCATTATTGACGCAAGCCAAGGTTATTGATCCATGAAAGGGTCAACGATTCGTCACCCTTTAGGCTCCAATTCTAATACGCGCAGCTTCCTAAATTCCGCCCAATTAATCGAACTATCTCCGGAACAAAGAAAAATTCTAAATGATTTTCTAGACGAGAAATTAACGAAATTTGCGTCTGGAACCGGTGTAACAGATCTCACAACACATGTAATCGAGCTCACCGATCCCACGCCATTCAAATTGAAGCCTTACCACCGCAGCATAGAAGCGAACAAAATTATTAACAATTAAGTCGTCGTTTACCTCGATAAAAAATTCATAGTCAGAAGCAACGGACGCTTTGCTAGCCCAGTAGTGCTCACATATCGTAAAGATGGTAGGCCAAGAGTATGTATGGATTTCCGAAAGTTGAATCGCAACACAAAGAAATCAGCATACCCTTAGCCACGCATGGATACCATACTCGATGCGCTATCTGAAGCTAACATTGTTAGTACGATCGATTTGACCGACGCGTTTCACCACATACCAATTGACCCGAAGTCGCGCGAATATACCGCCTTCGTTGTCCCCGGTCGTGGACAGTTCGAATGGGTCAGAATGCCTTTCGGACTCACAAACGCGCCAGCCACTTTCCAGGCTCTAACCGTCGGTAGAATACTTAGGATTTATTCTCGACAAAGACGGTTTGAAGCCACACGCTAAGCGCGTTGAACCAATCCTCGAACGAGCAACTCCTCGTAATCGAAAAGAGTTGCGCCGGTTCAATGGTTCAGTAAACTGGTACCATCGTCACTTGCGTAATATCGCAAAAGTGCAAGGGCCGCTAAATAAATTAGCGAGCCACCACCGAAAAGGAATGATTGGCCGTTATCTTTGCTATTAAAAAGCTCCGATGTTACCTTGAATGCGCCGAATTTACTGTGATCACAGATCATTCCAGTTTAATTTGGTTGCAAGGTCTCAAGGACCCGAAAGGAAGACTTGCGCGATGGACTCTTGAGCTATCCGCAAATAACGTCAACATCGAGCACAGAAAAGGTACAACTAATGAAGCGCCGGATACGCTTTCGCGACTATACGATGACGACACTAACGACACACGCGTTACCGAACTAAATCTTACTAAAAGTTTAAGTTGGTACGACCAAATGTTAGAAAAAGTTCGTAAAGATCCTTCGCGATATGAAAGATACAGAGTTTACTCGAACAATCAACTATATTATTTCAAACCAAATATGGTCAAAGAAACCATCGACGATAATAACGCCTGGAAAAAGATTCTTAAAGAAAGTGAAATTTTACCGATTATTACCGAACATCATAGCACTGCTCAATCCGCGCACCAGGGAATTAATAAAACTTATCTTTCGATAATTAACCATTTTTATTGGCCTGGCATGCGCGAGGATATCAAGCGTTACGTTAATGAATGCGAGATTTGCCTCAGGTGTAAACCGAAAAATACACCCCCACAAGGGTTAATCTATCCGCGCAAAATTACGGAACCCTAAGAAACAGTGTCACTCGATATCGTAGGCCCCCTACCTCGGTCAAAATCCGGTAAAAATTACATTCTAGTTTGTGAAGACACCTATACTCGTTACATAGATTGCTTCGCCCTATCTAAAGCGGATGGTCCCAAGATTGTAAAATCTTTAAACACTCTTGTCAACCGCTGGGGAGCGCCTAGAATCGTTATTACCGACAACGGTACAGAGTTTGTGAAACGCAATGTCACATTGTTTTTACAAAGAATCGGTTCTGTGCAACGGACTACGCCCGTGTATCACCCTTAGGCTAATCCTGTCGAGCACGTGAATCGTAATTTTAAAACTATGTTAGCAAGCCTTCTCGGTGAAAATCAGCGCGAATGGGATACTTTACTTGAAGACATTCAATTTGCCTATAACATTACAGTGCACGCCTCTCTTGGAGTTACACCAGCTTTCTTAAACTTCGCTCGTGAGCCGAGACGAACAGGTGAACTGTTACGAGACATAAACACTGACCCGAACACAGACGAAACAGTTAGCACATGGCTAGATCGCATGAAACAAATAGATGCCCTCCGCGCAAAAGTAGAAAAATTCATGACAAAAGCCAGTAAGAAACAAGGTAAAAATTTCAATAAAAATCGAAAAAGTGATATCAAGATTGAACTTGGAGATTTGGTGTTTTATCCAAACAATACCCTATCTAACGCGTCTCGTGGCTATAGCGCCAAGCTTGCACCTCGATATAAAGGGTCAGCCGTGGTCGCTGAAAAGTTAACACCTGTGGTAGGCATTGTCAACGATGTTAATGGCAAAAAGATTGGTAAATATCACATCAATGATCTAAAATTTGCAAAAAGAAATCTACGGTCGCGATCTACGTTGTGAAAATTCTCTTTTCAGGCTCAATAACAACAATGGATCCAACCCCACGCAACAACAACAATGACAACGCATACGCAACACCACTACCGGAGATTCCTATTTTGCGTATTGCACTGACCTCCGAAGGAAGTAATACGCTATATAAAGACGTTATAATCACCAAAGAATCCAGTAAATTCATCGCACCTTATGAGTTAAATCAATGAGATTCTCTCAAAACGCTACAGCCTTATCGAGCAATTAACCGACGCTCGACAATAAATGGCTCCCGCTGAAGAGAAAATCACACCCTACTCCCCATCCTCTTCATGTTTCAACTGTCTCAGAGGCATACATTGCACTTACGGAATTGCGCGAATCGAAGATGAGATCAAAAGCTCCCGAAGGATGCTTAAACTGCAGTATTCTTGGTCATACACTATCTAAACAGCCACATCAACATTTCCGAAAATCGACGATGCAAGTCTTATTGGCAACCTAAGAATTTGCCTCATCTTCACTGTACAGAATGCCGAAAACACATGATAGCAGACGCCTTCATCAAGCGCAATAAATTAGCGCAAGAGTCAGAGGACGCATTCACTCCCACTAGTCTGTCACTTATGAAGGACAATTCGCCACCCACAACTTCTGGCTGCGCAACCTTTGCACAAATTGATAAAATGGCTATCACTTCTGTCACCGTGAATAGATCAACGAGCAAGATTAACATCCGATCGTCGAATGAGAGATATTTCAACCCAGTCACCACTCTGGAACCGCAGTAGCAGCCTCATAAGACCCGTTTTTGGCAAACCTCCACTTTGCCCGGAGATAGTCGCTAAGCTAGTCATACTTTCAACCGAAGGTCAACTTTGCAATACGCAGGACATAATCTCCCCACGCAAATCAGATGAGAACAATTTGGCTCTACAGGAAAACCTATCCGATGCCCTGAAAATTAAAACAAACAAGGACAACGAGAAAGAATAGAATCTTTCTTCTTCGCACGTCACCGTACCACATTTTATATCCTTTTTGTAAAAAAAAAATCTTACTTTCTATTCACTTTATTTATTCGATCTAACAAGAATACTTCATTATTCTCTTCTTAACTTTTTCTAACTGTTACATAATCATTTTTCGTTAGCACCGTTGTGCATTTATTAAAGTAATTCACGTTTTGTTATAGCACCAATATTCGTCAAGTTATACTTAAGTGAAATTTTTTAGTTTTCTTAATCATACAAGTATTATTAGTTTAAAAAAAATATATTTTCTTTTATAAGTTAATTTTGTTATAAAATACTACAATTAAGACTGAGTATAATAAACAAAAGAACAATTTAAAACAACCTTATTAAGATGTACACGAATATCATATAGTAAATTAAATATTACTTTTGTATTCTACGTATTACTTAACTGAAAACACCCGTTACCTTACGTTAGCGAAATCGGCCCAAGAACAAGCATTAACGAACAAGTCTTCTATGTTTCAGAATTTATTATGTTCTCCTCATACTAATGATAACATTAATATCACTGTTTGAATTCTATTTTAGCAAAAAAAAGAGAGCCAATGAGGATTGTCTCTACAATGAAACAATCAGGTGGACAAAAAGGTCACTGGTAACGACAGTTTAGAAGAGGGGAATTGTAACGAACATTCTCACAAATTTTATTCTTATTTTATTAAATGTCGTTTCCAGTAATCTTTACCAATTAATTATATTTTACTTCTACTTGTTTAATCATCCGCGCGACTTTTCAAACGAAAAGTTACAGATGGCGCATAATTCGTGCCTAGCAGACGACAGAAGCACATGTTGCTGCCCGGCGGAATTAGCGTCAGAGAGAGACTTGCGTCTCAAGTAGTTACATGTATAGTACATTATATTTTTGTTATATCAACCATTGATTATTAAAGTTTTATTACTATTATAAAAGGTGTTCTAAGTTCATTCAGTTAGTGAACCTTTCTGCGCCTATTTCCACTTTTCCGAGGAAATTCATATTTCGCTGTGCTTGTTCCTGGGAGAGAAATCAACTCCGGTAAGTCCATCTTAGTTCTCTCATTTGGCTCTCACACGGAAGGCTTGTTCACTTAGTGGAACATCACCTGTAGAAACTCTGCTCGAAAATTTGTGCGCCATCGGTTAAGTCGAACCCCATTTTTCAATATCTCATTCTTCTTAACTTAAATCTTACCCGGTTGCCTCAAGTCAAACAATTTAATTTTCGCGATGTGTCAAAAATGCAATTTTACAGGTCACTTTATTTTGTTATTTTTATTATTGCTTTTTATTACTCATAGAAAAAAATGATATCATTGGTAACTTTGACACTCTAATTCTCTATTTTTGTAGAGAAAGTGTAAAAATGTTAATTTTTGTAGGAGAAATAGCTGTTACAAAAGTGCGATTTTTGTGTTTGGTTTGTTTACATTTCACAACTTGAACTTGCCCTTAAGAAACAAGTTATTTCAAGTATACTAATGTTTAAAGGGATGGAAAAACTGAAAAAGAATTCTTCGTAGATGTATAGTAAATCAACCATTTGATTGATAATGTATCATATAAAATAAATAATCAAGCATTACATAATTAGTAATGTGAAAACTTGAATAACTTCAACGAATTTTAATAGATTTTTTTTCAACTTGACAAACAGAAGATTTTAAGGTGGCTGAATAAGAATCTAAAATCGAATTTTTTATTTTTAAAATGGTAGATCCAATATGGCGGTCAAACACAAAGTATTATTAAAAATTTATAAAATTTGCTTGACTCTGGCTTATCGAGAGCTTTTAAGGTCGCTGAATACAAAGGACCCCGCACCAAATACATGGAAATAAAGGTCTCGGTAAAATTTTTTTATATTTTGTAGTTTTGTAGTTTATGACCTATTAAACAAAAAATGTTAGTACCAAAACTCAAAAAAATGGACAGTTTTTAAGTTACACGACTTAAAAGTCACGAAATACACAAAAAATCGAAATATACAATGTAAAGGAAACAATGTTCTTTATAAGAGCAATCTATAAAATTCTTTAACAACTCTTGGCATAAAAAGCAAAAAACTTGAATAATGATATGTTAAAAGATAGCATATTGTAATTATGGTTGTAACAAACAACCATCGATCAACCATATTCGGATGAAAATAATATTATCCAGTTCCTAAAGATTTCAACTAATCCATGATTTTTAAATAATTATGTTTAACAAGCATTTAACATATAACTGTAGACGCTTACAGTTCTTCAATGGTGATTATGGTTACTACCAACAACCATTAAACAACCATTGTAGAACAAAAACAACGATTCTTACAGATGGAGATTCAGCAATCTAAAAATATTTTATGTATACCACTTAAAATCGAACGTATTAAGAGTTCTTCGTTAGTGATTATGGTTACTATACCATCAACCATTAAACACCATCGAAGATCTCTAAACACTTTCGATTTTAAGTGGTTTTCTTGCTAGATATACGTAAAAGATTTATATATTCGTGGAGTTTAGTCGGAAGTTGTAAGTATATTAATATTCTACAATGGTTGTTTAATGATTGATGGTATAGTAACCATAATCACTAACGAAGAACTCTTAATACGTTCGATTTTAAGTGGTATACATAAAATATTTTTAGATTGCTGAATCTCCATCTGTAAGAATCGTTGTTTTTGTTCTACAATGGTTGTTTAATGGTTGTTGGTAGTAACCATAATCTCCATTGAAGAACTGTAAGCGTCTACAGTTTTATGTTAAATGCTTGTTAAACATAATTATTTAAAAATCATGGATTAGTTGAAATCTTTAGGAACTGGATAATATTATTTTCATCCGAATATGGTTGATCGATGGTTGTTTGTTACAACCATAATTACAATATGCTATCTTTTAACATATAATTATTCAAGTTTTTTGCTTTTTATGCCCAGAGTTGTTAAAGAATTTTATAGATTGCTCTTATAAAGAACATTGTTTCCTTTACATTGTATATTTCGATTTTTTGTGTATTTCGTGACTTTTAAGTCGTGTAACTCAAAAACTGTCCATTTTTTTGAGTTTTGGTACTAACATTTTTTGTTTAATAGGTCATAAACTACAAAACTACAAAATATAAAAAAATTTCACCAAGACCTTTATTTCCATGTATTTGGTGCGGGGTCCTTTGAAGTCAAATTTTAAATTTTCAAAATCAATCGACCGAACAGTACTTGAGTTTTGTTTACCAATCGAAAAGAACCTTTTTATATATTCTAAGCATGTAAATGCACTATGAAATACTATGCAGGTATAAACCTGCAACTGACTAACACGAAGGAGGTATGAAAGAAGACCTTATTTCCTTTTCTATGTAATTTTACATTGCCAAAGTATTGAAATAGTGTAAATTTATTTAATTATTTTCTTTTAAAATGTAGTTAAACTAAGTAAATTGACAAAAATCAAAGTAAATTTTTGTTAATGCGTTAACAAGGAAAAATTACAAAGTTTAGTATGGTTTTTAATTTATTTTTATGCAAATGCGAGACAACATACTGAAACAGTAAAACTTTAATTTTCAATATTTTTGGATTAGAAAATAACTAACAATATGGCATTTTGAATTTGTATATTTAGCTGAAACATTACATTTACCCCTTGTTTACATTTACCCCAAATGACCCTACTATTCATTCATGTTATTTTAATAAATTATTTAAAATTAATACATATTAATCTTACTAAAATTACTCTATTTATTATATTAATATATAAATTGGTTCCTTTATGGGTTTTTAACAGGATGCTTACTATTAAGTATTAATTACTAATTAAAATCTGAAAACATCAAGACTGTTTATAAAATTAATTGTGAAAATTGCTCTGCATGTTATGTGGGACAAACAAAAAGAATGGCAGGTGTTCGTATTAAAGAACATAAAAATTTTATTTCTAATGTAATCGCTACCCATAATGACTTTTTTAGACACACATTTGATTGGAAAAATTTTATCATACTAGATACAGAAACAAACTACAAAAAACGTTTAATATCAGAAATGATCCATATTAATTTACAAAAAAATCCGGTTAATAAAAAGGAAGATGTACAAAGTCTCAATAATTGCTATAATCACTTTATAAACGAAATGAAATATTCTTAATCTATTTTGATTTACCCTGACATTTCCTGAATTTTTTTTACTGTCACGGTCATTCACCTCACGTCAGTTAGTCCACCTTACGGTCCGAGCCATAGAATTAGTCCATCTCTGCCTAGAATAATACTATGCAGCGATGGACTAATAGTATCTACTCGGACAAAAATGTAGTGGTGGGGGTCCAATGGAATAAGTCTACTGGCCGCCAGATTTCTTTCCGTGTAGAATAACTTTATAGAACATTCTATCAAATATTTTATAGAATATAACTGAATATTTCTTAACTTCTACACAAATTTTATAAAATATTTCCAGTCAAATTCTATAAAATATTTTCTAGAATGCACTACAGTGAAAAGTAAGAATTTTTTTATTGAAAGTGAAGAGTGAGAAGGGAGAATTTTTTAAGTGAAAGTGGAAGTGAGGATTTTTGAGCGTGTTACATCCCGACACATTTTAAATTTTATATAATTTTCATAAATTTGGTAATTTTATTAAATATTTAAAAATATAATATTAGAATAATGTCTAAAAACATGGTTCAAAATGAAACATTGTTTATAAGGAGTATTAAACTGGAAGATCAAGAAATTAACCGAATATCGTTTGCTGATTCGATTAATGAGTAAATATGCATATTGATATTTAAAGTTAACAGTACTGAATTTATTAACAATTTTAAATTGAAATAAGCAATAGAAGAAAAGAATAATAAAATAAGAGGATAATATTGCAATCGTACGTGCCTAAAACAGCATTTATAAAAGGAATATTATTCTTGTTTTAACGCAAAACCCATAGTTTTGACAAGTGATCACGATCCTACTATAAAAATAAAGATCAGGCCTTACCAACCTGATTAATCAGCTAACTGGTTTCAAAAACCTATTTAAATAAATAATTAAAATTATTTAAAAGCCTTGCTCTTGCTCGGGACATAACAGCTGCTTTGGTGGCAGCGGTGGGATTGTCAATTTTGATATAAACAAATTAATTATTCAAAAAAAAAATTTTATTCAAAAAAATTGTTTTTTAACAATTTTAATTTAAGAGTCAAAACTAACTCTAAATTCAAAATTCGCATTCAAACCATATTCAACTAACTCTTAATTGTTTATAAATTATAAACAATTTCCTCAAATAATCCTATATTTGAGCTGTCCTTGCGCCGTCCGGCGAATTTCGGCTCGAAATTGAGAATGGTCTGCGCCGTCCGGCGGGACCGTTCAATTAAGGATTTCCTTTCTTCTAATTAAAAATAAAATTACATCCACTTATATTTTGTGAAATTATTATTGCGCCTTTCGGCGAATTGTAATTGATCAAACGACAAATACGCCGTCCGGCGAATCTGTCAGTTTAATTACTCCTTTTACTTTCTCCAAATGTTTTCTTTGTTTATTAAACTTACTTTTTAGCAGTTAGTTTTTTTTGTTTGGCAGATAAAATTGGCAGCGAACGTATAGTCGTTGAAATCCTTGATAACTTCCCTTCAAACTTGGCAATTTGGAGAATTAGTGAAATCTCTTCGGAAACTTGGCAGGAACTTGTTTAAAAACTTGTTTAAAAACTTGTTAAAAACTTGTCAAAAACTTGTCAAAAACTTGTTTAAAACTTGTCAAAAACTTGTTTAAAACTTGTTAAAAACTTGTCAAAAAACTTGTTTAAAACTTGTTGAAATATTGTAAAAACTTGTCAAAAACTTGTTTAAAAACTTGTTAAAATATTTCAAAAACTTGTTGAAAAATTGTAAAAACTTGTCAAAAACTTGTTTAAAAACTTGTTAAAATATTTCAAAAACTTGTTGAAAAATTGTAAAAACTTGTTGAAAGAAATGGAAAATATTAAAAGTTTGAGAGTTTTCAGTTGTACTTGTTAAACTGAAGAAACAATAAAAAGAGAGATGAGTGTGTCAAAAATGTGTAGAAAGTTAAACTTAGAAGTAGAAGTTGAAGTAGAAGAAGAAAAAGTGTAGAAGTATAAAATTGTTGAAAAAAAAATTGTAAAAAAAATTGTGTTTGAAGTAAAAGGTGTCTCTATTTTTATACTTTTGTCCCCTCTAAAAATGTTTAAGTTGGGGGTGTAATTTTCCAGTGGAGGAGTATGGGCATGGCAAAATTTCGTTTTTAACGAATAGAAGGAAAAAGGGCGGAAAAACTCATTAGTGAGGCCCTTGCCATTGGGACCCTCCGTTACGTCCTTCAAAAAATTGCTGAATTTTTCGTGGGCGTACCAGATTTAAAAATTTTAGAGTGGGGTATTAGTTCCTAGTTTTCCAAAAAGATGGAGACTCCGTTAGGTTTTCCGAAAAAAATTCTAAGTTTAAAATGATTAACTTTTTGGGAAATTATCAAGGAATTTTACATTAAATCGAGTAAAATTCTTACATAATTCTTATAATACGTTTTTTATAACAATTCGAAATTAGTTTACTTAAATTAATTATAACTAAATTTAGTTGCTAAATTATTAACTTAAAAATTATTGAAACTAATTAAATTGGAATACAATAATTTTAGTTAAATTATTATTTTTTTATTATTAGTTAGGCAATTAGTAAATACTAATTTTAGTATTAGTATTTATTTTTAATTTCAATAATTTTTTTAGTTTCACAATGTAAGAAATGTGTTAAAAACTTAATTTTAAACAATGTATTATTTAAACAATTAAATAATTGAATTTTTCTATTTTATTAAAAGCAACAATTATTTAAACAAATTAAAACTTTATTATTGAAAGAAAAGGAACATTTCATTTATTTAAATGTTTCTACTTATGAGTAAGGAAGAGAAAGAAAATAACAAATAAAATTCAATTCTTTTAAAAAAAAAATTAAAAAAAAGGTAGCATAAAGAGTAAAATAATAATTATAAAAATGGTTATAAAAAATATTAAATAAATGTATCAGAGAAAAACGCAACATTCAGCATAACTTTTCAAAAATAAAAAAAAATATAAGTCTATAATATGGACGGATGTTGGGTTTTTCCTCATTTGCCGCCAGCCGATCATTATCTTGCGCCGGGATCGTCTACGCAAATTTAGACCAGAAAGGGCCCTTCCCTGTTTTTATTTTTCCCAACATCTTATGTAATTAAAAACTGATTTACTTACAAATATTGATTTTTCTCGTTGAAAAGTTTTTAAGCAAAATTCTATTTTTATAAAAATCAATATTTGTGTCTCAAAAAAAAAAAAAAAAATTCACAATTTTATCTTATTTAAAAGTAAAATGCCAAAAGGAAAAATAAAAAGAAAAAAAAGGAAGAATATCTATTCTGACGTCACAGGGGAGCTCGAAGGAGAGCAAATACATTTAGACAGCGATTTATCAGACGCATCTATAGAATAATACGAAATTCGTCTTGCCGAAAATATACATGAATTGTTACGTCAATAATATTGAATTTAATACGGATATTTTTCCAAATATTTATATATCATCACCCAATTTAAAGGAAAAAAGAGGTCTTTTCACTAATAACAATTTTTGTCATAGCAATCTTTTCGTTAATTTGGTGTTTAAATTTTTGGCACATTTTCAAAAAATTTTTAATCAATAAATTAACAGATATATTGATTTAAACAATTTTTCAAGCAAGAAAAGTATTAGGAGAATATATTAATATAAGAAGTCATATTTAAATCGCGCGGTTAATATTATTAATTATCGCCTCATTTACTTAAACTACTCATTGACTTCGCGCGCGAAAGCTACAAGTAGTACGCCGCAAGGAAAGTTAGACGTACACCTTAAAGGCAACTCTCACAACCTTAATCCAGTCGCGACTTCTCTAGTAAACCACCATCTTGAACTTCTTTATGAATTCATATTTTCACTTTTTAATAAATATTAACGAATTATATCCTCAATTGTTACTAAACTCATATTATTAACGAATTATTTTAATAAACAACAAAATGACTTGTAAAAATAAACATCAAAAAGATTATAAAGACAATAATGATGATGATGACAATATCACTGATCTAGTCAACGATGCAACCTTTGCGACCTCTATGAATAGAACCCTTCATGACACTATGGTACATTCTATGGCTGAATGTTTTGCGTTACAGCAAGGTATAATGAATATTCTTTTTTACGACAAGCACAATATGCCGGTTAAAGATTTTATTGATGATATTTTGAATGCTGCATCATCCATTCCTAAAAACTGTAAAGATCAGTATTTGAAATCTATTCTTACTAAGTTAAAGGGTGCTGCTAGAAGCAGTACTCAAGGTAAGTCTTTTGGAACCATTATTGAATTAATAGATCATTTAAAACAAAGATATTCCACTCATAAATCATTTGCATGGTATTTGCAAGAAATATCCACAATTCGTATAAACTGCAACGAAAATGTTAGCGAATTTTATGATAGATTGTCTCAATTATTAGCAGGGGAAATGCGACACTCGCTAGTTCTTATGGAGCTCCTAATGTTAAAATTCAAATGCAACCTCTAAATCTCTGTGCATTGGAATCCTTTATAAAAGGACTTCCCGATTCAATGTCAACTGTAATAGAGGCACGAAATCCTGAAAATCTTAAAGATGCTTTCGACATTGCCTTAAAATGTAAGCATCGTCATAAACGTTTTAAACCTGATTATAATGCCTACCATTATTCACGACATCAACCATAAGATTACAGAAGTCGAGAAAGAAGCCCTAGTAATAGAGTACAATTCTGGTAGTACCAGAATTGTACTCTATTTCAATATTATATATATATATATATATATATATTATGAACAAACGAGATATCGTTCTCAATCACCCACCCCCACTTTTTTGATTATGGGAAAAGTATAAAGAGGGCGTTCTCGATACTTTTTAACTACAAAAGTAGACACCTGAAAGGTGGAATATTTGGCGGGAACTTTCAAATAATGAGAATTATTTAAAGTTGAATTTCGGTGTTATTTATTAAGGCAAACATTTCTTAAAGTTAACAATAATTACTTATTTTGTTCTCAAAAAATAAGTAAAGCCTTCTAAGAGATTAGTTAGTGAACTCTAGAAGAGAGTAAGATTGGTTCTGAGTAGTCTTGTCAACCGGCTCTTCGTTCTGACCCTACCCTAGACTCCTTGCTTGAAAGGAGGGGATCGGTCAGCACGTGCGGTTCCTCCTTCCCTGAGTTTCAAGGTTTGCTCAGACAAAGAATCGAATTTGAGAATCATAAAGTTTGTTTTATGAATTTTGATCTGGCGACAAATAGAGTACACTATTTATATTAACATTTTCTGTGGCGGGTCTCAATCTTATCTAGAAAAAAGATAAGACCGAGACCTTCACAGAAAATATAGTATTTCAAAAAAACAATTTTAACTACAAGTTCCAACAAAAAAGAAATGATAATTAAAAGAACATTATTTTAGGCTTTCTTTGAGAACAAAATTAGATTTAAGCAATAAAAATATAAAAATGTGTAAATGTAGAAATTAAAATTAAATGACAAATTTTTGAATTTGCCCGCGCTAACGGTTGGAGTAGAGTACGTTACAAAACATAAAGGTGGCGTTGTTATAATACCTATGAAACTGACGATAATGTCACGCCTTTCCCCTTAATAAAAGAAAAAGGCGCTTATTTATAAGCGAATTTTTCGTCGAGATATATTTCGTAGTCTTACAGTAAAAATATGAGTTTATTTAAAGTCGTCTTAATCTATAATATAAGTAATAATGATAATGTAAACATACATACAAACATACACATACTTTCTGGTACACATACGTTTTTAGAATTTAATAATTAAAAGTATATAAAGTTGACTAAAATATAATTAGAGTTAGAAACAATCGTTGATACATAAATATAAACATTATACCATACTAAGATAAGATTCGTATTCTTATATCATTCTTTATCTTGTACAGTTTTTTCCTTTGAATCGTTTTCGTCGTTTAATGGTATTGCGGCGAGTTTTAATTTATCCAAATGAACTAATTTGGTTTTGTTAGGATTAATTCTAATTTCGGCATTGTGGTCTCCAATTAATTTTTCTAACATGTAGGGACCAACATAGTTTGCATCGACTTTTGATTTTTTAGGTTCTTTTAACAAATAAACTAAGGTGTTTTCCCGAAAATTAGATGGGTTCGATTTCCAATCATAATATCGCTTTGACCTTACTTTTGCTGCAATTAAATTATCCGCTGCAGTTGCTTGTATATCACTGATTTTTCTGAACAAATCTTTTAAATAATCTACATAAGTCGGAGGAATTGTTACGTCGCTTATCGCGGTAGGGAGTCTCGCTTCTCTCTCGTACACCAATGCATGAGGTGTGAATCCAGTCGATTCGTGAACAGAGGTATTATATGAAAAAATAGCGTAACGCAGCCATTCGTCCCAATCTTGTTTAGATGCAAAATTTTTTAAATATTCTACAAGAGTAATATGACTCCTTTCAAGAGATCCTAAGCTTTGTGGATGGTAAGATGTAGAATTTATTTGTTTAATTTGAAAAATTTTGCAAAAAGTTTTCATCATACCAAAGTAAAATTTCTGCCTTGATCTGTGTGAATCACACGAGGACAACCGTGTCGCGAAATAAACTTTTCTGCTAGAGCATATGCAACAGAGACGCTATTGATAACATGAAGAGGAATAGCATCGGAGTATTTGGAAAAATTGTCTTGTATGGTCAAAATGTATTCATTTCCCGCGCTTGTTTTTGGAAGGGGGCCGACAATGTCAATTTGAATTTTTTCGAAAGGTTGTGTTGGAATATCAGTAATTTTCATGAGTTGGCGATTTTTTATTCGTACTAATTTATTTTCCTGACATTTTTGACATAATCGTATAAAATTTTCGACATCTGTTTTTAATTTTCCCCAATAAAAATTTTCTCTAATTCTCCAATACGTTTTCGAAACGCCTTTGTGACCCCCCCCCAAGTCGATTCATGATATTCTTTTATTATGTTTTCCCTCTCCCCTTTAGATGGAAATTTTATTTCCCCTGAACATATGCATATTCGCAAACCGGAACCAGCAAAATGCTGACGTATTATTTGTTCGAAAGAACTCCATGATATACCGTTCAAATCATTTCCGTGTTTAGAAATTTTTACGATGTTTACTTTAAGAGATTCCATTATAGACTTTTAAACGTGATATCGCACTCGAAATAATATTTAAAAATACTTTACCGTCCGACCGATCTTTTAGTTTATAATTTTAGTTATAAACTATTGTGAAGTCGAATTCACTTAGTCTAATCTTCCATCGGGCTAGTCTAAATACAGGATCTTTTAACTTGTGAAGCCAAGTAAGTGGCCGGTGATCAGTTACCAAAACAAATTTTCTACCGAAAAGATAAGGACGAAAATAGAAAACGGCCCAAACAATAGCCAATAATTCTTTCTCGGTAGTGCTATAATTTATTTCTGCTAAATTTAAAGAACGTGAAGCGTAAGAAATCGGTAAATCTTGACCAATTTCGCCTTGACTTAGTACAGCGCCAATCGGAAAGTTAGATGCATCTACGGTTACAATAAATGGTTGATCATATTTCGGATATTGCAAAATTGGTTCAGAACAAATTTTATTTTCAAGAATATTAAAAGCATTTTGTTGAAAATGCGACCATTCAAATGTTTCCCCTTTTTTTAATAATTGATTTAGAGGTTTCGCGATTTTTGCAAAGTCAGGAATGAATCGGCGATAGTATCCGACCAGGCCAAGGAATTGTTTAATAATCTTTTGAGATTTTGGGATGGGAAAGTTACGATTGTACGTAACAGATTAATAAAATACTAATAATAATAAGAATAACATAATGACCTAACCCAGCGACGCTGAGAGTATCAGGGCAGCATGACAGTAGAGGAGGGTCTCTCGCGACACTCGGTGTCCAGGCATACGCCTCCTCTTCAATACGGTCGGGCCCACGCCTCTTTTATACGGTAAGCGAGATCGAGAGGCATTAACCCATTAAGTCCCATGAAGAAACCAGCCATTGTATTAAAAATCTAACAATTGGAATCATAGGCAAATGGAAAAAAAAGATTTACCTGTTTTTTTGTTTTTAATTTCCAATTGTTTAACAACAATTGTTTAAACAAATTAACAAAAATTAAATTTTTTTGAAATCTGTTAAAGCCAATCGATTCTACGTGAAAAAATAAGAATATTTTGTATAGGTCATTTTTCTGTTCAAGTCGTATTTGGTTTATAAAATTGTTATAAACAAATTAAGCTGGGTAAGCAATTGTTGTTAAACAATTGGAAATTAACAAAAAAACAGGTATATCTTTTTTTCATTTGCCTATGAATCCAATTGTTAGTTTTACTTAAAATTCATTTGTTTATGCTTGGGATGAAACACCCTTTACGCAGCTTAATTTGTTTATAACAATTTTATAAACAAAATACGACTTGGAGAGAAAAATGACCTATACAAAATATTCTTATTTTTTCACGTAGAATCGATTGGCTTTAACAGATTTCAAAAATTTTTAATTTTTTGGTCATTTGTTTAAACAATTGTTGTTAAACAATTGGAAATTAAAAACAAAAAAACAGGTATATCTTTTTTTTCCATTTGCCTATGATTCCAATTGTTAGATTTTTAATACAATGGCTGGTTTCTTCATGGGACTTAATGGGTTAAAGTCTCCAACTCATGTACGTCTCGCTGTTGCTTACTCTCTTAACGATCATGCTTTCTTGATGCGATTCTTCTTTAATAATGCCAATACTATGAAATATAAACGGATATCATTGTTTATTAACATTGTAAATTATGACTGTCGTTAAATTTTGATTATTATTACCAATGAAATTGTTAATTAATCACATAAATCGAAATTATGAAATTCTTTTAATTAATCACTATAAAGTGAGTATAATTAGTAATAAAAGTTTGATTATTTACTAATAATCGTAGATTAAATAAACAAAATATGTATAATAAATAAATAACTATAGAATATTAATTAAAATTTTGGTCATGACAAAAGAAAAAAGAGTAAAGATTAGTGGGACTCTCAGGTCGCATTGTGGCTGTGCCGACTTTGCCATTTTACCCAGGCGTTGAAGTCTCTCGATCTCCGCTCGAACTTGCAAATATACTCCCTGCGTATTCATGCTTCCCTGATGTTTCTCTTGGCAAATCCAACCAACATGATCGATTTAATCAATAAAAAAATCGTTTTCGACAAAATTTTATATAAGGGGGATTTCGCGTCAAGTGATCAAGGGGTCTTTTGGTGCAATGTTTATTTCAATAATTTTTTACTCTTAAACAATTAAACATACAAATTTGACAAAGTACATTTTGGAAAGGTTTTTTCATGCTCTTTCGATTGGAAATAAGCATTTAAAAAAAAAATTTTTTTGACCTAAAAAAATCAAAATTAAAAATAAATTTCAATTTTTGGGGAGAAAGATCCAATTTTTTTTTTTTAACGAAAGCTGAGATTTTTTCTAAAAGGACATATAAATGGTAAAGTGGGACAAGAATGTTTAAACATGGAAAAAAAGAGTTTTCTACTCGCCGGAGCGCTCAAAACACGGTTTTGAGCTTTTTTAGGAGAAAATTCTTTTTTTCAATGTTTAAACATTCTAGTCCCACTTTACCATTTATATGTCCTTTTAGGAAAAAACCTCAGCTTTTGTTTAAAAAAAAAAATTGGGTCTTTCTCCCCCAAAAATTGAAATTTATTTTTAATTTTGATTTTTTTGGGTCAAAAATTTTTTTTTTTAAATGCTTACTTCCAATCGAAAGAGCATGAAAAAACCTTTCCAAAATGTACTTTGTTAAACTTGTATGTTTAATTGTTTAAGAGTAAAAAATTATTGAAATAAGCATTGTACTGAAAAACACAAAAATTTAACCCCCTCCCCCTCGAAGAATATTGGACTAGGTAAAAAAATATTTTCACAAAAAATTACTATCTATGAGTACTACAAAAGCCCCAAGTTTTGCTACGATTGGAGAAAAATTTTTCTCCACCTTGATCACTTGACATGAAATGCCCCATAAGAGAAATTGAAAATAATTAAAATTTAATAGAATAGTTTGAGAAAAATAAAATTATTCAAAATATGAAATTAATGAGTATAAATCGACAAATAATAATCGATACTTTGAAAGAAATTAATAAATTACAATCATAAAATTCAAAATAAAATAAAAAGAGATGAAACTTTAAATTTAAAATCAATAAAAAGTAGTAAACACAAGGAAATAAAGTAAACATCGATGATTACATTGATTAAATAAATTTATTATAAGGTAAGAGTAAAAGTAAAGTTATTGTTAAGTTAAGTGTGTGTATGTTTGTGTATATGTAATTGTGTATGTATGGAAATGTAAAAATGAAGTAAAAATTTAAATTAATTAAACACATCCACGTCATTAGATTCTGCGTCTAAATTCAAAGCATTGTCAATTTCTTCCTCCATAAAAGCATCATAATTATTATGCAAAACAGATCCACATCTACATCTTAAATTCTGCAAATTTTGGACGACATATCGCCCACAAGCACACGCACGACAACACAAAATTGTATCGGCTGCAACAACTTCCAAAATTTATACGGGTTCAATTTTCGGTAAATCAGGATCCTCCAAAACTGTTCCACAATCACATTCCAATTTTTTCAATATCATGGAAACGAGTTTCCAACAAGGACAAAATCTACCACTAACTCCAGGAAAACTGAAACAAAGACGTTAACATGAAGAAAACTTTTTCGTAAAACAAAAGGAAAAAAAATTTCTTTTTATAAGATAAAATGCTTACCCTGTACAAAAATTTTCATTGATCACGTAAATACATTCACGAAAGTTTGGTAAATCCTTCATAAACGTAGCCACTAGCTTATTTAACTGCTTTTCAATTCGGCTTTTCCTACGTTTCAAAATATTTCTTTGTGAGGATCTTCGAATAAACCAGGATTCTGGACCTCGGCGCAAAAGAAAACGTCCACTATTATTCTCGTTTAAAATGAGTTCATAATTTGGAACAAAACCCAAAACACTCTTCGCTTTAGCAATATCCCTGGGTAACCGCGCTAACTCCGTTATAAGAAAGAAAATTTTTGCCAACTTCCTTGGATCAAACTGTTGCGGTCGAACAAACGAAGACTGACCTAAATCACACAAATTTCAAATCTCAAATTATTGGACTTAAATCATGGTAATCAAAACACTAATCAAAAGAGAAATTTTTTTACACTAATTAGTGTTCTAAAGGAAATCCCAAGAAAGAAAAAATTCACAAATAGTCGATATTATATCCTCTAAAAATTATCAACATTTTGCACTTAAAAACTAATCGTTTTAAACTAAGGGTGGAAACACGCACTAGAACACCTTGTCTTCTTGCATGTAGAGCACTCACAATTGTAATCTCACTTAAGGTACATTCTATGCCAGTAACCCATACGTTCTTCCAATTCCACCATACGTAATCCCATAAGTCGTTGACTGGAAACATTTAGTGTTAAGGCACGATCCAACTGTGGAATTACAGAAATATTTATTGGAAGATTCACGGGAAAATTGATCTCTCCAGATGTAGAAGTTGAAGGTACTGGAGTGTTTTCCCTAACTGTCACATTATTTTCTACATTCTCCACCAATTGTCGTAAGTTATTTTGCACATGGTTATCACTTTCATGATCTTCTGAAACATCAAGATTAAAAGAATCTATATAATCTGACCAATCATCAGAGTCACCCATGTTTACAATTTAAGAAAAGGACGAAGCAAAAGGAAAAAAGGGAGGGAAACTAAAAAACTATACTATTATTTACCGTGAGCTGCTGCAAAAATCAGAGCAATTGTTAAAAGTTCCTGTGTAATTCAGAGCGAATAATATCATTGTAGAGCGACCCTTTGATTTAAACGCTAGTTACTGTATTCTTTCCGTAAAAAGGTCCAAGTTGATTACGAATATTGTGTAATAAACGTAAGTAACTACTTGTAATAATTGTAACTTTAATTAATGTTATAAACAATAAATTTATAAAAGGAATATTATTTTTGTTTTTAACGCAAAACCCATAGTTTTGACAAGTGATCACGATCCTACTATAAAAATAAAGATCAGGCCTTACCAACCTGATTAATCAGCTAACTGGTTTGAAAAACCTATTTAAATAAATAATTAAAATTATTTAAAAGACTTGCTCTTGCTCGGGACATAACAGAGCGTAAGTGAAAGTAAGAATTTTTTGAGTGAAAAGTTAGAGTTACATGAAAATTAAGAAAGGTACACGGAGAGAAAAATCAAGCGTTTGTAGTATAGACAAGTTAATCTTATTTAGTAAAAAAGCACATGCGCAATAGGCTTACGCCTATTGGGCATGTGCGCAATTTCTACGTTATCAGCATAGGACGTTTAACGCATGGGACGTCAGTATACTACGATTGCAAGAGATCCATGCTATTTTAATATATGTTTCATGCAACTGAGGTATAAAAACACGTCTTTTAAGCAGGGCGTTCATACAAAATTACCATAGGAAGTCTCCATACTACAAACGCTTGATTTTTCTCTCCGTGTATATATCACATTGCCTTCCTTATAGAAAATGAAATGAAAGAAAATTTAAATAATACTAACCAAAAAATAAAAAATACAATAATTTCATTAATCATTTATGCGAAAGCTTGAAACAAAAAACAATTAATATTGCAAAAACGTTAAAAATTAACAATGTAACTTGGGATGAAATCCTATCAATAATTAAATAAACTTTTAAAAATTAATTTGTGAAAATTATAATATGCAACGGATATACAAAATACCCTACCAATGAAGAATATTATCAATTAATAGAAGAAGCTCATTCAAGTTCCACAGGAGGCCATAAAGATGTTCCAAAAACTTATGGCAAATTTGACAAAATTATTATTGGGAAAATATGAAAAATAGCATACAAACATATATTCAAGTTTGCCTACAATGTCAATTAAAAAAATTAGTTAGAGTCAAAACAAAAAATTCTATGATTATAACAGACACACCTGGGGGTCGATTCCGTAACTTCACTTTCACTTACACTTACAGAAACATTTTTGCTTTCACTACACTTTCACTCATATTTTCACTTACACTCACATTTTCACTTCACTTTCACTTGACTCTCATTTACTTACATTTTCACTTTCACTTTCACTCGACTCTCACTTACACTCACATTTTCACTTTTGTGAGTAAGTGAGAGTCAAGTGGAAGTGAAAGTAACAATGTTAGTGTAAGTCAGAATCAAGTGAAAGTGAAAATGTAAGTGTAAGTGAAAATGTGAGTGAAAATGAAGTAAAAGTCAATTAAGAGTTAAGTGAGAGTGAAAGTAAAAGTGAAAATGTGAGTGTAAGTAAGAGTCAAGCGTAAGTGAAAGTTAAGTAAAAGTGAAGTAAAAGAGAAATAGAAATTGCAAGTGAAAATGTAAGTCTAAGTGAGAGTTAAGTGAACGTGAAAATGTGAGTAAATGAGAGTCAAGTGAAATTAAAAGTGAAAATGGGAGTGTAAGTAAAAGTGCAGTTACAGAATCGACCCCCTGGTGGTCGATTATGTAATTTCACTTCACATCGACATCCACTTCAACATAAGTTTTCACCTTATTTAATTTTTATTCCACTGTCACTTTCACTTAAATTTTTACCCTAATTAGTTTTCACTCTACTTTTTTCCACTTTCACTTAAATTTTTACCTTATTTAATTTTCATTACACTTCCACTTTCACTTAAATTTTCACCTTAATTAATTTTCATTCTACTTTTACTTCCACTTTCACTTAAATTTTCACTTTAATTAATCTTTACTTAACTTTCACTGTCCCTTTTACTTAAATTTTTACTTTAATTAATTTTCACTCAACGTCCACTTTCACTTTCACTTAAATTTTCCCCTTATAATTTTTATTCTACTTTCACTTTCACTTTAATTTTTACATTAATTAATTTTCACTCTACTTTTATTGCCACTTACACATTCACTTAAATGCTTACTTTAATTAATTTATACTCTACTTTCCCTTTTACTTAAATTTTTACTTTTATTAATTTTCACTCAAGGCTTAAAGACTGCACTGACTGCACGACAGTCTTTAAACCTTCATATTTTCCACTTTTTTTGCTAAATCAATCTAATATTTCCCAAAAAACTTATTTATATATTAATAAACCAATGTCTCACTGGAAGTTTTTTTAATTTGATAGTTCACTGCAGACTTTTTGTCAACGACTTTTCTCCGCAGTTTGACTGAGGTTAGAGTTTTCATCCAAGCGTTGGGCGAGATCTTCCATTAGGAGGCTCAATTATATAATATAAATAAATATTTTAATAAAATATAATTTTTAATACAATCACAACTGATTTTTCGTATGCTTACTTTTTCCTGGAATTAAGCTCAACATTAAAATAACTATAGTTATTTATTCACACTACTAACTTATAAGTTAGCTTTAAGGACAAAATAAATCAGTACAAAATAAAAATATCTAGCGGTAACGAGCATTATAACCAGAAAATGCCGAACCGAAAGATTCTAATCTATTTAAATTAGAGCACTATTACAAAACAATTATTATTTCTGGGTGCCCTTAAAAGTACTAGTGAAAGTTTAGTGAAAAATAATTAAAGTGAAATTTAAAATTAAAGTACTATTAAAAGTTAAAGTAAAATAAAAATTTATTAATGTAGAAGTGCAGTGAAAAATAATTAAAATGAAAATTTAAGTGAAAGAGAAAGTATAATAAAAATTATTAAAAGAAAATTTATGTGAAAGTGGACGTTGAGTGAAAATTAATTAAGGTGAAAATTTAAGTAAAAGAGAAAGTAGAAAAGGAAGTAGAGTGAAAATTAATTGAAATGAAAATGTAAGTAAAAGTGTAAGTGGAAGTAGAATAAAAATTAATTAGGGGAGACTGGGGTAAACCCGCTTACTTTTTTTTAGAACAGTAAAAACCTAGGAAATTATTCTCTAAATCCAAGTTAATTTATATAATTAGAAAGATTATGATTTCTACTAACAAAATAAAAAAGAATTTTTGATTTATCTGTTTTAGTTTTACTTAAGAACAACTTTTAATACACATATACCAATTTCAAAATTACAATTTTCCAGGGTAAATCCGCTCACCCGTCGGGGTAAACCCGATCACTTGATTTTTTAAAGAATTTAACCCATTAACGCCTGGATGCACTGTATTTTTAGTCTGACTTCAAACTTAAATATTTTCTAATAAACTTATTATTTTTTTTGAAAAATAATTTTTGTTTGCATTAAAGTGTCCTCTATCCGAATATGATATTAGAAAATTAACAAAAAATTGTTTAACAATATTTTTTTGCATATAATTAAAAAATTGCAGGATTTTTTAGGTTTTTTATTACAAATTCTTAAATTTTAAAGTCAAAAATTTTTTTTTGACAGCTAACATTCCCATAAATCGTACACTCGATTGTTATACTTTCAAAAAATATATGGACTTTTTGAATTTAAACACTTGATTTTTCAAAACGGCGCCTAAAAACTCAAAAATTTTAAAATAATTAAAATTTGATGCTCGATATCAATTTTTTTAAACTTTGGCTTGAAAATGTTTACTTGGGGGTTTTTGGGGTCGCTGATTACGAATCTGATATTTATTTTCCAAAATTCAAAATGGCGGATCCAATATAACGGACGAAAATTTCAAAAATTGGTTGGATTTTTGGGGTCGCTGATCACCATTCTGATATTAGTTTTCCTAAATTTAAAATAGCAGATGTAATATGGCACACAAAATTGTCAAAAATTCAGTCGGGTATTTTTGAAAATCCTTACTCTAGAATTTTTCGGGGTCACCGATTATGAATAGGATTTTAGTTTTTTAAAAATCAAAATGGTGGATCTAATATTATGCAATTATTATGCTAATAATAATTATTACATTACATTTTATTATATTTATAAAAAAAATTGTAATAAATTTTATTTTATATTAAATAAGGAAGAATTATAGAAGTAAATTTAATAATAATACTACAGTTTTTCATTCGTTGTTTTTTAAAATATTTTGTTAAGAAAAATTTTTGGGTTAATGTTTTTCCTACCACTTTAACATATTTATATAACCGTGTACTTTACACGTCATATAATGTCGACAAAAAGAAAAAGGTGTATCCTCGGAAAATTTAACATTACCGTTGAAAACACTAAGAGGCTTAATGCGAAATATATCCTCATCAATTGAGTTTGAAGAAGCTGAGGATCATTTTGACGCAATTTTTATTCCAGACTCAGATTATTTCAATGAATCTGAAAATTAATTCAGTGATGAAGACGGATTAAGTGATACTGACTGTTGTGAAGATGACATACCAATTCCTAAAGAATCTTATTTTCAAAAATAAGAGAAAATAAAATGTAGATACATTTCTGGATATAACAAGTTATAGATTTTATTTTAATAAAATATAGCAAATGAAATTTAAAATTAAAAATTTTTAAATAAAGAATGATAAAACGTGAACTGTACGAAGACAAGAAACTAGATTTATGTCTTTTTTTTAGCCGAAAAAGACAGGGATAAATTTTTATTATTTGTTTGTGTTGTTTGTTATAACCAATAATCACTAATAATGACAAGAAATATTGATATTTCGGCGCCATCTATTAAAAAAATCGCCACAAATCGCGACATTAAAAATGTTAAATATTCAACTAATTACTCAATAATTCAATAACATTGTTAGGAAATGAATATTATTTATCTTTTAATAAATATTTTTAATATTTAAAATGTTAACATCAACAAAAAAACGCAAATACTGCTAATACTGATTCGGCTTCCTACTCAAATTTAAAAAGTGAGCGGCTTTACCCCGACTTTATGTGAGCGACTTTACCACGAATGTATTTCTCACATTTCAGAATATATTTGAATAAATCTTTTTGAAATCAAACAAAACTACATATATATTTAGAAAAAGAACATCCAATAGCATAAAAAAATTTGGCGAATAAATTAAGTCTCAAAAATAATAATCGAAAAACTTAAAAATCCGAAGATCATTATTTATATTTTGCACTTTTAAAACAATTGACCGTCTCTGAATTTATGACGACTTCATGAAACTAAAAAAAAGTTCGTTAACATTAGTTGTATATTAAGTACTATTCACAGTACAAATATCTCCATCTTAAGTTGAGTTTATAGCGTCAAATCGCTAGTGCGCGGGTTTACCCTAGTCTCCCCTGATGTGAAAATTTATGTAAAAGTGGAAGTGTAAGTAGAATAAAAATTAAGTAAAGTGAAAATTTAAGTTTAAGTGAAAATGGAAGTAGAGTGAAAATTAATTAAGGTGAAAATATAAGTGGATGTGAAAGTGGAATGAAAAGTAATTAAGGTGAAGATTTAAGTGAAAGTGGACGTTGAGTGAAGATTAATTAAAGTAAAAATTTATGTAAAAGGGAAAGTAGAAGAGGAAGTAGAGTGAAAATTAATTGCAATGAAAATTTAAGTAAAAGTGGAAGTGGAAGTAGAGTAAAAATAAACGAATGTGAAAATTTAATTATAAAAAGCAATAAGTTTTTTTTAAAGTTTAAATTATTTTAATATTAACTATAATAATCGTCGTATTCTGTCCAGTCTGTCTACACTTGAAGTTAGTCATGATTATGCTTTTGTTTTTTTATATGTTTTGAATTTTTGATAGATAATATTATTTTTCTTTATTATTTCACTCTTACTTTTTAAATTTAATAATAGGTATTTATTTATTTTATTAGAAATATTATTTTTATTTTTCAAATAATACAAAACTATTTTTATTATTTTACAAAAATTATTAATTATATTTTTCAACATTTCTCTTTTTTTCAGAAAAATTAGCACTTTGTAAGAAATATTTTAAGACTAGGATATTAATCTTTTCATTTTTTCTAAAAAAAAATTTATAATTAATTTAATAAAAAATCAGAATTTACTTTATTGTTAGAGTAAATTAAATACATAGAATTGGCCAAAACTTAATTGAAAAAATGTTATTGTATAAGCAGTAAGTTATGAACAATTTATAATATAATTGAAAAAATAACAGAAAATTTTTTATCAAAAAATTAAAAAAGCTAATAGGCTTAAAAAATTTTATTTCTTAACCTTAAATAAATCTAATATTTTATCAAAATTAAATCTAAAAAAAAATTTAAAAAATATTATTAAATTATTAAAAAATTAATAATTAAAATTTTGTTTAAATTGATATTTTTTAACAGTTTTTAAAAACGAAGAAATATTTCTTCAAATGCTGAATAAAAGATTAAATTTAAAGATTTTCTTAAAGACAAATAATCAAATTTCCAAATTAAAAAAAGTTGAGTGTAAAAACGGTAAATAACATTTTTTCTACAAAATTTAAATAAAAAACAATTAAATAAAAATTTAAAAAACTATTAAAATTCCCCCAAAAAATTTTAATTTTTTTCATAAAATCTAAAACAAAAATTCAAATTTTTTTCAAAACAATTTAAAAATGAAAAAAATTTATTATGAAGTAAATATTAATTACCAAAATATAACATTTCTTAATATTATTAAGGGGGAAACCTCCTTTATACGGTCGAAAAATGCACGATTTTCAGGAAGTGTTTTCTCGGGTATAATAATTTAAAACGTATATAATAATGTTGAAATTATCCCTCAAAGAAAACAATTGTTATCTGAATTTTTTATATTTACAACCGCATGCTTTTCTTTTATAAATTTTGGTAAATTTGCATTTTTATAACAACCTACTTAAATTGGTGCGTGCCTATTAATATTAATCATTAATTTTAAAATCTCTGTTAAGGACCAACCTGATTTTTTTTTATTAAATTCTTGAACTTGTTGGAGAATATATTAAACGTGATTTTATCAAAGATTTAGACTCTTCTAAAAAATTCAATAAATCTTTATGCTTTAAATTAATAACTGTTTCTGTTCTAATTCTATTTTCGAAAGCTGACTTCAAATTTTCTCACTTTATTCTTTTTTCTGTTCTTCCCATTATACCTGCACCGTTTTTTTTTAATTTCTTTAAATCGTTTATTTATAGTTTTTAATATACTAATTGTAGTTAAAACTCTCTTCTTTTTATTCGAAGTAATAAAATTTCCATTTGTTCTTAAAATTTTATGTAAAAGACGAATATTTTTTAACCTGAATTTAATCTACTTTTCCGATTTATTTAATAACTTTTTTTTATTCTTAATATTTTTCACAATAATATAAGCATCTTCCATAATATTAATAAACTTTTTATAATCAATTAAATCCATTTTTAAAAAATTAGACTTTCTGTGAAATTCGCGCACCACAATACTCTATAAAACTACGTGTCTTATTTACAACTAATAATTAATAAAAAATAACCCCTTTTAATACTACTTTTCAAGGTCAAATAAAATTAACTAACAAAAAATAGTTGAAAAATAATTCTTAGAAATTGTGTGATGCAATTATCAAAAAATGCGTTGAACAAATATTATTTAATTAACATTCCATTCTCACGATATGAAAAAATGATATCTAAGAGTATTCTAAATAAAATGTTACTGCAAAGAATACATCTGCATATTTTAGAGATAAAAGAATATTCAATAACAACGCCCAACAAATTAAACACATTCAACTTATCTCTAAAAATGTAACAAAACACCTATTCCTTATAAAGAACCTTTATTCTGTCTATATATAAAGAAATGATTCCAGGAAGTAAAAAATCTGTCATCTTTAAAAAAATTAAAAAATTATTGTTTTTCAAAACAATAATTGACTGCGGCAAAAATAAAAAGAATTCCTAAGACCTAAAAATAACTCTCAAAAACAATAGAGATTCTGCGAAAAAAGGAAACCATAAAATAAAGAACAAATGTAAAAACAAAAAATTGAAAAAATTCTATATATATATATATATATATATATATTGTTTTTTTCTATTTTAATTTCAACAAAAATAGAGAATAAAAAACATATTAAAAAACATGTATTGCGTAATATTGTGCAAATATATATATATATATATATATCGATTCCTCCGTGCAAAACAAACCTCTCTCACGTTGGTTCTCTAAAGTAACCACTCTGCATTTTTTCTCATAACCTGGTAATATTTTGTTTTATCCATTTTTTATTTAAAGGTTATTATTTGTAAGAAAATCTAAACACAATTTATAATCAGTCACTATTGATAGAGTATAAATGTTTATTATATTTCATTGTAAATATTTTATATTTTTAATGAAAAATAAATGAAAGAGAATATGATGAGGTTATGAGAAAAATGCAGAGAGGTTACTTTAGAGAACCAACGTGAGAGAGGTTTGTTTTGCACGAAGGAATCGATATATATATATATATATATATATATATCACTCAGAGAAAATTTTGTTTGAAACAACCAAATAAATGCATTGCTATACAGTCAACCAAACGTTTGTTTGATTCAACCAAATAATTTCATCCAATAGAGGAGAGTGGGGCAAACCGGACCCCAGACAATATTTCTGAAATGGCGAAATTGTCAAAAGTACTATTTAGAAATTTGAAACAACCTTGTGTAGTATACCTTATTTTTTCAATTTGACATTTTTTACTTTTGTTTGTGCAACGCTGGGAGCAAAAGTTTTTTTAAAAGTTTTTTTCTACACTTTTCCGAATTTTTTCTTAAGGAAATTCTGAGGAAATCGTGTAATATTTTTAAATATAATGTCTAATTTTTGAAAATTATTTTTAAATAAAATGTTTCATTAAAATATTTACTTACAATAAAAAATAATTGCCTTCCAATGAGAATTGGACCCTTTAATATTGTTTTTCTGATAATGACAAACATTTTTTTTTATTTAAAAAAATTGTTCTTTAATTAAAATCCAATCTCGAATTATTATTTTCATTACTACAACCATTGTTTACATGATTCTTTATGTTTTTTATTATTATAGATTATGCAAATGCAATATTATAAATAAAAAACCAAACGGTCCGGTTCGCCCAAAGGGGTGTGGCAAACCGGACCGTTTGCTTTCCAAAAAATTTGCTTATACCCAAAAATTATTTATATTTATAAGTACTTTCGAAAAATATGTGGCCTTTTTAAAACTCCAAAATGGCAGTCAAAATATCTTAAATATGAAACGAGTAGATATGCAAATTAGGTAAAGAGAGAGATTCTTATTTATATTGCCTTTAGAGAATAGAGGAAAAATATTAAGAATTTCGAAAAAAATGTTTAACCTATAAAAAATGATTATAACTGCAACGGTTTTGGATAAAATTCACATTTTTACGTTCCCAGAAAGAGGATAATGCTTCTTTTTTGTTCATTCTGAGATATTTTATAATTTTTGATGTGCTTTTAACAAATTTGAGGTTACAATTCCAAATTTTAAAATGGCGGATTCAAAATGGCTTACTAATATGAAATATCTATAAATTGAGTGAGAATCTATAATTTAAAGGTTTCTTGGCTTACTGTAAATGAATTGGATTGTTTATTTACACATTTTAAAATGGACGATCCAATCTGGCTGACTGCAGAAACAAATGGATTTTATTTTTAGATGAAATCATAGAAATTCTGACAGGATAAAGATTTTCATATTATTTAAATTAGGGATAAAATATTATTTCTTGGAAAACAGAAGTTGAGTAAAATGTAAAATATCTATACAATAACTTCGAATCCATAATCTAAAGGTTTGTTTGCTTACATCCAATGATTTTGATTATTTAATTGTATATTTCAAAATGGTAGATTCAATATGTCTAAGCCAAGTAGGCCAAATCAATCTAATTATAATGAAAACTTTTACTGAACAGCTTAATAAATTAAAAAAAAAGATGTTGAAGTACAAATCGTCGGTTGGGTGCAGAAAGGTGCCAATTCAGACTAGTTGTGAAAAACGTGCCGTTTAAAAAAACACGTGAGAAACCTGCCACTTCAGCTACGATTTGGAAAACATGCCAACTCAGAATTGACGTTCATTTTTTTTATTTTAGGTTGACATTTGGCAGTACAGAAAAATTTTAAGCAAAGATTATAAAGTTGTACAAAAATGATTTTTTTAGTTGCATTTTGGATAATTTTTATTTTTCTTTGACAAGGGAATATTTTTACTGATTTATTGAATTAATTTGTTGATTATTTATTATTTGATGGACAACTTCTTTCTTGTACCTAAAATGAAAAAAATGAACGTTAATTCTGAGTTGGCATGTTTTCCAAATCGTAGCTGAAGTGGCAGGTTTCTTACGTGTTTTTTTAAACAGCACGTTTTTCACGACAAGTCTGAATTGGCACCTTTCTGCACCCAACCGACGAAATTGCAAATTTAGAAGTGAATAATTTAAGTGAACATCCAGTCGAAATTGATGTTCTGAATGTTTTTAGCTTACTTTTAATGAAAGAAAAAATAGAAAAACTTGAAATGTGAAATAGTGGATTTAATCTGACTGTTTCGAATTGTCAAATTTGAAAGAATGATATATTGGAAATTGCGATTAGACTATTTTCAATCATATATAAAGAATCTAAAGTCGGAATTCTACTTTCCAAATAATGAACTAAATGTTAAAGGGGAGTTATTTAAAATACACTTTGTATCTTAATGGTTATTATGGCACTTATAAATTTTATAAGTAAATTTTGCAATACTATAACTAAATAACTATAACACTAAATAACGAAATTAAGGTGTTCTTTTTTTAATTAAAATTTCAACTTGCTTCATAATAACAAAAATTTTTTCGTAACTTAAAAATATTGTAACGTACATTTGTTATAAACCGATGATGTTTTAAACATTATTATAATGCGGTCGAAGTGATGTTTTTAAACAGTTAAAAGCAAAATTAAAGTTTAGTTTAAAGAATTCAAATAGTGAATTAAAAATAGTGGGTTAAAAATTTTAATAATTATTGTAATAATAATATGAACTTATAAGCTTGGTAAAATTAACAAATAAAAATAAGAATTGCTATTCTATTCTTTTTAATGCGAAGATAACAAAAACGAATTTTCATACTTTGTTCTCTATACAGACAGACTTTATTCCAGATCACTTTCATCACTGCTTAAAGAAGTTTCATTTTCAGAGATTTTCCTACAATGTTTTTTTTATTAGAATTATTATTATTATTAATGTTATTATTATTATTGCTTCCTCATAAAGGAAGCCTTATAGTGATGTCGATTTCCGAATTTTTCAAAAATGTAGGTGCATTACGGTCATGAATACCAAGAATCAGACAGAAGGATTTTCAAAAATATAAATAAAAAAATTTTTTTTCAACATTTTTTTAATTTTTGAAAAAATTAATTTTGTGATTCAGGGTACTTTACCTGGTTTATTAATTATATTTAATAAACTATTATAATTATTTAACTTTTAAAATTATATATAATAATATATATTGAGGAAGCTATTGTTAATGTTATTATTACTATTATTATTGATCTTAATTAAAACTTTGTAAATTTTATTTATAGGTATTTTATAAATATTTTTACCTTTCTTCAAGAAAAACATTTAAAGAAGTCGAAACTTCAGTTTCCTTTTGTTTTTGCCAATTGTGAATAAGTATCATTGAGATTTTTGGATCACTAAAATAGATCGCTCGATTAAAAACATCCAAGATCCTGCATGTTCTGTTATGCTGGCGTGAATGTGTCTTCATATTTTCTCTATAGTATTTATGCCAGGATTCTAACGCGTCTTCTCTAAAATAAATCATGGGTAAAGAAAATTGTTCCGCAATATCGCATCCATGTTGAAGGAGTTTATGGACAGTTGGACTCATTCTGGACCATGGATAGAGAGCGTAATTCATTTTGTAAGTTTCCTTGGCAAATTTTCGGAAATCTTGCAAGTTTAAATGCTTTTTGCTTTTAAATAGTAGCAAAATGGAAGCTATATTAGTAACAAACTGAGGATCTAGACCTAAAGAATCAGCAAATCCTTTAGGGATATTAAAGCATCTGCGAGCCACGTTTCCCGTATTTGTTGTTCCATTGCCTTGCAAACTTTGGTCGACTCTTACACCAATTTCTTCATAAACCCTCTTCTGTACTTCACGTTTTCTTTCGTCATGTTGATCTGAATTTAAAATTACACTTAAAAATTGTTTTTTCTTATGTATGTAATTCTTTTCAATACCGACGGAATAGCTCAGTTGGTTGGAGCTCCGGCTTTGCGGGTGGTGCGAGCGAGGTTCGCGCCCTCCGTCAGCCGGGGATTTTTCCGACAGGTGAGATATTCCGAGCGGGAGGTTTGACGTCTAGGTGCGACGGTATGCATTGTCGATTATTGTCCGATGCCTACCGCCGAAACTAGACTGTCGATAAACCGGTTGTACTCAGAAGAGGTTTTTCTACAGTTTTTCCCTCTTCTCTGGCGAGAAAACCAAATTACGGGTGGTCCAGGCAAATGCGAGTACTCCTATCTTCGAAAGCCGCACTGTAGGCGCATTAGGTTAAAATAAATTTGCTAATATTTTTTGTAGAATGGTTATGCTTAATCCATAAAAGTATCAGCAGGGACTCTTGTCGAGTGTGTAAGGCCAATAGGGCAGGAGTATGAACGACAAAAAAAAATAATAATTCTTTTCAATTACTTGTTTAATATCACACCAAACCTGAGGGGGTCATACGTTACAAACAAAACAGTTTTGTGGATAATACCGTTTCTATAATTTTAAGAATTTTTTTAATTTAATCCAGGAAACGCTATTATTCTACAAATATCAAATATTCTAGAAATCATGATCACCTTCGGAATTGTATGGTGTGCATCAGGAAAAACATTTAATAACAAAGGTGAAATTACTTCGTTTTTATATACTGTTAAAAGAAGGGAGTAAAAAATTAAACTCCCAACCGAGTTCTATAAAATTTGCATCCTTTAAGAAGTTAAAGCTTAATTCTTCAATCCCCACTCTTCTGCAACATAGCGAATATGAGACTCACTCTCCTGTGAGAGTTGATTTTTAAGTCCCAAATTTTAACTCCCAACTCCAACAACCGTTAACTCCTAATTTTTTTACAGTGTAGTTAAAAATTTTATCACACAAAATGTTTTATTTAGAAGATAATTACTTTTTCATACTTTGCTGTAAGTTGTCTGACAAACTCTCAACTCTCTTAATCATACCTTTTAATTCTTTTCGAATATACCAAACTTTTAGTTCTGAGCGATAGGATAGATGCAATAAGTATTCCATTGACTAGATTTCACAATGCAACAAACCCAGTCCATGTCTTAAAGACGAAACGTTTGCAGTAAAATCACAATTTTTTCCAAATTCGTGTGTAGTTTTCAGACACATAGGACAACGTCTGGAAGCTTTATTTTTTACTATTGTGTTAAGGAATTTGCCATCAACCAAGGATTGGAATACGATGAATTTTACTTTTACTCTACTACCATTATGAATTTTAAAGCAATGTGGCTAAAGTCCTTCAAATTCTTTACTGAGACGATGAAACTCGTTCTGTGTTGTTTCATTATTCTCTTTCTCAATGGCTATCCTTAAAGGTCTGCAAAATCTAACACTCTGGGGAGTAGGATTAATCCAAATATTCGTCTGTATTTTGTTTTCTTACAAGAACTATTTAAACTAATTTTCTTTCTCCCTGTATTTATGCTAATTTTTTATTTATTTGGTGGGCGACCTCTTTTTCCAGATGCCTTCTTAATATTTATCTTACCCATCTTAGGAAAGAAAGAATTTCAGTTATAGGCTTAATTTGACATTCCTCTAAACAAGAAAAAAATTGAAAGATCTTACCTCTAATCATTTACCTGGCATTGTTAAAGACTCACAAGTAAACAAATATTTAAAATTATAAAAGCTATAATAATAAGATGATACTAAAACTATTTCTATCTGTATTTAAAATTAATCAAACTTTTAACCACAAAATCTAACTTCTAATGTCAATTAAAGAGAAACAAAAAATAGTAATATGTATGATATCAGTCACAGAAGTATAGGAAATTCTAACACAGCTTCAGATTCGTTGCCGTAAATAGAAATTGGACAATACATTCTTTATCTACGAGTGAAAATGGTGGAAGTAGCAATTTTCATTAGGATCATTTCGAGTTGGCCAATTTAGCTTACCCATATTAAACCTGCTATTTTGAATTCTATTGGGAATCGACATAAACCAGACGTTATCTGGTGGTAAAAGAACAAACTATTGTTATACCCCATTTCACTAGCAAAACGCAGTGAATTGTCGAAATTTAATTAGTCAACCAATAATGGAAAGTGAATTATATTTCTGTTAGAAGTGATAGTGTTGATCCAAGTGCAAATATTTTGTAATTCCAGTAACATATTTACGTTTTTTTAATTCACCTGCTTTTCGCGGTATTTTGGGGTCTCTTCGTCGCCATTTTGGATAGACCACGCCCCTATGTCGATTTCCAATAACTGAATAATCAAAATCATTGGAAGTAAGCAAACAAACCTTTAGATTATGAATTTAAAGTTAATGTATAGATATTTTACATTTTACTCAACCATTTTGATTCCGACATTTTGATTTTTGGAATTGAAACTTTATCTTTGTTAAGAACGCATCAAAATTTATAAACTATCTTAGAACTAATAAAAAACATGCATTTTTCTGGTTCTGGGAAGGAAAAAATTATGTTTGATTGGAAACTGTCATTTTTGTGGACAATTTTTATAGGTTAAATATATTTTATCACCACTCTCTATATTTTTCTTCTGTTTTCCAAGAAATAATATTTTATCCTCAATTTGAATTATATAAAAATCTTTATCCTGTCAGAATTTCTATGATTTCATCTAAAAATAAAATCCATTTGTTTATGCAGTCGGCCATATTGGATCGTCCATTTTAAAATGTGTAAATAAACAATCCAATTCATTTACAGTGAGTCAAGAAACCTTTAAATTATATATTCTCACTCAATTTATAGATATTTCATATTAGTAAGCCATTTTGAATCCGCCATTTTAAAATTTGGAATTGTAACCTCATATTTGTAAAAGCACATAAAAAATTATAAAATATCTCAGATGAAATCTTGATCCTAACGGAAGTTCTACGATTTTGTCCCAAAAAAAGCATTTGTTCCCACTGTGCGCCGTTACCCAGACGTTACCTTTTGTGTTACAATTATAAAAGTATATATGTATATATGTGTATATATATATATATATATATATATATACTTTTATCCAGCCCTATCCGTCTCACTCAAAATGCTTGAAAAATATATGACCACCACTTGCGTAGTGCTAGCATTTACCGCCAGTTGGCATTGCTGCGCTTCTGTCCTAGTTTATCACAGTATTGTATACAAAACTTATTTTTTTATTTTTTAAAATTATTTAATATTTTTAATGGTCAATATTAACATTGAAGATAGAAAAATACATTTATAAAAAGTTAATTATTTTTCTAGAGGAAAAAATAAAGTGTAAAACTTATAAACGTTAAATTCTGCACAAGCCTGTCATTCTTTGTTTTGTTCTGTTTTTATATCTTTTATAAGGACTACAAGTGTTTGTGTTTATTTTAGTTTGATTTATTATTTTATAATAGGTTCATTTTTATTTAAGTGTTTTTACAAACAATTAAATTATACCTCAAATATAAGTGCAACAATTGTCATCGTCCTATATAGTTCAGATCTGTATTTTAAGTTATGTGGGACATAAAATATGAGTAAAATACTAAATAAATATTACTGAATTTTTGTGCAAGTTGTTTAAAAAAACTATATATCTTATTTAACATTTTTAAGTGCATATATATTTATTTATTTGAATAAAGTGTTGAAATTATTTTAAGTGTGTAGTAAACATATTTTAATATATTTAATCATTTATGTGAATATTGTTGTTTTAAAATAATTTAATAATATTATTTGACATTATAATATTGCGTAAAGAATTTTCTTAAATTAAAGATAATAAATTTTTTACAAAATACTTGAATTAATAATTATAAATAAACAGCCTGTCAGAAAGATGTAATAAGTGAAATATCACACTGACAATAATTATTACTTCATATTCTAAAAAATTTTAATAACAAAATATACTTTTATTTTGTAATTACTTTTGTCAATTTTATTACAGTTATCTATTAAAATTTGTTCTTAAAATATGGCCATTCAAATACAGCACAATGTGATATTTTTCTATACTTAATTAAAATTAGAAAATATGGAGTGTAATCCCTTTACAAAATTTATCCTTTATTTTTAGGAAAATTTAATTTCTAATTGTGTTTTAGTTTACTGTTATAGGGGAGACTAGGGTGAAAAGTTAAATTTTGCATAAATGATTTTTTTTGGCAATATAATCCGCTTAGATGCAAATATTTGTATATCAATATTGTAGGGCAACTTGTCCTCTACAACTTCCAATAAAAAAGTTACTGATATTTTCGCATAAAATACATGTTTTGTCCTTTTTTGAAAATTTTGTTTTTTTAACTTTTTGCCCCATGCTGGGGCGAAAAGTTAAATTCTATTTTTAGCCTACTAAAATTATTTTCTGATAGGTGATAAGTATTAGATAAGTTAAAGTATAGGTAAACAAGTAATTTAGTAAATAAAAGATCTTTGTTTATTTAACAAAATCTTTAGAATAGTTGTAAAGTTAAAAAATTGAAATTTCAAAAAAAAAATTTGGTGTATTTCATGTGAACGGTCTTCTTTTTTGACAGACTACTTGCCCAATGTTAAATAAATAATTTTTAAACAAATAAACCTAAAAAAAAATTTTAAATACATGTAAAAATACATTTAACTTTTCGCCCCAGGGTGCGTTTTTGGCTTTAACAACAAATATAAAAAATCTGACTAAAGATATTTAGCAAATACCTTTAGGTATCTCTTCAGGGGACCCAAATAATGAAGTAAAAAAATCGCGGTGAGGATAAATGCAAAAAATATACTTAAAAGTTGATATTTTCTTTTTCGAAAAATTTTTCAAAAGTAGGTTGAAAAAAAACTTTCAATATAGACACCACAAAAATTAACAGAATTGCACACAACTCCGGACATTTATTTAGGGTGATAATACCCTACTATAATTAAAATTACAATGCTCTAACTATTCCCGTTCGAAAGATAATGAATTTTAACAGTTTTGGCAGTTTAACTTTTTGCCCCAGTCTCCCCTACATAAAAGTATTTTTGAAAAAAAGTACTAGTATTTGTTTAATTAATTTATAACAATTATAAATTAATTAGTAAAGCTGTATAAGTATATGCGAATTATTACTTTTGTTTATCTTCTCGAAATGTCATTAATTTTATTTTAAGGCCTATTAAAATCTTATTACATTATTTAATTATTTTATTATTGTATTTATAATGTAAAATTACTACTTTCTGTATCAAAATCTTTTTATTTAAATAATTTTGTTGTATGTTTATCATTAATATTTACAAAAAGACGGGCAGAAGCGCAGTGGCGCCGTCCAGTGGTAGAAGTTAGAACTAGTCAAGTAGTGGTCATATATTTTCCTACACGTCCTATAGAAAATTGAGAGAGTCGGACGGGGCTGCTTTTATCTATAATTTTCCTTGCGATAAAGGAAGAAATAAAATATTATTACCTGGGTTCTCAGAGTTGATTCTCATTTATAAACGCTATTGTTTAAAGGTTCGTATTGTTTGTGGTAAACCTTCGTAGGGTCTAATGCAGGTCTGATATATATTGACCTCAGTGCGAAGAGGACACTCACACTTAGAGCCCACCACCGAAATGTAAGAACGAAATTTTAATGTAAAATCATATCGTAGATTATTTTTTTTGGGCCACGTTCTACGTGTCTTCAACGAAAATTACATTAAAAAATCTTTATAAATTACTGGTGAATACACTCACTATATGTGAGTGAATATATAGTTAAATAAGTGAATTATTAGTAAATACTTTGTGAATGACTAATTGGTGATTTAGTGAATAGTAAGTATTAGTGAATATAATTTGTGGTAATAAGTGAATAGTAAATAATAATAGAATTACATTAAGATATTGTTTTCTAAATTTTTTACAATCATTAAATAATTAATTGAGTTGTGTTTAGTTTTTAATTTTAATTAATAAAATTAAAAAATTTGTTATAATTTGAAATCGTCTGTAATTGGATAAAAATAAAGCTGGAAATTTGTTAAATTGGATGAAAGGCAAAATTGGAAATTGGTTATATTGGATAAAAGCAAAGCTGGAAATTGGGTAAATTAGATAAAAGGTAAAATTGGTTATACTGGATAATATTGGATAAATATTTAAATACTTTTTAGTATGGAGAATCAAAGTTTTCTAAAAACTCTATTAAGAAAGAAATTTCTTTCCGGAGAATAATATATGAAATAAATGAAGAAAATATTGCATCAAAAACACTTAAATAAAGTAGGGCTGAAATTCAAAAAAATTATTGTGAGAGGCAAAAATTAAATCGTACAATTTATAACGTAATTGATTTAGATGAAAAACACACTTTAACATGAAAAAACTTTAAGTCGAATCCAAAATATAATATACTGAGAACCTTAAATTAAAAAATTAAAATAAAGATACAAGTTCTTTGTCAAAAACAAAGAATACTTGATGTCAAAGAAATTATTGTAAAGGAGTATTAAATAATCAAATTCAAAATGAGTTGACTGTTAAAAATTATCTAGGTCTGATGAATTATTCCTGCACACATTGTCAATCTAAAACATTTTAAGAAAAAAAGTTAGTTTTAATGACTGCTGTAGTCATAGAGGTGTTGTGTTAACTTAAACACAATATCCAGATGAAGTAAGGCTTTTGTTAAAAGGGTTTCATCAAAAATCAGGTCATTTTAAAAAGAATAAAAGGCTGTATAATAATTATTTTTCTTTTGCATCTTTAAATTTCTATGTCTGTCTATATTAAATACAAAATTGCTGTAAGAGACAAAGAATTTAACCAATTTTTATATGAAGGTAGATTGTTCCAACAGTGGGTGGTTGACAGTTATGTAAAAATAGAAAAGGATAGATTAAAGGGTTATACCTGTTTGTAGGCCTCAAAAAGAGTGTTTTTCAAGACTTTTTTAAATAAAGTTTTAAATTGTCGTTGGCAACTAATATACCATTTAACTATGCAACTTTCAATGAGAAAGAAAATATTTTATTATAATTTTTGTTGTATAAAATGACAGCTGTACGATTTAATATTTAGGATAATTTATTTTTAAAGTTCTCCGTGGCGAGCAGTAGAAGTCTCCTGGTAGGTCATCTGGAAGCATAACATTTTTTTCATAAACTACATAAGATTATCTAATAAAGTACACACGATTATAAGTTTAGAATTTTTTGTGGGAATGCGAGACCCACAAAAAATCGTATTTTTCACCCAAAAAATCGACTTTAACTATTCAAAAAAATTCTTTATCAATTTTAAAAATCATGTGTACTTCACTAGATAATTTATCTAAGAAGCTACAGTTAAATTTTCAGGTAAATCGGACAAAAACTCTTCGAGTTCTACTGCTCGCCGATTTGTAAAATGTGGTTTCGAGAAAACGCGTTTGAAGTTTCACAACACTATAACTTTTAGAAATCTCAATAATTTTGACATTACAATTTTTTTACCTTTACTATGCTATCCATTTTGAAGTAATGCTCCGCCGAGCAGTTTTTGCTGCAACTGAAAGGAAGTCCTCGGTTTCTTTGATCCGATTTTTGTTCGATTGCAAGCAAAAATCATAAATTTCGATCACCTGTTAATCCAAGTGCATCATAAACAGCAAAAAGGCCCGACAATAATTCATGATTGAAATTCATGACTACGACAGCAGCGGCAATGTCAAGCACTTTTTCCCCGCCCGAAACAGTTTTCGGTGCGATGGACCACACGACGGAATTGAATGATTCATTCGCATTTTGCGTGTATCCACCCTGGCAACGTGACAGAAGATCGTCCAAACAAGGTCTTTGTATATGGGTTTTATGTCTTTGAAAACAAGTTCTGGGATAGGTGGCTTATGTGTAAAGTTAAAGTTATGTATTTTTACGCTTCGGAACTGCTATAGAAAAAATATTTTAAAGATCATTTCCAAGTTGTTTCCATGCAAGGATCTTATTGATTATTAATTTAGGGAAGTCATAGTATACTTTAAGCAAATAAAAAAATTGAGAAAAATGGAAACAGGTATTACCCCTCAATATTTTGTGCAAATAATCAAGCTCAGTTGAGAAGTGAAACATTTAAAGGACTAATGTTTTATTTACACAATCATGAGTTGGAAAATAATGTACACGTAAAAAACGCTTGTATTGTATTAAAAGAAAATTCTAAAATATTAACTGTTGAAAGTGATGATCGTTATATTTCTGCAGAAATTTCTGATGAAAATAATAATCCTATTTTACATAAACTAATGCAAAATAATATTCACGGACCTTGTGGAGATTGGTGTTTAATTGATACAAAATGTCCAACATTTTAAAAAATTACGAAGAAGAAAGTACAATTGATGAAAATTGCTATGTGCATTTTCGTCGAAGAAATATTAATAAAGCGTATAAACGATTAAATGGATTTATTGTTAATAATTCTAATGTTGTTCCGCATTGCCCTACACTTTCAGAAATATTTAATTAACATATTAATATAGAAATAGTTTCGAG
Source organism: Leptopilina myrica (nomen nudum) (assembly GCA_032872475.1). Lineage (NCBI taxonomy): Eukaryota > Metazoa > Arthropoda > Insecta > Hymenoptera > Figitidae > Leptopilina > Leptopilina myrica (nomen nudum). The sequence continues at coordinate 39,715,817 of CM065459.1, read as the reverse complement.
TATCAACTCTATTAAATATTTATATAAATATATTCTCAAAGGGCATGATGCTGCATTTATTGTTATCACAAATGCGAATGGTGAGATAACTGTTAATCATAAAGAAATACATCACTATGAAGAAAACAAATATGTTGGTCCAGTTCAGACAGTTTGGAGAATTTTAAGTAAACCATTAGGATTTGCAAAATGAACAGAATGTTATTATTCGTGAAAAAACAAATAGTTACGGCATTTCTTTCGATTTTAATGAAAATACGAAACTTCTGGATTATTTTAAACTTAACCAACGAGATAGTAATGCTCAAAAATATTATTATTTAGAAATACCAGAGCATTATACATGGATAACAAAATCTCTTGAATGGAAACAAAGAATTCGTAAAGAAAAAGTATTGGGAAGAATGTATTCAGTTAATCCACATCAATTGGAGTTATTTCACCTTAGATTATTGCTGCTGACAGTAAAAAGAGCAACTTCTTTTGAACGTTTAAAAACAGTTAATGGAGTTGTTCATGAATCTTTTACTACTGCTTGTTTGGCATTAGGACTTGTTGAAGTACTTATTGTCCTAAAGGATTCTTCTTTTGATGGTTTTAAGTGCTTCTATGTTGATAGTTGATAGATATAGCTGGAACTCTGCTTCCTAATGGAAAAACTGTTCATAAAGTTTCCGGCTTACCTGTTCCATTATACAGTGATTTATCTTCAGAACTTTTTCAATCTAAAGAAAGCCTCTTTTTAAAAAAATATAGATGTTTTTATTTGGCATGAAGCACCAATTGCTCCAAAATATGCTTTAGAAATTATGAATTATCTATTAAGTGATATAATGAATTCCAACGAACCTTTTGGTGGTAAAATTGTAAATCTAGGAGAAGATTTTCGACAAACTTTACCAATTAAAGAACTATGAACTAGATCAGAAATAGTAAATTTATCAATACAAAATAATAAACTATGGAAAAATTTTAAAAATACACATTAACAGATAATATAAGAGCTTTACCACAAGAACCTGAATTTGTAGATTTTTTACTTAAATTTGGCAATGGTAAATTAAATGATGCAGATGAGTAGGATACAATATTTTACCCTTTCAGGATAAAATGTTTTCAATAACTATGTGTGTACATTTAGAGTAATATTAGAAACTTTTCTGCGCAAAAAAAATTTCCATTTTTAATAGCAGAAAGAAAAGGGGCGTGCGCAGCGCGCCAAATTGGTGACTAGTAACCTATAAATGTGTCTAAATTCAAAAACAGAGGCCTGAAAGTGCTAATAAAGAGGAATTAAATAAGGAAATCACCTATCAATTGGTGGTAAAATTAGCATTAGGATACATACTTTATATTCTATAAGCAATAACGGTAATTTGATATCGGTTTCCAGAAAATAAATATAGCGGATCCAATATGGTAGACAACAAATTTTTTAATGCATCGGATTTACTTGAAATTTGTTACTCGGAGGTTTTCGGGGTCGCTGATGACGAATCTGATGTTAATTTTCAGAAATTCAAAATGGCGGTCCAATATGGCGGACAAATTTTTTTTAATTTATCAGATTTCGTTGAAAGTTGTTACTCGGGGATTTTTGGGATTGCTGATACCGAATCTGTTGTTAATTTTCAGAAATTCAAAATGGCGGATCCAATATCGCGGACAAAAATTTTTTTAATTCATCAGATTTCGTTGAAAGTTGTTACTCGGGGGTTTATGGGGTCGCTAATACCGAATCTGATGTTGATTTTCAGAAAGTTTTATACGGTGCGTTAAAATTTTTTTTTAAGTTTATAATGTGTTAGGCAATTCTTGCCAGTATTCGACATTCAAAGGGACGAGATTGGGATTTAAGATTAAAGCAAGTGCAGAGAGATCTCAACAAATCTCCGAACAAAACAACAGGAAAAAATCCATTTGAAATGCTCTACGGATTTATAAACCGAAATGATGAAGGTGAACTAAGGAAGCTTACGTTAGACGACGACAGCCGTTACACACTTTCCGAAATCATCCAAAACGAAATTCGAACCAAGATTGAAGAAGGACAAAATGAATATATAACACGATTCGACAAAAGCCGAGTGAAAAACGTCAAATTCGAAATAGGCGACATAGTCATGATGCAAGCAGCAAAAAATGCACCGGGAGAATAATCCAAGGTTCGAGCAAGATACAAACCATTGGTCATAACGAAATTAAACCAGGCGACACTTATGGAGTCGCTACACCCCGAAATGATGGCCGAGGCAGAAGATACGCATCAACCTCACACGTTAGCCAACTAAAATGTAGAAACCCGACAGCTCAGTGGATTTGATTGAGATAGACTCGAATTCAGATTCATCAATTTCCGAAAATGACGATACGAAATGCGTCAAGAGCAATTCGGAAACGGAACCATCGAAGACCAACTCGGACAATGATGAATCGCGTTCAAGACCAAAAAGATTGAGAAAACCTCCGAAACGTTTAGGCATTAACGATTAAGAGAAATAAAGAACATTCTTATTTTATGAATTTTAAAAATGTCAGTTAGTAAAAAAATATCATATGTTTCTTCATATCAAAATTATATTTTATTATGTTTGTTTATAATTCTACGTTAACCATTTTCATTTATAACTACGATCTCGGGATCAAGATTTAAATTTTGGATGGATCCCGAAAACCCCCGAATAAGAAATTTCAAGTAAACCCGATGCATTAAAAATTTGTTGTCCACCATATTGGATCCGCCATATTTATTTTCTGAAAACCGATATCAAATTACCGTTATTGCTTATGGAATTTTATGCGTTAGTTTTATACTTTTGTTAACAATAACAATTAACTAGATTAATAAAAAAATGTATTATTACTTAATTACTCTTAATAATTATAAAAAATTCCATTCTTTGTCATAAGGTTAAGACTCCGTCAGAAAATATGAGATTTGCATGGGGTCTTTGGATTAGGCTATAATTTGTTGAAAGTGTAGTATTGGATACTATAAAGTAGTGTGCCAAAATTTTTTTGAAAATTTTGGAATTTGTTGAAGTTATGCCATTTTGCATTTTTTTGTTATAACTTTTTTAAATCTTAATATTTCCGAAAGTTTTCGATGAAATTTAATAAAATTCGGAAGGCTTACCTTGAAATCATGTTTCTTCTGACTAGCACATAATAAAAAAAAATTTTGCCCAAAAAAGTCAAAAAAAAAATTTTGAAACTGTTTAATAATACTATTTTCAGCATTATAAAAATGCATTGAAAATAGTATTCATGTATAATCGCATCGGTACATAGTATTTAACAAGTACAAAATTCTTATACATATAGGTACTTTTTAGCAAATAGACGCTAATTCGTTAATAGCACAAAGTGTGTAATATTTCAGATTTCATTAAGGTTTGTGACTATAAAACCGGTAAGTGTAATGAAACATGAAAAAATAAGAGAGAATGAGAGAGTATAAGAGAGAATGAGAGAGTATAAGAGAGAATGAGAGAGTATAAGAGAGAATGAAAGAGTATAAGAGAGGATGAGAGAGAATAAGAGAGAATGAGAGATAATAAGAGAGTATAAATGAGACCGAGAAATAATGAGAGAGTTTAAGAGAAACCGAGAGTTATGTTAAACCAATCTGTTAAAATTTTTTAAAGCTGTCGAAACCTTTATAATTTGTAATGTGTTAGAATTTTTGGTATGGAATACTTTTAAACTTATATAATGCATTATTATTTTTTATTTTGAATCATTTTATGACTAACACCATTTTTATCTAATTCTTTATATCTCTTAACGTTTCCAGACTTGAAATTGTTTTTTTCTCAAATTTCGTAAGAAATAATCAGCTGTTCCTATTTACTCCTAAATTTTAGCAAAGTTTAAAAATTTAGGGGTAAATAGGAACATTTGATTATTACGATTCAATGACAACCATATTTTTTACTACTCCATAAAATTGTTCCGCGGAAGTGAAATAACAACTCAAAACACAAAAAACAGAAAGTATTCCGATTTAAAAGAAAAAACTTATGTTTTTGGTGAAACATAGAAAATCTGTTCCGATTTACCCCAACTGACCCTAATTGTCAATAATGAATTGTACATTTTTATAAGGTTTTTCTAAAAAACAGTCCGCAACTACTTAAAGTGGAATATAATAATTTAATTTAAGAAAAATTTTCACTTTTTTTAAATTTCTTCAATTGGGCATTTAGTTTTTAATAAAAAAATTGGACGTGTGCGAGTATACAATACTTTTTTTTTAATTATTTAAAAAAAATGTTTGTACCTAATTATTGAAATATTCTATTATGATGATACTATGATGAATTCATCGTAATTTCGTACTTTACATATCTGCCAGGAAATCTGAAGTCAGATTTTTAAAATTCAAATTGTTGGACGAGAATAGAAAAAGTTGGATTTTTATGAATCTTGGTATCTGATAGTTGCTCGGGTTGATAATAGCGCATCTGAAGTTCTTAAGTGTCAACTGGCAGTAAAATATTATTGTGCCCTACCTGTGTCTGCATCCATGACACCTTAACACGGTTAGAGTGGATAATACGTCTATTATTACTGTAATCATAAATTTACAGAATGTAAGTATTAAAACATCAAATGTTGTTTATGATACCAAGTTTTATAAAAAACAAAAAGTTTTTGGTTTCTCGTCTGCCATATTGGATCCGCCAATTTGAATTTTGAAAATCTGACTTAAAAAATCTGATATTTGTAATCAGCTACCTCAAAAACCCCTAGATGCCAAGTTTTATAATAATCAATTTTTTTTTAATTTTTCGACCGTTATTTTTGATCCGACATTTTTAATTTTGAAAATCTGACTTAAGATTTGTAATCAGCGATTTCAAGTCCCCTAGCTACAAAGTTTTATCAAAATCCATCAATTTTTAAAAAAATCGACATGTCTTTTGAGGTTAGGAAAGAATGTAAACATACTGAACCAAACGAACGCCGGATTCGTGTTCAGCGGCGTAATATATAGGGCATTCCACACCAAATCGGAATTTATTTTGCTTTTGCATCTTAAACTTTTTTCAAACATTTTTTTTCTTTTAGTAGGGGAGGATGGGGTAACGATAGTTAAGGGGCAAGGACAGTTAGTTGCTGTTATGCTTAAACTGCTTGCTCAAAAATCGCGTAATTCATGTATATTCTCGTTTTAACACCAAAAGATGATTGTAAAAATTGCAAGTCAATCTGTCACCATTTGCAAAGTTAGGAGATTATTTTTGAAAAAAGTCTTTTGCTAAAATGTCAACGTAATGTTTATCATATTGTTTTCTACATTAGAATTTCAGAATATCTATTTACGTAAGTGTTTTCCAGAGTGAAATTTCCTGCTGAACACGAATATCGTATTTATTTTCAAATTAATTCACGTCGTTCCTTAAAATTTAATAAAAACTTAAATATGGGCTCACGAGGCAAGGATAGCTAGAGATAATACGGCACGGTAAAATCGTGTTAATGCCATTGCAAAATTTTAAAAAGTGTTTAGTTGTTCTTTTTAGGTTGATATACATAACGGTGTGTAATTATATACGGAAAACGAAGCTTATGACCAAGAAATTAGTGGTCGTCTGAAAAAATTGGTTAAATCTCTGATTCTAGTTCAGATGAATTTTAATACAATAATTGCAATTCAGAAAATGTTCCATACATATTTTTAGTACTTGAGATATCAATATTGAATAGTTTAAATCAAATGAAATAAAGAAAACAAAAATTTAGTGATTTTCTATAACATTTTTAGCATTCGAATGCTTTTAACAATCCTTGCCCCGGTACTGGGGAAAGGATAGTTAAAAATTTTTGTTTACTTTTTCATTTATATCTCGTAGGGATTTGAATCTACAGTAAAATAATGTACAGCAAAATTGTAGCCAAATAACCATTTTTTTTTAAATACTTCTCATTTGCAGATACATATTCAAGATTGGCCGCTGGATCCAAAAAGGTTTTACCTAAATATCGTTGCCCCATCCTCCCCTACTCGTTGAAATGAGCTACCATGATTTTTTTAAATTTTTTTATAAAGCGACTTAAGAGGTACGGAGTTTTGAAATGTCACGTTTTTTACGTAATTTTTTTTCAAATGCTTATAACTCGGTCAAAAATTGATAAAATTGGACGCTCTTATAACTAAAATTTTTGTTTTCACACCTTGTTGTTAATAAAAATATGAAAAAAATTTTAAAAACAATTTATGATAAAATTTTTAAAATAAAATTTTATTTCTTACTATGCAGGGGAAAGCGAGGTTGAAAGGGCTAATTTTGACCAAATGAAAGAAAATAATAATAAGAAAATAACAAATGTTTGTTTTTATTTGTGAACTATTTGGAGCAAAATTTTGTGTAGTTTTTTAATTTATTTATAATTTTGAACAATTTTTCAAAGTTAATCTGCAACATTTTAATCCAAATTATTGAGTTGCGAATTCAAAATTTTTCGTTTTTTTGAATGTTAACCTATTTCTAATATCAGATAACTCGAAAAATATTGATTCTTTTAAATTTTTGAGTAGACAAAAATAGTTTTAATATACTCTTTACATTTGAATAAAATGTTTTTTAAAAATTCAGTTTTATACTAAAAAATAATATTTTATAAACAAATTAATTTTTTTTAACTTAAGATATAATAAAAAAATTTTGTTCGAAACGTACCTGAAAACACTAAGATGTTGTACCAAATTTTAGAGTAAGTCGCATAAGTTTGATGGATTTAAATAGTTAATCTCGGATTACAGGTCGCTCGCACGTGGCATATTGTGCACGTTGGCCAAAAAACAGATTATTAAATGACAAGTTTTTAATTTTTTTTTAAATTTATTACATTTGATACAACTAATAATTATATTTTACGGGGAATTTCCCATACATGTATGTTTTCATTCTGTAAAATTGACACTGAGTGCGGCAAAATTATCTCTATGCGAAAGGCACAATCAGTCCCATTAAGCAATTTTTTACTTTTTATCGAATATGAAAAAACCTGTTGATTAAACAGTTAAGTATAATATAATCCTTGTCTGATTCTGGGCAAACGGTGGGATCTATTTATTTTAAAATTTTTAATTTTTATAAAACTGCAGGTAGCCAAATAAAATTTTGAATGAATCAACAAATGCCGAATTATCATTTCAATGTTCCTATATTTAAAACATTTTCTTATATGTAAATATATAATTTATATAAAATAAATTTATTTATTATTTATTTATATAAATAAATATTATTATAAATATAAGTTTATATGTTCTGTAAAGAAAAATCCTTTATTATTAGCTGTTATGCTCTTATGTTTCTGTAAATAAATAAGGAATCTCTTTGAAAATTTACAGAAAACTTTGTTATATGATAATCAACAAATGTCTCACTGGAAGTTTGTTCAAACTTAAAATTCCTCGCAGACTTTTTGTTATCAAAGTTAACCCATTAACGCCTGAATGCACTGAATTTTTAGTCTGACTTCAAACTTAAATATTTTCTAATAAACTTATTATTTTCTCTTTGACAAATAATTTTTTTTTGCATTAAAGTGTCCTTCATCCGAATATGATATCAGAAAATTATTAAAAAATTGTTTAACAATATTTTTTTGCATATAATAAAAAAATTACACGATATTTTTTTAAGGTTTTTTATTACAAATTCTTAAATTTTAAAGTCAAAAATTTTTTTTGACAGCTAACATTACCATAAATCGTGCACTCGAATGTTATACTTTCAAAAAATATATTGACTTTTTGAATTTAAACATTTGATTTTTCAAAATGGTGCCTAAAAACTCAAAATTTTTTGAAAATTTGAAATTTAATGCACGATATACATTTTTTTAATTTTGGCTTGAAAATGTTTACTCGGAGGTTTTCGGGTTCGCTGATTACGAATCTGATATTAAATTTCCAAATTTCAAAATGGCGGATCCAATACTGCGGACGAAAATTTCAAAAATTGGATTGATTCTCTTACAAATCCGTACTCGGGGGTTTTTGGGGTCGCTGATTACGAATATGATATTAATTTTCCAAAATTCAAAAAATCGGATATAATATGGTGGAGAAAATTATCAAAATTCAGTCGGATTTTTTTGAAAATCCTTACTTAAGAGTTTTACTCACAGTTTTTAAATTATTTTGAACATCTTTAGCCATCAGTTCGTAAACAGATGTTTCCAATTCTCACCGCGGGGAGGTAGATGGACATCGAGAATCTTATTTTTTTTATTAAAATTTTTTTTTTAATTTTATATATCAATAAGTTTTAAATCAAATTTGTCTTACATTTTTTCATAATTATCGCTACTCTACTCCCTATGTGCTTATTTGAAGCATTTTTCACAGAAATATTGAACACATGTGCTGCATAATTTTCGTGTTCTGACACAACAATTAGTCATTGAGCAATATTTCTGTGAGTCGCTTCTTTCGAAAACAGGATTTTTGCACTTTTTTTTTAGCAGATTATACATTATAAAATTCTGAATAAGATAAGTTTTGGTTAATTTTTTTTAACATTTAGAACTTGTTGTATTATTTAATTATTTGTAGTACAAAACTCTCAAAATTTTCAATTATCGTTCGATATGTTTAGTCTGTTGCCTGATCTACAAAAATAATAGGAAAAAAAAATTAAAGACTATTTAATTAAAAAAATAAATGTTATTTTAATTAAATTCATTGCTAAAAGAAAACTGCACTATTCAAGGTTAATTCTAAAATATAGAATTAATTATTAACAACAATAATTAGTCTATACATTTGTTTTAATAATATAACATTATTTAATTAAAGTCTGACTAATAGTGTACAAAAATTCAGACCATAACTAAAATTTAGGGAAAAAAGAATATATGAGGGGCTCTAAGAAACCACTCACTTTAGGATATGCGTATTCGGCCCTGGGGAGACAAAGGAGAGAAAGCAACAGACGGGATTCGCGGCGATCGATGGTTCAATGACGAGAAAAACATACGCATATATTTTTAAACATATCTCGGAGACGGATTAATATTTTTTACTTTTCTTAGACTCAAAATAAAGGTGACAATTTTTTTAACAAAGTGATATAAGTTTCAAATTTTTCCTATTATTTTTGTAGATCAGGCAACGGACTAAACATATCGAATGATAATTGAAAATTTTGAGAGTTTTGTACTACAAATAATTAAATAATACAACAAGTTCTAAATGTTAAAAAAAATTAACCAAAACTTATCTTATTCAGAATTTTATAAGCTTTCCAAATCTGAAAAAATAAAGTTTCTATCTTCATTTTTGGCAAAGTTATTATGATTTTAGTAGAGCTGCCTTTTTTCTCCTCTTCGGTCGATCGGACCGACAATTTCCGACGATAGTGTAACTCTTGCTAATACTTATTGCAAATTCTTTTTTTCAAACTTTTTTTGATTCGCTGTTAACAGTGTTGTGCGAAATTACCGCATTCGTTATAGAAGATTGAATTAATCTCTTAAATATTACCCACGTCCAATTTTTTGATCTGATGATCGGCAACACGCGACTCCAGGATTTTTTTTCAGGGTTACTAATTAGGAATAGGATTTTAGTTTTTTAAAAATAAAAATGTCGGATCTAATATTATGCAATTATTATGCTAATAATAATTATTACATTTTATAATATTTATTTAATAAAATATTTATAAAAAAATTTTAATAAATTTTATTTTATAAAAAATAATGAAAAAATTATAGAAGTAAATATAATAATAATAATAAAAATATTTTTTAAGAAAAATTTTTAGGTTAAAATTTTTTCCTACCATTTTAACATATTTATATTACCGTGTATTTTGCACGTCATATAATGTCGACAAAAAAATGAGGTATATCCTAGGAAAATTTAACATTACCGTTGAAAAAACCAAGACGCTCGATGCGAAATATATCCTCATCAATTGAGTTTGAAGAAGCTGAATGAATCTGAAAATGAATTCAGTGAAGAAGACGGCTTAAGTGATACTGACTGTTGTGAAGATGACATACCAATTCCAAAAGAATCTTATTTCCAAAAATACGAAAATTATTCTGTTCCACAAAAAAACTTGAAATTAATCATGTTTATGATTGCACGGTGGTCTTGAATCAACTTTGAATGAAATGTCTTAGCACATCATTTTTTTTGCTGATTTGGGTTATTTGCACTCTAAATAATGTGTAAAAAATTTATAGCCCATAACTTGTCGAGCCGTTTTTATATTTATTATATATAACCTTTTCGTTAATTTTTTTTCTGTACAGTAACTGGTATAATTTCCGTGAATTAGCAAAAATATGTGCCTTAACATGTATTGTAATATTTAAACAAAACTGACTTATTGTGTCAGAAATATTATTTAAATTGTTATATTATATTATTTAAAATTAAAGAAAAGTATTAGGGTCAGTTGGGGTAAATCCGGACAGAGGGCAAATACGGACAAAAGGTGTTGGATCTTAATTTACAAATTAAAAATTCAGTTCGATGTCAATATTTTAAGCTCAGATCCTTTAAAAGAGATTCTGACTACTTCCATGATTTTATCTCGACAATTGTCAACAGGATAATTTGAAAACTTAGGGTAAATCTGGACAGAGCTTCTATTACATTTTAAAAAGTGGTGTAAGTAGTGTAAGTCGATTAATCTTTAAAAAAGTCCGGCATATTGGATCCGGCATTTTAAATTTTCAAAATCTGACTTTGTATTCGTATTAAATGATCCCAAAAACTTTTCTTTATCAAGTTTTATTAAAATCCATTAAAATTTGTTAAAGCTATATATGTTTTTGATTATTACTTTTTGAATCGTTAATTTATTAACTTTTATGATACTACAACACTTAACTGATTCAACTTTTATACATCTAGTATGAATTTTTTTCAAGTTGTTCTATCCCTTAATAGAGTAGTATACTTAAGATAACTTTATTTTAAACCTTTCTTAGAAACTAAGCTGTCAGGATTTACCCCAAATTTAAAGAAATTTTCTAAATCTTGGGGTAAATCCGAACAATAAAATGTAAAAAATTAAATATAAAATTTTATAAAAAATAAAAAATTAATCTAGGGAACTCAAGACACAAATTAATGCAGTATAAAACGAAAGAATTTCCTTTTTAATAAAAAAACTTACGTCATTTGTGAAAAATAGGTATTTTGTCCGGATTTACCCCAACTGACCCTATTTTAATTAATATTATGCTTAAATCCATAATTTGATACAAATATGTAACATTTTAAATAAAAAACTGATGATTTTTTTTCAAAATGAGTTTTCTCAAAAACGGCTCGACAAGTTATGGGCTATAAATTTTTTACACATTATTTAGAATGCAAATAACCCAAATCAGCAAAAAAAGGGATGTGCAAAGACTTTATATTCAAAGTTGATTCAAGACCACCGTGATTGGGTAGGGGAGAGTGGGGTTGAACGTGCCAGTGGTAAAAAGTTTCGTTTAATTATATCTTAAAAACAATAAAGATTTTATTAAAATTCAAATAAGGAAAGCCTAAACAATAGCCTAAACAATACTTCCCTCATTTGAATTCCATTAAAATCTTTTTTTGTTTTTGAGATATAATTAAACGGCTCTTTTTACCCCCGGCCCGTTTAACCCGCTCGTCCCTAAAAGGTGAGAAAAAATATAATTAATCTTTGGCAAATGATATACTTATATCAACTGTTGATATAAAAAAGATATTAAAAAGTACACCCTGTGAAACATTTGAATTTTTTCTCTAAAGAGTTGAAGAACTATATAATTAAAAGTACAGTTGACAATAAATTAGATTTATCTTCAGAAGAATTTGATAAATTTTTAGGAATTATTATCTTCACGACTTTCAATAGAAGATTATCTCAAAGAGATTATTGGTCTACGGATTCTTTTTTAGGGACTGACATTATTCCATCAGCAATGAGCAGAGACTAATTTGAAAGAATCAAATCTAAAATAAAATTTTACAAGCCCGAAGATGCTGATTCTAAAAATGATAGAGTTTGGCGAGTCCGTTCAATATTAAATATATTTCGCAAAAATCTTGTACAATTTGAAATTTTTTCCACAGCTGTATCAATTGATGAAATGATAATAAAATATTTTGGCAGACGTATTCTGAAACAATTCCTCCAAACGAAGCCAATTAGATTCCGAATTAAGATGTAGGGTTTCTGTAGTGCATCTGGGTACTTATTTAATTGCGACATTTACTGTGCAAAAAATCTAGTAAAAATGAGGTTTTAGCAAATTGTGCTCTTGGGAGTCCTGTAGTTGTTCAGATGCTTAAACCTCTTCTATGTAATATCTTGCCAAAATATCTGTTGAAATATCATGTTTATTTTGACAACCAATTCTGTTGTCCTGATTTACTGGAGCACTTGAAAAACGCGGGTCTTCGTGCAACTGATACAATCTGGGAAAACAGAATAAGAGAAAAAAATGATATTTTAAAAATTCTTCCAGGGGAACACACGCTGTTAAATATGATAAAAACAATGGAATCAATTTCATAACTGTACAGGATTCTAAACAGCTATCAATTCTATCGACAGCGTCAGGTGTAACCCCTTTAGCTTCTGTAAAACGTTATAGTAAAGAGGTAAAAGAAAAGATTATCCTATTTCCAAACGCTTTTAGTAATAACAATAAGTTCATAGGCGGTGTGGATGTTCATGATCAGAATTAAATTCGCGTGTTGCCGATCATCAGATCAAAAAATGGACGTGGGTAATATTTGAGAGATTAATTTAATCTTCTATAACGAATGCGGTAATTTCGCACAACACTGTCAACAGCGAATCAAAAAAAGTTTGAAAAAAAGAATTTGCAATAAGTATTAGCAAGAGTTATCTGCTAAAAAAGAAGTGCAAAAATCCTGTTTTCAAAAGAAGCAACTCACAGAAATATTGCTCAATGACTAACGCAGGTTTACAAATTAAATTTTTTTTTGACAATCGAACAAAACATTTTTTTCGAGGTGCGACGCCACTTAAACTTATCTGTAGGAAAATTCGCTTGTCAAAATATTATGAATGAGGTATCATTGGAAAGGTAATTAAATCGCCTTTCGATCCATAGGTTACAGAATAAAATTCAACAAAAATTGAGACAGTTACAGTCAATTAAAGAAGAAATTTCATGACAATTTGGATGATTTTTAGACATTTAAGTAACTTCTACTATTTTTTTCTACATCAAACAGAAAAGAATGTTTGGGTTTTAATTTTTTTATTGATAGACTATATCATTACACAAATTTTAAGCCCTAGTGGACCTCGATTGGATTAAAAATGACAATTCTAAACTAAATTTAGTAAACGAAACTACATTCTTCATTTTTGGTATCCCTTAAACATTTGCAGCAAAAATTAAAGTAATAAAATTTAGTTAAGCACTAAAGTTACTAAAATCTTTAATCAAGGATTTCTAAAATCGTAGATTTCGAATCCAATGTTAGTTTTGTAAATTTAAAAATGGCGGATCCAATATGGCGGACAAATTTATTTAAATCGATTAAATTCGTTTTAAATTCGTTACTTGGGGGTTTTCGGGATCGCTTATTACGAATCCGATGTCAGATTTTAAAAATTAACAATGGCGGATGTAATAGGTGCGAATTTGATGGATTTTATAAAACTCGTTCATTATTATGAAACCATCATTTTTAATTTTTGAAATTTGACATCGGATTCGTAATCAGCGATGCCGAAAACCCTTGAGTAACGAATTTAAAATGAATTTAATCGATTTAAAAAAATTTGTCCGTGTTACATCCCAGATACGTTTAAACTTTGATAAAATTGTAAAGGATATGTTTCATGTATCTGTAATGTAACAAAAAGTCGAAAGAATATCTTTATCGTTATTAAAACATATAACACTCATGATAAAAAAGGGGGACTTAAAAATTCATAATATGAGATAGAAATTGTCATACTTATTAGCATAATGTCAAAATAAGAGACAGAAATTAATCAAAACAGAAAGCTATATGCGTCTTATCAGCGCGTGAATCATGTAAGCTCAGGCTCGCCCGCTATGACCTCTTTTCGCTATCTAGGTATGGCGATTCGCTGATTGCACCTAGAGCTTCACTTATCAATATATGAGATAACATAATTAGGTCAACCATCAAGATTATCATAAACAAACTAATTAGATTCATAATGAATCAAATCATAAAGTTAACAATCGTCCACACCTATAATTGTCAACAATCTCTCCCACTTCTTAACATTTTTAAGGTATATAAACCATAGCTTCTTTATAGAAAGCTGTCAAATGTTTCGGTGCGGTTTTATAGACCCATAGTCATTGTAGAGCGACCCTTCAGTATTTACTCAATTTTATTGTGTTCTTTCTTTGATCGGCAATTGCTGTTTAGAATTGTACTCGATTATCGTGCAAGTCTATTTTGTTTTTCACCTAGAAACAAGTTTCTTTCTGTAAAAGGTGCAAGAAAGGCAAATTGACACTTAGAATCAATAATTCAAATGTATTAAATGACGTATTTTGCGAATCAAGTTTCATTAATTGTAGTTTTTCACTAATTCTTTCTTTAATCGGCAATTGCAAGTTTGAATTGTACTCGATTATTGTGCAAGTTGCTTTTCTCACACTTAGAAACAAGTTATATTCCTTAATAGGTGCAAGTGACAATAAGTAACACTTAGATGCGGTACTAACTCTTGAAACAAACGCAAAAATCCTAAAGTTGTGAAAGTTACACAAGTGTAACATAACAAACTTTCTAAGTTTTATTCAATTGAAACAAAATCTTGAAAACCAAGCTTATACTGACCAGCGCTATAACCTCAAATCTACAACTAATCTGTAACTAAAAGTAAGTTACATTTATGTAACTATTTGTAATGTTAATATTGGATCATTAATTAAAAGTATTAAAGGGAATATTCATGAGTTGTTAACGCAAAACCCATAGTTTTGACAAGTACAAACGATCCTACTTAAAAATAAAGGTCAAGCTTTACCAACTTGACCATAATCAGCCTACCATTCCTCCAAAAAGTTATTAACCTAACCTATTAACCTCGCCTTCCGCTCGGGATGTAACAGTCCGCCATATTGGATCCGCCATTTTGAAATTTAGAAAACAAACATTGGATTCAAAATCTACGATTTCCGAAATCCTTGATTAGTGATTTTTGTAAATTCAGAGCTTAACTAAATCCTATTACTTTAATTTTTGCTGCAAATGTTTAAGAGATACCAAAAATGAAGAATGTAGTTTCGTTTACTAAATTTAGTTTAGAACTGTCATTTTTAATCCAATCGAGGTCCACTAGAGCTTAAAATTTGTGTAATGATATAGTCTATTAATAAAAAATTAAAACCCAAACATTCTTCCCTATTTGATGTAGAAAAAAATAGTAGAAGTTACTCAAATATCTAAAAATCATCCAAATTGTCATGAAATTTCTTCTTTAATTGACTGTAACTGTCTCAATTTTTGTTGAATTTTATTCTGTAACCTATGGATCGAAAGATAATTTAATAACTTTTCCAATGATACCTCATTTATTATATTTTGACAGGCTAATTTTCCTACAGGTAAATTTAAGTGGCGTCGCACCTTAAAAATGAAAAATTTGAAGCTACAGAAAAACTGCACGAGGGAAAAAAATTAAAACTATGATATTCTTACTAAAAAAAACACCTAATATTCGAGAAAGAAATGTTTTGTTCAACTAACAATTTCACTGAAAACCAGTGTAATTGTTGTTCGGAACACGAAAATTTGCAGCACATGTGTTCAATATTTCTGTGAAAAATGTTTCAAAGAGGCACCTAGCGAGTAAAGCAGCGATAAGGATAAAAAAATGTAAAATAAATGGATTTAAAATTTATTAATACATAAACTTTAAAAAAAAATTAATAAAAAAAACTTTGTCCGTCATATTGGATCCGCCATCTTCAATTTTAGAAAATTAATATCAGATTCGTAATCAGCGACCCCAAAAACCCCCGAGTACGGATTTGTAAGAGAATCAATCCAATTTTTGAAATTTTCGTCCGCAGTATTGGATCCGCCATTTTGAATTTTGGAAATTTAATATCAGATTCGTAATCAGCGAACCCGAAAACCTCCGAGTAAACATTTTCAAGCCAAAATTTAAAAAAATGTATATCGAGCATCAAATTTCAAATTTTCAAAAATTTTTGAGTTTTTTCGCTCCATTTCGAAAAACAAAATGTTTAAATTCAAAAAGTCAATATTTTTTTTGAAAGTATAACATTTGAGTGCACGATTTATGTTAATGTTAGCAGTCAAAAAAAATTTTTTGACTTTAAAATTTAAGAATTTGTAATTAAAACCTTAAAAAAATTGTGCAATTTTTTAATTAGGGGAGACTGGGGTAGACCCGCTCACTTTTTTTCCGAACGAGCAATTCCAAGCCAAGTGATCATGAGGATTTTTGATGATTTTAGCAATTTTAAAAATATTTTGTGAATTTGTTCCTTTATATGCATGGAATAAGAATGTATAAAAATTTTTTCAAAAGTTTCAAAATTTGTTGAGTTATGTCTTTTTCAAAATTTCGATCGTTTTTTTAAAAAAAGCACGTAACTTTTTTTCTTGTTGACCGATTAAGATAAATTTTTTTGGAAAATATTCATAATAAAAAGTACTTTAAGGAAAAAATAAAAGAAAAAAAAATTTTTTTTTTACCGAAAAAAATTTCAAAAAAATTTTTGAATTCAATTTTTAGAAAAAATATACCTTCGATTTGAAATTTTTTTTTGTAAATATTGTCAATAAAGTAAAGAATACTTCCTATAAATTTAATTATGGGACAACAATAACTTTACGAGAAAATAAATAAAATGTCCAGTGCGGCGCGTCGGGACGTGTGCAGTATTTGCTTATAGCCTCGCAAGTTTTGTTTTAAATCTTTTTAAAGGTCATACTTTCTTGCTAAAATGATTTTTTTCTAAATTTTATAATTAAAATTAAAATTAAAAATTGATTTCTCAAGCGTTATATTTGAATTTTTGAATAAAAAATTTTTTAAATAACAATAAGTATTAAAATAATGATGACATATATTTTTGGCTTCATTGATTAAGAAAATTAATCCAAAATCTTATTAAAATAGTATTGGATTCACAAAGAAATTTATAGTTTTTCTATATTTTGCATTGAATTGTATTTTGAACATTGAAGTGTAAAATAAAAAATAAAAATTTATAAGTTAAATAATATAGAAAAACTATAAATTTCTTTGTGAATCCAATACTATTTTAATAAGATTTTGGATTAATTTTCTTAATTAATGAAGCCAAAAAAATATGTCATCATTATTTTAATACTTATTGTTATTTAAAAAATTTTTTATTCAAAAATTCAAATATAACGCTTGAGAAATCAATTTTTAATTTTAATTTTAATTACAAAATTTAGAAAAAAAATCATTTTAGCAAGAAAGTATGACCTTTAAAAAGATTTAAAACCTAGGAAATCATTCTTTAAATCCATGTTAATTTATATAATTTAAAAGTTTATGATTTCTACTAACAAAATAAAAAAGAATTTTTGCTTTATCTGTTTTAGTCTTACTTAGGGAAAATTTTTAATACACATATACCAAATTTCAAAATCACAATTTTCCAGGGTAAATCCGCTCACCCCTCGGGGTAAACCCGATCACTTGATTTTTTAAAAGAATTTAAGGTAATCCCGACAGTTTTATTTTGTATATATTAAATTTCTCCTTATTTCCGTCTTCAGAATGATTTATTAATGATAAATTATGAGTTCTATAAACAATAAATATTGGTTTATTAAATAGTAAGTATAGGTTTGATGAATTGCAGCTGTGAATTTAAATAATATTTTATTAAGAGAAAATTAAAATGTTGATACATTTCTGGATGTAACAAGTTATAGATTTTATTATTGATACAATATAGCAAATGAAATTTAAAATTAAAAAATTTTAAATAAAGAATGATAAAACGTGAACTGAACGAAGACAACAAACTAGATTTATGTCTTTTTTTAGCCGAAAAAGACAGGGACAAATTTTGATTATTTGTTTGCGTTGTTTGTTATAACCGTTAGAACCTAATAATCACTAATAATGACAAGAAATATTGATAGTTCGGCGCCATCTATTAAAAAAATCGTCACAAATTGCGAAATGCGGGACATTCAAAATGTTAAATATTCAACTAATTACCGAATAATTCAATAACATTGTTAGGAAATGAATATTATTTATCTTTTCATAAATATTTTAAATATTAAAAATTTTAAGATCGCCAAAAAAACGCAAATACTGTTAATACTCATTTGGCTTTCTACATAAATTTAATAAGTAAGCGGCTTTACCCCGACTTCATGTGAGCGACTTTACCCCGAATGTGTTTCTCACATTTCAGAATAAATTTAAATAAATTTTTTTGAAATCAAACAAAACTACATATATATTTTAAAAAAGGACATCCAACAGCATAAAAAAATTTGTCGAATAAATTAAGTCTCAAAACTAATAATCGAAAAACTTAAAAATCCGAAGAACATTTTTTCTTTTTTGCACTTCTAAAAACAATTGACCGTCCCTGATTCTATGACGAATTCATGAAACTAAACGAAAGTTCGTTAACATTAGTTGTGTGTTAAGTACTATTCACAGTACAAATATCTACATCTTAAGTTGAGTTTATAGCGTCAAATCGCTAGTGAGCGGGTTTACCCTGTGCGCGGGTTTCCCCAGTCTCCCCTATATGGGGCATTCCATGTCAAGTGATTAAGGTGGAGAAAAATTTTTCTCCAATCGTGGCAAAACTTGGGGCTTTTGTAGTACTCATAGATAGTAATTTTTCGTGAAAATATTTTTTTACCTAGTCCAATATTTTCCGAGAGGAAGGGGGTTAAATTTTTGAGTATTTCAGTACAATGTTTATTTCAATAATTTTTTACTTTTAAACAATTAAACATACAAATTTGACAATGTACATTTTGGAAAGGTTTTTTCATGCCCTTTCGACTAGAAATAAGCAT
Organism: Leptopilina myrica (nomen nudum); assembly: GCA_032872475.1. NCBI lineage: Eukaryota > Metazoa > Arthropoda > Insecta > Hymenoptera > Figitidae > Leptopilina > Leptopilina myrica (nomen nudum). Next base: position 39,696,772 of record CM065459.1, on the reverse strand, counting down.
TTTGAAAAAAAAATTTTTTGACCCGAAAAAATCAAAATTAAAAATAAATTTCAATTTTTGGGGGGGAGAGACCCGATTTTTTTAACGAAAGCTGAGGTTTTTTCCTAAAAAGACATAAATGAAAAAGTGGGACTAGAATGTTTAAACAATGAAAAAAAGAATTTTCTTCTAAACGGAGCTAAAAACCGGGTTTAGAGCGCTCCGGTGATTAGAAAACCCTTTTTTTCAATGTTTAATTTTCTAATATCATATTCGGATGAAGGACACTTTAATGCAAAAAAAATTATTTGTCAAAGAGAAAATAATAAGTTTATTAAAAAATATTTAAGTTTGAAGTCAGACTAAAAATTCAGTGCATTCTGTCGTTAATGGGTTAAGAAAACGTCTTTATGGTGACAAAGCTCTATTTACAATTAAAAATGTTTAAACAAATTTTCATTTTTTTAAATTTGTATTATGTCATCGTTTTCTATGGACCCAAATGAGTGTACAGAATTTTTTTAAAATAAATTCATCAACATTTGCCCAAGATATGGTGATTTATGTTTTAAAATTGAATTATTTTTTATTAGCAAAACTTTTCAGTTTTTCAAGTTTATTATGAAGAATATTTGTTTTGGAAAAAAAATTTTAAGGAAAAAAAGATGTACCTTCTTATTTCCTATAAGGTTTCAACTTTTTAAAACTTAAAAATTTGAATTTAATTTTTTTCAAAATTTTGGAAGCTTGACTGTCTTGAAAATGCGTGGAGAGAACGTATGTCCCCTTATTGCAGCCAAGCCTTCAATTGTTTTCAGACTGAATCTCTCCGAACTTAAACCATTTAGTCCCAAATGTCCGTATTTCTTAGTACAAGTTAGAGCTTTTCGTTCTACGAGCTACGATTTCCAAAAAAAACGGAAGATCAGTTTTTTTAATGGTTTGAGTGTTCTCTTTCAGAATCTGAAAGAAAATTTCAAATTTATAGCAAAAAGTTATAATTGTTTGAACAAAAAAAATGCCGTTTTTAAGTGTTTTTTTCTTTAAAATTAGATTATGTAATCGAAATCGGTTTGGAAAAAATCCAGGATATGCAAACATGAAATGGATTCGTAGAAAAAATTATTTTTTAATTACATAACATTCTATTGTAATTGAAATGTTGATAGAGGTTCAAACTTTAATTTGACATTATTTAACAATATTTAAAAATGTTATCAACAATTTTCATAGGAAATGAAGTTTAGAGTGTAAAGAATTTTTTTTACATATTGCTTGGTTTGTCATTAGAATAAATGTTGGAAAGAAAAACCTTTGTTTGTAATTGTTTAACATTTTTTACCATTTTATAAACTATTTTGATAAAAAACTGATATTTAGAGTAGAAAAAAAATCTTTTTCTTCGCCACTATTTCATTTGACAACTTATTTTTACATTACCATAGAATTTATGTATCAACCGTTTATCTAAAATTTATAAACAATGTTTAAAATGTTATAAACTATTCTTACAAACAATTTGCTAAATATCAAGTACCGTCATAGAACAGGCTCAGACACAAAACGTAGGAATGATAAGAGTAAGCGAGTATTTTATAGTGGTGGGAACCCTTTTTAATTTCAAAATGTAAACATGAACTTCAACCTTAAAATGCAAATTTATAGAGTCATTCCATTATATTTCGACTAAAGTCGTTGCCGACTAATTTAAAAAATTTGTAATATTTTGCACGATTGATTTTAAAGACATTAGAATCACTAAACGAAAAGAATTTTTAAAATATTTTTTATAATTATTGTAAAATAAGCATCTAAAGTATATGAAGTAAAAACTGTCCCTTTTTATCTATTAGAAAATATTAAAGAAAACAAATAATTTACTATGAAAAGGTAAAAAAATTATTAGAATTTATTAACAATGAATTAGTTTAGTATTATAAATTAATAGAAACAATTATTTATAAGAATTATTAATTGAAAAATGATTTTAATTTAAGTTCACCTGTCAAATAAACTAATTTTGCAAATTTCATTCACTAAATGTGAGATAGAGAAATGATTAAATATAATAAAACCTTATGAAATATATAGTACTTGTGATTAACTTTTAATTTTTCTAATTCCTTTTTTCCTTATTTGTTTACAAATGTGAAAAAATAAGCAATTAAAATTGGCACTTCGCTTATTTTCAAGATTTTTATATGCAGATAACTTTTACCCAGAAAAATGAAAAATTACGAAAATTAGACAGTAATTACTTGATTACTAAATACACACACTGGAAAAAGATTTTCTTTTGTCCCGAATCTATTTTACGAAAAATTAAAAGTTAATCACAGGTACTTTATATTTCATAAGGTTTTATTAAATTTAATGATTTCTGTTTCTGACATTTAGTGAATAAAATTTGCAAAATTAGGTTATTTGCCAGGTGAACTTAAATTAAAATCATTTTTCAATTAATATTTCTTATTAACAATTGTTTCTATCAATTTATAATATGAAACTAATTCATTCGTAATAAATTATAATAATTTTTTTACGTTTTCATTGTAAATTATTTGTTTTCTTTAATATTTTTTAATAGATGGAAAAGTGACAGTTTTTACGACTTCATATACTTTAGATGCTTATTTTACAATAATTATAAAAAATATTTTAAAAATTCTTTTCGTTCAGTGATTCTAATGTTTTTAAAATCAATCCTGTAAAATATTACAAATTTTTTAATTAGTCGGTAACGACTTTAGTCGAAATATAATGAAACGACTCTATATTATAAATTAAAATATAATAAAAATAATAAAACATATCATTATATAAATGAATAATAAACGTTTATTTTCAAAAAACCTAAGAAAAATTCAATTATTTCCTCTCTTAAATGTCAAAATTGGAGCATGGCAACACCTTATCGTTATGTTATGAGTAAAGCTTTACAAGATACAATCAAGATTAATGTCAAAATCACAATGCATCGTTGTCGTATTATCGAATAGTCGTCGTTATTGTTTGGAAAATAAGTTTGTTTTTTCAGTAATGTTTTACTAACAGTAAACAGCTGTTAAGGTTCTTAAACGGCTTTTTCAACGCCGTTTGACGATATACAGCGTAAAGACCGTTTGGCTCTGCTCTTTCGAGAGTTGTTACTTCTGGTTTCACTACTGAAAATCCTTTTAGACCATTACCAATAAACGATAAGTCCGATACTTTAGGTCGTTACCACCACGTGCTAATGTAATATCGCTTTGGAACAAAAGTTTGTCCACTTTTGGAAGAAATATAATTTAATATGATTCTGAAGGTGATTTTCGGCAGACAAAAATTGACCCTATATTTTTTCTGCACCCTTCCTCCAACCTACTCCCATTTCATTCTTTCCTATTGATGCTTGACTACTTTCATTATATTGGCAATGTAAGAGAAAAAATTTTTTTACTCTAAAACATTTTTGCCTACTGTACACTGCTGCTTTTCTGTTCATTTTTCATTTATAGATTTATCTCTATATTTTGTTTTGTTTATAAGGTTTATTTATTTTTATTCATTATTTATTTTACTACTTATTGAATATATAAATATATTTATTCATATTTTCAGTACCGTCGGAAATTATCGGTACGGCTGCACGCGCACGGTCCACAAACATACCAATCTTTAAATCACAATTTTTTTGTAAATAAAAATGTCAGAAAAATAACAAATATACCATTCGAAAGATTATTAATTCTACGATTAATGATACTACTGTAGTATCATAAAGAAAACTTTTATTTGTTTTATTTTAATTTTGTTTTTGAGTATAGGGTAAAAGTCCGGGAAAGATGGCCAATTCAAATATTCTACTGAATTTTCTGTCAGGTGTCGCTTATTTTAGGTTATTCTTGTGCATTTCGTAACACAAAGTAAACATAAACAAAAAATTGTTGATAAAGAATGAAAAAGTAATTGTAAACCTTTATTTTTTTGTGGTTCTAAAAAATCGAAGAAATTCACGTTTCTCATTGTTACATTCTTATTTTTTAACATATTTCTAAAATTCAAGATGGCTTGCTATTTAAGTTATCAATGTCAAGAAAAAAATGAATTTGATTTAGAAATGCATGTTTTATTGTGGAAATTACTATAACTCTTTGATCAAGATTTTAAAGTTAAAATAGTACTTAATAAAACAATTTTGCACTATTGCAAGAATAATTTTAAATGTTTGAAATTTTATAAACAGTTAAATTTATAATTTTAAAAAGTTACGTAAAAATTACACTAAATTCATTGACAAGTGTTCAGAATGCTGTAAAAAAAGAGAAAATTAATGTAATGAACTTAAAAATAAGTTAAAGCTAATAGACAAAGAGAATTATCTATTGGCCATCTCACCCGCATACATCTCTCCCGAACATTCCGGGAGAGATGGCCAAATGCATTTTTCTCAGAACTTAAATTTTAATATTGTTATTACAAAAATATTTTATTTTAACTTTCATTACTACAAAGTAAGGTTTTTATTAAGTAGTAGAATTTATCACTCGGTAAAAGATAATATTAAATGTCAAGAAATTTATCAGTCCTCTAAGTCAATTAATAAAAAAATATAAAAACTCAATTTTACGTTTCAACAGCCCTGCTGTCCTCATGAGAAAACTGAAGTAGTTTATTAAAATTGAAATATTAATACACAAATTAGAATATAACGCTATAAAAACATAAATAACACTGTGCTACAAAAACAAAAAAAATAGAATAACTTCTTTTCTGACCTATTGGAGGTTGTGAGTAGTGACAAACTAAGAAGAATTTCTTAAGGCGGGCGCAAAGTAGCACATTCTGCCCGGGAGTAGGGGAAGCGGGCGGAAAATACTTTACCGCCCGCTTGTGTGACGTCAGCGGGCGGTAAAGTATTTTCCGCCCGCTCTGAAAGTATTTTACGCCCGCATGTTAATTCTTTGTTTTTTTCTGTAGAATCAATTAATAAAAATAAAGCTTATTGCTTAAAAAAGAAAATAATACAACCAGGGACCGTCTCTAAAGTTTAGTTTCGTTTCAGTTTCTGAGTCGACACAAAACTAAATTAACAAACTGAATTTAGTTTCAAGTCGACACAAAACTAAACTAAGTAAATTATCACGTCCTGGCACTTTTTTAGAAGACTTGTCATCCTGACACCTAGACAGCCTGCACTAGGTAAATCACTAGGTGTCACTAGGTTTATCATTATAGACTTCAAAGAGTTTCATATAGTTTAATTTTTAACTAAAATGAGCGTTTAATCGTGCGTGCCCTCAATGCCATACTTTCCCTGCAGTTTAGACAAAAAATTATGTTTGTATTATGGGCGCAAAGGTGATTACGACTCCGGCGAGATCACCTATTTTGCGCCCTTGATACAAAAATAACTATTTCTGTACATACTTGTAATGGGAAAAGTTTTGTTGAGTATGTTTCTAAAAGTTTTTTTCATGCTCTTTCCAGTGGTAAATTTTATTTTTTTTTATTTTAAAAATTGACATTAGTTTTTGATAATTAAAATTTAATTTACATTTTCCTAAATATAGGTCCATTTTATTTGAAAATAAATTTTTGCAATCGAAAGATGAGGTTTTTCAAACAATATTTAAAATCTTGCTCTGGTTTTATCTAATTATTTTATAAACAATGATTTTAATAAATACTTAATTTTTAAGAATTTATTTTAATTATTTTTTAGCGCAGCCTCAATTAATATATATATTCACTTCTACTTTTCCTAATTTTTAATTACATTTTCACTAAATATTTAATTTGCTTATTATTATTTACTTTCGTAAACATAGAATTTAACTTTTAGAGCAATTCCAAGCCAAGTGATCATGAGGATTTTTGATGATTTTAGCAATTTTAAAAATATTTTGTGAATTTGTTCCTTTATATGCATGGAATAAGAATGTATAAAAATTTTTTCAAAAGTTTCAAAATTTGTTGAGTTATGTCTTTTTCAAAATTTCGATCGTTTTTTTAAAAAAAGCACGTAACTTTTTTTCTTGTTGACCGATTAAGATAAATTTTTTTGGAAAATATTCATAATAAAAAGTACTTTAAGGTTATGTTATTCAGTGGTCACGTGTCCCATTTGAATTTGAATATTTTGCAGATTTTTAATTCATATGGAAAAATAATAATTATTAAATATTTATTTTAAAAAGAAGTTATTGATGTTTTCGAATAATTTTACAATTAATGAAATTCGGAAAAATTTGTAATAGAACATTTTTTTAGCATCTAATAATTTTTAGTGCGAATTAAAATATTCTTTGAAGTCAGGAAAAAAATAAAAATTTTATTTAGAAATCAGGGAAAAATTAATTTATGTTTTCCTTGAAGTGAAAGTGGTAATGAAAGTGAAAAACTTTCACAAAATTTAAGCTTAGAAGTTAGTATAAGACAAGAAGTAATATTGGGAATTTACATATGAAATTGAAAGTAACTTGAAAGTAGAAATAAAATAGAATACTAGTTTTAGTAAAGAGCAATTCCAAGCCAAGTGATCATGAGGATTTTTGATGATTTTAGCAATTTTAAAAATATTTTGTGAATTTGTTCCCTTATATGCATGGAATAAGAATGTATAAAAATTTTTTCAAAAGTTTCAAAATTTGTTGAGTTATGTCTTTTTCAAAATTTTGATCGTTTTTTTAAAAAAAGCACGTAACTTTTTTTCTTGTTGACCGATTAAGATAAATTTTTTTGGAAAATATTCATAATAAAAAGTACTTTAAGGTTATGTTATTCAGTGGTCACGTGTCCCATATTCTTTACTATGGATAAACGTCACACTGAATAACATGACCTTAAGGAAAAAAATAAAAGAAAAAATTTTTTTTTTGCCCGAAAAAAATTTCAAAAAAATTTTTGAATTCAATTTTTAGAAAAAATATACCTTCGATTTGAAATTTTTTTTTGTAAATATTGTCAATAAAGTAAAGAATACTTCCTATAAATTTAATTATGGGACAACAATAACTTTACGAGAAAAAAAATAAAATGTCCAGTGCGGCGCGTCGGGACGTGTGCAGTATTTGCTTATAGCCGCGCAAGTTTTGTTTTAAATCTTTTTAAAGGTCATACTTTCTTGCTAAAATGATTTTTTTTCTAAATTTTATAATTAAAATTAAAATTAAAAATTGATTTCTCAAGCGTTATATTTGAATTTTTGAATAAAAAATTTTTTAAATAACAATAAGTATTAAAATAATGATGACATATTTTTTTGGTTTCATTGATTAAGAAAATTAATCCAAAATCTTATTAAAATAGTATTGGATTCACAAAGAAATTTATAGTTTTTCTATATTTTGCATTGAATTGTATTTTGAACATTGAAGTGTAAAATAAAAAATAAAAATTTATAAGTTAAATAATATAGAAAAACTATAAATTTCTTTGTGAATCCAATACTATTTTAATAAGATTTTTGATTAATTTTCTTAATTAATGAAGCCAAAAAAATATGTCATCATTATTTTAATACTTATTGTTATTTAAAAAATTTTTTATTCAAAAATTCAAATATAACGCTTGAGAAATCAATTTTTAATTTTAATTTTAATTATAAAATTTAGAAAAAAAATCATTTTAGCAAGAAAGTATGACCTTTAAAAAGATTTAAAACAAAACTTGCGCGGCTATAAGCAAATACTGCACACGTCCCGACGCGCCGCACTGGACATTTTATTTTTTTTCTCGTAAAGTTATTGTTGTCCCATAATTAAATTTATAGGAAGTATTCTTTACTTTATTGACAATATTTACAAAAAAAAATTTCAAATCGAAGGTATATTTTTTCTAAAAATTGAATTCAAAAATTTTTTTGAAATTTTTTTCGGGCAAAAAAAAAAATTTTTTCTTTTATTTTTTTCCTTAAGGTCATGTTATTCAGTGTGACGTTTATCCATAGTAAAGAATATGGGACACGTGACCACTGAATAACATAACCTTAAAGTACTTTTTATTATGAATATTTTCCAAAAAAATTTATCTTAATCGGTCAACAAGAAAAAAAGTTACGTGCTTTTTTTAAAAAAACGATCAAAATTTTGAAAAAGACATAACTCAACAAATTTTGAAACTTTTGAAAAAATTTTTATACATTCTTATTCCATGCATATAAAGGAACAAATTCACAAAATATTTTTAAAATTGCTAAAATCATCAAAAATCCTCATGATCACTTGGCTTGGAATTGCTCTTTACTAAAACTAGTATTCTATTTTATTTCTACTTTCAAGTTACTTTCAATTTCATATGTAAATTCCCAATATTACTTCTTGTCTTATACTAACTTCTAAGCTTAAATTTTGTGAAAGTTTTTCACTTTCATTACCACTTTCACTTCAAGGAAAACATAAATTAATTTTTCCCTGATTTCTAAATAAAATTTTTATTTTTTTCCTGACTTCAAAGAATATTTTAATTCGCACTAAAAATTATTAGATGCTAAAAAAATGTTCTATTACAAATTTTTCCGAATTTCATTAATTGTAAAATTATTCGAAAACATCAATAACTTCTTTTTAAAATAAATATTTAATAATTATTATTTTTCCATATGAATTAAAAATCTGCAAAATATTCAAATTCAAACCTTTTTGAAATGTAATAATAAATAAATTTATATATATATACAGTGCAGCTCAATAAATTTTTCCCACCCTATAGCGATTAAAGGGTTTACAAAAAGTTAAGAAAAATATTTGAAGAACATAAATTGTTCCTTTTTGTGTATAGAATTAAAAAAATATATACATTTTTTTATATTCTTAAGTTTTTAATGTGGAAACTCGCTTTTTACATTTCTGTTTCCCAACAATAAAATAATTAAATATATAAGAACTTATTTAAAAGATTAAGGAGATATAATTATTAGAAAAAATTAAATAAATACGATGAAAAATATGTTTGGTTGTGATAGTGAGTGTAAAAAGCGAGTTTCTACATTAAAAATTTTAAAATATAAAAAAAGTAAATAAAAAATTTAAGAAAATAAAAAAAAGTTTTATATAATTTTTTTAATTCGATATACAAAAAGGAACAATTTATGTTTTTAAATTTTTTTTAGGAACTGTAACTGTTTTTGAGATATCAACAATTGAAAAATGGCTAATTATTTTGTGACGAAGTGGTTACGTCAAAGATTTATTTTTGTTTGTTACTATTATTTTAATTTTTTTTTATGACCATTGTATTATTTTCTTTTTATAATTTACGCGCGCTTTGTATTTTGACTAAGGGGGTATGTGAAATAGAAATTCACTTTTATGACTAATATCGCGCGAAGAGCAGACAAAAAAAGTGTCATTGAGTATTGAGAGTTCAGGTTGAGAGTTGGTGTGTATTATGAGAGAGAAGTTATCGAAGAATAATGATTTATAATTTTGAGAAGTTTCCATTTTTTTTGTAATAAATATTGTTTCGAGAGGATTATAGTGTATTATTTCAACAAAAAGAATATTCTACCTGACCTGTGGGCAGAAGTGGGAAACATCTTTTTTTTGACGAGAAATTAGTAAGTAAAATAATTATATGATAATTCGTGTCTCATAAATTAAATTCCCCTTTATTTAATCTTTCCGACGGAATCTCCTTTGAGATATTTTTGACTAACGTGATTATTGGTTTTATTTCATTTATTGTAATTTATTAATTATTTGTTTTTCTTTGTTAGTTTCTCGATAATTAAACTAACTGGCGTCTAACATGCCACGTTTTGTGCCGAATTCGATTTGTGACGAATAAAGGGAATTGATAATCTATTTGAATTATTTATATTTTCTAATAAATTATTAAAAGAGCCGTCATAAAATTTGGCGCCCAACGTGGGGCCCATTTGTTGGGAAATTTTTGAGACACGACAAAATATATTCTCTGTGGTTTGACTTGTTGAAGATTTTTGACTTGTAATTTATATTTGTGACATGTATTTTTGTATTTTGACTTGGTAGAAGAGGAGATATGTATGTATTTTCGTGTATGACTTGTGTGAGGAGGAGATAATTGTGTAAAATAGATATTTTACACTTGAGAAAATTTTTTTTGTTGACGGCATGGCGAGGGACGCCATAACCTCATAGTAGGAAAATTTTAGAAGTTAAATATTTCGTGTAATCCTTGGACGATTTTAGTGATTCTAATTTTATTAAATTCAGTGAATTTTTCTTTATTTTTCGCGAGTGATAAAATATTTTTACCATTTTTATTTAATTAATTAGCCAACACGTGCTTCGTGTTGATTAAAATTGAAATAATCACGTAACCTGTCGCGCATGCGTAAAGTGACGATTTCTCATATTCTTTTTCAAATCTTTCGCCATACGTGAAAATTGGCGGACAGTGGAAAATTTTGACGAGGGAAAATTATTGCGCATGACAGAAATTAGTCACGTAGGCCCGAAAATTATTACTCATTCAGAAATTGACGAGAAATTTTAGACTTGGGAAGGAGATGAAAATTTCTGCCGCGAGACAGTGAAAATTTTTAAAGGGATCAGGGCCGTACTAAACGGGAGACGTGCCCCCTTTTTGTTATTATTTAACAAATTTTCAAAAATTTTATCTTTTTCAAGTTTAATGAAAAATATAATAATTTAAATAAATTACTAGAAAATTCCAGAACCGTATATAGTGTGTATAGTGCCCTAAAAATTGAATTTTTGTTACGATTGAAAAATTTGACAAATTTTTCTGAAATAAATTTAAATAGTCTTTATTTATTTTTGACAAACGTGACAATAAAATTTTTTTTGTGTAAATTTTTGAAAATTTATTAGTAAAATGGCATACGCAGTAGAGAAAATGACTGACTATAAAGAGAGAATGGTAAGACTCTTTGATAGTCCGGAGATCAGAGACATTTGGGGATCTATCGTCACATTCCCAGTAGGACAAATAGTAACAATGTTACTTGCAAAACAATTATCAATTGCAGGAACGTTACAAGTCCTACGTGAAAGATTATTCCGTATTGAATTAAGGATAATTTTCAAAGACGAACTAGACATTCCCTTTTTGTGAAGAATATGACTGTGGGAATTCAAGTAAAATTTTTCTTCTTTAAGCTTTTATACCGCCAAAGAAGGAAGAAATTCCCAATATTTTCCAGACAAGGGGTGCAGGAGTGATAAATGATAGTGATGAAGAATTTGACAGTCCAGAAATTAGAGACTTGGGTATTCTGGAAGAGACTGACAGAAATCAGGAATTATTAGCAGGGAAGGGGGAAAGAAATTTCTCACCTATTAGACAAAGTCCAATTAGCGAGTCTTTACCAAGCCTCCCAAGTGTAGGCTACACTCCAGTAAGGAGTACAAGTTATACACCTGTAATGACAAGTGCCAGCATCCCCACCACCTCAATTTTGACAACTACTTCCCATGCACTTCCTTTACCAACTACCACAACAATCATGACTGCTCCTCAGCCAATTATTTCGGCTACAATGGCACCAAATGTCATTAGTTTACGACAATCTGTCTCTAAACTTAGTATTAGTCCTGAAATCAAACAAATTCTCAAAATGAATAAACAAATGACGAATACGTTCATTTCTATTAATGAACATCACGACGTTAATAGTTTAGAAAATAATTTTGAATGGCCTTTAAATGACATTAACCCCCATTTAAAAACAGAGAATGTTCAACATGATTCTCAAAATCAGAACTTTGAACAAAATGATCAAATTGATCTTCCTCAACCCGTTCAAAATGAGAATAGAACAAGTGAAAATAGACGAGACCCAAATATCCGCCAACCAGTACAGAAAAACAAAAACCTGTCCAAGGGGGGGATATCAGACGAGGGTGATAGTGATAATGACTCAGACAAATCTGACAAACTTTCGAAAAAGGGGAGAAAGATTTCTCATTCTAAAGACCAACACAAGACTGCAAACAAAAATAAAAATAAGAAAAAGAATGTGCGTAGAACGTTATTTACTGACTCATCAAGTGACTCAGACTCAGACAGTTCAAATCAATCATCATTTAAATCTAATAAAAATATAGCAATTAATAGGTCAAAAACAATTAAAACTTTAATTAATTGGGATATTAAATTTTCGGGAGAAAATAATGCCGATCCTGAAGATTTCCTTGACCGATTAGAAGAGTGTAAAAATTGTATGGTAATTGACGACGATGACTTAGTGCATTCTATACCTAGTATTTTAAAAGGACAAGCGAGTCGTTGGTATAGGACAATTAGGCGAGAAATTGACACATGGAAGGCATTCAAGAGAGCTTTTCGTCGTGAATTTTTAACAACAGTTGACGACGACGAGGTAATTGACGAACTCAGGGCTAGGACACAAGCAAAAGGAGAAAAGATTTCTTCTTACTTGACAAGCTTAAGACTAATAATGGGACATTTAAGTAGACCATTGCCAGTTCAACAGCAAGTTAAAATTGCTTACAAAGGCCTTACGCCAACTTACCGAAGACAAGTTGACGCCTCAAGTTTAGACTCATTGACTAAATTAGAGAAGAATTTGCGACAATATGAAAAAGTAAAAGACTTGGACGACAGATATGTTCCCCCACCCTCGAAAGACAAAATGCGTTTTCCAGCTGCTGCATATCATGGTGCCAAGAAGGACGACAAAACTCAAGGAACCAACAAACATGAGAAAAAGGTAGCAGCTCTACAAGACGAAGCTGCAGTTGAGTCAAGTGAAGGTGAGAAGAAGACGAAGAAGAAGGGCGAGAAAAAGGACAAGAAGACTAAGGGGGGAAAGAAGGTTGAGAAAACTGACGAAAAAGTTGACGCACTTAACCAGACAGTCCCTACCACAACGACACCAGCACCAGCACCGAATGCAGCTATGTTGTACGCGGCCATGGCTACTGGGAAATGGAAGAAGAAACAACCACAGAGCAACCCTTTTAATGCTGTTGCTGCCCCTGGAGGTCAAGTTGGTGTTCCTAATGCTGTGAAAGCACCAACCCCTTTTTATGGTGCATGTTTCTCCTGCCAGTCTGTGGGACATAGAGTTTCCGAATGCCCTTTAAAAACATGTTTCATATGTCACCAACAAGGACATATTGCGACACATTGCCCCAATAGAATAAAGCAAACAGAACTTTGTCTAGTTTGCAAGACTCCTGGGGTAAATTTTCTGACTTGCCCGATTTGTGTTAATGTACGGAATGCTTTGGGAAACGGCCCATGGGGGGCGCAGTCGTTGCCTGTACCCCCCACCAACCCTCCTCAGACCCAATAATTACAGTTTCTAATGACAATATTAAAAAGACTGTAATTGTTGAAAATAGGGATAAATTAAATAATGAAAAAGGTTTAAATTCTTTCCCTATTAATGAAGGTGCATCTTGCAGTTGGGACACGGGTGACAAAGTAGTAGGTGACAAGAGTGGGGACGTACCACTTATATGGAAAGAAGACAAGATTGGGACGGAAGAATTAAATGAGAAAAACTCATTCAAGTTTTTGACATGGGATGAAGGAGTTGTTAAGAATGAGAAAGACTCACTTAATTTTTCATTTCAAGATTTTGAAACTAAGAGTGGAAGTAGATGTCCACTCTATAAGCGGGGTTTGATTGAGGGGATGAATGATACTGATAATGGATCGGTATCAATGGTCCAAGGGAGGGGAGAGGTTGTGAAGGGCACAACTGACCCATACCTAAATATTGACAAGGACGTAGACGGTAGCCGAATGGAAAATCGATATTTTTTTCGAATGCACATTGGTAACAAATCTTATGAGGCACTTTTTGACCCTGGAGCAATGATATCGGTTATCAGCGACAGAGTGGCAGAGCCCTATAAGGACCGACTACAACCATGCAATACCTCAATAAGAAGCGCTATTGGTGGTAAGACAGAGACAGCAGGATTGTTGAAACTGAACATAACAGTTGACGGACATTCAAAACCGTTTGACATTAAAGTTCTTAGTTCAGTGACACAAGACATCATTCTGGGTATTGATTTCTGCAAAGCCTGGAATATGGACGTTCAACTTGGACCTGGTCTCTGGAGACTGTTTGACGGTGATTGGCATATATTTTGTGTCAAGGACGTTATTGAAGGAGAAGAAGAAATCTATGCTGAATGTGCTGGTATCTCTGCGTTGACGGACAAACAAAAAGATATAATTCAAGAATTGGTAAAAAAGTTAGTACTACCACCCTCGGAAGAACTACCAATGACCAACTTGACTGAACAACACATCAGGGTGACTGACGAAACCCCTATCCAGCATAGACAAAGAAGAATGTCACCAATAATGATTATTTGGTCCCAGAAAAATGCAGCTCAACTGCATAGGAAAAATGTAATCGAACCTTCATGCAGTAATTGGAGAACAGCTCCAGTTTTGACGCCAAGAGGAAATGGTGACTTTCGACAATGTTTGGATTTAAGAGACGTAAACAAGGTCACAATTAAGGACATGTACCCGTTGCCGACCATTGACTCGATTTTGGACAAATTGAGAAATGCAAAATATATCTCAAAAATCGACTTGACACTGGCCTATCATCAAATTCCATTATCCCAAGAAAGCAAAAAGTATACTGCTTTTGCTATCCCCGGATCAGGACTTTGGCAATATTGCCGAATGCCGTTTGGACTTGTGAATGCTTCGAGTACGTTTCAGAGACTAATTGACTCTCTTTTTGGACCAGAAATTGAACCTTATGTGTTTGGATATCTTGATGATATCATCATCGTTACGAACAACTTTGACGAACACGTAAAATGGTTGGAGTTTGTTTTAGAAAGACTTAGAGAAGCGAATTTGGCCGTGAATCCTGACAAGTGTGAATTTGGATGTTCACAAGTCCGATATTTAGGATATTTATTAGACGAGGAAGGATTACGACCAGATCCAGAGAAGACTGAGGCAGTGAAGAATTATCCACCACCGACGAATGTGAAACAGCTGAGAAGATTCTTAGGAATGGTTGGATGGTACTCAAGATTCATCAAAAATGATAGTGAAATCAGACTACCACTCTTCAAGATGCTGCATAAAGGACGACCATGGGAATAGGGAGACGAACAACAGGAAGCTTTCGACACTTTGAAAGTAAAACTGACGACAGCACCAGTACTTGCTCGACCCGACTTCAATCTGCCATTCACAATTCAGTGTGATGCAAGCAGTTATGCCCTTGGCGCTGTTCTGACTCAGGAGTTTGATGATGGAGAACATCCAGTAATGTATATCAGCCGAGTGTTGACTGGGGCTGAAAGGAACTACTCTGTGACTGAAAAAGAATGTTTAGCTCTTCTTTGGTCAATCAAGAAGTTTCGACCTTACATCGAAGGATATAAGTTCAAGGCCATTACTGACCATTCAGCTTTGAAGTGGCTGAAGAATTTAAAAGATCCGACTGGACGACTCGCAAGGTGGGCTTTGGAAATGCAAAATTGGGACTTTGAAATTATTCACAGAAAAGGTGCATTAAACCAAGTTCCAGATGCATTATCAAGGATGACCGAGGATGATGAGATGATTGATGCCTTTGAGACGATTGAGGATCAATGGTATCTCAGACGGCGGGAATTAACCAGACAATTTCCGAACCGATTCCCAGGATGGAGAATTGAAAATGATCTTTTATACCGTCATCGTAGTGACCCGTTGCTCCTTCCTATTGTTGGTGATGAAGATGGATGGAAATTGGTGGTACCGGATGAACATAGACTAAGGGTATTAGGAGATGCTCATTCTATTCCATCCATGGGACACTTAGGAGTGGAGAAGACGTATGACAGGGTTGCAAGGGAATACTATTGGCCAGGAATCTGGAATGACGTACACAATTTTGTGACTCATTGTATTCAATGTCAATTACATAAAGTATCTCAAGCAGGACCTGTAGGATTGATGGGACAAAGGATAGTAGAGAGACCATGGGCAGTAGTTGCAGCTGACACGATGGAATTTCCACCAAGCAAGAGTAAATGTAAATATCTTGTTGTTTTCCAAGACCTGTTTTCAAGATGGATTGAACTGAAGCCACTACGATCTGCAGACGGAAAATCAGAAACTTAATTTAATCAATATTTTTCCAATGTGTAGAGTTTTCTGGGGTCCAATTTAAGTGTGGAGAATTAAAAATTAAATTGAAAAAATAATTCATATTTTTCTTCGTTTTAAAATACATTGTGTAGAATTTTTTAATGTAGTATTTAACATTGCAAAATTAAATCAATTTTATTTAAAGTTACATTTTATTTAGTATTAATATTGTGTAGAGTATTTATTTGTAGAATTTATTTATTTAGAATCTTTTAAAACTTAATTTAATCAATATTTTTCAAATGTGTAGAGTTTTCTGGTGTACAATTTAACTGCGTAGAATTATAAATTAAAATAAAAAAATTATTATTAGAATTTTATTTTAATTAAAATAAACTGTGTCAAATTTTCTGATGTAGTATTTAATCGTGTAGAATTAAAAGATTTTAATGATATATTTTGTTCTATTTAATTCTAATGTGTAGGACTTTTTTCTGTAGAATTTATTTGCGTAGAATTAATTAAATTTATTAAATGTAGTGTGTACAATTTCCTGGTGTAGAGTTAATTGTGTAGAATTTTATTTTGTAGGGTTTATTTGCGTAGAATCGCTACCACCCCCATATTATCCATTTGAATTACAATTATTCATTTGCATTTATTTATTTATACATATACATTTTTTATTATTGTTTTTAATGTTTATTAATATTGTTATTTTCTTTTTTAATTATTACAAAGTTATTTATTTATAAAGTATTTAGTATATTAATCATTATTATAATTATTATTTACAGTAAAAAATTTGTTATTTAATGTTAATTTATATTCTATTAAAAATATATTTATTCTTATTAATTGGTAATTTAATCACAATTAATTCAATTAAATGAACAATTAAGAGGATTATAAATAGGTAGTAAAATAAATAAAAATTATTCATATTGAATAATTATTTCTATTATTTTGAATATTATTATTTTTTTAATTATCAGAATATAATTTTAAATACTATTATTTGTAAAATTTATTTTTTCTGTATCTTATAAATATTTTATTTCAAAAGGTTAATAATTACTTTAATTAATTAACTATTCAATTAAAATCTATAAAAATGAAAAAATAATTTTGACTACGATTATTTAATTGTGTTTTATTTATTTTATTATTTACATTGAATCATTAATTATTTATTAATAGTATTTATATTGCATATTATTATTTTTTTATATATAATGTATTTATTTATAAAATCTGTTATTATTTAATTTTTCAAAATAAATAAATTAAATTAAATAAATAATTATTATTATTTAATTGAATATTAATTAAATTAATACAATTTGCTTAATTAATTAATGTAATTAATTCTGAATTTAATTGTTTATTATTCTTATTTAATAATTTTTAATTATTTTTATTTATTTATTTTTATTTATATTAAAATAAAAATAATTACTTTAATCAAATTTTTAGAATAATTTATTTAGAATTTATTTAGAATGAATTAAATTTAAAAAAGTTACAGCTCCATCTATTGATCACTTTATTTATATTCAGTTACCGACATTTTCCATTTTTTACTGCCGCTTTCCTTCTACATAGTTTGTATTACCGTGATATTTCATTATCAATGTGAATTTTGCCATAGGTGGTCAAATCGAATTAGGGACAATCGAAATTAGGGAACTTTGACAGACTATGGCCAAGTTCTAAGGATTACATAAAACCCTCAATGAAAGTTCTCCTTTAAGACCTATTGTCTCTGTCATTGGTTCTCCGACATACTTTTTATCAAAATAGTTACATAAAACTTTAAATTGTATCATAAAAATCGCCGTTTCTCATATAAAAAATAGTTTTGAATTTACACTACCGTCCGAAATTGTGCGAACGCTAACATCTCGAGCTATTAAAAAACACACCCTCACAGAAACAGTGATAACTCGGTTAAAAATGAAGCTAGATGCTTTTTTTAATTTGCATTGAAAAGTTTATTAAATTTCCAATGAAATGCCACTATTTTAAGTTGTATTGCATAAATAGGAAGCGAGATATCATGTTATGAAGACAAAAGAATAATTCTATTTTTTCGGAATTTCTTACTCTGAGTTTGACTTCTGACACAGTTTAGCAAAGTTTATAAAAAAAATTGTTACTTTTACAGACTATTCCTTGTAACCTAAGCTTTAAATAGAGACAAAGAAAAGCAAAAAATATTTACGGGTTCCCGAGATATTACAAAAAGAGTCGGACCGTAAAAAGCAAAATTTGCAATCATCGATTTCTCTAATTCGCCGTTGAGTTAATTACTTGTCTGTGAAAAAAGTGTCGAAAAGTAATTTTACCAAGTACATTCTTACTGGGATCCATTTTTTAATTTAATTTATTATATATCGATATTTAAAAAATGGATCCCAGTAAGAATGTACTTGGTAAAATTAATTTTTGACACTTTTTTCACATACAAGTAATTGACTCAACGGCGAATTAGAGAAATCGATGATTGAAAATTCTGTTTTGCACGGTCCGACTCTTTTTGTAATATCACGGGAATCTGTAAATATTTTTTGCTGTTCTTGGTCTCTATTTAAAGCTTAGGTTACAAGAAATAGTCTGTAAAAGTAATAATTTTTTTTACATAAACTTTGCTAAACTGTGACAGGAGTCAAAGTCAGAGTAAGAAATTCTGAAAAAATAGAATTATTTTTTTGTCTTTATAACATGATATCTCGCTTCCTAATTATGCAATACAACTTAAAGTAGTGGCATTTCATTGGAAATTTAATAAGCTTTCCAATACAATTTTAAAAAAAGCATCTAGCTCCATTTTTAACAGAGTTATCATTATTTCTGTGCGGGTGTTTTTTAATAGCTCGAGATGTTAGCGTTCGCACAATTTCGGACGGTAGTGTATTTAAAAAATTGATAATTTAGAAATCCCTGATAAAACCACTGTTTTATTACCGTTATGTTGATGATACAATTACATGTATTCCGGTTTGCTATATTGGCGAGTCTAAAAGAATGATTAAAGAAATAATAACGGAACACATGAATTTAAAAACAAATGTAATATTCCAACATAAGAATAGTTTTAAACATGATTTTGACTATGATAAATTTCAAATTCTCAACAATGAACCAATGTGGCAAAAGAGATTGATTTCTAAAATGATTCATATTAACTTGCATAAGAAATCACTAAACAAAAAAAGATGACACTTACAATCTAAATCAATAAATAAATGCGTTAAATGGGAAGAGTGTGAGAGTGCGTTTGCGTGTAGACTGTACACTATTGTGGTCCTAAATCTTGTGCATGTTGATATTGGTGCGTTTTTGGATGATGCGTCTAGGCTTTTTTAGGACCGCATTAGAGATGCTATATACAAAAATGGTTCTATTTTGGTGTATGGTGTTCTCACTGACAACTTTTAAAGGGTTAAGAAAGAGGAAGAAGTAGTTAAGTCAATTCCGTTTGGAACTGAGGCTAACAGCATCTTTCCCACAACCCTTTTAGATGATTAGTTTAATAAGAACATCAAGCAGCGAATCTTGCGCAGTGTAGAAGTGTTTCACGAAAAGGTTCAAATTGTAATCTCCAGTCTATTAGAAGACTTGAAGTGAATGTAAATAAGTACAATCCAATGCGTGCAACCTCATACATTAATTTACCTTTACAAATTAAAAGAAAGAAAGTCTGTATTAACGTGCAAAACAAAGATACGAGTTCTTTAATTGGGCGGTACTGTCAGCCTTACATCCAAATGTCATGAGAACTGATCGTGTTTCCATCTATAAAGAATTTGAAAATGAGTTAAATTTCGACGGTATAGATTTCCCAGTAACGTTAAAAAATATTCCAAAATTTGAAAAATTAAATGATATTTCAAATAATGACTATGGTTTATCAAAATACTATGAGGACTTTTCAACACATCTTTTCCACCTTACTACAGAAAAAAGAGATAAACATGTAAATCTCTTATATGTTGCTGACATGTATGCAGATGAGATTGTTGACATTAATGTATTGCATGACGATGCTGATTTTATAAATTTCCATTATGTATGGATTAAAAATTTGTCACATCTTTCCTCGAAACAATTGTCTGCTAAAAATGGTAAAAAACATATCTGTGATCGTTGTTTACACTACTTTTTATTTGTTAAAAGATTGGACACACACATCAAAAATTGTAAAAAATTGAATGAGTGTAAACTAATGTTACCAAAACCTGACAGGAGTCTGATTACATTAAAACATTATAAAAATAAAGAACGAGTGCCTTATGTAATTTACGCCGACTGCGAAAGTCTAATTCTTCCCGCGGAAGAAGATAAAGACAATTTAAGTAACACTGAGATATTTCAGCGTCACAAACTGTTAAGCATCGGCTATTATATAAAATGCAGTTACGATGAATCATTATATAAATATGCACCGTGTCCGAAAAATGAATCTGACTCTGCTAAATGGTTTGCTGAGGAGATAAAGCAGATTGTAAAGAAAATGGATAAAGTTTTTAAAAAACTGTTACCGATGACTACTTTAACTTTCTTAAGAAATCAATTATTTTAAGCGAGCGACAATATGTCACATTTGTCATCAGAAAATACTGGCAAGCAAAAAGAAAGTCCGCAATCACTGTCACCTTACTGGCAAATATAGGGGTGCTGCCTGTGAATCATGCAGTCTCAACTATCAAGATTGTCAAACGATCCCCTTAATATTCCACAATTTAAGTGGTTATGACGCCCATTTTATCATTCACGCACTTTCAACGAGCTTTGAAAGGAAAATTGACCTCCTCCCCATTAACAAAGAGAACTTTGTTTCCACGTGTCTTGATAATAATAATAATAATAATTTTCAAAGTCTTCTGAAGTAACACCTTTAAGCTTCATTCCACTTGTTCTATGTTTTTTATTATTGTAGTTGGAAATAAGAGTAGGCAATATATCATACCACTTGTAATTACCTCATAAACTAAATTGCAACCACATTTTTCTTTTAAGTGTTCGATTAAAGCGTTCAAGAATAGAAGCTTTCATATTTCTGTATGTTGAATAAAAATTTATATTGTCCTTTTTTATTAATGCTTCAAATTGTGTCAGAAACATCTTTTTCACTTTTACTCTTTACTGGAACAGCCCAAGCATATTTGGAAAACATGTCTATAACAGTTAGTAAATGCTTGAAACCTTTATTGACTTTCGAGTAAGGTATCATTTTTACTAAATCTGCTTGCAATGTCTCATCGATATTACGCATTTCAACTCACCGACGAGGATAATTTTTTTTAACCTGAGTATGAAGTTCATTCACTACTGTTAATTTTTTGTGGTCTATTGTCGAGAGCCGTTAAGCGAGTATTCAATTCGCTTAATAATTTCTGCTGTACAATAAGATAAGTCTCGATTTATATATTTTTCAAATTTATTTATTTTTTCTGTAATAGTCTTCAAGAACTTTTAGAAATAAGTTGTTATTGTCCACTTCTAATCTAAGTGAGGCACTGATTTCATATGAAATGTTTCCTCCATGCCTTTGGACGGGGAATGTTCCACAGGAACTGCAACCTGCGTTGTCCTTCGTGTTGATTAATCCAAAATCCAGATCTCCTTAGTTGGTAGATCAAATAACAAATATTTCAGAGTGTAGGCGTCCCCACACTCAGTCCTCAAGTAATTCACAAGACAGAGACTATTTTCACTGTAAATACAGTATTGTCGACATATACTTCTCGCTGGTCCGACTGACCAAAAGCGACTAATCATACCTCTATACTTTATTATTTCCGATCTTTTCCTATGACTCATCCACACCGAGGTAAATACGAATATTTTCCTCATTATACCATTACATAATCCCCCTTTGGGATATTGGATGCAAGACAATGTCTTAAACTGCCCCGAAGATTCTTCTGCAACTCTCCCATAATCACCTGCCCCGATTTATGCCACTCTTAGGTTGATATCTGGTCTTCAAGCCCTACTTAATTCAGACTCTACTTCAGATTCGTTTTCTATAGTTCCAAGTGGTGTCTCTCCTACTATTTGAGCCCTACTTAATTCAGATTCTTTTGTAACCTGCGACCAGTGTTCATCAGATGACTCTTTTCAACTATATTTTCTTCAGATTTGACATCAAATTTTGATGCTTCTGTTCCACATGGCTCACCAATATCCGAGCCCTACTTTATTCAGACTCTACTGTAGAATCAAGCTATTGTGTCCCATAGAACTCTTCTCTCTCGGGCCCTCCTGTTTCAGACTTCACCTCCTCTCTTGGTATATTTGTTTAACATGGATCCCCGCTATTCGAGCCCTACTTAATTCAGACCCTACTACGGATTTCCGTTATGACATCATAGGTGGATCAGTAATTAATAATTATTATTTATTTTTCTTTTCTTTTAAATTGTCTCTCTTTTTTTACTTGATTTCTTTGAAAATGAATTCTCTTTCTGCTTGACTATGTGTCCACATTTTTGTATTCTATTTGTGTATGACTCATTCTCACATACTTATTTACATTAATTGCCTTACATTCTTTTCTCTCATCACATGCATTCCCTAAATCCATTACATTGTTTTCCTTTCCTTACTCACACACTCAATCTTATTCATATTCCAATTTTTCATTACTGCGATAACTTTTTTCTTTTTCATATTTATTTATTTTCAAATCTGTACACAATTTTTATTTACTTTTATTATAATTTTTATTTTTTACCTACAATTTTCATTTATTCATTTTTTTTAAAACAGTGTCAACGGCAACAGAACTTGCTCTACTCCTTTCGACTAAAATATTTTTTCAAATCTTTTTGATTATACGTCCCTTTTCTTCTAGTTTTGTCATCAATTTCAGACAATTCAAAGGCATTATTTTTCATTTCGCGTGTTATTTTATACGGACCATAATATACATGCCAAAATTTATGAACTTCCTTCTTTTCTTTATTTGAGATATGTAGGACCTTCAACAGGATCAAGTAATTAACTTTTAATTGTATTTTCGATATTTTCTTTTGTTGACTTCCTCTTTTGAAATTCATCTACAAATTCTGGCATTGGTATATCTACTTTTATATTATATCCCGTGTTGTTGTTTTGATTACTATTATTATGGTTTTCTCGTGAATTATTCTTTCGTAATATCTCCGCACTAGCTTCAATACTTGTCATTATATTTTTAATGCCCTTGAATATATCTGTTAAATCATTCATGAATTTTCCCGTTTGTTCTAACATTTCAAATTTTACATCATCGTTATTTTCTTTTATCGAATTCTTATTTAATTTATCAATTCGATTTCGATCATCAAGTGCATCATTTTTCTCATCATATTTTGTTTCGGGCGCCATATAAAATGTTTCCTCCATGTCTTTGGACGGGGAATGTTCCACAGGCATGATTGGAAACCAAAAGAGAAGGTAATCAAAAATAAAACTATTTTAAAATTAAACAATGTAATTAATTTATTAAAAGATCTAAACTCTCATAAGCACTAGTTAATTATCGCGATATGATGCTCTCAATATTCGAACTCAGATTAAAAGATTCTTTGAATAATTATGCGATCAATTTACAAACTCTATCGAGAATAAATAAAAATACACATTAACATTTACATTCAATGGAGGGGATTAGGCCATTAATCCTTAATCCGCATTTATTACCCCAACATACATACACATACAAATATAACATCGACTTATCATGAAATCCTTCGTGGAACTGCAACCTGCGTTGTCCTTCGTGATGATTAATCCAAAATCCAGATCTCCTTAGTTGGTAGATCAAATAACAAATATTTCAGAGTGTAGGCGTCCCCACACTTAGTCCTCAAGTAATTCACAAGACAGAGATTATTTTTACTTTAAATACAGTATTGTCGACATATACTTCTCGCTGGTCCGACTGACCAAAAGCGACTAATCATACCTCTATACTTTATTATCTCCAATCCTTTCCTATGACTCATCCACACCGAGGTAAATACAAATATTTTCCTCATTATACCATTACACATACAACAAACGCACTTCATGTTTTATCATGTGTCGTACAAGTTTTAAATTGACAGCGTCGTTTCAGAATTTCTTTATAGTTCCTTTCATCAGCTTCACTAATAAGCGATCTGGTAGGTTTACTTTTAAATAAAAGTTCAAGTCATCCAAGCGATGACTATATCGTTTATCACCAATTTTTACATACTAATCTTCAAGAGTTATTAGTGAATCACCAATCATGAGTTACTCATCACTTAGCTTACGTACGCCGTATGTTGAATCTAAACATTGCTTTCTTTTATGATTTTATCAGTATAGAAATTTATTGCTTTTTTATCATCATCTAGAGATTTTTCAGTTTCACTTTCATAGTTTATGCTATCATCTACCTTACGCTTTTTCTTTTCAATCTTCTCATTTTTATGTTGAGTATCTGTCAAGTTAATAATTTTCTGTAAAAGTTTCAGTCACCACATTGTCAGGTGTATTCAACGTCAGTTTAACACGACAAATTTTTACTAGGTTTTGGGATTCAGTTGAGATTGGGCACATTATATCCTCTGGTGGCAATAAACAAAATCCCTAAGCGGTTTTGAAAAATTTCAAAAATTGACGGACATATTGAATTTTTTGGTACTTTTTTCAAAAATTCTATATCTTTGGATCTTTTTAACAAATTTTAGTTTCTGCCCTCTTATATTGTTTGTATTAAAATATATATTTATTTAAAAATTTTAAATTGAAAAAATTATCTAAATTAGTTGTTTAAACAATTAATTTAAATTTTTAAAAAGCCATAGAAAAAATAGGCTAGCTTCAATGTTTTTTTTGTTTTTTACCATATGTAGCCACAAATGGGCCGAACTTATCCTGCAAGTTTCATCGTGGGACAGCCAGAAGTTTTTGAGAAAAAATAAAACGTAAATCCGAACTTTCATTTTTGAAATGAAAGTTTGAAATGAAAAAACGCATTTATTCACATCTGTCATCATAACTCGTAATGATTTGTCAAATTCCGAAGTTATGTTCTTTTTTGAAACGTAAGCAGAAGAAAATGGTTTTTGTTTTTAATTTTGACAAATAAAAAGCTTAAACTGTAGAAAATAGAAAATATAAACCTTCTATTACAAAGTTTAAACGATCTTTAAATAGAATTTTTTAAACTTTATTAAGTTTTGATGCTTCTATTTGAAGATCGTTTAAACTTTGTAATTTTGTATATTATACGTTTTGTAAGTAATATTTTAATTTTTAGGTTGATTTCATCAAAATAAAATTAAAGTTTAGTATCATAACTTAACTGTTAATATTTACCTCTTCAAGTGAAATTAGCCAGAATGTTAAAAACCGCTGCCAATTTATACATTTATGTTATAATTTTTGTGTTCACTTCACTTGTTTCCGTAAATCTCGTTGTGTTCATTTCATGAACACTTTGATTCCTTATAGAGATATTAATAACAATAAAGTATAAATTTTGAACAATTATTCTCACTTGCTGTTATATTTATTTCTTATCAAATTAGCTTCACACAGCAAACAAACACACATACGGAATGCCATTTTTAAAAAATGTCCTTTTTGAACTCCTGAGGTCAAATAACATAAAGATATGTTAAAAAATCAAACCTGAAAAATTTTCGTATCACAATACTTTCTCTATATGAGGAAGCAAAATTGGTTCTCTTCAAACTAAATTGCCTAATGAAAACCGCAGGTTCTTGATTATGTCAAGGGTATTAATGGCAAACTTGATGGTTTGGTAACTAGGGTTTCCGCAACTGAAGAATCCGTTAAAACCATTACAAACCGAGTCGACACAATTAAGGGGACGTTAAAACACTTAAAAAATAATTTAAAAACAGATAATATATCAAGGACTTGCCTACATTAACAACTCATCGTATTGGTAATCTACAGCAGGATTTCTCGAAACCAAGACCAGTGAGAGTGTGTTGCGAGAGCATGCAGGTTGCACAGAAGCTCCGGGAATCTCTATTAAATGCAATATCCAACAAGGACAAAAAGTTGCAGTTTCCAAATCTATAGACAGTACCAGACAGAACCAGGATGCAATTGGAACAGCTGAGATTGAAGAAGAGAGAACTCGCAGAGAGGTTAGAAGCCGGAGAGTCGAAACTGAAAATCATTTTCAGACACAATGTTTCTGTTATAGTGAAGTCACATGTCCCAGAGAAATATAATATGATGATGTTGGTGTTTCGGGTAATTTGGTGGGGATGGGTGGCACTCACTCTCCCTCCATTGATAAGAAAGGTGTTTAATTAAAGTGTATTAGTAAGTTTGAAATTTTATATATAAATGTAAGAGGCTTGCGCACAAGGTTGCTTGAACTAAGAATGGGGATCCCCTCCTGCACAGCTGATATGATAATATTTACGGAAACTTGGCTGTATAGCAATATCAACACTTCTGAGTTAGGCTTAGAGAATTATTTAGTATACAGATGTGATAGAAGTATTCGTACCAGTACCTGTGTGCGGGGTGGTGGGGTTTTAATTGCGATAAAGAAATATTTTTCGAGTTGTCAATTGTTTCCTTCAGAATTTTCAATTGAAGCACTTTTTTTTAAGATTAAAATTGGTCTATCCAATCATTTATTTTGCTCTTCTTACCTTCCACCTAATTCTGATTTATGTAAATTTTATGAACTTCTATCTGGTATTGAAGAAGCTCTGATCACAGAACTGGATTCATATTTTTATCTTTATTGGAGACCTTAATATGCCATGTGCAGAATGGAACTTGGAAAATATAGATTTGCCTAAATGTGTTGTTAAGCCCTCCTCGTCTCGTACTGAGGCTGAGATAGTTTCTGCTGTCTATGACGCTATGGAATTTTTTGATTTGTCGCAGTTAAATAAGGTGCGTAACGATCACAGTTCTCTGTTGGATGTCGTTTTATCAAATTATAATTTGGTATCAGTGTCGTTGTCTTCATTTTCTTTATTGCGTTGTGATAAATATCACCCGGCACTTTTATATGAACTTGATTTGTTTTTTGAGGATATTGACTCAGAATTAAAAAGTGACTATTATTATTATAATTTCAGAAAAGCTAATTATGTAGGTATAAACTAATATCTTATTAATGTGGATTGGAGTGCATTGTTTGATTCTTCCCTTCGTTCTTTAAGTAATGTCACATTGGTCACAGATCAAAATAATTTGTTTTCTTATATTGACGAAATGATTAATGTATTCTATTCACATCTTTATTTTGCAATTCCATTATATGTGCCTTATGTTAAGAAATGTAGTAGTACTTTCAATGATATTCCACCAAGCTTATTAAAACTTTGTGACCAATCATTGGTGGAACCTATTGTTTGCATATTTAATGGTAATATGAAGCTTGATTATTTCACGGATTGTTGGAAGGGTGGAATAATTGTACCCGTGTATAAAAATGGTGACGCTTCCAATATAGCGAACTATCGGCCAGTAACGTTACTTAATGATATTCCTAAAGTTTTTGAGAGTATCATTCATGATAGAATGTACTCAGCCTTTAAGCACTTTTTTATGGAGGAACAGCATGGTTTTCGCAGGGCTCGTTCAGTCTGTACGAATCTGTGTCTTCACTCAGACTAACTAGGAGCCTAGAAAGGGATTATCAGGTGGACTCTGTCTATTTTAATTTCGCTAAAACTTTTGACAAAGTTGATCACCATTTACTATTGGCTAAATTAAAAGCCTATGGAATTTGTGATCAAGCACTTTCTTGGTTCGAGTCGTACTTACGTAATCGCAATCAATTTGTTAAAATAAATGGTAGACTATCTGAAGGTTTTTATGCTCCATCTGGTGTTCCTCAGGGTTCTCATTTGGGTCCCCTTCTTTTTATAATTTTAATTAATGACATTAAAGACTGCATAAAGCATTGTAATTTTTTATGTTTTGCTGATGACTTAAAATTGTTTAATACAATTGAATCAATTAGTTCAGCCTTGGATCTCCAGGAGGATGTAGAGGGATTTTTTCGATGGTCTATTATTAACAATCTGCCCTTAAATGAAAAAAATGTTTTGTAATTACATTTACTTAAAGACGAAAAGTAATAAAATTTTATTATAACTCAAATTCAAAAATTTTATGATCTTTCTCCAGTGTTCGCGATTTAGGTGTTACTTATGACTCTCAATTAAATTTTCTAGAATATTCAAATATAAAGATTAATAAAGCTTTAAGAGTACTGGGGCAGATTGTTAGATTATCAAGAAGGTTCTATGATCCCTTGGTATTAAAAACGCTTTATTTTATTATTTTATTTTGGTAAGATCAGTTCTTGATTTTGCCTCTATAATATGGGCCCTTTATTATGAATGTCACAAAAAACGGCTAGAGCGGGTTCAAAGTCGTTTTCTTAAATTTATGGCGTATCAGCTTAATGTTCATTATGATAGATTTTCACATGACTATCGAGAACTGCGTTTCATATTTAAAATTCCTTTAATACAGTTTAGATTTTTATTTTCTGACTTAAACTTTCGTTATCATATTCTTAACGGACATATTGATTCTCATTCTATATTATCTCTTGTTTCTTTATCAGCGCCGATTATTTCCACTAGAAGTGCAGCCACTTTCCGTATACCCTTCCATCGTACTAATTACGGTGACAATTGTCCATTGTCGCGTATTTGCAGAGAACAGAGAATACGAACTAACTTTTAGGTCGGATAATGTTTTTCTCTTCAGATACACCTTATGGAAGAAAACCTACCACATGGCAGTCCTGGTAACCAAATTTTTTTTGTGCCGGTGTTATTAATATTAATAATAAATATTTGTAAAAATATTATTATAAAATATAAAATAAATATAAATATTATATAAATATGTAAAATAAAATATATAAAAATATATATATATATATATATATAAAAATTAAAAATAGAAATATATTTTTCATTGTTTCGTAAAGAACATTTTAGTAATTTTTTTAACTTAAAATGTCATCCAGAACAATATTAGTTTTTAATTGTTTATAAATAAACAATTGCTTTTTACACTAACATTAAATATTTTTATTTGGAAATAATGTCTGTTATACTTCATTTTAAAACAAATAAAAAGCAACTTAAAAATTTAATATCGGTTAATAAGTTTTTGAGAAATTAATTTTTTAACTAAATAAGTTCAAAATTTCCAATTGTTAATAACATTAACAACATTTTTTTACAAAATCTTTGGTAGTTTGATTTTTTATATAAAATACTATTAA
The DNA here is from genome assembly GCA_032872475.1 of Leptopilina myrica (nomen nudum). Lineage (NCBI taxonomy): Eukaryota > Metazoa > Arthropoda > Insecta > Hymenoptera > Figitidae > Leptopilina > Leptopilina myrica (nomen nudum). The sequence goes on along the minus strand of CM065459.1, from coordinate 39,667,500 downwards.
AATAACCACTTTAGGAAGAAAAAGAAAATTAAATGGATTTGGGTACATCCATTCAGGAATTCTGACTCATTTTACTTTTAATTACACTGAGAGAAGAAAAGCACAAATTCTGAAATATAAAAGTTGAGCATCTGGACTCCAATTAGACGCAGAAGCAGTGCCACTGTGGAATAGGTGTCGTGCTAAAATGTGAAACGGATTTTGATATTGGCTTGAGGTACAGATGATGTACTTCAAATGCTACTGTTTAGAAGTACAGTATCTGTCGGTCGCTATGAAACAGATCCTGTACTAGTTAGTTCGTACCGCCGCCGCGCTTCTTGAGTATAGTATCTGAAATATGAATGACACGAACTGAATAAAATTAAGAACGGCAACTGACACGTATTTTACACGGCTGGTGTCTGTCACAGTACGGATTCTGTGCTTTTCTTCTCTCAGTGTATGGATGATTCCGCAATGAGCTACAGTGGCAACCGCAATGGAAAGTAATTTTTACCAATGGACAAAGCGCCCTCTGTAGAAGAAAGATACTTATCTTTTTAAGTCAGAAATCATTTTTAAAGACTTCATAACATATACAATGACATGAAAAACTTTTGGTCAATTATATTTTAAAACATACGAGAACATTTTTTTTAAACTTCCTATTTTAGGGCTGAGAAAGTTACGAGATCATTTAATATGTCAAAAAATTTATCAATCCTTCAAGTCGAATATTAGTAATAAATTCTACAACTATTTATAAGTTATGATTGTTGTAACCTTGTGTCTGCGCGTACATGGTGGATCCTAGGGACCCGGTATTTAAAGTCAGTAGAAAACAAAAATTTGATAGCAATATTGATAATATTTTTTATCCAACATATAATTGTATCATTCTAAATAAATTATTTTTAAAAAAAAGTTTAAAAACTTTGTCATTTATAATATAAAATAAATATAGAAATTGTTGGAATCTCGATTTAAAACTTTGTTAATATATGGCACGAACGCTATCAACAATCGAAACTATCGACCGTTTTCGATGCATTATTATATGTTCTCGCTGTCATTTTCAGACTGACCCGCTATCGGTACCTGTTATACGTGTGTTTGATTCATCGGTCAATTAAACGGTTGTAAAGTATATTTCTAAAAAGAGAAGTTGAACTATAAAGACATTTAAAGAGTGTGTTATGTTACCTATAAAAAAAATAAACACGAATAGTAATCACTCTTTACAAAGAGAGCTATTGATTTAAACCTGAAACTACGACAGGTTATGTGCCTAGGACACGCTTTCGGCTGCGACAAATTATCCAAGCATCCTTGATACAATTAGCGCCAGTAATATAAATACAGCACAATCAATCTTCTGGAAAGATAATAAAGCAGATAAAATAGTAAACCACGAGACGCCTACACTGGACCAAGAAAGATCAATTTTTCTCAAAAAAGTTGTAATTTTTTTTAAATAGCTTCCATTTCTTTACTTGACAAGAATAAGTGATGCACTATTTTTTATGTTCCTGGGAGTAGCATATAGTAGAAAATAATACTAGACCACGTAACGCGCACACCGGTTGGTAAAAGATAAATTTTTTGTAAAAAAATCTGGAAAATATGTTTTTTAAATTTCTTTTTTATAATGCGGTGCTAAAAAGGGCACTTTTTTGCCCCTTGTTATGAAAAATATCGTTCGTAACTAGTGCGAGCATTTGCTAATTTTTGAACGAGCACTTTTTCTGGAATAAACTTTAGGCGAAGCTTCGGTTCGCTTAAAGTTTGTTCCAAAAAAAGTCCTCATTTAAAAATTAGCAAATACTCGTACTCGTTACGAAATATACTATTTTTTCTTGACTAAAAATAGTAGAGCATTATTTTTTCTTATGCTCCTGGGAGTAGCATAAAATAAAAAAAGCATATTAGGATTAAAGATTTGGTCTGTAAAAAAAGTAAAAATGGAGTCTCCTGATGCCCAGCTGAAGGCGCACGGATCCTAAGATCTTAAGAGTACAATAAAGTAGAAAAAATACTTAACTCGGTGGCGGGTGATGTAATATATAATGTTATAAATAAATCATGTTTTCTAAGTATAATCGACATGAGTAAAAAAAATATTTTTTATTGTATTGTTTTTATTGTTTTTCATTTTTAGGGTTTTGTACACCTATGCTACACGGTGTACCGACGGAACCCTATTTGTGAGACTCTTGGGTCCGTAGCCAAATCGTGTCCCTCCCTAGCGGCTAAACTATTTGACCTAGAGAGCTCAAATTTGGTACAAATACGTATTTTCACATGTAGATTACAGAAAAAATATAGAGAATGTGATTGGAGGTGATGACCATAGAATTAAAATAAACAATTTAAAAAATATATTAAAATCATTTGATAAAAAAATAAGTAAAAAAAATTAAAGTATTGTATATCTAATATTGTAAACAATAATAAGTAGAGAAACTAATTGTGCGAATTTTGTTCCTCTACTTATTATTGTTTACAATATTAAATATACAATACTTTAATTTTTTTCAAATTTTTTTTTTTATCAAATGATTTTAATATATTTTTTAAATTGTTTATTTAAATTCTACCGTTTACCAATTAATGTTGCAAGTATTATTTTAATATTTGTGTACGGAACCTACCATTTCAGAGCGAGTTCAACTCGCAATTGTCCAATTTTTTTATTTTACTGATGAATGTCAGTTGAAAAATATTTTATTAATAATAATATAAATAGCAATATTTTTATTTAATTAAATGAAATTTAAATAAAATGAATCTATAATTTTAGAAAAATATAGGATCAGTCCTTTTTATTTCACCCAAAGTCGTTGCGACCTATTTTTAGAAAATTATGATATTCAGGAATAATGATTTTTAATATTCGAATAACACATTTTTAGGAATTATTTTTAGTAATTTAATACATTTAATTTAGAATTTAAGTTTTTAGTTGAGTTGCATCCATAGAATTCATTTTTGAGAATTATTTTATACAATTTTTTGAATTAAACTTAGAATTTTAATTTTTAAGTTGAGTTTCACAGAAAAAAGGTTAGATTGACAGTTATGAAAATTTAATAAAGAAGCATGGAAATAATTTAAATAATTCAAATTTCTTGATTGATATTTGATAAAAATGGGCTTATTTACTTGAATAAATAGATTATTATGCAAACATACCTAAAATAATAGATAAAAATTGATTTTAAAATTTACCTATGAAATGTTAAAAGTCACTGCATTTTAATTACATTTTTCTAAAAAGTTTATAAATATTAACAAAATTTAATACTACATAATGTAAAGTACTTTCAATGTACTTTCATATTATGTGCTAACTTTTTAATTTTATAACAAAGAAATATGAAAAATTTTACCTTTAATATTAAGTGTTTCATGATTTTCAGAGATTTTAATCACTTATTTCTTCTCAGGTGCAAGACAAAAAAATCCATCCAAACTTAAATATTAAGACAAAAAATGGATTTTTTCGTCTTGCACCTGAGAAGAAATAAGTGATTAAAATCTCTGAAAATCATGAAACACTTAATATTAAAGGTAAAATTTTTCATATTTCTTTATTATAAAATTAAAAAGTTAGCACATAATATGAAAGTACATTGAAAGTACTTTACATTATGTAGTATTAAATTTTGTTAATATTTATAAACTTTTTAGAAAAATGTAATTAAAATGCAGTGACTTTTGACATTTCATAGGTAAATTTTAAAATCAATTTTTATCTATTATTTTAGGTATGTTTGCATAATAATCTATTTATTCAAGTAAATAAGCCCATTTTTAACAAATATCAATCAAGAGATTTGTATTATATAAAATATTTCCATGCTTCTTTATTACATTTTCATAACTGTCAATCTAACCTTTTTTCTGTGAAACTCAACTTAAAAATTAAAATTCTAAGTTTAATTCTAAAAGTTGTATAAAATAATTCTCAAAAATGAATTCTATGGATATGAAACATGATTTTTACAAATTATGAGATTTTTTAAAAAATAGACCGCAACGGCTTCAGGTGAAATATAATGGACTGACCCAATAACATAAATATTTTTATTGATATTTGTGAGAAATAGCCTATTTAACTTATACTAATTAATTTTTTTGTAAAAAAGTCAAAAATATTATGTGAAAACTGATTTTTAAAGACACATGTCAAATGGAAAAAGTTGTCATATTTCTATCACATTTTTTTCAAAAGTTTTTTAATATTTTGAAAATAGTAATTACTCAATATTGAGTAATTTTAATGTACTTTTATTCGGTATGCTGACATTTTAATTCTATATGGTAGAAATAGGAAAAAATTTACCTTAAATATTGCATTTTTGAAGATTTTCGTAAATTTTAAACTATTATATCTCCTTTGGCGGTTAATGAAAAAATCCAATTCTTTTTGCAAAATTAAAGTTAGATCTTCTTTTCCACTCAATCAAACTTTGGCCTTGGATTAATTTTTCGGGAGATAAAGCACTTTATAAAGCTTTATAAAGCACTTTCATGCACTTTCGATATAATAATAATTATTATTTCACTTAAGTTCAAAATTTAATTTAATTAATTTTAATTTAATTTATTAATTATAATTACATAAATTTGAATTAAATAATAGATATTGAGACAGCTAACTTCAGTTTTATAAAACTATTGGCATGTTAACCTTTAATTTCGTTCTCGCTAGTAGATTTTTCAAAATGAATAAACTTAAAAATTTGCTCGTTCTCCAAGGCCAAATTTTGATAGAGTGGAAAAGAAAATCTAACTTCAATTTTGCAAAACGAATTGGATTGATTGACGAAAATCTTCAAAAATGCAATATTTAAGGTAAATTTTTTCCTATTTCTACCATATAGAATTAAAATGTCAGCATACCGAATAAAAGTACATTAAAATTACTCAATATTGAGTAATTACTATTTTCAAAATATTAAAAAACTTTTGAAAAAATTGTGATAGAAATATGACTTTTTCCATTTGACATGTGTCTTTAAAAATCAGTTTTCACATAATATTTTTGACTTTTTTACAAAAAAATTTATTAGTATAAGTTAAATAGGCTATTTTTCACAAATATCAATAAAAATATTTATGTTATTTAAAGTATTTATGTGATTTTTTTGTAAATTGCAGAGCTGTCAAAATAACCTTTATCCGTGCAACTCAACTAAAAACTTAAATTCTAAATTAAATGGATTAAATTCCTAAAAATAATCCCAAAAATGTGTTGTTCGAATATTAAAAATCATTATTCCTGAATATCAAAATTTTCTAAAAATAGGTAGCAACGACATTGGGTGAAATAAAATGGACTGACCCTATAATAAATATTATTTTATTAATTTATAATTATTATTATATTATACTGTTATACAACAAATTTTTGGATATTTAAATTTTATAGAATTTAAAAAGTAATCATTGTTTGCAAGTTTTAACAATGTTTTTTTCTATTTACAGAAAATGTCCAATTATAAACATTTATTTTCATTATAGTTTTTAATGTAGAAAAGATAATAGTGCAAAATATACACACATCCAACATGAGCTCTTGATGTAGTTCCGGTAAATATCCTTGCACACTTTCATTTCAGTTAAACCGCTTTGGTTGACAGTTGTTTTTCCTGAAGGGCTGACGTCCAACTTGGATCGGAAATTGAATTTCTACCACATGTCGTCACCAACATTAGTTTCTTAAATTCTTTATCTCATGTTGTAGTTTCCATTTATAATTGTTTCAAATAGTAAACAAAGAGGAGTGAAAAATAAATAAAAAATAGAAGATAAATACTGAGAACTATTTAATTATAATATATTTTTTGTGCATCACATTATTAATTTTTGCATCAATTTGCTTCTTTTGACATGAAGTGATGACAATAACATTGAATTGAAACGAAATTGTTGATAGTTTGAATTACTAATAGCATCATAATTAATAGTTTCAACATTGTTAGGCAATATCATAACATTTTCTATGAAAATATGACAGAAAATAATTCTGTTTGTAAATCAATGTTGCCTAGAAAATTCGGATTCAATCCACGCTAATGAAGATAAATAGAAACAAAAGAAAAGAGGAATAAATGAGAGATAAAGGGAAATAGGAAGGTCATAGTGAGAGAAGTTTTCGTCAATTGAATTGGGAATTTGATCCACGCCCGTGGCTGTACACAGAACAGAGTTGTAAGGAAAGTTTCATTACGCAGTTGTAAACGACCATTGTGGTTTTGATGCAGGAACTCCTGAGGGTCAGACCGATGAGTGACGTCCAATGTCTAGGTTTCCGTAACTCTTGCGGCCACAAGGCACACTGTGTTGTCGACAGTCTTGGAGACGACCAATGCAATAGAAAAGGATGCACAAATTGCTTATGTGAAATTCTCTCCCTTGCTATCTCTGATCTACTTTAACTAAAACTGGAAACTTATCCGTAACAATCGGTAAATGTGTAACTTTGTGCAGTAGATGCATCTATAGAGGATAGTTTTACCACTATTATTATCAACTTACCTGCACAACCACAAGACACCTCACATTCACTCTAATCTATGTGCAAATATATATGTGACAGTCCACGAGAAAACGTGCCCTAGCTTCCTAATCTAAAATTTACGGAAAACTTATTAGAAGCTGGACTTTCCTGATTGGTTCAAGATCATGTTTAAACATTAATGACAAAAAATCTATAAGTAAAAAGGATTTTTGTCTTTTGTACCTGAATGAGGAATTAAAGTCAATAATTTTTTGAGAGATAAAGCACTTTATAAAGCTTTATAATGCACTTTCATGCACTTTCGATTCGAAATTAGAATTAAAAAAAAATTTGTTTGACCAAAGAAATCAAAATTTAAACAAAATTTAATTTTGGGGGAGAAAGATACGATTTTTTATTTTGAAAATTGTTGTCCTCTATAAAAGTAATAAATTTGTAAAATATCAGCTCTTTAAACAAATTTTAACCCCATTTTTTAAAAAAATATTAAATTTTTTTTAAAAATTTTTATTAGAAAGCTGACATTTTTTTCGAAAAAATCATATAAGTTTGATAGTGGGATGACTAGAACTTTAGAAGAAAATTAAAAACAAAGTAAGAGGTGCGCCCGGGTTCTGTACGTTACGCCGGCGCTACGCCGTTGAACGACATAAATATCACTGTTTTATCTTCTTTTGTTTAATAATAGGTTTGTAAATTTTTGATAATTTCATTTTTATAAATCTAAAAACAATTACAGCATTATGCATTTATTTATCATTAGCTTATTATTGATTATAACCATTTTTAGTATTTTTTAATATTGAGAAATATTGTGGACTTAACCTTCTATAGTAAAATTCATGAGTATATTTTTTTGAACCACAATTATAATAATATATTTTTTTAATATTTTCTGTATAAAGAATATTTAAAGTTTAATTGGATCTTTAAAAAAATTAAATTTATAGAATATTTTAAACGAACAAAATTTTGATGAATTAATATGTAATTAATTAAAGTTCAAATGAATAAATTAAAAGTCAATAATTTAAAATTTAAATAAATTAACATTAGATGTTTTTTATCATTTAATTTATCTATAACAATCAATTGCAGATTGGTTAACTAAAGCTTCAGGAGATAATTTCAATGAGGCATTCTGCAAAGTTTGCAAAAAGTCATTACGTGCTCATATCAATGATCTAGAGAAACATTCACAAACCAAAAAGCATCTTGACCAAATGAAAATATTAAATATTAAGGAAAAATTACTAAACATCATGAAATTATTATTAATAAGATGGACAAGACCAGAGATTTAAAAATTGCAGCTTATGTAGCTTGCCACTCTGCAGTTCGAAGCGTGGATGATCTCTGTGCCATAATCAGAGAACTTGGAAAAAGTGTGGCAACGAAATCAAAAATATTATATCACCTTGTATGTTGAGTGAATTAGTAAAAGACATTGGCGATTCGAAATTTTTATTGATCGTAGATGAATCGACTGATAAGGGAATTTGCAAATATCTTTGTATGTGCGGAAAATACTTCAGTAAAAGTAAAAATAGGATCTTAACTGATTACTTGGGAATTATATTACTCGAATCTGCGATTGCAGACTTAGTATATGAAGGAGTTAAAACCTACCTTGATAACATTGCTCTTAATATTTTAAATATAACTGGTCTTGGGACCGATGGAGAAACAAATCTTTGTGCCAAATACAACTCGTTATATGCTTATTTAAAAAAGCATAATTAATTCGATGCGTTTGTCATTCGAAAGATAACTGTGCGTCAAATGCGTCGGAAGAATTTCCAGCATCCGTTGATTTTTTGCCTAAGGAAACATATAACTGGTTTTCCCAGTCTGCTAAGCGAAGAGCAGAATATAAAAATTTATATGAAATTTTTAATACTAATGGTACTGAAAATTCATCACATACAGGAGAGAGTAAACGATTTCATCAATTTGTTCAACTCTCGAGTACTAGTACTATTCGCTAAAAAAGTTTTAAAGCCCCCTTTCTACGATGGTGGAATATTTGTTGTTTTAAAAGAATTTACGAACGATTTAGCGTATAAGACAGTTTCTGAAATTGATTTTGCAATTAAGTTTAATACAGCTTTAAACTTGTATCCTGTAAATGATGTGAAAAAAATCGAAATCTTAAAAAGAAGGTTTAACTATTTAAAACGTTTATGCCAAGAACTTGTAAAACGTGCACCGTAAAGTCTTCAACAATTTCAGGGTCTTAATTTCAAGATTTACCATTTGTAAATGTTTTTGTCAACAACGATAAGTTTGGTGACGTTGAAGCTGAATGGAACAAATTAACAATTATTGATAGGAAAACAGTTTTTAGTGGAAATATACCAACAAAAAGTGAAGATTTTTTGCCTAAAGTTTTAATGTTTCAAAATGCCGATGCAAACTAAGTTCTTTCTAATCTTGCTGTTTATGTTTTAAGTAATGCAGCTGTAGAGAGAACATTCTCAGTCATGAATGCAGTTAAAAGAACATCAAGAAATCGAATGTTAATTGAATTATTAGACTCTATTTTAAGAATTTAAATTAGATTTATAGTTAACAAAATATGCTGCAAAGATTTTACACCTTCACATGAAATGTTTCAAAATTTTACGTATAATTTATCCGTTTAAGAACAAATCAAATAATAACGATCTCTCCATTCAAGAGAAAGAATATAATAATAATAATGCGTTAACTGCTTTTAACATTTTAAGTGATAATGACGAGTTTCCATGTATTCACTTACCCGATGTTAACATTTGAAAGACTAATTAGAATAAAACAGGTTCACATTTTATATGTGTAAAAATGATTAAGAATTTTTTTAAAATGTTATGTAATTCGTTGCAGCTTTGTAATAAAGTTTATAATAAATATGTTAATTCAATTTTCTAATTAATATAATTTTTACACAACAATTTCATACGTATCGTTTCAAGGAGAAAATAGCTGCCTTGCTCTCCAAAAGAATAAAAATATCTTTGTCGTGACAATTTTTTAAGGCTTTAACTGCACCTTAAAGTATCGCCACAATTTTGGCTTTTAACACAGTAACAGTGGCCCCTAACTTGAAAGAGTGTTCCACTTGGGAGGTTACATGATAGATTCCTGCACCAACTCTATTTCCACCTTTTGATCCATCTGTGTACCAGACTTTAAAGTCAGCTGGAATATTTGTCAGTCCATTTATCCAATCTTCTCTACTAAGTATATTAATCTTATACTTTTTGTCGAAGAGGTACAAAGGGACAGTTCTGTTTCTAATCATACTTAAGAGGGGGCTTCTCACCAATTTGTTTGGAAGACGCCATCTACCCACCTCCCTGCAGCCCACAGGACCGCTCAACCTCAGGGCAGCCTTAACCGCCGCTGCTTTAATTGTAAGGTGTAAGGGTTCGTGCCCCAAGAGGACACCAAGAGCAGCGGTAGGAGTTGTACGCACCGCCCTCCGTTATTCCTCTAAGCACCATCCCCCCTACCCTTTCTAATTATGCTTGTGATGTTTTTAACTCAACTCTACTCCACCAGACCACACAGGCATAGGGCAGCCTAGGGAGCAGAATTGCTTTATAGATCCACAGTACTGTATCCGGTTAAAGACGCAAGCTACTACCTATGGCCCTTCTACATTGCCTCACAGCAGCTGTAAGTTTCCTGCACTTCTCCTCTAGGTGCTTTTTCCAAAGCAGTTTACTATCCAGGATTACTCCTAAATATTTTGCCTGATCTGTATATTGAATCTCTTTTCCGGACAGCGTAAGTGAGCACGAGGCTTTCAACTTATGCCATCTGGTAAAAATAACCGCTTCCGTTTTTCCCTGATTTACAGATAAACCCACCTTCTTACACAATTTGTCTACCTGGTTTATCGCCTTTTGGGACACTTCGAGTACAACGTCGAGATGGGGACCGCGAAGAATTAACAAAATGTCGTCCGCATACCCAATTACATGGTATCCTGCTTCGGTCAGAGTTTTCAAGAGTTCATTCACCACCAAGGACCAGAACAAGGGTGAAAGAACACATCCTTGAGGGCATCTAGAGTTAACTGTCCCTTTCAGGACTGAGTTTCCTTTAGTTGATAAGAGGTTTCTGTTTTTAACATGTGACAGGTCCAATCAACCACTCCTGTAGGAATATTAAAAGCTGTCATAGCTCTTCTTATGGATTCCGGAGAGGCCTGATTAAAAGCTCCTTCTATGCCCATAAAAACACCTACAGCAAAACCCTGATTCTGCAGTTGCCCATCAATTAGGTCAACTTCTCTCGCCAGAGCTGTCTCTGTAGAACATCCTGCTCTATACGCATATTGGTCCTTTTGTAGCGGAAACTGCTCCAAAATCTCACTGCGCGGATATATCTATCCACCAACCTCCGACCTTGAAAAACCCGGAAAGTGTACTTTGACCAGATAAGCCAAGGTCTCATCGTCCGACTCAGAGAAAGTCCCATCCGGCGATAATAAAGAGCCCAAAATTGCATCAGGGTTCTTGGCAAGCAGCTTATCTAATCTGGCTGCCTCTTTCCCTTTTTCGATGCTAGAACAGAAAGCGTTCCAACTGACTTGTTTTACTTATCTTATTTCATTTATATAGTCGTCTTTCATTTTTGTAAAGTCAGACCAACCATTAGTCGTGCGCATTTTCTTGTCACGCTTAAAGAGTCTCCTAGTTTGTTTCCTGAGATATTCTAATCTCTCGTTCCACCAGCACACCTCTTTTCCCAAAAATACTGTTGTCGGTTTGCAGCTACCTTCATAAGCTGCCTTAATAGCCTTTGTAAAATCATTGACCGCCTCATCTAGGGTTTGACAATCTCTTATCTTACCTGGTAAACCAGAAAGTGTCCTTATAAGTTCTGAGTTGTAGCTAGCCCAATCAGTCTTTCTGGGATTACGAATCCACTTAGTTTCGGATCGGACCGCAGACTCCACCTCCAAGACTATCTGTGAATGATCAGAAAGTGAAGCTTCATTAGAAACTTTCCAACTTTTTACCTTATTTCCAATGCTTTTGGAGCAGAGAGTGATATCAATCACTTCCTGCCTAATCGCATAGCTAAAAGTCGGGGTCGAACCCCTATTAAGAATATCTAGATCTGTTACGATTAGACATTCCAGAAGCTCCTGTCCTCTCTGGTTTTCCTTTGAGCTCCCCCACACCGTATGCTGTAAATTTGCAACACAGCTCAGCAGCAAAGGAAGTCTCTTTTCCATAGAGTAGTCCACTAGCCTACAAACTTCAATTGGCGGATTATTTTTATTATCATATAGAAAATATGCCGATCCAACAACCGTCTTACCTATACCCTGCAGCAGCCGTATGTTTCTCTCATTAGACAGATGGCAATATGTTGACTAGTGCCGCTTGGCGGCGCTAGCATCGAGAGAGGCCGCGAAACAGCCGTTACAATGTTTATAACCTTATATGCGTAGTATTATTAATGTAAAATGTTGTTTTGTTGATTGTGCTGTTATAGTTATTATTAAAATAAAATGCAAAAAAATGGTGAACAAGTGTATTGTATTTGGATGCACTACAGGGTATGTTTCAAACCCTGAAAAACTGCAAACTTTTTCTGTGCCTAAAGATAAAAAATTAAGAAAATCTTGGGAAATAGCCATTAATCGAGCCAATTTTCAAATAAAATCTACCCAAGTTGTTTGTATAAAACATTTTCTCCCAGAGGATCTTTTAAGTGAACGTTTCTTATTAGGACCCGATTGTTCTATTCTTGGAAAGGTAAGAAAATTAATATATCTTTAAATCAAATCAATAATAGAAAAGTAATTGAATCTAGAAACACAATTTTTATTTTGATATGCAAATTACTCCTGATAATAATTTTAAAAATTGTTTGAATTTATTTTAAATTTGTTATTAAATTCATTAATTCTTTATATATAGGTATATTTACAAAAATATGTACATAAAATATATATTTACAAAAAATTATTAAATTCATAAAAATACGTATAAACGACAAATTCTATAATTGAAATTAAAATAGTATACTATGTAAATAAAGCTGCACAAAATTATAAGTTTTTTAATTATTAAAATAAAAGAAAGTGAATATTATTTTTTTTTACAGAGTCCTTATCTAAAACCACAGTTACACCCTGATGCAATCCCACGATTACTTTTAGGACGACCAGAAAAATGTGCGAAAAAACGTCGAATACTTGTAAGAGACAATTTGGGAACTGACGAAGCCACAATCAGTAAAAGACCTAATCTTGGAAAAGAAAATATACAAGCACCTGTTGAAAACGAAATTAATATTCAATGTGATGTCATTCCAAATGAAAATAATAATTCAACGGAAAATTTATTTAGCAAGCTTCATAAAGAAGGCACCAGTTTTAAATTGTCACATTCTTGGTCCAGAACTCCAATATCTTACAATAATAGAAAAGCTATCACTTTTGTAAAATATGTTGGAACAAAAGGGAAAAATTATGAAGTTGATTCAGTTTGCTTAAAAGAAATTATTGTAAGTGAGAAAATGACATTTGTTATAAAAATATGTGGCAATGTTATTGAACCTGAGAAATTTAGAATTTCCGACGAAATTACTTCAATTCAAAATGTTGAAAATATTATTAATTGTAGTAAGATGATGATAAAATCGATCACTCCGAGTCAGGATTCAAAAAACAAAAAGATTAATGTCTTTTTTACGTTTCGACAGCACGGCTGTCCTCTTCAGAAACTACAATTTATTAAAAATTTGATATAAATTACAAACATTTTTTTTACAAAAGCAATTTAAAAAAAAATTATTACAATTATTACCGAAAGAAAATATTATATAACATGTGAGTTACACATTGCTTATATAAGACGAACGTCTTCGTCAAAGCAAGAACGATTAGACACTGATCCAAAATAGGCAACGTAAGTAAAATCGATGAAGATGAGGTGAATGACCCACCAGTAAACAAAAAGTAATGGAACAGAAGAAATGACAAGGTTAACCTAAGTAGATAAGATTTACACGTGTTTCTTTTCATTTAGAAAATGGATATAATAGCTACTAAGATTTTGTGTATCATCTTTTTTGTAAACTGAATTTTTTTGCAAATTAATGTGGATCATTTCTGATATTAAACGCTTATTATAATTAGTCTCTTTGTCAAGTATTAAAAAATTATTCCAGTCAAAGTTGTGATTCAGGTTGTTATTATGATCAGCAATTACATTAGTCGTAGAATTTTTATGTTCATCTATACGTACGCCAACCATTCGTTTTGACTGACCAACATAAGAGGCAGAGCAATCTCCACAATTAATCTTATAAACAGTATTAACATTTTCAGTTTTTTTGTTTCTGTCTTTAGCTATTTTGACGAGGTTATGACTCATTTTTTTATTATCTGTAGGAACAGTTAAGATATTATAATTTTTAAGAAACATTGAAGTATTCTCATTGAGAATGGGAACGTAAGGTAAAAAGATTTTGGGAATCATTTTATACATAATATTATTGTTGCTAGTATTTTTGTCAGAAGTAAAATGAATAGAACAGATACGCTTGGTGATATATTTGTCAATAAAACCCAAAGGATAATTATTTTTGATTAAAATTTCTTTAACCAGCTCAATGTTTTTATTGTGAAATTTATTATCAGAAAATTTTACCGCTCTATCAACTAAATTATATATTATAGCTATCTTTTGCGAAAAAGGGTGTTTGGAAAAATAATTAATGGTACGTCCCGAGAAAGTAGGTTTTTTATACCAGTCAGTGATAATATTTCCATTGTCATTAATAATATGTGACGCTCCACGAAAGAAGGGACCTATCCCCGAAAGAACATTAGGCTCAATTTTCCGTACACAATGCATGAAAACTGAGCCTAATGTTATTTCGGGGATAGGTCCCTTCTTTCGTGGAGCGTCACATATGAAGTGAGACGAGATTTTAGTTTTGTATAACAAGACTCTCACCTAAAACGGTAGTATGTGATTTTACCCAAGTTTTGTTTTACCAAAGTATGAATTGACCACTATTGACAGTATTCAGAGAGCTATGCATATGGCAATGTAAACAAAACATGTAGAATGTCATGCGTGCTCCTGAAATTGAAAATGTCGGTAAATAAACTGCAATTTAAGTGTGCTTAATAGAAATAGATGGCGCAGTAAGTACAATTCTAAGAATAATATAAATGAATGATATTAAATAAAATAAATGTTTGTAATAATAAATTTATTTTAAACAGTTTGTTTTATTATTAATAATAAATGAACAAATAAATTAAAAAAAAAATAATAAAATTAAAATATAAATAAAGGGAATTAGGTTAAATGAAAAATAATAATATTAATAATTGCAATTTATTAATTTAATAATGAAAAATAATGTAAAATGAATAAAATGTGTTTAAATTAAATAAATTGAATAGAAAATAATGAATTAAATTGCATTTTTTTGTTTTATTGACATGAATAATAAAAGTATTGGTTTTTTAAAATAATAATAATAATTTATTAATAAGGAAGATTTTTTCATAAGCTTGTTGATACTTAAATAAATAAATACTTGATTAAAAAAATAAATAAATACTTAAATAAATACATACATGAATAAATAAATACTTAAATATATAAATAAACTTTATTAATTATTAGATAATTAAACATTAATAATATTAATGAAATTTGTTAAATGGAATTAATTAATTTATTTATTGAATTAAATTAAATTAAATTAAATAATAATACCCGCGTTGAAGAGGAAGCTTGAGAAAAATCCAGCAAAGTATGGGAAAGCTTGGCAAAATTCGGCAAAGCTTGGCAAAGTGTGGAAGCATAAAAATTTTATTCTTTTTTTCTTATTTTTTTAAAAATTAAAAAATCTCAATTTCTAGAGCTTGGCAAAGTTCGGCAAAAGTCGGCAAAGTGTGGCAGAATAAAAAATTTATTATTTTTTCTTATTTTTTATAGAAAATAAAAAATCTTAATTTCTAGAGCTAGGCAAAGTTCGGCAAAAGTCGGCAAAGTGTGGGAGAATAAAAATTTTATTCTTTTTTTCTTATTTTTTTTTTGGAAAAATAAAAAATCTCAATTTCTGGAGCTTGGCAAAGTTCGGCAAAAGTCGGCAAAGTGTGGCAGAATAAAAAATTTATTATTTTTTATAGAAAATGAAAAATATCAAATTCCAGAGCTAAGCAAAGTTCGGCAAAAGTCGGCAAAGTGTGGGAGAATAAAAATTTTATTCTTTTTTTCTTATTTTTTTGGAAAAATAAAAAATCTCAATTTCTAAAGCTTGGCAAAGTTCGGCAAAAGTCGGCAAAGTGTGGCAGAATAAAAAATTTATTATTTTTTATAGAAAATGAAAAATATCAATTTCCAGAGTTAGGCAAAGTTCGGCAAAAGTCGGCAAAGTGTGGGAGAATAAAAATTTTATTCTTTTTTTCTTATTTTTTTTGGAAAAATAAAAAATCTCAATTTCTGGAGCTTGGCAAGGTTCGGCAAAAGTCGGCAAAGTGTGACAGAATAAAAAATTTACTATTTTTTCTTATTTTTTATAGAAAATGAAAAATCTCAATTTCTAGAGCTAGGCAAAGTTCGGCAAAAGTCGGCAAAGTGTGGGAGAATAAAAAAATTGTTTGTTTTATATTTTTTTTCAAAAATTTAAAATCACACTTTGCCGACTTTTTTTAATTTTGCCATGCTCCAGATATTGAGATTTTTTAATTTTTGACAAAAATATTTTTAAAAACATTTTTTTTATTCTCCCACACTTTGCCGATTTTTGTCGAACTTTGCCAAGCTCCAGAAATTTAGATTTTTAGTTTTCCAAAAAAAGTAAGAAAAAAATAATAAATTTTTTATTCTGCTCACGGTGGTCTTGAATCAACTTTGAATGAAATGTCTTAGCACATCATTTTTTTTGCTGATTTGGGTTATTTACATTCTAAATAATGTGTAAAAAATTTATAGCCCATAACTTGCCGAGCCGTTTTTATATTTATTATATATAACCTTTTCGTTACTTTTTTTTCTGTACAGTAACTGGTATAATTTCCGTGAATTAGCAAAAATATGTGCCTTAACATGTATTGTAATATTTAAACAAAACTGACTTATTGTGTCAGAAATATTATTTAAATTGTTATATTATATTATTTAAAATTAAAGAAAAATATTAGGGTCAGTTGGGGTAAATCCGGACAGAGGGCAAATACGGACAAAAGGTGTTGGATCTTAATTTACAAATTAAAAATTCAGTTCGACGTCAATATTTTAAGCTCAGATCCTTTAAAAGAGATTCTGACTACTTCCATGATTTTATCTCGACAATTGTGAACAGGATAATTTGAAAACTTAGGGTAAATCTGGACAGAGCTTCTATTACATTTTAAAAAGTGGTGTAAGTAGTGTAATTCGATTAATCTTTAAAAAAGTCCGGCATATGGCATCCGGCATTTTGAATTTTCAAAATCTGACTTTGTATTCGTATTCAATGATCCCAAAAACTTTTCTTTATCAAGTTTTATTAAAATCCATTAAAATTTGTTAAAGCTATATATGTTTTGATTATTACTTTTTGAATCGTTAATTGATTAACTTTTATGATACTACAACACTTAACTGATTCAATTTTTGTACATCTAGTATGAATTTTTTTCAAGTTGTTCTATCCCTTAATAGAGTAGTAGACTTAAGATAACTTTATTTTAAACCTTTCTTAGAAACTAAGCTGTCAGGATTTACCCCAAATTTAAAGAAATTTTCTGAAATTTTTCAACACTTTGCCGACTTTTGCCGAACTTGCCTAGCTCTAGAAATTGAGATTTTTCATTTTCTATAAAAAATAAGAAAAAATAATAAATTTTTTATTCTGCCACACTTTGCCGAACTTTGCCAAGCTCCAGAAATTGAGATTTTTTATTTTTCCAAAAAAAATAAGAAAAAAAGAATAAAATTGTTATTCTCCCACACTTTGCCGACTTTTGCCGAACTTTGCCTAGCTCTGGAAATTGATATTTTTCATTTTCTATAAAAAATAATAAATTTTTTATTCTGCCACACTTTTCCGACTTTTGCCGAACTTTGCCAAGCTCCAGAAATTGAGATTTTTTATTTTTCCAAAAAAAAATAAGAAAAAAAGAATAAAATTTTTATTCTCCCACACTTTGCCGACTTTTGCCGAACTTTGCCTAGCTCTAGAAATTAAGATTTTTTATTTTCTATAAAAAATAAGAAAAAATAATAAATTTTTTATTCTGCCACACTTTGCCGACTTTTGCCGAACTTTGCCAAGCTCTAGAAATTGAGATTTTTTAATTTTTAAAAAAATAAGAAAAAAAGAATAAAATTTTTATGCTTCCAGACTTTGCCAAGCTTTGCCGAATTTTGCCAAGCTTTCCCATACTTTGCTGGATTTTTCTCAAGCTTCCTCTTCAACGCGGGTATTATTATTTAATTTAATTTAATTTAATTTAATTCAATAAATAAATTAATTAAATCCATTTAACAAATTTCATTAATATTATTTAAGTATTTATTTATTCATGTATGTATTTATTTAAGTATTTATTTATTTTTTTAATCAAGTATTTATTTATTTAAGTATCAACAAGCTTATGAAAAAATCTTCCTTATTAATAAATTATTATTATTATTTTAAAAAACCAATACTTTTATTATTCATGTCAATAAAACAAAAAAATGCAATTTAATTCATTATTTTCTATTCAATTTATTTAATTTAAACACATTTTATTCATTTTACATTATTTTTCATTATTAAATTAATAAATTGCAATTATTAATATTATTATTTTTCATTTAACCTAATTCCCTTTATTTATATTTTAATTTTATTATTTATTTTTTTTTAAATTTATTTATTCATTTATTATTAATAATAAAACAAACTGTTTAAAATAAATTTATTATTACAAACATTTATTTTATTTAATATCATTCATTTATATTATTCTTAGAATTGTACTTACTGCGCCATCTATTTCTATTAAGCACACTTAAATTGCAGTTTATTTACCGACATTTTCAATTTCAGGAGCACGCATGACATTCTACATGTTTTGTTTACATTGCCATATGCATAGCGCTTTGAATACTGTCAATAGTGGTCAATTCATACTTTGGTAAAACAAAACTTGGGTAAAATCACATACTACCAATGAAACAGTGCTTTATAGAATGCTATCAATTATAATATAACGTCGAATTCATGGATTATCGAAAATTTCCCCACTCACTCACTTCACATTACACATTCAGAATATTTTGGTACTATCAATGACTCATAGCCTTACAAAACTAATTTAAAACGAGGAACGTTAGGTATATTTAGAAAGGTTTCTTGTTTTGACGTAACAGTATGTATGTCTGTCACAAAATCTTTGTACCCCAATCACAAAAAATGAGTTTACCGATTTAAACTAAATTTAGCACATTGTTAAATATTAGCGCTCGAAGCAGTGAAAGTATTTAAAAATACGGACCAAAAATAAAAATTAACGGACCGACTGACAAAAATAGTATCAGGCCGAATCAAATATGGGTAACTCCGTCAGAAAAATTACGATTTGCATGGGGTCTTTGGATTCAGCTGTAATTTGGTCAAATTGTAGTATTGGATGCTAAAAACTAGTGTGCCAACATTTTTTTGAAAATTTTAAAATTTGTTGAAGATACGCCATTTTGAATTTTTATGTTATAATTTTTTTAAATCTTAATAATTTTGAAAGTTTTCTATGAAATTTAGTAAAATATGAAAGGCTTATTGTTACGTTTGTAGTAACCTTTTTTTTATTAAATCTTAATATTTGCTTGTTATGGATGCATTACAATATATGCATAAACTGTGTTTATGAGCATACACTTGTCAACATCAGTAGTATTAAGCATTACTCAGTAGAACGTGCAGTAGAAATGATCATAAATTGACACTCTAAATGATACGAAACTTATAAGCGCCGGTAGAGAATAAGGGAAACGTGAAAGAATGCTTGATAACATTTGTTGACCTTAGAGTATTACTCATCTTATGTACATGTTCTCTAATTGACTTTATCATAATTACACGAGATTTTAAGACGAAACCAAACCAAAGTTGTAATTGTTTAAACAATTAGATATTCATATGTCAAGTGTATAATTAACTATATTATTATCACTACACAGTTGTATGTGTGAACATTAATTATAAATAGATTCTTCGCCAGTAAAAATTATATTCATGGTAAAACATATGCATGAGTCATTGTTATATTATAAATTAATTCTATATTATTATTGTGACTATGAATGGTTATACATATAAATTGTTAATAATTAGAATCAACTTATATAACATTTCAATAATTCTTCGAATTTGTATTATATAAGAACGACTCTAAAGAGGGATATCCAACGCATAGTGACCTCACTCAACCAAAGTTCAGTAACCTGGGGCCTGTTCGGTTAAATTTGATTGGTTAACTAAAATAGCTCGGCTCCAGATTGGTCTGGAAGACAACATACATTTTTCTAAACATCTCTATTGGCTACTCGTTACTTTGCGCCCTTTTTCCGCAAGTGGGAACTATTGCATAAAAGCCGGAAAGCCCTCTTCCGAATCGTCATTTTCTTCCGTTCTCTTACCGAAGTAACCAAAGATTTTGTCCCATCAGGCAGATGCCCTTTTTATATTATTTTGTAATCGTACCAAAAGACATAGTCTGTTAAATTATTCGTGCCGTCGAATTCTGTATTTAATAGAAGTTCTTACGAGTCGAGACACTCAAAATAATCAGGGTTTTGATGTAAAGCTTTTAAATTCCAATACGGTTTTCGATTGTCACGGATCGTTCTAATCCCGTTTCCTTTTTTTTATTCATATTCAAAATTTTGCCTTTCAAATAAAATATTTGAAAGTAGTATTAAGTATTTGTGTATTATTCAAAGCAACAACTGTAAGTAGTTGGTAAGAATATCCATTTTATACCTACCTTTATATACTAGAACTCTTTTTTATAATAAAGGATTGTTATATTCTAAATCTATATTTCCTTTTTCCTTATAATTGAGAATAACGTCATAACAGCTCCCATAGAGCTGAAGCAATAACGAACTCACAAATAAATAATTTTCGCAAGACTTACCATCTTGCGAGAAAATTGCTAGCGACTTCCGAAAGTACATCGCTCGATATTCAAACCACGGTTATTATTAGAATATTATTTTAATATAAACGTAACAGTTAGCAATTTTCTGGTGGCAGCGGTGGGATATTGCCAAATTTTGACATTATTCACAATTAAATTTCATTCAGGTTTTCTTTCTCTAACAAGACTAATAATTTCAAATCATTCCTTGAGTATTTTCTACATCCAAATTCTATTTTGAATATATGTAGTTGTTAGAGAATTAGTATCTCGAGTGCCTGTTCAAAATTTTATTTCATTTATCATAAACCATTTCAAACCCATTTATAAACCAAAAGGGGAATATTATCAACTACGAATATCATTTTATCACATACCACTGAATTCACTAAGAGTTTTAAATAAGTATTTTGAATTTACTTAAAATTATTTATTGCAATACTGTATATAAAATTTCATTAATACCCTCGTTTGTCTACTGCTTGGTTATTATCATATAAACTTTAATTTTAGTTTTATTTTATTTTTAAGTTAATTCGTAAGTTTAATTTTAAGTAGTTTCTTAATCGTTGAGTTTTAATACTCGAATAAAGGAACTAATTATATTATAATTATATTATTGCATGACATTAATATTAAGTTAAATTTAAGTTAGTTTAAGTTGTTCTTTAGTGCTTGCAGTTTCAATACTCGCAGGAAAGAACTAAATTCTTAACTAATTCAGCTTCTTTAATGTTTGCAGTTCCAATACTCACAGGAAAGAACTGAATTATATTTACTATCATAAGTTATTAATTTACACTTACCTTTATGTTCAGATATTATTGCATAATATTAGTTTTAAGGTAGATTTAAGATCATTCTTTATCGCTCGAGTTTCAATACTCGCAAAAGAACTACAATGGTTTTTACTAATTAGTTACTAGTAATTTTAGTAATTTAAGCTACTTTAAGAAGAAAACCAAGTATTAAACAAATGAGTTCAATATTTTTGCACACATGAATCAACTAGACTTAAGAAAAGTCAGGATACGTAAAAGACTTAGAAAAAGAGTTATTGAACACAAGTGGGAAGAGATACAAAGAGAATTATTCCCTAATTTTCCCCTGTCCGAATCCTCAAAACTCGAATGTAAGGAAAAATTAAAATCATTAATAGCCGAATTAGAGGAGGTACTTGCAAGTTTATCATAACATCTTTTTATGTCTTTGAATAAAACCCACATCAATACAATATTTCCAAAATTAGAAATTATTACTCATCCAACTTTTCCCAAAGGAGAAATTTATTCCTTACAATATCCAAAATCAACCCTTCAAGAATTAACAGCAGAATACGACTTGTCGAAACCTATCTATACTTTACACTGTAAAACAGGTCCTCCACATAATAGAATTTTCTATATAGAGTGTACCGTTGAAGATTATTATCAAAATAATTATTTTTGCAAAGTAGGAAACGGTGAAAAAAGAATTAAAAACGCCGAACACTCTGCTGCAAGGAAAATTTTAGAGGTTCTAAATAAAGTATACTATTTTAGCGAAGAAAAATCAGAAAACCCAAGTGAAATTTTCGTTATAACTCCCTCCAGTGAAAAACCTATTTTTCCAAAATTAAAATTATACAAGTGGTCTAATTGTTGCGAATTTTGTTACCAGCGAGGACATACTATTTCGTCTTGCAATAAATATCGATTTAACCCAACTAAATCAATAAAATAAATATTAAATCACATTTTACCAGAAATAAATTCCATCTAATTTTTTTTAGTATATATCCTCTAATTTAATAACTAGTTTATGACACCACCTTATAAAAAAAACATAAATATTTACAAAGACATCCACAAAAATCTAAACAACACCATTTGACATACCAATCATTAAACAACCAATTTTATATCATGACGGATAATGACAATAATATTGAACATCATAATCAGGATGACGAGCAGCGTTCTGCCGATGATCCTACTTTAGGAACTGAAATTGATCATAACATTACTACCGAAATGGTAACAAATGTAGCTGAATGCATTGCATTACAACAAGGTATATTAAACGTTCAAAATTTCGACGGAAAGCATATACGCGTACATGATTTTATTCAAGATGTTCTAAATGGTTCAGCTTACATTCCCTCATCGTGTCATAGAAAATATATTAAGGCCGTACTAAGTCGTTTAAAGGGAGCAGCTAGAGACAGCGTACGTGAAAAGCAGTTTAATACCTTAAGAGAATTAACTCAACATTTAAAGACAAGATTCAGTGTATCAAAATCATATCCTTGGTATTTGCAATAAATAGCCTCGATTCGCATGAGAAGAGGTGAGGGAGTCAACGAATATTATGATAGAATCTCTCTCCTCTGCTCAGGAGCTGAGGCTGCATTACAAGAAAAATACAAAGCTAATGCAGTAAATATGACTTCACCTCTTAAAGATTGTGCTTTGGAAGCTTTCATTCGCGGTTTGCCTGACGAAATGTCAACCAACGTAGACGTACGTAATCCAGAAAACTTAGAAGAAGCTTTAAAAGCAGCTCTTAAAGTCGAAGCAAGATATAAAGAGCAATTCTACGGACCAAGTACTTATCGTGTGTCTAGGGCAGACAATTATCAAAATGATCCTCCTATGCGTGATAGAAGTTTAAGTCCAACTCAACACTTCAAACCACCTGCTCCTCAATCACCAAATAAACCACAAATGAGTATTTTAAAAAACCCATATACATTTTCTCCAGATCCACATTACCCACCACATTTATATGGTTATCCTTATTACTCATATCCAAACCCTTATCCTTATTATCCACCACAACACGCGCCTTCTCAAGGATATCGGAACAATTCTTTTAATAATAATCCTAGACCAATCAATCCAACACAATCACGACAGCGTCCAACATCTCCATCATTCCCAAAAGGCCCGGAAAATTTAAACTCCAACTACGTTCGTCGAAACGACGCGACGACGAACGACACGAGACCCGAGCGTCAGATGAGTGTGAAATTCCTAGAAAATACGGAAACATCTACCAAACTACCGGAGAATGTCATGAGTCCCCTGTAATAGAAATATCTGGTCCTGACTTTAGGAATAATAGAGTTCGATTTTTAATTGACACAGGAGCTGACGTAAATTTAATAAAGGTTAATCAACTAAAAGAAGAATTACTAATCGACTTGACCGAAGCTATAGAACTTTCTGGTATTACAAAACTTAGGGCTAACACCTTTGGAACTATTATTCTATTAATTCGTAACACTCCAGTGAAATTTCACGTCGTTTCATCCTACTTCCCTATTTCTACAGATGGGATTTTAGGTAGAAATTATCTTCGACAAGAGAAAACAGAAATATCCTTCTGGCATAACACGATTGTTACACATTCAGAACCTACCAAACCAATACCATTTATTGACAAAGAATCCTTTGAACCAGATACAAAATTAGTCAAGAATCTTCGGCCTAAAATGTTTACAATTCAGGCAAGAATGAGAGAAACTATTCCCATTAATATATTAAACCAAGAAATAAAAGAAGGCTATCTTCCTTTAATTTCTACTGACCCAGGTGTATATATAGGTGAAGCAGCAGTTACCAATCGAGATGGTGTCGCTTATGTTTTAGCAATCAATACAAACAATGATGACGTCACGATAGAATTAGACCCTCAAGAATTAATACCTTTTGAATATTATAATATCCCAGGTGACGAATACCTTGAATGTTTTGAATCTAACGAACCTATTGAAATACCTACAGACCGAACTAAGGCCATTTACGAAAAATTAAGACTGGACCATTTAACATCAGAAGAAATTCAACATGTAGAAAAATTAATTGCGGACTTTCAAAATGATTTCTATCTACCCGGCGATAATCTTTCCTCTACGCCTCTAGTTCGCCATAAAATTCCTACGACTGATGACATACCTATAAATACTAGACAATATCGTTTTCCACCCATCCAAAAGGAAGAAATTGAGCGGCAAATCGCTAAAATGCTATCAGAAGAAATAATAACACCTTCTAACTCTCCTTATAACTCCCCGTTATGGATAGTGCCCAAAAAGCCCGACGCTGAGGGCAATAAAAGATGGCGTCTAGTGATTGATTTTCGCGCCCTTAACGAGAAGACGATTGGGGATGCTTATCCTCTGCCCAATATTTCGGATATCCTGGATCACTTGGGGGATGCTAAGTATTTTTCAACCTTTGACCTTGCTTGGGGTTTTCATCAGATAGAGACCGACCCAATAGATCGACAAAAAACGGCATTTTCTACACTAAATGGACACTATGAATATATTCGAATGCCTTTTGGTTTAAAAAACGCCCCTGCTACGTTCCAAAGATTAATGGATCAAGTTCTTAGAGGTCTGCAAGGAGTTGAATTATTTGTCTATTTGGACGATATTGTTGTTTACGCAAAAGATTTAGACGAACATGAAAAGAAAATTAAAAAATTATTTTCCAAATTACAGAATGCAAATTTAAAACTTCAACCTGAAAAATGCGAATTTCTAAAAAGAGAAGTAATTTATTTGGGCCACATAATAAGTAAAGACGGTTTAAAACCTGACCCCAAGAAAATCGAGGCAGTAAGAAATTTTCCTGCGCCCCTTAATGTCCGAAACATCAGACAGTTTCTTGGTCTTGCTGGATACTATCGTAGATTTATTAAAGACTTTTCAAAAAGAGCTAAACCCCTATCTGACTTGTTGAAAAAGGAAAAGAGATTCATTTGGACTCCTGAACATGAAGAAGCTTTTACAACCCTTAAAAACGCATTATGTCAAGAGCCTATCTTACAGTATCCTGATTTTGATAAAACATTTACTTTAACAACTGATGCCTCTGATTATGCAATTGGAGCAGTATTGAGTCAAGAAAAAGATGGTTTCGATCATCCAGTAGCTTATTTATCAAGACTTTTAACGGGACCTGAGAAAAATTATTTTACAACTGAAAAAGAATGTCTTGCAGTTTTATATGCAGTAAGATACTTTCGTCCTTACCTGTACGGACGCGAATTCATTTTAGTAAGTGATCATGAGCCATTACGATGGATTGACAGTATTAAGGACCCTGGACAGAGAATTGTAAGATGGCGTTTAAAATTAAGAGATTATCAATATTCATTTAAGTATAAACCAGGAAAATTAAATTCTAATGCAGATGCATTATCAAGAAATCCTATTGCAACTAACGATGAGTCTCATTCAAAGATATTTGTACTAACACGAGCAAGTAAGAAATCTTTAGAACAACCATCAACCTCAAGTAAAACCCCCACTGATGAAAATAAAGATATTAACAAAGCTAGAACGCATCATACTACAAAACAAATCCAAAAACCTAAAATCTATTTTAATCCGGCTTCCGTTTCCAAACCAACTCCTTCAACTTCTGCAGATAATTTACAAACTACCCAAAAAGGTGCAAAAACCCGACCTTCATACCATCCAAAATTAGGATCTAAAACTTTTTCTCTTAAACCCCCATTTAAACCTAATGTAAGCTCCATTGCAACGAGACAACACCCTCGTAAGGTAAAAGAGAATATTGCAACACAAAGGGATAGTTCCGAAAACGAAGATGATAATCAAGAAATTGAAGAATCTGAATCTGACGAGGAATCACACATTCACGTTCCCATTTGGAGGAGAAAACAAAGTGTCCTTCCAAGTCTAAATGTAACTTAAGATCCTACCAAGTTTCCTACTCCACTCAAAAGTGCTCCACCACAATGTGTCACAGAATCTTTTTTCCAAGACGAACTAGAACAAATGCAAGATCAAGATGAACCAATAATAGAAACAGAAATTCAGCCTATACATCTAGAAGGACCTCCACAGAGTGATTCAGATAGCGAAGACGAAGAAGGAATACAAATTATTGATAAGTCAATCTTGAATAAAACTCGACAACAAATAAAAGACGAACTCCAAAAATCTTTTGAAAAATTTAACATATCTTTAAAGGAACATGAAAATATTTTAGAAAAAGATCCGATAATGATTTCTTGTGAAGCTTT
Organism: Leptopilina myrica (nomen nudum); assembly: GCA_032872475.1. Taxonomy (NCBI): domain Eukaryota; kingdom Metazoa; phylum Arthropoda; class Insecta; order Hymenoptera; family Figitidae; genus Leptopilina; species Leptopilina myrica (nomen nudum). The sequence continues at coordinate 39,640,807 of CM065459.1, read as the reverse complement.
ATCTGAAGGAGAGAAAAATAAAGAATTATTATCAGCTCTCGAAAATTTAGATCCTTATGACACAGAAGATGAAGACGAAGAACTAGAAAGACGAATTGAAAAATTAGTCAAAAGAACTGAACAAATAACTGCACTAAACACTGGAAAAGAAATTCCTCCCATTCAAACAAAAAATAAAGGTACTGAGAAAATTGATGAAAGTAAAGATATAGAGTCACAATCTACATCAACTACATTCTCCCGAGAATTAATGACTCCTTCTACTGCCATACAACCTACAGCTAGATCTACACCTTTTATTTCGGGACTTTCCTTACCCCATACTATACCAGAAGAAGATGAAGAAATTAATATTACAGTAAAATCCAAAGAAAAGCAACCACGAAAATTATATATGCAAGAAATTCCGGAAACGAATGAAACAGAAACATTACCGCAGAAGATAGAAACACCTAAAAACCCTACCTTACCTTCATCCGAACCAGATAGAATTACAAATAAAGTAACGAGTGATCATGATATTCTTACAAAAGGTTTTTACGCAAGAAACATAACTATTCAAAGCTGTAGAGAAAACCTCACTTACAAACGTGATAATTACGTTCATTTGACTTCCGCTAATTGTGAATTTTTAACACCAATTGATAAATTGATCATAGATCTAGGAATCATAGATCCTGAAGAAATGAAATTACAAAATCCAAAATTAGGACAAATTTTAATAACACCACGTGGAAGTTCAAAAATATTCACTCTCATGGTAAAGAATAAACACAGTGACGATTTGAAGCTAGATAATTTACGAACCACCTTTAAAAATTTACAAACAGTGATAATGAATGAAAACATTAAAACATCACGACTTTTTCTACTTGGTAATTACTTAGAAAATTTAAAACCAAATGAGTTAACAGAAATTCTAACAGAAATATTCTATGAAGACACGATCACAATAACTTTATGTTATGGAAAAGCATCTGTTCCTCCAACTGAAATTAGATCGAAAATAATCTCTGAAATGCATAAAAGCTTAGTAGGTGGTCATAAAGGAATGACTAAAACTTATCGAAGAATTAGAGAACGATTTGTTTGGACAGGTATGAAAAATGATGTTATGGAATATATTAGGCACTGCACACCGTGTCAAGAACAACAAATAGTCCGATCCAGAATACGAGAACCTATGCTAATCACAGACACCCCAATTGATACTTTCGACAAAGTTTCTCTTGATACTGTGGGAAAATTACCAAAGAAACAATGTCATTCTTGAAGGAGAAGAAGGACAACGTTTTCAAAAACATATGGACAAAATAAAACTTGCTTACGATTAAAACTCTAAGAATTTTATCTCAAATACTGACTTCCTGTAAAGAGTTAACCATACTAACAAATCAACGGTATTTTTACCTCTATTATAATTTTATAAATCCTTATTTTCAGCAACCATGAACGAACAAAATTCTGATCTTCTATTAGATCCCGAAGAAACCAAAATATTCGAAAGTCTACAACTTGAACAATTAGATACAGAAGAAATAAAATTTTCAATACAAATAATCAAAAATTACATCTATCTTTTGGAAAATGCTGGTTTTAGAACACTTATGGAACATAGAATAATAACAAAAAACGAGAAAATATTTAAAAGATCGTATAAAAAAGTCACAGAATTTACTGCCTTACAACAAGGAAATATTTTTGACCAAATAAATACCCTCCTCTCAATGAAAGTAATTACACCATCCGATTCAAAATTTAACAACGAAATAATCTTGTCTCGCCAAATAATGACCGACTTTAACGAACCACAATGGCGAATAAGCATACCCTTTATGACTTTAAATCGAAAAATTATTTCGGACACACCAAACTTTCAAAAGATCCCAACAATTAAAGGGATGCTAAACACCAACACATACTTTTCTATTTTAGAAATGGAAGAATTATATGGCTATATAACTATCAATAAGGAAGATGCGCTAAAAACTGCATTTACCACTCCAGTCGGAAAATATCAATTTAATTCCCTTTCGCCATCAATAAAAGGTTCTCAAGTGACATTCCTAAACCTACTACGACGAATATTTCCAAAATGGAAGGAGGATAATATCATTTTTCTTCCCTTGGGAATAATAATAGCTAGCCCAACTTTCGACGAACACAGAAGAGTACTGACCAATGTTTTCTTTGCATTATTGTACCAAATCATTCCAATTGATCCTAATAAGATTAAGCTTTTCCAATCAGTTTCTAATTGCGTTGAATTTTTAAATCACGCTATGTCAATTCAAACTTCAATCGAAAAACCATCAAAATATGTAGGAAAACTGTTATTACAGATAAAATTACAAGAAAACGGATTCGAAACCTCTCTTTATGAATATCACATTCACCACCTCGTTCCTATTACAAGTTCTTCTAGAATATACACTGGACCAGAAATGTTATATGATTATCATGAAAAAAGAAGCCTTGCGATTATACATAGTGCAAGAAGATATAAACATCTAATAAATAACAACCCTATATTTTTCTATGATGGTAATAATAACTCACAATGGTTAGAAACTATATCAAAGGGATTTACACGTATACAATGGTTATTGGATTTGGAAAATATGAATTGGAACTATGTAAACTCTAACGAAGAAAAATTTGTGTTTAACGAAAAACAACCTCAAATCTCTTAAAGAATACTAACTTCTAAACATCTTAGTAACCTATATATATCTTTAAATTCCAGATGATCATGGAACAAAATCACCCTCCATTGATAGAAGAATATATAAAAATATTTGATGACTTTGAAACAGAAAGAATGAATTCAGAAGAAGCTGGTTTCGTAACAAATTTAATAACATCCTACTATCCATTGTTTGCTCACTACTCGTTTGAGCCCTTCCCACATATACAGCATCATATTATCACCAAAACTGACGTACCAATTATCACGACAAACAATTCACCACATTTATATACAATTGACCAAAAACAAGACCTGTTTTCACAGCTGTGCTATTTATCACTAGCAGAAATAATCACACCATCAGACTCTACCTACGCAAATAAAATCAACATAAATTTCGTATGGACATCACATGTAAGAAGGTTTACTTGGAAGTTTTCTACAGATTACACGCGGCTTAACAAAAGGATAATAGTTCCAAACTATCCTAACAAGGATCCTGAACAAATTCGACACAAAATAAATGAAAATAGTGAAATATCAATCTTCGACTTAACAGATCTTTATTCCAGAATCGAAATCCATCCTAATGACACACACAAAACGTCAATTATCACACCAATCGGAAGGTTTGAATTCAAAAGATTAATTCCAACGTTAAAAGGATCCGAAATAACCTTTTATAAATTATTTGATATTATTTTTGAAAATAATTTAAACCCAGACATTACATTGTACCCAAAAGGAATAATAGTGACGAGTAAAAACAAGAAGGAACACATTGACACACTATCGTCTATATTTTCAAAATTCGCTCTAAATGGAATTTCAATCCAAGCATCAAATTGTAAGTTCTTTTTGGATAAAATCGACGCACATGATTATATGGATTCGCAAATTGAACCCGACAACACAGTACCAATACCAAATCCTTCTTATAACGGTCAACTAATGTTGCACTTCCACATTTCTGAGCATTATTTCAAGGTGATTCTAGTTGAATATTCTGATCACGGAATTAAATTAATCAAGCAATTAAGACGAAGATACCAACCCTCAGAAACATTATACATCGAAGAAGAAAAAATCTGCCTAGCATTAGTTCATGCTAGAAGAAGATTCAACCAATATATTGGAGACAACGATATACTTCTAACGAATGGACGAAATGCTTTGAATTGGCTAAGTGAAATTGATCCTACGAATACAAGAATAAACCACTGGAGATATGAACTCCATACTTCAGAATGGATCATATGCCAAAATAATTAAGAAAAGGAAAAGACAATAGAGTCATAAATCACATTAATACAAATTTTATACTAACTATATTTATCAATATACTATAAAATAAACATAGAAACCCTAAATTTATTCCATTCCCTAAAAAAAAAAAATTAAAAAAAAAAAAAATAAAAAAAAATATAAAAATAAAAATAAAATGATATTTACATTAAAATAAAATAATCTTAAAATCTAATTTCCTTCAACATTCTCATCAATTCCATCAGGACCATATAACCTCTTCCGGAAACTACGTCGACGGCAATTCGTCCAATGGTCTGGACTCCATAAAATAGTATTGTCCACTCGTGACCTCTAAAAAAAATATATATATATATATATATATAATATATATATTTATATATGTTTATATTTCATAAGGCAAAGGTGTGCTACATTTACACGTACACGTATGTATCTGTTATATACTAATTACAATAAAAATAATAAAAAAAAACATACTATAGTCCAATGTAGACCAGTCTTCAATCCCTTTGGGGTAAGAGTATAAGTTTTCGCTCTAATCAACACAAGAGATTTAACAATCGGCTGCCAATCTAATCCATCAATACCATTCGGTAATTCGGAAATATCGCACAACGAAGATTCTACTCCTGGCTTCATCAATCTTTTATGTGCCCTACTTGTAGCAATATTAAAAGAAAGATAGAAACTGACCTAAAAGAACATAAATATTAAATATACATATTTATATAAACATTCCTCAACTCATTTAAATATACATACTGGCATCCAATATCCCCTCCAATAAATAGGACCTTCAGGCTCCAACTTAATATACTCCTGACACCATGTAAGTGGATCCTCCGAATTAGTCGGACGCACTTCCCAAGGTCTCCCTGACCGACGGTTAGTTCCAGGATGCGAATCATTGTATTTGTCCCAGCCTCCCATTATTATAATACTCCTAAAAATAATGCAAAATGAATGTTTTGTTTAATATTTCATGCGAGCGACACGATCCGAGAAACAAAAAAAAATAAAAATAAATAAATTCAGGAATATTTTACTTCTTGGTCCGAGAATTTAAAAATCCCGATTCTCTAGACACCGTAAATTAACTTTTTACACTAATCTTAATTAACCAAAATAAAAATTATATTTATTACATTAATTAATCACAGAGAATTTAAACATTTTTGGTTCGATTATTCAATAATTTATTCATTTGCATTAAATAGAATAATTGTTTATGTCAAACTTTCGACAAGAATTCAATTAATTTAAATATTTTAGAAAAGAATCAATTACTTTCGAAAATAGAATTCTTTTTAATAATACCAATTATTAAGAAACAGGATTGTTCTCGAAAACTTGAAATAAATTGTTGATAAATTGCAATTATTTTGAGAATTAACAATTAGAAATTTAAAATTATTATAGAAAACTCCTCTTTGTCGTCTCTCTCTTGTTTTTACGCGATCATCCTCGCTCTCTCACTCAGAGAAAAGGTTTATTTCACTTAACCAAGCTGTTTAGTTAACCTATTTTATTTGTTACGATAAAACAATTGCGTTGATTTAAATAAGAATTTAGTTCATTTTAATAAATACATAAAATTTGTTTGGTTATCCGAAATGAATTTTTTTTAATTTTTGAGCAAATTCGTGCTTTGAATAGAGAATATTGTTTGGTTGAATACAATTTGTTTGACACAACACACGGTTTGTTTGATTCAACGAAATCATTTTATTGGAGTCAAGCAAAAGTATTTACTTGTCTCAAAAGTACATGAGTGAATTTAAAAATGGCGATCTCACTTGTCTACAATCCGCGTTCGCGTCAAATTCTTTAGTTAAATCGGTAAATCGAAGAAACAAAATTATAAGTGTCGGTTAAATAATTGCTATGTGTTCATTGTAAAACTTATGGCATATTTAATTTGTCTAGTGAGAGGAAAATATCAGCAATAAGTTTTGTGAAGTTTTCAGTTGGTTGTTTCGAGTAAAGTTTTTTTTGAGTGCATGTATAAAAATCATGTATATTATGTTTAATCAGGGTGGCCACTATTTTTAAATTTTTCGTCTCTCGTTTTACTCCCGGTCCTCCCGGTGAAAATGAGCTGTTTCTCCCGGTTTTTAATTATAATTTTACTGTGAACAGAACATTACCTTTATGTAATATGTAGCTGTAAATGATATAAATACGGCCAAAACACTAAAAACAGGGCTCGGATCGTCCCAAAAACAAAAAAAGGGGGTATCTTTAGTCGCATAAATTCACAACAAAAGTCACGAAAAGTCGCATAAAATTTCCGAAAAAGTCAAAAAAAAAGGGTCGAATGAAATTTTAGAAAAAAAAACGCCGAAAAGGAAACACTAAATTGTAAAATCTCGCTAACACATATACTTTAACATCAAACAATCTGGAATAATATTTAATAAAATTAATGCCAAAAATTCAATTGCATTCAAAAATTTTATTTAGATTTTTCGTCAAAATGTTCATGGAAATTCAGTTATTTTCAAAAGCAATAAAATACTCCGCAGAATTTCAATTATTCTCAAAGAGTTCTAATAAAATTCTTGTCAGAATTTCAATAATTTATTTCTGTACATTTGTAATTATTTTTGTAAATAATAAAATTTATCCTAGAAATTCATTTATTTTCAAAAGTAATAAAATTCTTCGCAGAAATTCACTTATTTTCTAATATTTTTTTTTATAAAATCTTATAATATAAAATAGTGATTTTCTTACTCGATTTCAAAATGATTGAATTTGAATCTTTTGATGATTTTTAATTCTTATAGAAAAATAATAATTAAATATTTATTTAAAAAAAGAAGTTATTGATGTTTGTAACGAAGGCATATTGCATTTTCCGCGCCGAGTATAAGAGTAAGCGAGAGTCGACGGCGCGCGCATAGTCGGACCTCTCTCTCTCCCCTTCCATGCTCGCCTCGCTGGCTCACGAGAGCGAGATACCTCGTTGCACGGGACTTTCTAGTCAGATCGTCTACCGACTCGGCTCGAGGTGCTCTTCGGGTCCAACAGGTACGATCTCACCTGAGGGGCGTTACACTCATGCAGAGGTGCTCTTCTGTGAGTGTAATACTTTCCAGAGTCTGTACGTTCTACCCAGGTGCTCTTAGGTCGAACGAACATTCTCTCTAGATATGCTTAGCAACCGACCAGGGGTGCTCTCGTGGAAGGTGGCCGAGCATACCCACCTATGTCACCTTGCTTTCCACCCCCGGTGAACCGAGGTGCTCTTCTGTTCACCTGTGGTGATGACAAGGGCGCAAATTCTTATCCCGGGTGCTCTCAGGAGTAGAAATTGCGCCTAGTAGATTCACTTCGTCGTAATTCTTCCGTCGGCATGAGTTTCGGTAACCTGTCGAAATTTTAGAATTAACCCCTAGAGGTTCCTTGGTTAATTCCTAGAAGTGCGCGCCAAGGTAATCGTCGATGTCAGAATTACGGGAACCTATTCTAGAACGGTTTCGCGAACGTGTTTTAAATCGCCCCGGAAGGCAAGCAAGGGTTAATTTAACAACTTTTATTTTATTCTTTTCGCAGACATCCAGCGGACGATAACCCCGACGCCGAATAAGCGAGTTGATCTGGCATCTTGTAATTAAATTAATTCTCTTTCATTAATTATTTTGTTTGCTATTTTTTTTCTTTTATTAAATTTTATTTGCAACTTAAAGTAGATTTCAGTATTCTTATAAATTTCAGTATTTTATTGTATTATCTTTTGCTCTCTCTTACTTCGACTTATTTTTGTAATTTTTATATTTTTACTATTGTTAATAACCTTTATTATTTTGTTACAATATATTTACTTTCGAAGGTTTAAATTTGGCCTCGTTAATGACTTTACCTTTCCAAATTTATTCCAAGTCGATTCCCTACTAGCAAATCACTGTTTTGATAATTAAAGATGGCGCTTCACGCCACATATTGTTCTAAATTATTAAAAGTAAGGTACCCGGACTCCATCCGGCGAGCGAATTCCGGAGCAATAAAAAACATATCATTACATGGCGCCCGAACAGGGACTAAAATTAGTATATTTTTATAAGATGCTAGAGACTCGCTCGTTTCGTAATTTTTTTTTTTTTTTACCCCGAACGAAACCAAACTCGCGTTCCGTGTTACAAACGAGAGTGGGGGTATCGAAGAGGGATATATGTAATACATCTCGGTAATTTCGGTTCATTACGATTTTATTGAGCTTACCATTCGGTTGTACAAATAAAATTATTTTTTTTCGGCTTTCGTTGTTTCGTTGTTTCGCTTTGATTCATCATGGGAAGACATCTGGAAGACTACCAAGTGTATCGCATCATTAAAAGGATCGAACGTCGCTATTCACCAGATGAATTATGGATAGCGCTGCAGGAAGTAGTTTCCGTGATAAAAAAAAAAAAAAAAAAAAAAAAAAAAAAACATCGTATCTCAAAGAAACAAATACGTCGTATTTTTCCGGAGATGATATTGGAAGAGGAGCAAGAGTTCTACAAGGAAAGTTTTAAGAATGTGGATTACGATACGGCTATGGATTTAAAGGAGACTTTTTACTGGACAACGCTCACATATGAGGAGACAAGAGGACCAGAAAGGGCTCAGAATAGAGAGCCTAGTGGGGTAATGAGGCCGTACAACAACCGTACTGCATGTTGGCGCTGCGGTCAGGATGGACATCGGAGGACATCTTGTACCAATAGACCAATTAAGTTCTGCTCCAGATGTGGAAAACTTGGTCTTCTCACTAGAGAATGCTGCAACAAAAAGTGAGGTTAGAAATCTTCAAATTTTTTTTTTTTTTTTTTCCCTTTCTTTCTTTTTACAAGTATCCTTACCTTATTTTTTTTCTTTTCCTTGTATCTTCTTCCATGGAATTATTCCTGTCTAGTTACCTAGTGTAAATTTCTTGTCTTATCCAAAATTATTAAACCTTCAACTTCTCAGTTTGAAACAATTTCCCCTTCTCCTTCATCGGTTATCCCTTCTAATTTATCCATCCCCTCCCCCTATGGTGATTATCATCGAGGCCGCCAGATGGCTCTACTAAGATATATATAGACCGATCAGCTGATCCAGAGAGCAGAACACATCAGACCGTGATTTACGATAGACGTGCCTAAAGATATCTCAACAATATGGGAGTAAAGTGGATATACGATTTAAACAAGAGGGAATTAATCCAAGAATTGGACACCTACAACATTGATTCTTCGGGTACAGTGGTTCAACTTCGACAACGTTTAGTAGCTTTTGTCAAAAGCAACCCTGAAATCTTTGACAAACCAGAAGATCCGGAGGATTATAAAGAAGAAGAGGATATTTCGAGAGATCTGATTGCGTTGGAAGATCCAAACTTATTACAGCAACAACAACCACAGCAACATCAACAACTGGGAGGCATTGCTTCAACTTCGAGTCAAGGCGACAATTTAGTATTTCCGATTCGTACATCTACACCTTCGTCAGGAGTCAATGATACCTTTGTCCTGGACACAATGAGAAAGTGGAGTTGCAGTTTCGACGGCAGAGATCCTTACGCGTTCCTGGAAAGAGTGGAAGAACTTCAGACTGCTTACGGTTTCACGGATCAACAGTTACTCCGTGGATTTCCTGAACTGCTTCGTGGAGATGCGTTGCTATGGTATCGTAATGAGATATCAACAACTCATTCATTGGAACAACTTACAACTTCACTAAGGAAATTTTATCTTTCTCCCGGGGAATTAAGAAACTTAGAATCACAAATATCAAATAGGGTTCAAAGCAAAAACGACCCTATTCGTAACTACGCTAACACGCTTCGTACTCTAATGCGTCGTCATGGAGGGTATGACGCCACTCGCCAGCTAGACACACTATATTGGAACATGCAGGCAATATACCGCCTTCATATTAGAAGAACCGAAGTGGATAGTGTCAGTACGCTAATTCAACGGGTGGAAGAAGTAGCAGAAATATTAAACACCATGAAGAAGGAAGAGAAACCGGAAAATCCAGGAACAGATGTCGCTGTAGCTGAAGTGAGCAAGCCATATGATCCTAAAACTCACTGTTGGAGATGTGGAAAGTTTGGACATCGTCGTACCGTGTGTAGGAGTAGGCCCAAAAAGTTTTGTTCCTATTGTGGGACAGAAAACATCTTTACGAGAGACTGCAAGTGTCATCCTTCGGGAAACGGCAAAAAGGTCGAGCCAAAGGAGTAAGTTCGACCTTAATTAACCCCGACTCCAGAATTTTCATTAACTGCAAATACGAAGATGTCTCATTCTCGGCGTTAGTCGACACAGGAGCTGTCTCATCTTTCATCAACCCGGAGACAGCAAATCGGCTAGCCAGGAAAGGAGGAGTTACTTGTTTAGAAGACATCAGAATTGCCCTAGCTAATGGCTCGCAGTATAAAGTGGACACCAGCTTTGAGATGAAGATTCGGGTAGGGAGAACCAAGGTAAAACACAAGTTTCTCGTTTTACCTGGCCTTTCACATTCCATGTTAATTGGGATGGACTTGTTGAAAAAACTAAAATTTTCCTTACTAGTCAACAACCAAGATATCCAGCTCGTTAAAGATTCGTTTCGAATAGAAGTTTGTGAAGTAGGATCTCCTGGTTTAAAATCATTGGACCCAGATCAAGAAAAAACTCTTGATCTACTACTAGAAAAGGAAAAAGCCCGGTTTAAAGAAATTAAAGGTTGTACACCTTTAATAAAACATGAAATTCGCCTAGAGGACCAAACACCTATCAAACAAAGATACCAACCCAGGAATCCAGTTACACAGGATAAGATGCGGGAAGAAGCCCTAGAAATGCTGAAACAAAAAAGTTATCAGAAAATCTCGAAGCCCGTGGAGTTCCCCAGTCGTAATGGTAAAACGGAAAAACGGAAAACTAAGATTCTGCATTGACTTCAGAAGGCTCAACAAGGTCACCAGAAAGGACGCTTATCCAATACCTAGAATCACCAGCATTTTGGACCAGCTTAAAGGAGCAAAATACCTGTCTACATTGGATTTAAAAAATGGTTACTGGCAGGTGCAACTCACAGAAGAGAGCATTCCGCTCACAGCATTTACGGTCCCCGGTTTAGGACTTTTCGAATTTCTTGTCATGCCCTTTGGTCTTCACGCAGCACCAGCAACTTTCCAACGATTAATCGACCTAGTTATACCCGCAGAACTCGCACCTAGAGTATTCTCGTACCTCGATGACATCGTGATCACATCTGGGAGTTTTGAAGAACATCTTGAGTTGCTGAAAGTAGTTTTTGAAAGATTACGTGAAGCCAAATTAATTCCAAACTGGGAAAAATGTTTTTTCGCAAGAAAACAATTAACTTACCTAGGACATATGGTCGACGAACAAGGTCTTCATCCTGATCCAGATAAGGTGAACGCCATCTTGCAAATTAAACCACCCACCTGCATCAAGGAATTAAGGTCATTTATTGGAATGATCTCATGGTATCGTCGTTTTGTAAAAAACATTTCTCAACTTACCGCACCGTTAATTCAACTGTTGAAGAAGGACACACCTTGGCATTGGAACGAGGAACAACAGACAGCATTTGAAGAGATAAAACGCAAATTCACAGAAGAACCAGTTCTTGCGTGCCCAGATTGGTCGAAAACATTCTATCTTCAAACGGACGCTAGTTTATTGGGACTTGGAGCAGTTCTAACACAAAATGAAGGTGAAGAAGAAGTAGTCATCGCCTATGCCAGTAGGACTCTTAACCCCGCAGAGAAAAATTATTCAGCTACTGAGTTGGAGTGTCTTGCTGTTAAATGGGGCATTTGGAAAATGCGTCATTACCTCGAAGGTTATCACTTCGTTGTAATCACCGATCACCAGGCTCTAAAATGGCTCAACAACATAGAAACACCCTCCGGACGTTTAGCACGCTGGATTATGGAGCTTTCACAGTGGGATTTTGAAGTACGCTACAAGAAAGGCATAGAAAATAGGTTACCAGACTATTTATCTCGTATGCCGCTCCAAGTTGCTGAAATAAACAACTCGTCATCTTGTCCGTGGTATCAACGCCAATTTAAATCAACCCACGAAAATCCCGACCGGAATCCGGACTACAAAATTGAAGAAGGAAAACTATACCACCATGTTTTACATTCACTGGACTACAAAGAAACACCATACAACGAACAGTGGAAACTTTGTATACCAAAAGAGGATCGTGAAAAAATTCTTCAAAAAGTCCACGATGAACCAACGGCTGGTCACCTGGGAGTAGCTAAAACTCTTGCTCGCTTGGGGGAATATTTTTTTTGGCCAGGCATGCTAAGAGACGGAACCGAGTACGTGAGAAATTGTGAAAATTGCCAGAAAAATAAAAGTTCTCAACAAGCTGCGCACAACCAACTGCATTCTACCAACGTGGAAAATCCGTGGGACATGTTATCAGTGGATTTTGTTGGACCTTTACCGAGGACAACCTCAGGAAACACAATACTATGTGTTATCCAGGATAGATTCACAAAATGGGCAGAATTCAAACCTCTAAGAAAAGCTACAACAGTACTACTAATTTCTACGTTGAAAGAAATATTTTTTCGTTTCGGTTGTCCAAGAATCATCGTGTCTGATAACGGCAGACAATTCATCAGCACCGAGTTTAAAAATTTCTTGCAAGACTTTGGCATTACTCACCGTCTGACACCACCTTATTCTCCTCAGTGTAATCCAGTGGAACGAGTCAACAAGGTGGTGAAGACGATGATTCGACAATTCATGGACGAGAAGACACCGGACTGGGATCGCCATCTACCGGAGCTGCAGTTCGCCTACAACACCGCCCGCCACTCAGCTACTGGTTATACGCCAGCCTACCTTACCACCGGCCGTGAATTCTTGCCACCAGGTTTTCAAGACTCGCGTTTGAACTCCCTAGATAATACGGATACAAATTTGCGTATTAAGAAAATTCAAAATGCTCTTGAATTAGTTCGTTTAAACCTTGCCCGTAATTTTCATACTCAACAAAAACGGTATAACTTGAGAAAACGAGAATGGATTCCCACCATCGGTGAAAAAGTACTGAAAAGGAATTTTCATCTTTCTAATAAACTACAGAAAAAAAATGCTAAATTACTAGAAAAATTTGGGGGTCCATTTTTTATTAAAAAGAAGATTTCGCCGGTAATTTTTGATGTTAAAAATCTAGAGGGAAAAATTTTCAAACACGTGCATATAAAAGATCTCAAGAAAGTCGTAGACGAACAGTCTTCACAATAACATTGCCACACAACCTCAGCCTACCCCGCCCGCCCGGAGATAAGATAAGGATTTCACTTAAATCTCAGCAGAATTCGACGATAAATTCATTCAGTTCGGAGAAACGAGTCACGATGTCTCGTACAACGAATAAACTCTACGATATGGAAATGCGGAAAAAGATTAAAATTAACGCGTTCGATATGAGTGAATTTAATTATGTGGATGACGAATTAGATTACATTTTTCAATCTAATTTCCACAATAATAAACCGGAAACAAATTTTAATAATAATGAGTCGGAAACGTTAATTATTAATAAAACAGAGGAGGAACTTTGTTTTGAAAAGGGTGTGACGAGGAAAACTAAAATGACAAAACTAAAAGCCCCCTTAATGAAACCACCGACAGTCGAACTCGCGAGAAAAGAAGTTTTCCCACCGTTGCCGATCGTAAAAGATGATTTCGAGGAAGCACTAATAAAAATCGCGAAGAAAGAAGAAGAGAGAATGCTAGAAGAGGAGACCGAGAAAATAAAATCAATCCTTAAAAATTCTACTTTTCCAGTAATTCGGTTGGACCGAATTTCTTCACCAAAATTGCCGGATGTTGTCCCTACCGCATCAATAAATAAGTCAATTTCCAAAATGCAACTAGTCGCGAAAAATAAAATTTCGAAACAGATGAAAAATAAAAAATTAAAGAAACTCGTGAAAAAACCTAGTGTCACCATTGCCACCACCGGAAAATCTAAAAAAGAAAAAAGCAATTTAAAGAAAAATAAGGAAAAATCTAATGTATTAACTAAGAAAAGAAACTTACCATCGATCACTGCAGACGAAATACTTACTACGCCGGTCGTTGTAAAGATTCCTAGTCCGAAGATATTATCGGAAGATTGCCCGCAAACTTTCGACGATTTATTTGCAAGTTTGCAAGAAATCATCGACGACACGGAGGATATTTTCAACGTAAACATTTCTGTTCTGGACACCACTGACGACATCAACCAGCTGCAACTGTTAGAAAATGATTTGAACAACAACATTATCACGGACATCGCAGGTTCATCAGAAGATGCACCAATTCTGCTGCCAACATCAATGCAGGGTCGTCCATTCAGGGTTGCGCGTCTCCCTGGTGGTCCATGGGTGCAAGTGCCCCTAGGAGCGGACAGATTTCGCATCCCCGTACCCGGATTTAAATGGGTTCTCCGTTTAAACAGAGTAACCGGTCTGATTAAACGGGCGAAATTAGTTCCGTAAGTAACATATTTTCTTTCTTTTCTTTTTAAATTATTTTCCGAACGCTCATTAAAATTCGCTTTGAAAGAAGGGGGGATGTAACGAAGGCATATTGCATTTTCCGCGCCGAGTATAAGAGTAAGCGAGAGTCGACGGCGCGCGCATAGTCGGACCTCTCTCTCTCCCCTTCCATGCTCGCCTCGCTGGCTCACGAGAGCGAGATACCTCGTTGCACGGGACTTTCTAGTCAGATCGTCTACCGACTCGGCTCGAGGTGCTCTTCGGGTCCAACAGGTACGATCTCACCTGAGGGGCGTTACACTCATGCAGAGGTGCTCTTCTGTGAGTGTAATACTTTCCAGAGTCTGTACGTTCTACCCAGGTGCTCTTAGGTCGAACGAACATTCTCTCTAGATATGCTTAGCAACCGACCAGGGGTGCTCTCGTGGAAGGTGGCCGAGCATACCCACCTATGTCACCTTGCTTTCCACCCCCGGTGAACCGAGGTGCTCTTCTGTTCACCTGTGGTGATGACAAGGGCGCAAATTCTTATCCCGGGTGCTCTCAGGAGTAGAAATTGCGCCTAGTAGATTCACTTCGTCGTAATTCTTCCGTCGGCATGAGTTTCGGTAACCTGTCGAAATTTTAGAATTAACCCCTAGAGGTTCCTTGGTTAATTCCTAGAAGTGCGCGCCAAGGTAATCGTCGATGTCAGAATTACGGGAACCTATTCTAGAACGGTTTCGCGAACGTGTTTTAAATCGCCCCGGAAGGCAAGCAAGGGTTAATTTAACAACTTTTATTTTATTCTTTTCGCAGACATCCAGCGGACGATAACCCCGACGCCGAATAAGCGAGTTGATCTGGCATCTTGTAATTAAATTAATTCTCTTTCATTAATTATTTTGTTTGCTATTTTTTTTCTTTTATTAAATTTTATTTGCAACTTAAAGTAGATTTCAGTATTCTTATAAATTTCAGTATTTTATTGTATTATCTTTTGCTCTCTCTTACTTCGACTTATTTTTGTAATTTTTATATTTTTACTATTGTTAATAACCTTTATTATTTTGTTACAATATATTTACTTTCGAAGGTTTAAATTTGGCCTCGTTAATGACTTTACCTTTCCAAATTTATTCCAAGTCGATTCCCTACTAGCAAATCACTGTTTTGATAATTAAAGATGGCGCTTCACGCCACATATTGTTCTAAATTATTAAAAGTAAGGTACCCGGACTCCATCCGGCGAGCGAATTCCGGAGCAATAAAAAACATATCATTACATGTTTTATGAAAAATTTGAATGAAATCTGTAAATAAACTTATCAGAAAATTTTATTGAGTAAAACTTCTTCCTTTAACTTTAATTTTCTGAAATCTTTAAATGTAAAATCTGTGGAAGGGGGGGCATGGCGGCGTGGCTGCATTTGTCATGATTTCGAGATAAATTAATTTCAATGTTTTCTCACTTCTGTCAATTCAGAAAATCAACAGATTTGTTCGGTCTTTTGCATTTAGTATTATTATTTAATATATTCTTAAAATTCGTTTATAACATTTAATAAAACACACGATATGGTATAAATTTTGATATTTTTTAATCGGAATCATGAGTTTTATTGCACTTATGCGGTTATGCAAGTTCAGTTTGTATATGAGTCCAACTTCAGACACTTTTAATGTCACAATTTATTTTGGTTTGATTTGTCATAATAATAAGATTTGTTCACACAAACAAAAATTAAACTATTAATTCGTTAGAAAAAATTATAAGAGTTTATTTTTTTATAAAATGTTTTTAATTTATTAAAACGAGAAAAGAAATGTACTTTACTGAATTTGTCAATTTATTTTTGAAAAACTTTCCAAAATTGTTTAGAATAGAAATAGCCTTAAAAATAAGTACATAATTAAATGCACAATTTATGTTATAAAAAAATTTTATTTCCAGTTTTATTAAAATAAATATATTTAGTTTAAAGTACAAAAAATGTATTTTACTAAAAATATTTCATTACAAAATTCTTATTGTTTTTATTCTTAAAGGTTATTTTTATTTTTAATTATGTCAATTGTTTTTTTAAACTGAATGCAGTTATGTTATTATGCTGGTCTCCTTTTATCAAAAACGCAATTATGCGATTATGTTTCCCATTATTTTCTACATTAATAACCATTTTAATGATTTTTCAGCTATTAAACTTTGAAGAGCAATATTAAATATATACAAATCTGATGTTATCTCAAATTTGATAAAAATGTCAGTTGTGCTGTTATGCATTTCTTCCACAGAAATTTTAGTCTTGTTTTTTTTTGATTAAAATTTCTGTCCCAGCTTTCTCCCGGTTCTCCCGGTTGGATGTCCACCCTGTTAATATAATATTTTTAATGTTTTTATTATTAAGTAATTTTGTGTGCATGAAGAAATAATTATATAATGTTTTATTTAATTGTTGTTTGTTTCCCTCTGGTAGTGTTTGGGTTTCCTAGTTTGGTGTTTTCTAGCATACATGTTAATGGTTAATTTATGATTTATTATATATGTATATAATTTTAAAATATCAATAACTATATGCTAAATTATAAATTGACGAATGGTGTGTGCTGGGGAATATTGGATTGGGGGGTTCGGGCATTGTTCGGGCAGATCTTTCTTTTAAAATAAACAAATTTTTTTTGGTTATATATAATAAAAACGTTTTGTTAAGTGTAATAACCATATAATAATAATCTTACCCCCACTATCATTGTTACTTCCACCAGCAACAGGACCACAACCTGATGCTTGACCACAATATACACAAGTACCTGAATGAAAAACAAACAAAAAAATCAAATCTTAATAAATAATAGCAAAAGTAAATAATTACATCTTCTATTAATCCTCACAAACTCCATTTATTTTAAACGCCTTTTACGCACCATTTAATTGAGAAGACATCTTTTCCAATCAAACGAACAAAAAATACTGAGTATGAAGAAGAGGAGCTTGAAAATCTAAATACATTTGATAAACTCTACACTCCAGACCATATTAATTTAAAGGAGGAACAATATATCGTGACATATTATAATATAATAATATATATTTCTTTTCTTATTATTATTTAAATAAGCTTATTATAATTAATAATAAACTTATTTTTGGACTTAAATTAACATTCTTAAAAATAATTAAACTTAAAGGTTTTAATCCAATTTTTATATAAACATAAATAAACATTTCATATTATTATAATAATAATATATTCCCCAATTAGAATTTCAAAATGAAAAGAGTATCTTTCTAAACTCTCTCATTCATCCTTACTTCTTCTCACTTTTCTCCCAATTTACCACCATAATCTCTCCCTTTAACGCACGACACTCACCCTAATATTATTTCTCTCTCACTCGCACGCGATCTCGCTCTAGTGCGCTCTCTCTCACTCGCACGCGATCTCGCTCTAGTGTGCTCTCTCTCACGCGCACGCGATCTCGCTCTAGTGCGCTCTCTCTCACTCGCACGCGATCTCGCTCTAGTGCGCTCTCTCTCACTCGCACGCGATCTTGCTCTCTTGCGCTCTCCCTCACTCGCACGCGATTTCGCTCTAGTGCGCTCTCCCTCACTCGCACGCGATCTCGCTCTCTTGCGCTCTCCCTCACTCGCACGCGATCCCGCTCTCTTGCGCTCAAGAATGGTCTTCTTGCGAAAATTCAATTATGTTCAAATAATCCACATCATAATTGCAATTATTTTTTTTGTTCTATTATTCATTCTAATACATTCTATTTCTATTGTTAAAAGAATACAATTATGATCACGAATTAAAATTACAATTTTTTTTATTAAATAAAAAAAGGGGTACTTAATTGTACCAAAACCATTATAACTTAAAATTACATTTAAGCTTCATAAATTTTTTCAAAATATGACTTTTACTTTTCGATTCTATTTTTAAATTATTCCATATGAAAGGAAAATTTTTCCTAATACATAATCTCCCAAATTCTCAGAAATTTTCCTATGTTTTTCATGAAAATTGTAGTACAGTTCAAAGAACATTTTTTCAAACTATTGTATTCTTCTCTCTTTCATTTTCACTTCCCTTTTAACCAATGTCATAACTACTATTTTATTTCACTACACCTATTCTTTTTGCCTTAATTTTTGTAAATTTATTATATTCTTCTCTAAGTACGAAAAATAAAAACAAAATAAAAAAAATACATATACCCACTTACCTCGACTTCGTTGGTATCTTCCTGCATTTTTCCATCTTCTCTCTTCATCGGGGGCGATGAATCTTTTTTTTAAGTGGAAAAATACGCTTAATCTCGCATAATAATAGTTCATCACATCATGTTTGATAAAAACCCTGGTCTATTTTTCGAAAGAATAAAATCAATAAGATTCATCTAAACTTATTGGCGGCTTACAATATTCCTCGACATGAAGAAATTACAAAATAATTTTCCAATGAAATCATTAATTAGAGATGTCGAAATCATGTACAGTAATTGTGCAAAGCCATACACTGAACCTTGCGAAGAAGCAATAAGACCTCATACTCTAAAAGAAAAAATTACTCAGGCAAATAATGTTTTCCAAGACGCAACAAACTTGTTAACCGTTCTAAAGGACACTCCAGTGGATATAGAAAACCTTCCTAACAGTATGAGAAAACGAAGATCCCCGCTCGATTTTATTGGACAAGGACTAAAACCTATTATTGGCATTTTAACCACCGAGGACGGAGAAACCTACGACAACGCAATTGACGAACTTTACGAACTAAATAAAAATCTAACACATCTGGTTGGACAACAAACACACATAATTCGCTCAGACCTTCAAAAACTATACGAACAAGCAGATAGACACTCCGTAATCTTAACCCATCTACGGTCCAATTTAAGAGATTTGAATGCCTTGACGGAATCACTAAACAAAAAACAATACTATAATTACTTATCTCAATGGACACAAAGTATAGAATCCAAACTTGACCATTTTATTCATGCTATGAGTGAAATAATAAAAATCATTCTATCTGGAAGAGAAGGAAAATTACACCCAACATTATTAACTTCAGAACAATTACAAGACATAAAAAACAGACTCCTGGAAATAAATGAAAATTACGATTTCCCAATTCAAGGATCTAGAATCCTTGCAGAAGAACTTTCATCAATCACGAAAACAAAAATTGGATACTACAAAGAGAAATTTTTAATAATTATAGACATTCCACTATTAAAGAAAAATGTCTATAAATTGTATAAAATTCACTCCTACCCCATACCACAAAACATACAAACACAAAACTACTCAGCCTACATTATACCTGAAACACCTTTTTTAATTTTATCAGAAGATCGACGTTCCTACATATACGCAGACCAAGAATTACTTGATACCTGTATAAATTTAAACACCTACAGTATTTGCAATAACTATCAACCAATATATGAAACTAATGGTTTAAAATCTTGCGAAAGTCAATTATTGCTTGAACCTAACGAAAATTCCTGGCATTTATGTGATATAAGAATAAAAACAAACATGAAAACGTACTGGAATCAAATTGCTACATTAGGAGGATGGTTATTTTCTTCTTACGACCAAGAAATATTAACAATATCATGTTCTAATAAATATGAAAGAAAAATTAAAATTTCTGGATTTGGATTGCTACGGTTAGAAAACACCTGCGTTGCCAGAAACTCATACATTACCATATCAGGAACATCGATACAAAATAGTGAAATAGAATACTTATACCAACCAGACTTAAACCTAAACATCTCAACAATATTGACAAATGTTCCTAAATTAAACGAATTAACATTATCAAACGAATATTTAATAGAAGATAAATTATTCGAAACAACCAAATGGGATTTGTCTAAAAGAACACCTCTTGCTGACATAGAAAACCAATTAAAAATTTTAAGCAATCACAAAAGACAATCAAACTCAAGTTTCTATCGAGATCTATTCAGAGGATTATCTATATTCGGAATCCTTGGCAGTGGTGCTACTATATATTTTCTAATTCAATTCTTCAAAAAACAAGGCTCGCACTAACAATTATATTGCTTTATTGCTTGAATTTATAACATTAATTACCAAATATAATAAATACATTATTAAATAAAACAAACAAAAATAAAAATAAGGGATATATATATATATATATATATATCTAAAAAAAAATAATAAAATATAAAAATAAAATTAAAAAAAAAATTTAATAATAATAAATAAATAAAATAATATAATAATAATAATAATTAACCAAATAATATATTTTAATAAACTAACATTTTAATTTCTATAAGAAGAATAATCAGAGTAAATACAAGAGAACTATCTATCTTGCATGATTCATAAGGACGAACGTGCCAATTGCTTTAAAGAGCACAGTCCTGAATGCTGCCTATCATATTAATCTGATACTAACCTAATGCTTTCATTTATCACAATTCTCTTTTGTTTTTGCTTATGAAGTTTTCTTTCTGATAGAGCACAAATAAGTTTCATTTTATAGCTACTAATAATATTTTATTTTAAAATCAAAACAATGATTACACAAATTATTTTCATAAAATATATCATAACGTACATGTCATATAGTGAATGTATAATTGTTTAAACAAAGAATTGGAGTAAATAAACTAATATGTAAGAATATTATAAAATCAAAATTTGTTAACAAAATTTTAGATTAAAATAAATTTAAACAATGATGTAAAATTAAATTAGAGATATTTTAAAAGGGTATCTGGATCTAAGCCACATTGTGATTACAATACCATCTGTAAATAAACAAAACATCATTAAAAATAATATCAACTAATACAACTCCGTTAAATTTCTTTTCTCTTTGAAATTTATCTTACCTTATTAAACTATACAGTTTTGCTTTTTCTAAGAGAAACGAAATAATTTCCATCCAAATTTTCCACGATTCCCATTCGAGAGCGATATTTCACTAATAACTGAGGATTTTTATTCAGAACTTCTTTAGTAACAAAAATAGGAATCATTGGCTCCTCTTCCGAAGTAAGAAGTTTTCGAAATTTTGATTGAGCTTCTGAAACAAGCGATTTACGTCTTTAACTAGAAATTCAATATATACCCATTTCAATTCAATATATATTTATGTAAGTATGTATGCACACTTAAGACATAGTAATTATATTTTACAACTCACCAGAATCATCCTTGATACGTATGTCAGCCATTCCAACGTGACAATCCTGTGATATTTCACCTAGATACCCCTGTTTATCTAAAACAAAACGATATGTTTCACATCTGGACACATATAAATAAACATACAACAATCACCTATGTAAACAACTATTTAACACTTTACACTAAATATATCAAACCAATTTAAAAGAAAAAAAATATGTAATAATTTTTCTTTTAATATTCTGTAACAAATATCATCACAACTAATAAATGTCACATATTTATAAAATCAAAATAATACTCAAAACTTCCTAACCTCTTCTTCACATCCTTCCTACTGAAATCCCATGCCGCCCTAACACAGCATGAGACTGCAGGATATAGTCCCTCACATTTTTTGAAGTACATCTAATCATTACTCCTTTTCTTGGTTCAGGCAAGTGATCGATGATGCCTGTCCCATCAGTGGGGTTAATTCTCAACAAATCATTAAAAATGTTTCCCACTTCCAACGGTGGATTGATCATAGACAAGCCCCACATAGTAACAATAAAAACACAGTGGCTATCCTCCAAAAAGGACACTCTATTAGTCAATTGGCTCATTAATTTGGAAAACTCCATTATGGTGTCATTATGAACCGGAGGACTACTCTGTGGAACAGGCCTTGATCTATTTCCTCTCTCAGATAGAGGAATTCGGCGTCTCCGTTTTATTGGAATTACACCTGGAGAATTATTCCTCTCTCCAAAAGGACTCGTACAAACAAACTTCAAAGTACCTTGTCGTTGACGATCATCCGCTGCAACACCTGCTCTTGTCCTGGAGCAGTCTTCTGGAGTTTCAATTCTTGATCGAGACGCACCAGGAATTGGATCATTATTTATATCAACCACCGGTAATATTCCCATTTGTACAACATCTAATGGAAATTCTACGCAATCACTATCTGCACTCGAAAGGACTTCACGATTCTGACCTGCACCGGACATCTTGTAGAAAAGAACTGATCTGTCCTCTCATATTTTCTCATCATCAAGTGTCACACCAAGGAATTTTAACCAAGAAGAAGGGATGAATGTTTAAGTGTACACAAACCAATTTTTACACTTTTTCATAGCGAAAACCTAAACATACGCTCTCCGACATAGCGGTCCAATTTAAGAGATTTGAATGCCTTGACGGAATCACTAAACAAAAAACAATACTATAATTACTTATCTCAATGGACACAAAGTATAGAATCCAAACTTGACCATTTTATTCATGCTATGAGTGAAATAATAAAAATCATTCTATCTGGAAGAGAAGGAAAATTACACCCAACATTATTAACTTCAGAACAATTACAAGACATAAAAAACAGACTCCTGGAAATAAATGAAAATTACGATTTCCCAATTCAAGGATCTAGAATCCTTGCAGAAGAACTTTCATCAATCACGAAAACAAAAATTGGATACTACAAAGAGAAATTTTTAATAATTATAGACATTCCACTATTAAAGAAAAATGTCTATAAATTGTATAAAATTCACTCCTACCCCATACCACAAAACATACAAACACAAAACTACTCAGCCTACATTATACCTGAAACACCTTTTTTAATTTTATCAGAAGATCGACGTTCCTACATATACGCAGACCAAGAATTACTTGATACCTGTATAAATTTAAACACCTACAGTATTTGCAATAACTATCAACCAATATATGAAACTAATGGTTTAAAATCTTGCGAAAGTCAATTATTGCTTGAACCTAACGAAAATTCCTGGCATTTATGTGATATAAGAATAAAAACAAACATGAAAACGTACTGGAATCAAATTGCTACATTAGGAGGATGGTTATTTTCTTCTTACGACCAAGAAATATTAACAATATCATGTTCTAATAAATATGAAAGAAAAATTAAAATTTCTGGATTTGGATTGCTACGGTTAGAAAACACCTGCGTTGCCAGAAACTCATACATTACCATATCAGGAACATCGATACAAAATAGTGAAATAGAATACTTATACCAACCAGACTTAAACCTAAACATCTCAACAATATTGACAAATGTTCCTAAATTAAACGAATTAACATTATCAAACGAATATTTAATAGAAGATAAATTATTCGAAACAACCAAATGGGATTTGTCTAAAAGAACACCTCTTGCTGACATAGAAAACCAATTAAAAATTTTAAGCAATCACAAAAGACAATCAAACTCAAGTTTCTATCGAGATCTATTCAGAGGATTATCTATATTCGGAATCCTTGGCAGTGGTGCTACTATATATTTTCTAATTCAATTCTTCAAAAAACAAGGCTCGCACTAACAATTATATTGCTTTATTGCTTGAATTTATAACATTAATTACCAAATATAATAAATACATTATTAAATAAAACAAACAAAAATAAAAATAAGGGATATATATATATATATATATATCTAAAAAAAAATAATAAAATATAAAAATAAAATTAAAAAAAAAAATTTAATAATAATAAATAAATAAAATAATATAATAATAATAATAATTAACCAAATAATATATTTTAATAAACTAACATTTTAATTTCTATAAGAAGAATAATCAGAGTAAATACAAGAGAACTATCTATCTTGCATGATTCATAAGGACGAACGTGCCAATTGCTTTAAAGAGCACAGTCCTGAATGCTGCCTATCATATTAATCTGATACTAACCTAATGCTTTCATTTATCACAATTCTCTTTTGTTTTTGCTTATGAAGTTTTCTTTCTGATAGAGCACAAATAAGTTTCATTTTATAGCTACTAATAATATTTTATTTTAAAATCAAAACAATGATTACACAAATTATTTTCATAAAATATATCATAACGTACATGTCATATAGTGAATGTATAATTGTTTAAACAAAGAATTGGAGTAAATAAACTAATATGTAAGAATATTATAAAATCAAAATTTGTTAACAAAATTTTAGATTAAAATACATTTAAACAATGATGTAAAATTAAATTAGAGATATTTTAAAAGGGTATCTGGATCTAAGCCACATTGTGATTACAATACCATCTGTAAATAAACAAAACATCATTAAAAATAATATCAACTAATACAACTCCGTTAAATTTCTTTTCTCTTTGAAATTTATCTTACCTTATTAAACTATACAGTTTTGCTTTTTCTAAGAGAAACGAAATAATTTCCATCCAAATTTTCCACGATTCCCATTCGAGAGCGATATTTCACTAATAACTGAGGATTTTTATTCAGAACTTCTTTAGTAACAAAAATAGGAATCATTGGCTCCTCTTCCGAAGTAAGAAGTTTTCGAAATTTTGATTGAGCTTCTGAAACAAGCGATTTACGTCTTTAACTAGAAATTCAATATATACCCATTTCAATTCAATATATATTTATGTAAGTATGTATGCACACTTAAGACATAGTAATTATATTTTACAACTCACCAGAATCATCCTTGATACGTATGTCAGCCATTCCAACGTGACAATCCTGTGATATTTCACCTAGATACCCCTGTTTATCTAAAACAAAACGATATGTTTCACATCTGGACACATATAAATAAACATACAACAATCACCTATGTAAACAACTATTTAACACTTTACACTAAATATATCAAACCAATTTAAAAGAAAAAAAATATGTAATAATTTTTCTTTTAATATTCTGTAACAAATATCATCACAACTAATAAATGTCACATATTTATAAAATCAAAATAATACTCAAAACTTCCTAACCTCTTCTTCACATCCTTCCTACTGAAATCCCATGCCGCCCTAACACAGCATGAGACTGCAGGATATAGTCCCTCACATTTTTTGAAGTACATCTAATCATTACTCCTTTTCTTGGTTCAGGCAAGTGATCGATGATGCCTGTCCCATCAGTGGGGTTAATTCTCAACAAATCATTAAAAATGTTTCCCACTTCCAACGGTGGATTGATCATAGACAAGCCCCACATAGTAACAATAAAAACACAGTGGCTATCCTCCAAAAAGGACACTCTATTAGTCAATTGGCTCATTAATTTGGAAAACTCCATTATGGTGTCATTATGAACCGGAGGACTACTCTGTGGAACAGGCCTTGATCTATTTCCTCTCTCAGATAGAGGAATTCGGCGTCTCCGTTTTATTGGAATTACACCTGGAGAATTATTCCTCTCTCCAAAAGGACTCGTACAAACAAACTTCAAAGTACCTTGTCGTTGACGATCATCCGCTGCAACACCTGCTCTTGTCCTGGAGCAGTCTTCTGGAGTTTCAATTCTTGATCGAGACGCACCAGGAATTGGATCATTATTTATATCAACCACCGGTAATATTCCCATTTGTACAACATCTAATGGAAATTCTACGCAATCACTATCTGCACTCGAAAGGACTTCACGATTCTGACCTGCACCGGACATCTTGTAGAAAAGAACTGATCTGTCCTCTCATATTTTCTCATCATCAAGTGTCACACCAAGGAATTTTAACCAAGAAGAAGGGATGAATGTTTAAGTGTACACAAACCAATTTTTACACTTTTTCATAGCGAAAACCTAAACATACGCTCTCCGACATAGCGGTCACGTATTATAAACTCTATATAAAATACTTTTCATCTCATTTTTTTTTCAACCTTATAAACTATACTTACCAAGAACCTTCCTTAAAGAAACCTCTGTATTCCCCTTTATAATCACTGTAAACACCTCCTTACTATAAATTCACACTATACAACACCATACACATATTTTTATTAAAATTTTTGCCAAAATAAAATACCAAAGAAATGAAACCATTATTGTAAAAGCGAAGTATTACCTTAATGACAAGATATTATCAGGGACGATAACATTCCTAAGCGGGGAAGGCTGTTACGTTTGTAGTAACCTTTTTTTATTAAATCTTAATATTTGCTTGTTATGGATGCATTACAATATATGCATAAACTGTGTTTATGAGCATACACTTGTCAACATCAGTAGTATTAAGCATTACTCAGTAGAACGTGCAGTAGAAATGATCATAAATTGACACTCTAAATGATACGAAACTTATAAGCGCCGGTGGAGAATAAGGGAAACGTGAAAGAATGCTTGATAACATTTGTTGACCTCAGAGGATTACTCATCTTATGTACATGTTCTCTAATTGACTTTATCATAATTACACGAGATTTTAAGACGAAACCAAACCAAAGTTGTAATTGTTTAAACAATTAGATATTCATATGTCAAGTGTATAATTAACTATATTATTATCACTACACAGTTGTATGTGTGAACATTAATTATAAATAGATTCTTCGCCAGTAAAAATTATATTCATGGTAAAACATATGCATGAGTCATTGTTGTATTATAAATTAATTCTATATTATTATTGTGACTATGCATGGTTATACATATAAATTGTTAATAATTAGAATCAACTTATATAACATTTCAATAATTCTTCGAATTTGTATTATATAAGAACGACTCTAAAGAGGGATATCCAACGCATAGTGACCTCACTCAACCAAAGTTCAGTAACCTGGGGCCTGTTCGGTTAAATTTGATTGGTTAACTAAAATAGCTCGGCTCCAGATTGGTCTGGAAGACAACATACATTTTTCTAAACATCTCTATTGGCTACTCGTTACTTTGCGCCCTTTTTCCGCAAGTGGGAACTATTGCATAAAAGCCGGAAAGCCCTCTTCCGAATCGTCATTTTCTTCCGTTCTCTTACCGAAGTAACCATAGATTTTTTCCCATCAGGCAGATGCCCTTTTTATATTATTTTGTAATCGTACCAAAAGACATAGTCTGTTAAATTATTCGTGCCGTCGAATTCTGTATTTAATAGAAGTTCTTACGAGTCGAGACACTCAAAATAATCAGGGTTTTGATGTAAAGCTTTTAAATTCCAATCTATATTTCCTTTTTCCTTATAATTGAGAATAACGTCATAACAGCTCCCATAGAGCTGAAGCAATAACGAACTCACAAATAAATAATTTTCGCAAGACTTACCATCTTGCGAGAAAATTGCTAGCGACTTCCGAAAGTACATCGCTCGATATTCAAACCACGGTTATTATTAGAATATTATTTTAATATAAACGTAACATTATACTTGAAATCATGTTTCTTCTGAATGTCACATTACTAACAAACAAACAAATTTTTTGCTCAAAATTTTTTTTTTAATTTTGAAACCTTTTTGCGAGAGCGGGACCGATTTTTGAGTTTTCTTGTCAATTAATAAAATATTCCTTATAATTTTACAAAAAAAAAAATCGATGGAGACTCAAATAGTTTTGAAGATATTGCAATTTTTGTGGAAGCTGACCACGTTTCAGTGTCAGCGCTGTGTCAGTACCCGGACGCCTCGCACAGTAGAATTCTTACACTTTACAGTTCAAAATTGTCTAGAGCCTTAAATTTTTATCCAATTTTGATGTTCTTAACTGTAAATGAAAAGTGATAAATTTTCTAAGAGTTTCCTCCAAACCGTTGTTTTAATTTTTAATTGGATATATATTTTTTTGTTTCTCAAAGCTAACAATTTACAAGATTTAAAAAAAATTGTGTTTATTTTTTATTTTTCCTTTCCTTATGATCAAAATCAATTTAAGTTAGTCTAGTATGACCACCCGATAAATAATAATGCATAATTCAATTAATTTAAATGGTTGAAAAACAATGTTAATTAACAAATAGAAAACTCTGATCCTTCTTTTAAAAAAATTGTATTTTTTGCAGACAAATTTTTTTGTTTTTTTAAATAATTTATGTCCATTCTGTTAAAAATGAAAACGAGAAAATTGCTCTGCTTACACTTGCTCCAATATCTCCCTCTTGACAGGGGTGGAGGGTTGGACGTATAAATTTATATATTAGCTAGTACCTACTAGGATAACATAATTCCGAAATATAAACAAATACAAAAACTTTTTTTTTTGTCAGTTCAGGAATAATGCCTCATATGGTACGTTTCACTTCAACCGGCACAGAGCTCCTTCCAAAATTCTAATCAATGAAAATCAACTTACAACGGCTCTAAATAATCGTCAGCTTATACTCTTGCGAATAAAAAGTGGCGAATTCAAAAATTCAAAATGTCGTTATAACTGCACCACTTTTTTCAAATTTTTGTATTAACCCAGCTAACAAATTTATTAATTAGCTTCAGAAAATAATTGTTAATTGTTGGACAAGAGGCATCTCTTACGTTTTTGGGATCTCTGATTACAAATCTAAAGTAAGATTTTAGAAATTATGTAGTTTTTAATTTTTCAATTGTTTGTATAATCGTTAGTAGATATGTTACTCATGAAGAATTATACTATTAAGAAAAAGCTAGAAATTTATAGCCCTAAGTATAAAGTACATTTTTCGCCACTGTGAAAGGGGTGACATTTGAATATCAGAGTAGCTTTCTAAAATAAGGGATGTTTTATAATACTTAATGTAGTGTTACTAAGATCATAAGAATTGTCAAATATTTATGTTACAAAAATTGTAAGAATTTTTCAATTTTAATTTTTAAGGGTTAGCTTTTGTGGTTAAGGGTGGGTTTTGAAAAATTGTATTGGGGATAATTTAAAGTCTTAAATTAACCATAATTTTTCAGGAGTGAAATTACTAAACTACATATCAAATTAATGTCGTGAAGCTGAAAGAACTAAAGGTTACATTGTTAAAATTTCCCGCCGTATGTCTAGCGAGTTTGATCCTCAATACCTTAAATAGAAAGTACATTGGTGTATATACTTTTTCTACATGGTCTGTTCCTTGTACGTATATTGAAGACGACATTTTAAATTTTGAAAATTTATCCTATATACCTTCAAATTTGCAATCAGCGACTCCAAAAACCCCCGAGTAATAATTTTCAAGCAAATCTGATAATTTTTTAAAAAAATTTAGTCTCTATATTGGATCCCAAATTTTGAATTTTGAAAATTTTTCCAATTTAACGTTAGATTTGTAATCAGCTACCCCAGAAACTGACGAGTAACAAGTTTCAAACAAATCTAATAATTTTTTTTAATTTTGGTCGCCATATTAGATCCGCCATTTTTAATTTTAAATCTAACTTTAGATTTGCATATAGCGACCTCAAAAAATCCTGAGTAACAACTTTTAAGTAAATCTGATAATTTTTTGAAAATTTTGGTCGCCATATTGGATCCGCCATTTTTAGTTTTTAAAATATTATTTAGATTTGCAATCAGTGACCCCTAAAACGTAAGAAAGGCCTATTGTCCAACAATTTATAATTATTTTCTGAAGCTAATTAATAAATTTGTTAGCTGGGTTAATACAAACATTTGAAAAAAGTGGTGCAGTAAGGACGCCATTTTGAATTTTTAAATTCGCCACTTTTTATTTGAAAGAGTATAAGCTGACGATTATTTAGAGCCGTCATAAGTTGATTTTCTATTATTAGAATTTTGGAAGGAGCTCTGGTCCGGTTGACGTGAAACGTGAAATATATATATATATATATATATATTTATATATATATATATATATATTAGGGGGGCTTCGCACGCCAACTTCCTAACTATTTCTTATATTTGGGTCAGTCCACTGACTTTCGTCTGAGAGTCGTTGCGAAAATATTTTTTTAAAATCTAATTTTCATATATGTAAAACTCGATGACTTGCTGAGTTCATTAACCATAATATAATGGTACAAATTGGAGTTCGCCTATGGCTTTTGTACCGATCAGACGTGTTTTCGCTCGTTCTTCCAAATTTTGTTTTTTTTGCGTTATAAAAGTTTCTATAATAAGTGCTATAATTGATAGTTATTAATAAAATGGCTACTAGTGAGGAGCTAAAAAATATCCTTTTGGATATTAAATCGGATATAGACAGTAATAAAAGTAAACTAGACATTGTGATATCGGATATATCATTTATGAAAGTGGCAAACGAGAAATTTATAACGAAGTTGGATAACTGTGAAGCAAAATGTCAACAGCTGGAAAGTGATAACACTGAACTCAAGGACAGACTGAACCAGGCTGAACGAGCAATAGGACTTTTACAGAGAAATGAGGGATTAAAAAATATTATTATTTTTGGTTTTCGTTAACTAGAACAAGAGGACTTGTTAAGTGAAGTAATCGAGATTTTTACTTTTGCAGAACTGTCTATTAAAGAAGAAGATTTGCAATTTGTTAAAAGATTAGGATTTAAAAAAGAAATTTCAAGACCTATTTTAATTTCCTTTACCAATATTAGATTCAAATCTATAGTCTTCCGAAATATTGCTAAATTCAAGGCACAAAAATTAATAATAACCAATGACCTTTCGAAGGAACAAAGGTTTGAGCGAAATGAAGCACGAAAGAAACTTTTCGATTTCAAACAAACACTGGAGGGGATGCGGAAAAATTCGGTAGTCAAAAATACAAGTTTGATTTGTGATGGTAAATGCTACAATATATAAACTGCCTACGAATACATTCAAACACTAAACAAACCTGTAAATAAGGAAAGTGGTGGAGTACTCGAGTATGATAGCATGGACTCAAATATATCTACTCTCTCATCTCTCAGTAGAAAACGAGGACCAAAACCGGGATTGAAAAGTTCTTATAAGAAAAGAAAAACTAAAAAAGAATTAAGCACTTATTCGACGGGCATTCTTGCTGATTTTATCACCAGAGGAAATAAAATCAACAACTCTGAATGATATGCAGATCTTGGCAATTCATCGAGAATCATTTATTGGAACTCCAGAGGACCCAGCAATTTTTCTAGTCTTCTTGAGATTTCGACGCTCGCAGATATAATATGTGTAGTGGAAACTTTAGCGGTGCTGACACCTACGATCCTTACGACACTGGAAAACCTTCAATGGAAAATTATCTCTTCACCGGCAGTAAAAGAAGAAGGTAGGGGTAGACCTAAGGGGGGTTCGTTGATGTTGTTTAACTCAAATATATACAAATCAGAACTTTTACACTAACAAAAATCTGTTATTGTTACGAAATTTCAAAAAGATGATTTTTAATTAATAGTATTTCTAGTCTATTTTAATCCTAGTATAAATATAACAGAAAGTATAAATGAATTAAATGAAATTATGTTTTTAATATATGAGAAATTCCCTGAATTTCCTATTTTTTTTGGAGGGGATTTTAATTGTAGAGTAGAAGATCTCAATCAATTGGACGATAAAATTAACTTAATCAATAATAATATTAATAATAGTAGAGCTAGCTTGGATTGCGAAATAAATAAAAGAGGAGAATTGTTGGTTGAATGGATGGAAACAAATGGTTTTATTTTGTTAAATGGGAGAGTTACAGGCGACATGTCGGCAAATTTTACATTTTTAAATACATTAGGTGGTAAATCCTTAATAGATTTAATATGGATCAAACTTAATATGACACATTTAGTTCAAAAGTTACAGGTTTTAGATTTAATTTCGAGGTCAGATCATTTTCTCCTAGCTCTCTCACTGGATATGTCTGTGGAATTTAGTAACATAAATAATTTTAAGAATAATTGTAAATGGAAACAAAATTTAGCGGATGCTTATACAAACGAGATGTCAATCAACTTGAATGCAGTCATTATAACAAAGAATATTGATTTACTAGCTGATAACTTAATAATAACAATAAACAAGGTTTCAAAAGGTCTGAATATGGTTACAAAACCTAATTCAAATTTGGACCGTTCGCAGTTGTGGTTTGACAAAGAATGTTTGGAAAGTAAAAATCTATTGAAAAATAAACTTAAAAAGTGCAGGTCACTAGGATTCCCCTTAACGGAACTAATTGAGTATAATAGTCTAAGAAAAATTCATAAAAACTTGCTTAAAAGAAAAGTGGTGAACTATAATAATCATATGCTAGTGTTATTATCGATCTCAAAAGACTCATCTTCCTTTTGTTAGTTAATTAACAGATTTCGTCGAAAATCTACTGTATTGTCTCCAATTGATCTAAAATCATGGTCTGATTTTTTAAAAGAATTCTTTCCGACCCGCGAGCATAGTATTTATTTATTAAAAGAACTACATATGGAGAATGATTATTTGGATGCTTTAATTTCGGAAGATGAGATAATTATCGCGCTTGAAAATTCTAAAAACAATAAGTCACCAGGCGCTGATGAGATTCCATACGAATTCCTAAGGAATTTGACTGGGAACTGGATCGGGTACTTGAAGGGTCTTTTCAATGGGATAATGACCTGCGAAAGAATCCCCCGATCTTGGTCACAAATAAATGTAATAATGTTACATAAGAAAGGGGACAAATTTATTCATTGGAACTATAGACCCATTGCCATGTTAAATTGTGTTTTAAAGATTTTTACCCAAATTCTATCACGCAGACTTAATAAATGGATAGAAAATGAGAGATTACTTCCTCAATCACAGGCGGGGTTTTAAGAGAATCGGGGGTGTATCGACCATATTTTTACCCTTAGCTCAATGATTCAAAACCGTTTGAGTCTGGAGAGGGGTAAACTATTTGTCCTATTTATTAATTTTAAATCTGCTTTCCCTTCTTTACCGCACAAATTATTATGGGAAAAATTATATAAAGTAGGAGTTGGCTCCAAATTTATTAAATTAATGATAAGCTTATATTCAAAGGCGACAATTTCTGTAAAAGCGGGGGGAGGGTTATCGGAACCAGTTAATGTGACCAAAGGGGTTTTACAAGGTGAAACACTAAGCCCTTCTATGTTAAATCATTTTACTGATAATTTAGAAAATTTCTTAATTAAAAAAGATGTAAGAGGGGTGTCAAACGATCATCTTACAGAAATACTACTACTGGCTTACGCAGACGATTTGGCAATTATGACTGACAATATAGTGGAGATGAAAAAAATCTTAAGATATCTATTGAAATACACACAAATAAATAAGCTCACAGTAAACATAGAGAAAACCAAAGTAGTTATATTCCAAAAGGGAGGACATGGTCACAAAAAGAATTATCCAGCCCTTTTTTTCGGTAAGGAAATAATAGAAATAACGAAGAAATATGAATATTTGGGGGTTCCTTTTGCCGAATCTGCACTTTTTTTGTCTGCTGTACAATCAGCTAAGAGTAAGGCTAGTTTAGCTATAGGAGCTGTAGCATGGTATACAGTTGATAAATTATTTGAGACTTTGGTGGCTAGTATTGGGCCCTTCAGGTTAAAAATTTATTTATAGAGATAAACGAGGAGGAAATCTGGAATAATCTCTCTTCTGATTCTATAAAAATTAATAAAAATAGGCTGCTTGAAAAATTTCAAAACTACTTATATAAAATGGATACTCGGAGACTCCAGGTTTCCTCATCTCTTAAATTATATCCACAGCTATCATTATACTCAGGATTGCAACCTTACCTACAGACCAAAATAGAATTATCATCTATTAGAATTATGGCTCAGCTGAGATTATTAAATATATATAATACTAGAATTATAATAAAGGGCAAGTCTTATCAACTCTCAGCGGAGCAATCATGTAAATGCGTCGAGCGAAGGCCAATAAGCGACGATTATCATATTTTCATCAATTGTAATTCCTTTGAGGAAATCAGAAAGAAATATATTTCTCCTTCAAATAACAAAATTTGTATCAGGGAATCATGGCTTAAGCTCGTAAGCGAAAAAACCCCGTCTTCGATTCGAAGAATTGTCAATTTTGTTACAAAAATTTTAGAATCTTTCTTTTGATTGTTCTAATAACAAATAAATACTAATAATAATAATAGTACAAATTTTAGTTCGTTAAATAATATTAATTATCAAAAGTAGGTGGTTCACGATGTGATTTCGTAACCTTCAATTTTCCAACTTTTTAAAAGACGTTATTATTCAAAAACTATTAAATATTAGGTGCTGGTACTTACCACAAATATAAATGTTTCCATTCTGCACGTTCTAACGACCAAAATAAACTAAAAATTTTATTATTTGTGGACGAAAATTAATTTAAAACAAATTTCTCCATAAAATTAAACTTTTTGTTTCACTTACAACTTTTTTGTCGGACCTCTAAAAAATTTGGTCGTTAGAACGTGCAGAATGGAAATATTTATATTTGTGGTAAGTACCAACACATAATATTTAATATTTTTTGAATAATAACGTCTTTTAAAAAGTTGGAAAATTGAAGGTTACGATATCACATCGTGAACCACCTACCTTTGATAATTAATATTATTTAATGAAATAAAACTTGTACCATTATATTATGGTTAATTAATTCAGCAAGTCATCGAGTTTTACATATATGAAAATAAGGTTTTTAAAAAATATTTTCGCATCGACTCTAAGACGAAAGTCAGTGGACTGACCATTTATTTTAATTTTAATTTTCAAATTATGTTCTCTGAATACGAATACATAGTAGTAATAAGTTAGTGAGAGTAAATTAAACCATGGGTCAAAACTGCCCTCAAAATTGACATAAATTTTGAGGGTTGCGAAAATTGTTTGTCAAATTTTGACATGTAGGTAAAAACTGCACTTAAAATTGACCAAAACTTTGAGAGAAGCGGAAATTGTTGGTCAAACTTTGACGTCTAGGTCAAAACTGCCCTCAAAATTGACCTAAACTTTGAGGAAAGCGTAAATTGTTTGTCAAATTTAGACGTCTAGGGCAAAACTGCCCTAAAAATTGACCTAAATTTTGAGAGTAGCATGAATTGTTTGTCAACCTTAGACGTTGAGGTCAATACTGCCCTCAAAATAACAGACTTGATATGATGGACTATTTTATGTTTAAATGTCTCAATTTACTCAAAGCTTGTTACTCGGGGAGTTTTTCAGGGGTCGCTGATTAGAAATATGAACTCAATATTCAAAAATACAAAATGGTGGATCCAATATGATGGACTATTTTTTGTTTAAATGGCCCAATTTACTCGAAACTTGTTGATCTGGAGATTTCAACACTTCTCCGGAGATCTAGGAATAGGATAAAAATCAGAAGAAATCCGGAAGATTGGCAATATTGTTTTAGAAAGTAAAGATGCTGATCCAAGTCCAGAAAATCTAACAAGTGAGAATATCAATACTATGAAACAGACGGAATTAGTCAACACTCAAAAAGAATCTGGCTTGAAATTACGATTAAACTTGGGACCTTTCAAATACTTCTCAAAGTCCGTGCTGTTGATATAGTGAAACCAAGAAGACTAGAGACAGAAGGGCTAACTGCAGTAGGGGGGGGTAGGACAAATATATGGGGATTATGAAGGCGTGGTTAGATTGCGCCAAATATCGTGTTTTAATTCTGCACTTCCACACACACGCGTGTCACGTATTCAAATATATAACGTAAGAGTGTCCGAGATGTGCAGAACCGAAACAAGATATTTGGCGCTATCTAACCACGCCTTCATAATCCCACTAATTCTGACTGACTGCTGTGAGTGAGAAAACAGCCGAGTTAGCCCTCCTGTCTCTAGTCTTCTTGAGTCAAACACTTAAACTTTTCGCAACGTAAAACGATTGCTCACTGCGCATGAGCAAACCGTACCAAGGACACATTGACACCACCATGCGGAAGTACACATTTTGTTTTAGAATAAAACTTATTTTTTTCTTATGATTTCAGCTGTTTTAGGTATAGTTACCTAATTCAGCACTGCCATTTATCATTTTTATAAAGAAAATGTATATTTATATTATATATTTTATATTATTTTTTCCGTTTTCCGCAAACAGTGATATTTATGTCCCTGAAGAGTTTTAACTGCATATTAATGAATTAATGATCTGCTTCAAATTATTTATATTTGTGACTCACTATTCTAAGTGGACCTACAAAAAAGACTATATCAACGGGACGGACGTTGCAGAAGTATTTGAAAGGTCCCAAGTTTGATCGTAATTTCAAACCAGATCCTTTTTGAGTGTCGACTAATTCCGTCCATTTCATAGAATTGATCTGCTCACTAGTTAGATTTTCTGGACATGGATAAGCATCTTCAATTTCTAAAGCAGAGTTGCCAGCCCTCCGGATTTCTTCTGATTTTTATCCTATTCCTGGATTTTCGGAGATGTGTTAAAATTCCCGGATTAACAAGTTTCGAGTAAATTGAGACATTTAAACATGAAATAGTCTGCTAGTAGTATAGCTAGGGGGCTACGGATCCAGGTTCTAATCTCTACTAAGTACC
Source organism: Leptopilina myrica (nomen nudum) (assembly GCA_032872475.1). Taxonomy (NCBI): domain Eukaryota; kingdom Metazoa; phylum Arthropoda; class Insecta; order Hymenoptera; family Figitidae; genus Leptopilina; species Leptopilina myrica (nomen nudum). The sequence goes on along the minus strand of CM065459.1, from coordinate 39,604,010 downwards.
TACAATCGGTAATGCAGATTACTACATTGCCAACAGTTTAGGGGTACGTATTTGTGTCTAAACTCAGTTGGTAATGTAAAAATATATTTTACCGACGGAGCTGTTGGCGGGAGATTTAAATTTTATTAGACAATTTAAAATTGTTTGGACGCTATTTTCTTGAAACTAAACTGCCTTTCGATGGTAAACTATTTCACCGACAGGGGAAGCTTACTCATTGTCCAGCAGATGGCGCTGAAAAAAATTAGCATAAAGGTATTAATTAAATACAGTATTGATGACATTTTATACATTTATTATATTGAATATACAGTATTTACACTTGTTTGATTTTAAATTCAATATAGTTGTATGGCCCACCAATATACATCAGCCGTAATTGTCTAGAATTAATAGCTTCCTGCATCTGATCCAAGCATATCGAGTCATCAGTGAACATTGGTACAAATCTTGAAGGTAGGAATGTATTTAATTTTTTATCCACCTTAACGACGACCTTGACTCCATACCTGGTGATGACTACCTGGATCTTCGTTATAAAATCCTTATGTTTAGGAGTCAACTCGGAAAGCGGCTTCGCAGGTAGGAAAGCTTCCATGCTACCAATAGCATTGATTTTGGTTAGATCCATCTTTTTTTAGAGATAATACTCTGTGAAGTCACAAAACATAATAATTAAATCGGCTGAGATGCCTCTGTTTATACCTAAATATCATGTATCTACATTTAAACTTTTTAGAGACGGAAATTTAAAATCATCCAAGTTAAACACATTTAATGTACATTTTTCCAACCATTTTTGTCTTTCTAAACCTTTTACATAAACAGTTACACTACCGGTCAAGATTAAGAGACCACCCATTTTCAGGCGAATGAAAAACGTTTTAAAACATAAGATTTATTGAAACTAAAATTTTTCTCTGTTCATTTGTTGATAGATGATGAAATTTGGAAAGAACAAGATATTTCAGAAGTCGTTTGGCCAATAATTCATTTAGATATATTTAAAAATCGTCATTTTCAATAATTTATAAAAATTTGAATAACTTCTAAAATAATGAACGCTTTTTAATGATCTTAGGCTTATTTTAAAGGTCATTTGTTACACTATAAGAATTTTTTATAGGCATTAACGTGTAATTTTTTTCCTAGAAAATGCAGGCAGTTAAACTTGGACTAAAAAAAATTCTAGAAATTTGGAACATTCTTATTAACAGAAATATAATTTTTAAAATTCAAACGTATTTTTTTATTAAATTTTCTTTAAGAATCTACACCATATGATGTTTTAAATATTTTTTAGAATAGTTTTTAGTACAGAAAAATTGTTCCAATTTTTTTTAATTTTTTTGGTCCAAGTTTGACGGCCTGCATTTTTTAAGAAAAAAATTACACGTTAATGCCTATAAGTAAGTCTTATAGTGTAACAAATGACCTTTAAAATAAGCGTAAGATTATTAAAAGTGTACATTATTTTAGAAGTTATTCAAATTTTTGTAAAACATTGAAAATGACGATTTTTTCAAAATATCTAAATTAAATATTGGCCAAATGACTTCTAAAACATCTTGTTCTCTTTATAATTTTAACATCTTTAAAAAAATAAAAAAAATTTAGGTTCCATACAATTTTTGTTTTAAAATGTTTTTCACTCATCTGAAAATGGGTGGTCTCTCAATTTTGACCGGTAGTGTAGTGTACCTATTAATACTTCTTTTGTTATTGGTTGTAATTCTTCATAAGAAATGTCACCAGCAGCCAAATCGATACCATGATAAATATTTGTAAGTCATCGATTCTCACATTTGTATCTTGTTGAAGTAATAGAATCGCCAACTCTTTGATGACAAACTCGTTGTAAGGTTTTTTGAAGCACTGAATATCTACGACGTACGCCATAGTATCTAAAATAGAATAATGTCTCAAGCCTTAGAGAGACGCTCTCTTTATAGCCTTCTCCCACAATTCCAATTACCCTCTCTACTGATGTCGTCTATGATTGGTCATTATTTCTACCAATTACGTTACTTTTTTAACAACGCCGCTGATTGGTGTATACTGTTTAACATTGATAAGATTACAAGTATCAAATAAATTTGCATACCTTTCTTGATCTTCTTTTCGATTTGTTTGAAAACCAAGAATAACATATCAAGGTTTTTCAACTTGTGTTGAAATTCTTCACGCTCAACTGCTCCAATGTTTACTACAGCAGTTAGATAAGTACGAGATCTTGTTAAAATAAGTTCATGTTTTGCATTTACAACAATTTTTTTATAGTCTTCAGCAAAATCAATAATCATACTTAGTGCAATATTTACATCAAAGTATCCAGTATCATTTGTAACTCTACTATCAGCATCATAAGGTAGATAACCAGCATTTTCAGAGTAAAACATTTGATTAGCTGTTTAAGAAATTAAATTTTTCATTGTTGTTGTAATGTCAACATTTTTAGAGCGATCAATTTCAACACCATTTAAATCATAACGAATTTCATTAAACATGTATGAAATACAATTGCTAATTAACTTTTTATTAGTTACAAGCGCGTTGTTAGGCCTGACTAATCTTCCAGCGACATGTAGAGTACTTTTAGAGGGTAGAATGTACAGGTTTTGATGTTAAACTGCAATTCGAATCTCGTCACTATTATTAAATGCTGATGAGACGTATGGTTGATGTGCATGAATCTCATAGAGTGCCACATAATTATCAAATTTAACTGGACTTAGAATGTTTAAAATTTCTTCCATTTTTATTGACTTTTTTAATGACTTTTCATTAACTGATTAGATGGAATGACTTACAATCACTTCTATAGAATATATTTTTGAGTTATTTTAAGCTGTCCACATAAGAATTTCAGACATAAATGACCACAATTAAAACTATTATAATCTTGATAATTTTGATGATTATACTGTAATAAAGTATCGTAACCCAAGTAATTGACAAGTTCATAGGGTGGTTAAAGATAACCATAACTATCAAATGAAACTGCTTTATTATTAACTTTTTTTTATGCAACCCAATGAGTTCCAGGACCATCTTTATCATTTAAATTAATAATGTCTGATTCATTTTTTCAAAGTCCTTTTATAGGTAGTTCATTTCGCATAAAAACTCCTCGAAAATAAGAAATTTTCATGTATTTAGCATATTTAAGTAAATCTAGATCAGTAAGTGCAAGTTGAGGAGCTTTAAACTATTTTTCTACATCGTCTTTTAATACCTTGTCCTTTAACATATGGTTTTAAATGAAGTCCTAAACCTTGTCTGTATGGTTTTAAATGAAGACCCTTACCAAGTGCAACTGCTTCTAACTCCCTATTGTGACGCTGAGCTTCCTTTAACTGCTCTTTTGCTGCACTTGCATCATTAACTTTTACTTTAAACTCATGGTCTAAAAATGAAAAGAAAATGCCATTTCATATTCCTATGATTTGGCGAGAACCTCAGTCACATGACGATTGCTATTTTTGCTTATGCAAAGTTGGCGGATTTAATGCAAAAAATAAAAATAATATTTCCTATTCTGTTGTCACTTGTTTCAAAACCTGTGTTTTATGAAGATGAAAATATTCCTGCACCATTGTCACTTTGTTTTTCTAAAAATGCCATGGAGCTAAGTGAAGATGATTGTATTGATGAAACTGGTGTTGACGTCGATTATTCTGATAAAGAATTTAGATCTGAACCACAACTTTTCACCTAGAGTGACTTAAATGACCTCGTTAGAGACCTTAATCTTACAAAAGACAATGCTGAACTCCTTGGATCAAGACTAAAAGAAAAAAATTTACTTGCGGAAGATACTACATTCTATTGGTATAGAAATAGATAGATTCTGTAACAATGTACCAGAATTATTGAAATGTTTTGGAGTCCAAAACTATGATGCTAATGATTGGCGCTTATTCATAGATTCATTGAAAAGAAGTTTAAAGGCAGTCTTATTGTATAATGGGAATAAGAATGCTCTATACCCATTGCTCACTCTGTTCAAATGAAAGAAACCTACGACAATATCGCAACACTACTTACTTATGTAAAAAATATGATGAGCATAAGTGGGTCATTTGCGGTGATTTAAAAATAATATCAATGATCTTAGATCAACAGTCGAGATACACAAAATATCCCTGTTTTCTGTGCCAGTGGGACAGCAGGTATAGATCAGAGCATTGGACAAGAAAAGAGTGGCCAGTTAGACCTGGGTCATTGAATGTTTAACTGGACGCTTATGGAAAGTTAGGCTGTAATATGAGCATCAAGATTCATTTCTTGAACAGCCATTTAGATTACTTTCCCGAAAACTTAGGCAGCATGAGTGATGAACAAGGCGAGAGATTCCATCAGGACATAAAAGAGATGGAAAAACAGTTCCAGGGAAGAAGGGACGTTCACATGCTCGCAGATTACTGTTGGTGTCTAAAAAGAGAAAATTACAATGCGTTTCACAAACGCAGGTCTGAAAAGCGCAGCTTCATCGAAACAGAATCTCCTCTCGATTAGTCGAAACGTCCTATCTTCTTACCTTAACTGGTCGGTTCATCATTCGATCGTTCCTTCACTGGTCGGATCTTTCTCTCTTCTTACCTTTGTTAGTCGGAGTTTCATCTGTTCTTACCTTTACTGGTCGGATCATCTTTTAGTCTTACATTTGCTGGTCGGAGTTTCATCTATTATTACCTTCACTGTTCGGATCATCTTTTAGGCTTATCTTTGCTGGTCGGAGTTTCATCTGTCCTTACCTTCACTGGTCAGGTCATCTTTTAGTCTTACCTTTGCTGGTCGGATCTTCATATCTTCTTACCTTTGCTGGTTGGAGCTCCTTCTGTTCTTACGTTCACTGGTCAGATTTTTTGCACTAACCCAAGCTACTCGGGGTTTCCCCTGTTCTCACCCTTCACTGGTTTGATCTTTAATTGTTCTTAACTTCAATGGTGCGACCTTTCTCTACTTATATGTATCTTCTATTCTTACTTTAACTTATCTTATCATCTTTTAATGTTATTTTTGGAGGTCGTTTTTTAATCTTCTTTACAGTTTGTCCTCCGTCTTCACGTTAAATAGTTTAATTTTTTCCCCAGCTTTAACTGGTTTAAAAACCTCAGAGAATCGAAATTCTACTAAAACTCTTTCAAAGATGTAGGCCATTTTGGATCGGAAATTTTGAATTTTTAAAAACTGACAATAGATTTTGTATAAGTGACCACAAAAACCCCCAAGTAACGAGTTTCAAGGAAATCCGATCATTATAATAAATTAATAACGTATCAACTATGAATCAATAATGAATTAACTATTAATGAATGATGAATCAAATATTAATCAATAATGAATTAACTATGAATCAATATTAAATCAGTTGGCACTGGCATTATAAATGTTTGCTGTTGGAAGTAGTTTTGATATAGAGAGAGGTTCTACGCTAACATTAATCTTTGATTGCTTTGCTGGTTGATTGTCATTTGCTTTAATTTACTGGGAGTCATTTGCACTTTAAAATTATAATAAAAATGTATATGGGACGTTCCACGTCAAACGGACCAAAGCTCTGCCCAAAATGTTTTACAATGAAAATCAACTTATTATAGATCAAAATACTCGTAATCTCATACACCTTCTGAATTGTAACATCAGATAAAACTTTACCTTTCTTCGAATTAAGTGTTGCTAAAACTCCCTCTGCTTTTCTCAAAAGTTTAGCTTTTTTCTCCTGTCTTTAAGAACAGCTAAAATCTGAAACAATCTGACGAATTCTTCAACACTCAGGAGCTGCTGTAAGAATTGTTAAGCGCAGAGGATAGTTTTGAGGGTGAGAAGTAAATTTTTGCTTAAGGCTACATAACAATTCGTCTAATTGATCTTCTCTCGAAACAAAGTGCAACTGTAATTAAAACAATTGACCTTGTTTAAAAACGTGAATGAAACAATACTCCTTGTCAGGAATCATAACATGAATTTTCTACAAATACATCTATTACTATAATTTCTTTTATTAATCTCATCCAAAAATGTTCACGTTCATTTAATACACTAATAAATCAGTAAAAACATTTGAACATTATGAAAACATGCGATCGTTAAGAAAAACAAAAATTGTTAAAATCATGGTCAGAACCCTTCATACTAATTTTTTTTAAATTATTTGACTCTGCAATTTAACACAGTGAGGGAATAAATAAAAAATTTGAACATCGTGAAAAAAGATGATCGCGAAAACAAAACCATCACTACAACCTTTCAGAGACTAAATTTGTTTAGAAAATACCTCTACTGTAAATTATATTTAAGAATTTATAAAATTTTTTTAAGAATTTCTTTTCTAACAACTTATATATTAAATCAATTCATCAAATTAAAACATAAATTTTAGACCCGCTATTTTAAATTTTTTTAATTTAAAGCGAATTCCTTAAATTTTTGAAATTTAAGTCGCCATATTGGATAAGCCATTTTGAGTTTTGAAAAACTGACATCACATTCGTCATCAGCGACCCCGAAAACCCCCGAGTGACAAGTTTAAAGTGAATAAATTTTTTTTTAATTTCGAAAATTATCCGCTATATTGGATCCGCCATTTTGAATTTTGAAAAACTGACATCGGATTCGTCATCAGCGACCCAAAAAACATTAAAATATGCCATAACTCATCATTTTTGTACCGTTTTTTAAAAGTAATTGATAAATATATTTTCTTTTTTTGGTGTTTCTCAGGTCACGGTGGTCCTCAATCACTTATAGGTTTACCTAAAATGAGTCAAAATTGTGCTAACGCAGTTTTATCTGGAATCGTCCCAAGATTGTAAATATTCATTTCCGAAAATCGTAGATGATTCTTTTTTCGAAATACACACACACTGGACTGAACTGAATGTTGTTACTCGGGGGTTTTCGGGGTCGCTGGAAGTGAATCTGAAATTAGAAATTCAAAATTCAAAATAGCGGATCCAAGATGGCGGAAGGTTTCTTTATAAATCGACGAAACCAACTGAATATTACTCAAGGGTTTGTTAGGAGGGTGGGTGGGAACGGTGGCTCTTAAAATTAATAATAAAAATTCGAAATGGTTATATTAAAAAGAGCATTAATCTCTCTTTAATTTCCGACATAGAAAAAATCATTTGGTCAAAAATTGTTCGAGTTACAGATATTTTTTTCCTTTTTTCCAATTTTTGTTTGTCTGATACAGGCAAGTGGAAACTCAGGTTATTAAAAATTAAAACAAAATTTCGCAATAGGCACATCTTTAGGAGCATTAATCCCACTTTAATTTTTAACCGAGAGAAAAAATTTTATTTCGATAGTTGTTCGAGTTATGAATTTTTTTTACTTTTTTTCAATTTTTCGTTTTTTGTTGTGGCAGGTGGGGACGCAGATTATTTAAAATTTATAAAAAGAATTGCAATGATCACATTAGAAGAGTAATAATCTCTTTTTTAATTTCTGATCAGGAAAAAAAATTCGGAAGAAAATTATTAAGGCGGTCAGAAGTTATACTTTTTTTAAAGGAATGTTTATCGCAATTAAAACATTGATTGAAATTTAAAAAGAATCAGTCGGAATTTTGAAAATTTTTACTTTAGTTTGAATTTAATAAATTAAAGATTTTTTAACATATGCAACAATCGGAAGAAAACTAAGAGATTTCTATGTACCCGGTTGATGCTGCCCTCTGGCGATTTTTGTTCTAGCACTTGTTTGTTTATATCTCCATTATGCAACTCTAGTTTACTTCCTATCATTCTTTTTATTTATAAATATTCAATTTCTTGAACGAAAATGAAGGTACAATCAGTGACCCCAAAAACGTAAGAAAGGCCTATTGTCCAACAATTTATAATTATTTTCTGAAGCTAATTAATAAATTTGTTAGCTGGGTTAATACAAACATTTGAAAAAAGTGGTGCAGTAAGGACGCCATTTTGAATTTTTAAATTCGCCACTTTTTATTTGAAAGAGTATAAGCTGACGATTATTTAGAGCCGTCATAAGTTGATTTTCTATTATTAGAATTTTGGAAGGAGCTCTGGTCCGGTTGACGTGAAACGTGAAACGTATATATATATATATATATATATATATATATATATATTTATATATATATATATATTAGGGGGGCTTCGCACGCCAACTTCCTAACTATTTCTTATATTTGGGTCAGTCCACTGACTTTCGTCTGAGAGTCGTTGCGAAAATATTTTTTTAAAATCTAATTTTCATATATGTAAAACTCGATGACTTGCTGAGTTCATTAACCATAATATAATGGTACAAATTGGAGTTCGCCTATGGCTTTTGTACCGATCAGACGTGTTTTCGCTCGTTCTTCCAAATTTTGTTTTTTTTGCGTTATAAAAGTTTCTATAATAAGTGCTATAATTGATAGTTATTAATAAAATGGCTACTAGTGAGGAGCTAAAAAATATCCTTTTGGATATTAAATCGGATATAGACAGTAATAAAAGTAAACTAGACATTGTGATATCGGATATATCATTTATGAAAGTGGCAAACGAGAAATTTATAACGAAGTTGGATAACTGTGAAGCAAAATGTCAACAGCTGGAAAGTAATAACACTGAACTCAAGGACAGACTGAACCAGGCTAAACGAGCAATAGGACTTTTACAGAGAAATTAGAGATTAAAAAATATTATTAGTTTTGGTTTTCGTTAACTAGAACAAGAGGACTTGTTAAGTGAAGTAATCGAGATTTTTACTTTTGCAGAACTGTCTATTAAAGAAGAAGATTTGCAATTTGTTAAAAGATTAGGATTTAAAAAAGAAATTTCAAGACCTATTTTAATTTCCTTTACCAATATTAGATTCAAATCTATAGTCTTCCGAAATATTGCTAAATTCAAGGCACAAAAATTAATAATAACCAATGACCTCTCGAAGGAACAAAGGTTTGAGCGAAATGAAGCACGAAAGAAACTTTTCGATTTCAAACAAACACTGGAGGGGATGCGGAAAAATTCGGTAGTCAAAAATACAAGTTTGATTTGCAGGGTCTAAAATTTTTAAATTAATTTCAATCAGTCCATATTAGGACTTTTATTTGTCTCTTTCCATAATGGATTCTAAAGAGAAAAAAATTGTAAGTAGAGATAGGTGTAGTAATCCATATAATTTAGAAGGACATAAAGGTAAGAGTTTAAGAAAATTTTCGGCCACCTTATCAAATAATTTTCCGGATTTTCCTGACGACTCACTTATTTGTTATAAACGCAGAAGATTGTCAGATTCTGTTTTTGACGTTGAATGTGTCAATTCGAGTGTGAATAATGAATCAATTAGTGATATGGATATTGTTATGTCTTACCTTATTATTATATTCCCTAGTGTTTCTCGATTTAACTTTAATTTAGAAAAATTAAAGTTGGGACGAGGTTGGATAGTTTTTATGTTGTTGTTAATTATTTATAGTTATTACAATTTGTTATTAACATTTTGTTATTAACTTGTTATTACTGTTTACATTATTATAACTTGTTGTTAATTATTATTTTGTTACAATTTATTATTATCTTATTATTAACTATTATTTGTTGTTATTTTGTTGTTACAAATTATTATTAACTTATTATTATTAATTTTTATTTTGTTGTTACATTTTATTACTATCTTGTTACAATTAATTATTATTATTTGTTATTAATGTTACAATTAACTATTATTATTTTGATATTATTGCTATCATTAATTATTATTATTATTTATTGCTACAAATTGTTATTATCTTGATATTATTAACTGTTATTGTTGTTACTTTTATTACTATCTTGTTATTATTATTACAATTGCTTATTATTATTCTTATTTGGTTATTATTGTTACAATAGCTGTCGGACCCGTCTTCGACGGGTTTTAGTTTCTGCTAATATATTTGACAGAGTGTCTACCCGCTGGAAATTAAATTTTACTGGGAAAAACTAATAATTAGTAACCATTAACTATTTCGTTAGGAAAATATTACAATTTTAATCGGTGACAGATTTTTTTCCAACAAATTTGTTATTCAGGAATAGTTTTGTCAACTTCCAGTACTTAATGTGTTTCTAATAATGCAATTAATGTATTAAAATTTAATCCAAAATATACACCAACATTTTGAGTCAAAATAGAGTCTAATTATAAATAATTGTGTCGCAATTAGATCCTACGTTACGATTGCTAAAACCTAAATAAAATCTATATGTTTAAGCTAAAAGTAGGGCTTAAATTTTGACTCGGGTCTGTTGTTATAAATATTACATTAATAAAAATTAAAATATAAAGCAGTTTTTAAAAACAAATTAATATAATAAAACTTTTTTAATTTGGTAAGAAAATTACCGATTTGTTCTTTAGAAGTTCAATCAAAAAGTAAAATAGCGTAACTTTTTACCCTGTAAGCATTACCCAGTGGCATAATGATAGCATCGTATCACATGTATTATTCAATTATACAGAGCTTAAAAACAATTCATTGAAAAATGTAAACTTTGAAAATTTGAAATTTTTAAAAATTTTTGAAAACATTTTTATACTTAAATCTTAGTTATAGGACACTATTTTTGAAAAGTTATGCTAAAATGTGACTAAATAACATGTAATACTTAAAAGCGTTTTTAAAAAACAATGTAAAGTTTGATATTTTTGTATTTTTGAATTTTTTGAAAAAATTGAATATCTCCCGTTCTAAATCTGCTTTGTTTTGTTTCAAATAAATTTAATTTTAAGAAATGTACAGACAAAAGTCTCATCTTATATATATATATAAATATTGTTTAAATTTTGAATATTTTACAAAAGGAGAGAAAGGATCAGTGGACTGTATAGTGATTGCACTAGTGTGGTAACAATTAACAAAACCAATTTATTAACTAAAAAACTGCACCAAAGTGGTATAAAGAAAGAGTACATTTGATTATTTGTGAAACGACCGTATTTTTGCTCGAAAGGCTCTTCGAGGACTGACTCATTTCAGTTTCGACTACGATAAGGTGACAATAAGAAAAGGAGAAAGAAAATATAGTTAAAGTCGAGGGACAAGGAAGGAGTCAATCCTCGAGGAAAATAATCCGAGATGTAAAATTAGAAAGACTCGAATTTCAATTAGAATTTAAGATTATTTTAAACATACTCCCCGGCCTTGCGGTAAAGTCGCAATATAATTCTGTTAGTATACAAGCTCGGAGAATTTTCACATAGTATTTGAATTTACAGGAAGTACACATACTTTTGAAATTGGTCGTACATATTGTGATTTCGCTGTTTTGATTGTCACAACTCTTACCAATCCATCCACACCGGGGGTACTAGCAATCACGCGACTGAGTTCCCATTTTGTAGGGGGTAAATTGTCGTTTTTTAGCAGGACTAAAGTTCCGGGTGTTACATTCGGTTGGCGTGAGAACCATTTGTTTCGCTGCTGTAAAGTATTTAAATATTCACGCGTCCATCGACGCCAAAAGTGCTCGAGTAATTTTTGATAAAAGTTCCAGCGAGACAAACGGTTGTCATTGATTTCGAAGACTGACGGAGTGGGAACGGCAGCTAAAGCTGTCCCAATCAAAAAGTGCCCTGGAGTTAAGACTTCGAATGACTCAGGGTCGTCATTCAAAGGCGCAATCGGTCGTGAATTTAGGCAAGCTTCGACTTGTGTTAAGAGAGTATTTAATTCCTCGCTCGTTGGGGTCGAAACACCGAGAATTTTTTGTAGGTGACACTTCACACACTTCACGCCCGCTTCCCACAGGCCTCCGAAGTGAGGCGCATGTGGAGGGGAAAAATGCCAGGTGGTGCCGTCGCTAGCAAGATGTGCAATTAAATCTCGATCTTTGATCAATGTCTTAAAGTTGATAGAAAGTTCTCTTTCAGCACCACGAAAATTTGTTGCGTTGTAGGTGTACACATTGCTTGGGATTCCACGACGCGAGACAAATCTTTTGAAAGCGGCAAGAAAGGCGTTACTGGAATAATCGTTTACCAATTCCAGGTGAATGGCGCGAGTCGAGAAGCATACGAAAACAGCAATGTAAGCTTTGTAAGACTTACTTCCGCGTCCAGAGCTTGAGCGAACTTTAATTGGTCCGGCGTAATCTATGCCGGTATGTGAAAATGCTCTCGATGGAGAGCATCTAGCCGAGGGGAGATCCGCCATGAATTGAACACCGGTACGTGCTTTGCTTCGAGTACAAGTAACGCAACGGTATATAATTGATTTGACTAGCGATCTCGCCCCCAGGATCCAAAATCTTTCCCGCAAAACACCCAAGGTCAACTGAATGTCAGAATGCAGTAAATTCTCGTGCAATTGACGAATGATTAGTTCTGAGATAGTTCCTTTTGGAAGTATAGCAGGGTATTTTCGACCTGAGAATTTGACTGAGTTTTTGAGGCGTCCTCCGAGGCGGAGGATTTTCAAATCGTCAAGAATAGGATTTAATTTCTTCAGTTTTGAAGTTTTTGGTAGTTCGTTTTTAGATGAGAGAGAATCGACTTCGGAGGTAAAGGCTTGCTTTTGAGAATATTTAATCCAAAATTCAGCAGCGTTTGAAATTTCATCAGCGGTGATAAATGACTTGGTAGTTTTGCGTTTCAATAAAAAATTGGCAAATCGAAAAATGTAAACGGTAACGCGAAGTAAGCGAGACCATGACGATATTTTGTTTGGTAAATCAATAAATTGACTGGTGACATCGGTGGAATGACAAACGAGAATTTTTCGTTTTTCTGGTAAATCGAGACGGGAGGTGACCTTTTCCTTTGGCCAGAATTCTGTAGATAAAGATAGCCAAGGGGATCCGTTCCACCACAGGGTAAATTGAGTCAAATCGGAAGCTGATTTTCCCCGTGAAGCACAATCGGCTGGGTTTTCAGCGGAGGGAACATAGTTCCAGACTGCTTTCGGGATGGAAGATTGAATTTCTGACACGCGATTAGCGACAAAAACGGTCCATGTGGCAGGTTGTTTTTGCAACCAACAGAGGACGATTGTCGAATCGGACCAGCAGAACTGTTTGCTTTCGGGTAATTGTAAAGCGGTTTGTACGGAAGATATTAGTTTCGATAAAAGCGAGGCTGCGCACAATTCGAGGCGTGCGATACTCAGGGTTTTAATTGGAGCTACCTTTGTTTTGGCAGCGAGAAGATTAACTGAAGGTTTTCCAGTTATCGTAACAATTCGAGAATAAACGACTGCTGCGTAGGCTGATTTTGACGCGTCGGAAAAACCGTGCAATTCGAAGGTGAGAACATCACCACCATATTGAATCCATCTTGGTATAGATAGTTGGTCAACTTCCGTAAGAGAATTGCGAAAACGTTCCCATGTTTGCTGAACTTCTTTGGGCAAAGGATCGTCCCAAGACAATTGTAACAACCAAAGTGATTGCATGAGAATTTTTGCGCTGATAATGATTGGAGCAAGCCAGCCTAGTGGATCAAATAATTGAGAAATTGACGATAGGATTGAGCGTTTGGTAGGAATTTCGTCTGGCAGGGATTTGGATAGGAATCTGAATGAATCAGATCGGGGATTCCAACAGACTCCTAAGACTTGAAGGTTCATGTTCTCCTCCATAGGCAATTCGAAGGCTATCCCGTGGTCGTTTTGATCCAAGTCCGTTAACAGTTCCGGAACGTTACTGGACCATTTTCTGAGGGGAAACCCACCGGAAGCGGCGAGTTCAATGGCTTGGTCTCGCATTCGTCTCGCGAGAATTAAATCTTCCGCACCGAAGAACGAATCATCAACGTAAGTATGAAATTCAAAGATTGGAACTGCCAGAGGAAAACGTGCACCTTCGTCCTTAACTAATTGTTTCAGAACCCGAATGGCTAAGTATGGGGCACAGGAAGTGCCGTACGTCACAGTGTTCAGCTCATAGGCTTGAATAGGTTCGTTTTTATCGCTTCTCCAAAAGATGCATTGGAATTTTCGATCTTCGAGGGCTACGTCAATTTGACGGAACATTTTTTCGATATCCGCCGATAAAACGAATCGAGGTAGTCTCCATCTTAAGATAATAGACGGTAAGTCGGATTGTAGCTTTGGACCGATGTGAAAAATTTCGTTTAACGACTTTCCGTTCGAAGTGGGCGCGGAGGCGTTAAACACGACTCGTAATTTTGTCGTGCTGCTAGAATCGCGCAATACCGGGTGGTGAGGTATAAAAACTCTGAGAAGTTTTGATACATTTTCCGGTTTGATTTTGGTCATATGACCGAGAGCTTCGTAAGTTTTAAGAAATTGATCGTAGGTCCTTTTTTGTTCTGGATTTCGATCGAGTCTTTTTTCTAATCGAAGAAACGAAGCAAGCGCGGAGGAGCGTGATTCGCCTAGTGCGGTGACAGGTTCGCGAAAAGAGTAACGAACAGAATATTTTCCACTTGGGAGACGAGAATGTGTAGCTTCAAAATAAGCTTCACAATCCTTGTCGTCTTGAGAGAAAGGTTTGGAGAACACAGGTTCTTCAATGGACCAAAATTTTTGTAAACAATCTTCGAGGGGAGGCGAATAAGCGTGATGAACTCGAAGCGTAGAAGTTTGATCGGTATTAGAAGAGAGGGGGCCGGAAAGTACCCAACCGAATATAGTGAGTTGAGCAGTAGGCGTTCCGGGGGGGCCGTGACGAACATTGTCACGTAAGATTGATCCGTAAAGATCGGCACCAATCAACAGTTCGATTCGGTCAGCTGAGTCGAGACACGGATCTGCAAGAGAAAGATTTTGGATATGATTAAGACTTGAATTCATGGCAAATCTCTTCGGTATATAATCAGATATCTTTGACACTACTAATGCTCTGGCGTTGAGTTCAGACTCCTGAGAATTGTTTGATTTCAGTACAAAATTAACAGCATGTGAAATACTTCCGACACTCGCGCCACCGATACCGGAAATGGTTGTCGATACACGCGAGCGAGGAATTCGCAAAAACTGTACAGTAGATTCGGTTATGAATGAAGCTTCAGAGCCTTGATCAAGAAGTGCTCGTACACAAATTTGTCGCCCGTTCGCGGCTTGAATAATAACTCGAGCTGTAGCAAGTAAAATAGACGAAGAATGACGATGATTCGAAGCGTTTAAATGATTCGCAACATTTGATTGTAAAAATGATGCAGATTCTGTGGTGTTAATACCGGAAGTTGAAGGAAAATTCGGTTCAGCAGTGTTATTTTTATTTTCGCGGTGTAACAAATAATGATGCTTTTTTCCACAGAATCTGCAAACGCCTTTACTTAAACAATTAACAGGCGCGTGATTTTTAGCTAAACAATTTGAACAACGGGAATTTTTCGTAATAAACGATTCTCTATCAGCAACCGACATTTCTTGAAACGATTTACATATGTAGATTTTATGATCATTCTTACAAACCGGACATATCAGTTTTTTATTCGTTTGATGAGTGTGAATCAGAGCCGTCTTTGGCGGTTTATTCGGAGTTTTGTTCGACTTTGAATCGACGACAGATTTATTATTAAAAGAAATCGATTCGAGAGCGCGTATACGAGCTTGCAAAAAGGTTTCAAATTGTTCGTACGTTGGCATATCGGATGAATCACTTATGTGTAGTTCCCAGTCGCGTCGAGATTGTCTATCGAGTTTTGATGTAAGAAATGAAACGAGCCAGTCATCCCATTGATCGACTGGACGACCAAGTGTCGTCAGTGAGGTAAGAACAGACAAGGCAGTGTCGCGCATATTTTTTAAACCGTTCAAAAATTCTGAAGTAATTTCAGGTAACTCGCGTAATCTTCTCATAAAATCTTCGATAAGCGCACGATTATGGTCATACCGATTTTTAATTTTAGTCCAAGCAAGATTGAATGATTCACCGGAAAATGGTAAATCTTGGACAATTAATTGAGCTTCACCCGTTAAACTCGTCATTAAATACTGAAGGCGTTCGATATCGTTAAGCGAATGATCATCAATAACAAGAGAGTGAAATAATGCGCGAAAACGCAACCATTCGTTATAGTTACCAGAAAACGTAGGCAGCGTCAGTTGAGGTTTTTTCAGTCTTGAGGATTGAGTAGAATGTTCCGCGGCGAGAACAGGAACAGAGGGATCTTCAGGCGGCAGTTTCTCGAGCAGAAAGTCCAAGGCATTTTCGTAATCCTTTTCCGTGGCGTAGAATTGTTTCTCAGCGAAGTAGGGAATTTCAGCATCCTCGTCGGTGTAAAGATTCTCAAGGGTTATGTGTAATTTACGGCATTTATCCCAATTTGAATTTAATAGTTGTAGTCGTTCACGAATAAGAACAGCGGCAAAGGTCGTTCTTTTTTTTAATCGTGGAACAAGAGCAGTAATAGAGTGTATATTGATTTCTTGTTCAACTAAGAGTTTGTTTAAACTTTTTCGAGACATTATGAATTTGTCTTATAAATCGATGAGCCGTAATTAAAGAGAAAAGAAGGTGATTAGACGCCTATAAAGCGAAAATGGGTTTTGAACGTGCGTAATAGTTCAAGAAATAGTACGAATACCCGCACAAAGCGAAATTGAGAGGTTGAAATGTGTCTTACTGTGAGAGACTCATTTCAAGTCTAAGCGATTCATGTGTGTGTCAAGCTGGACACGAGGCAGAATCGACAGAGAAAATTAGAGTGAGAGATCGAATGGAGACAGAAAACATACCAATGTGTAATGATATAGGTACATGGGTAGTAGTGAGGCGTCTATTGTCATCTCGCTCTCTCTCGTTAATTAGGTGGAAAATTCCAAAATTCGATGGAAAGTTTGGCGTCGAAAATATGCAGTTTCTTACAAACTTATTCCAAAACGCACTGGTACGAGGCACTTGGGAGGCAGTTACCTTTTGAGTGTTTTTTCCAAGGAGTTAGCACTGTTCACTGTAAACTCGTTGCACTAATGGTTTTTTCACTTGCACCACAATCCGGCTCGAAGGACCTTTTGTTTAAATTTTGAATATTTTACAAAAGGAGAGAAAGGATCAGTGGACTGTATAGTGATTGCACTAGTGTGGTAACAATTAACAAAACCAATTTATTAACTAAAAAACTGCACCAAAGTGGTATAAAGAAAGAGTACATTTGATTATTTGTGAAACGACCGTATTTTTGCTCGAAAGGCTCTTCGAGGACTGACTCATTTCAGTTTCGACTACGATAAGGTGACAATAAGAAAAGGAGAAAGAAAATATAGTTAAAGTCGAGGGACAAGGAAGGAGTCAATCCTCGAGGAAAATAATCCGAGATGTAAAATTAGAAAGACTCGAATTTCAATTAGAATTTAAGATTATTTTAAACATATATATATATATATATATATATATATATATATATTAATTGTTACTATTATGTCATTATAAATAATTATTCGTTATTGTAAACATTATTATTGTTTTAATTTAATTATTATTTTATTATTCTTATTATTACCATTTTCATTAATTAATCATTGTTTATAATTGTTAATAATATGTTAATAACAATTATTTATTGTTATTCCCATTATTATTATTATTTATATTATTTATATTGAAAAATATGTTACGATGACGTAACACCTCCCCTTTAGAAATTTGGAAATTGAAAAAATGATATTAAACAATTTCCAAATTCTAATTCTTACATTTAAAGCTAAAAATTTACAATTGTATTAAAGTTAAGGGTAAAACATACATTTTTAGATAATTTTTTTTATTATTATTTTTTTTGTTTTTGTTTGTTTGTTTTTGTTTTTTGTTTTTTTACACACACTCACAATTTTTAAGATAGATATAAAATAATTAATAATTATTATATATAACTAAATGTTTAGAAGATAGCATGCACATATTTTATTTGTTTATTTATTTATTTTATAGCGAGAGAGAAAAATTTTTTTTGTCTTAATCTTTATAATTTTTATTTTTTTTGTAATTTAGGCAATTTTTTGCTACATGATATCTTCCGTAACATATTTTTTACAAGAATTGCTCCATTTAATTAATTGGATTTTATCACTCCAAGTATCTATTGCTTCATTTCTTTCATTAAAATCATATTTTTCTTTTAGTCTTATTAACATTATTTCCGCTAATTTTCTTTTTGAGACAGTATCATTTATACACAAAAAGTAAAGTAACAAATGTTTATTTTACACACCCATTAAAAATTTGTTCTTTATTAAAAAAAATTATCTTAGGT
This sequence comes from Leptopilina myrica (nomen nudum), assembly GCA_032872475.1. NCBI lineage: Eukaryota > Metazoa > Arthropoda > Insecta > Hymenoptera > Figitidae > Leptopilina > Leptopilina myrica (nomen nudum). The sequence continues at coordinate 39,585,848 of CM065459.1, read as the reverse complement.
GCTTTTCATACAAAACTTTGAAATATTGAGAAGGTCTATTTTACAGACAAAAAAATATGTCAAATATTGTAGGTCTATTTTACAGACAAAAAAAAGTTTTGTTATGGGTCTATTTTACAGATGAAAAAATGTTTTGTTATGGGTCTATTTTACAGACAGAATATTTTTAATTTTTGGTCTATTTTATGGGCAAAACAATTTTTTGTTTTTGTTATAATAAAAAAAAATTGTTTGTTTTTTTTATCTATTTTACTAATAGGTAAAAAGTTATTCAAACTTTGCACCCCCTTACGGACCTGTGTCCTTATAAATTCAAATTATTTTATTATTATTCTAATTCATTTTGTGATATAAGAAATTTTTGAGAAAGATTTTTAAAAAATAATTTGAGGGGACTGTGGATTGAACGCGGGTTTAATGAAATCGAAAACCTAACAACGAACCTAACCAACTGAGCTAAACAGTTGACAAAGGAAAGGTGTGGCGATTTAAAATTATTTTTTTGCATATCTCTTAAAATTGAAATATTTTTATTATTATTGCAAATGATATTTTTAAATAAAAATTAATAGTATTTATTTCGTGTTTTTTAGTATTCAAATAAGACTAATGAAATATACAAATTAATTAACTAAATTAAATAAATTAATTTTTTTAAATTTTTCATTTTAATGAAATACAAATTAACAAATTAATTTAATAAATTTAAAAAATTATTATAAAGTATGTAAAATTCCTAAAAAAATATAATATTAAGAAAATCGTTCATAGGATAAATTTTGCAAATAAAACTTTTAAGATAGATGAGAAAAACTATTTGTTTTGTTGCTTTGTTTTGTTGCAAATAAATTTAATTTTAATTTGATAAAAATTAAAATAATTAATTATGATGAATAATTGAATATTGCTTCCTCATACTGAGAAAGTATTGTAATACAAAAATTTTTCAGGTTCGATTTTTTAACATATCTTTATGTTATTTGACCTCAGGAGTTCAAAAATTAAATTTTTGAAAATTGTCATTCCGTATGTTTGTGTGTAAACATGTAATACTTTAAAAGAATTTTTAAAAACAATGTAAAATTTGATATTTTTTGATTTTTGAATTTTTTTGAAAAAACTGAATATTTCCCGTTCTAATTAATATTTTTCAAATCTGTAACTTTAAAAACCTTTAATGGCCTAAGGTCAAACATTCTGCCAAATTTGGTTTTAAACGGTTTAGCTGTTTTTAGGTGATTCGCGAACAAAGATTCTGTGACATACAGACAGACATACATACATACACGAAATTTTTTATTGGCATTTTTGGAATCCTGGATGCTCAAAAGGAATAATTATATGGGAAATTTAGATTTCTGAGCAATGTACAGACAAAAGTCTCATCTTATATATATAGATTAATTGTTACTATTATGTTATTATAAATAATTATTCGTTTTTGTAAACATTATTATTGTTTTAATTAAATTATTATTTTATTATTCTTATTATTACTATTTTCATTAATTAATAATTGTTTATAATTGTTAATAATATGTTTATAACAATTATTTATTGTTATTCCCATTATTATTATTATTTATATTATTATTTATATTGAAAAATACGGCAATTCACATGTTTGTCTAACCTAAAATTTTTTCATTTCTTATAAATTCAAATTATTTTATTATTATTCTAATTCATTTTGTGATATAAGGAATTTTTGAGAAAGATTTAAAAAAAATAATTTGAGGGGACTGTGGATTGAACGCGGGTTTAATGAAATCGAAAACCTAACAACGAACCTAACCAACTGATCTAAACAGTTGACAAAGGAAAGGTGTGGCGATTTAAAATTATTTTTTTGCATATCTCTTAAAATTGAAATATTTTTATTATTATTGCAAATGATATTTTTAAATAAAAATTAATAGTATTTATTTCGTGTTTTTAGTATTCAAATAAGACTGATGAAATATACAAATTAATTAACTAAATTAAATAAATTAATTTTTTTAAATTTTTCATTTTAATAAAATACAAATTAACAAATTAATTTAATAAATTTAAAAAATTATTATAAAGTATGTAAAATTCCTAAAAAAAATTAATATTAAGAAAATCGTTCATAGGATAAATTTTGCAAATAAAACTTTTAAGATAGATGAAAAAAACTATTTGATTTAATTAATTTAAATTAAATGAATTAATTTTTAATGGTATCTAATCTAATAAATATTAATTAAAAAGTTTTTAAAGTTTTATTTATTTGTATCTAAAACTGCTTTGTTTTGTTGCAAATAAATTTAATTTTAGTTCAATAAAAATTAAAATAATTAATTATGATGAATAATTGAATATTGCTTCCTCATACTGAGGAAGTATTGTGATACAAAAATTTTTCAGGTTCGATTTTTTAACATACACTACCGTCCAAAAGTATCAGGACGATTACACTCGACTCTATTAAAAAACATGCTATCGCTTTTTGAATCATATCTCGGGAATAAAAGGAGATACAAAAAAAACTTAAACACGGTGAGAAAGCTTATTAAATTTAGCATAATATAATCTATATTTGAAGTTATTTCGTTAACTATTTTAGGAGTTATAGAGTGAGAAAGAGAAAAAAAATTATCAAATTTTCTCATTTTTGTCTCTTGACTTTAATGTTTTCAAAAATCTAGAAAAATTTAGATAGAATTTTTTTAAAAACACAAAAATCTTCCTTAGAATTTCAGTTTTACAATAAGCTTTACAAAATTAAAAAATATTAATCCGTCATCGATTTATCATTAAAAATGTGACGCCGTGTTGCGAACGAACGGTGCATTGAAATTCAACTACGACGATGCAATTCTGGCTTCGCGCGACTGTGCGCGGATGCGAATGGGAGAGAAAGCAGGGACGAATTCATGGGGGGGACGAGGAACTTCTGAGTTTCTTTATATTCTTCGTGAAACGTAATTATTTATTATTTTCTTTAATTGCGTTTATTTAACCTTTTTCTAAAAAATATTGATTATACTTAAAACAGTTTATTTAAAAGTTTTATTAACATTTTTTTCTTTTTGAGCAAATAGTATTATATTTCAATTAGCATATAGAAGTGCTTTTAAAAATCTTGATTAAACTGTTAAAATTAAATAATAATTATTTTGTACAATTATATTATAATAATAATTCTATTAGCATTAATTATTATACTTATTAATAAAGATTAAAAATTGTAATTAATAATTAAATAATATTAAAAGAAAATAATAAATAATGACGTTTCACGAAGAATATAAAGAAACTCAGAAGTTCCTCGTTCCCCCCCCCATGAATTCGTCCCTGCTTTCTCTCCCATTCGCATCCGCGCACAGTCGCGCGAAGCCAGAATTGCATCGTCGTAGTTGAATTTCAATGCACCGTTCGTTCGCAACACGGCGTCACATTTTTAATGATAAATCGATGACGGATTAATATTTTTTGAAAACATTAAAGTCAAGAGACAAAAATGAGAAAATTTGATAATTTTTTTTTCTCTTTCTCACTCTATAACTCCTAAAATAGTTAACGAAATAACTTCAAATATGAATTATATTATGCTAAATTTAATAAGCTTTCTCATCGTGTTTAAGTTTTTTTTGTATCTCCTTTTATTCCCGAGATATGATTCAAAAAGTGATGGCATGTTTTTTAATAGAGTCGAGTGTAATCGTCCTGATACTTTTGGACGGTAGTGTATCTTTATGTTATTTGACCTCAGGAGTTCAAAAATTAAATTTTTGAAAAATGTCATTCCGTATGTTTGTGTGTGTAAACATCACATTTTCATAAATATCTCCAAATTGTAAAGAGCTTTTAAGCTGAATTTTTTTTTAATTGTAGGTCTCATCTGTGGACATAAAATGAGAGTGCTTTGAGACAGATTGATAAAGTTTAACTATATATTTATTTGATTTTTAATTTTCCAAAAAAACGTTTTTTGCCCATAACTTTAAAAAAATATTAGGACACCTATGAATTTTTTTCTCTAATTTTGTAGAGTTTTTTTAGACGCATCTTTTGAGCCTTTAATGGACATTTTTCGTTGATATTCACCAGAGATATTAAACTTTTAAAAATTAAAAATTTTAGAAAATATGACTTTTTGAAAATTTTGTTGTAAAATGTTGAAATAACTTTAAAATTATCATTATTATTTTGTAGAACATTAAAAAACGCTTCGATTGACCTATTTTTGAAGCTAATTTGATAAGAAATAAAGAAGTTATTAATATTTTAATGAAATGTCCAGTTTTTCAGTTTGGTTTTGTTTGGTTGAAATGGATTCTCTACTTCTTTTACTTTAAATGTTGAGAGGATTTATTTATATCTAAAATATAATAGGGGTTATTTTCGAAAGAATGGTTATTTGTAAGGGTGAATATGCCAGTTAATAAATAAAATAAACGTTAATTCATGTATAAAAAATTTGTGATGTTAAAAATAGTTATTTCTTTTTTTATATGGTATTAATTTGACAAGGGGTAGTTTTTAAAAGTTGATATTTTACATTTTTATTTGTTTAACATTAAGAGTTCTCTTTTTGCATATTTTATGTCATTATACATGAGACTTACCAAAAATAATGGTTCGTTTAGTTAAAATTACAAAAATGTTAATTTTTGCCTTAAATAGGAGGTACTTTCACCCCCTGTTTTTAGTGAAACAATTAGCGTTTGCAGTTTAACTAAAATATAACTTTATTTCGGACACTTAAAATACTGATAGAACACCTGATAATGATCGCACCACCAGCAACCGTTGTTTTTTAAGTAATAATTAGAATTTAAATTGTACTCATTGTATTTTGTCAACTCTTTTCTTTCTTGTTGGTTTTTAAATAAATTATTCTCTTATAACATATGTAGGTTGATTGACTTATTCTCTCATCCCAAATTAGACCCAGTCAAAAAACTTCTATAGAATGATTCTATAGAATGACTCTATAGAACATTCTATAGAGTATTCTATAGCGAATTCTATAGAAATTTTGTAGAATTTATGAAAAAATATAGTTTTTAATTTCTACATCAATTCTTTAAAATATTTCTAGTCAAAGTCTATAGAATTTGTGTAGATATTCACTAAAAATATTTCATTTTACAAATTCTATAAAATATTCTATAGAATACTCCATAGAATTCCGTATAGAATTCTCTATAGAATACTCTATAGAGTCATTCTATAGAATGACTCTATAGAACTTTTTTGACTGGGGATTCATTTATGAAACTAATTTGAATCGAAAAACGTTAGGTATATTTAAATGGATTCCTGTTTTGACGTATAAATATATATTTGTTTCTTATTAAGTATTGTAAGTATTTTTCTATAATTATTATAAATAAATAAAATAAGCAAATGTACGCATAAAATTGTTTATTTGTTTAAACAATCTACGAACTGACAACTATAAAATATAAATATATGTAAATAAATATAAATAACTACATTATTTTATAATAAAAAATAAATTAGGTAATAATGAATAAATATGAAATACAACATAAATTGCAATAATAATAATAATTCTTTATCGAAAAGTTCAATTTTTCAGTAAAACTAGTTGTGTGTTCAGTTCTCGTATATAATCCTTATGAGACATATAAGCTATAAAGATTCTTTTCCAATGAAGCACGTGAATTTCTGCAGCTCCAGATATCTAGCTCTCGTCACGATGCTCGCTCGTGTGCTCTGAATGAAAAACGCGTTGGCACGTCTTCGAGTAGGATTAAGATCTCACTTTACCGTTATTCTGAACACGAAGTTTCGGTTACAGGAATATGCCATATATATACAAGAGATATCAACGATACAAGAGATTCATTCCCTAGAGTCCCTGCGTCGAGAAGAAAATAAGAGACGAGCGGATCCGGGGGTGGGTCTCGTAAACATACACTCATTATGTAGGGTAGTACATTTATCCTCAATAAAAGCGGAGAGGAATAAATAAAATTCAAAGTGAAATGAGAAACGTATATGACAAAATGGAAGACTATGGAAAAAGTGCAGTCGGTAGGAAAGACGAAAAGAAGAATGAAAACAAGCCGATGATAGTGATGATCATGAAACTATATATATATATATATACAGTAGGGGAGATTCGGGTAACATCAGACAGTGGGTAGTCCCGGACACTTTTAATTTCTAATAAAATAATGTATTATTACTATTGAAATAAATTACAAATCATTTACAATTTACAATTTAAATTTACTCAGTTTTTTCATTTTCTTTTTTTTAAATTGAATTTTCTAAAAAATCTGAAAGTATCCGGAAACTTTAGAAAATGTATGTACGTCACATTGAACGTCTTATAATCTCTTTTATGTTGACTTTTTGTGAATATTAAGTAGGTTTTTCAATTTATTTCTATTACATGGTTTATTTTCATTGTTGTAAATATAATTTGACGTTAGTTTATCAAGTTTATTAATTAAAATATTTTCCCGCATGTCGGGGGCTACCCGACAAATTGTTGAAGGTTAGAATTTTACAATATATTTTTTCAAATATAAAATATTTAAAATATCCCTTTAATTTCCTTGTAACCAAGTTGTGTTAATCACACTTGTAATTTTCTGCTGATCTGTACTTTCTATATTATTCTTTTACTTCTCTTAAATACTCAATTTTCATAATTCTCTAATTCCACTCAAATGTCTTATATGTTTTAAAATGATATATTTAAATAAATAAAATCAAAAATAATTTTAATATTTAAAATTCGAGGTCACCGTTTTTAAACTTGTAATTATTTCTGAAAAATTAATTTTTCTTGATATCAAAGAATTTAAACCATATATATATATATATATATATATATATATATATATATATATATTTAGATGTACAATTCAAACCTCAAAAAATAAAGTTTGATATTCAATAATTTATTTTCTTATTATATATTTTTTTAAAATTCAATATCACTTATTAATATAATTTCTTTCAGTTACTCGAATCACTTTATCCTTTTTTATAATAAACTTCACTTATAATTTTTGAGATATCAAAATCATCAGAATTCACAATTCAAATTATTCAAAAATTAACAATAAAATTGAAATTATCAAAATCAACCCTTATTTTTACGGGGAACACAAATAAGAAAAATACTTTCGCTCTTTCGCGGGAAAGATAAAAAATTCAAATATAGAAACCATCCGCTCTGCGGGAATACAATTATAAGACTAATCTTTAATTTCTGTTCTTTCTACAGTCACACCTTAAAATTTGATTTAGTAAAATAAAAGTATATAAGATAATTTATGTTCTCTGTGTCTATCCTTGTGAAAAATACTTAATCCTAATTATATATTTTCCAATTTTCCATGAATTTATACAATACAATTTTAGTTTAAAAAAAATTAAAAATTGTTACAAATTCGTACGTAACAACATATTTTAAGTGACCTGTATTGCTATAATCAATTTCAAAAATTAATTTAAATAATAGAAGAATATATCTTATAATTTTCATACTTTTTATTAAAAATTATAATACACTACCGGTCAAAATTGAGAGACCACCCATTTTCAGGCGAATGAAAAACGTTTTAAAACATAAGATTTATTGAAACTAAAATTTTTCTCTGTTCATTTATTGATTGATGATGAAATTTGGAAAGAACAAGATATTTCAGAAGTCGTTTGGCCAATAATTCATTTAGATATTTTTAAAAAATCGTCATTTTCAATAATTTATAAAAATTTGAATAACTTCTAAAATAATGAACGCTTTTTAATGATCTTAGGCTTATTTTAAAGGTCATTTGTTACACTATAAGAATTTCTTATAGGCATTAACGTGTAATTTTTTTCCTAGAAAGTGCAGGCCGTCAAACTTGGACTCAAAAAATTCTAGAAATTTGGAACATTCTTATTAACGGAAATATAATTTTTAAAATTCAAACGTATTTTTTTATTAAATTCTCTTTAAAAATCTACACCATATGATGTTTTAAATATTTTTTAGAATAGTTTTTAGTACAGAAAAATTTTTCCAAATTTTTTGAATTTTTTTTGGTTGAACAGGGTGTCTAGTGATTCGTCAATTTAAAATTCCCGGGGTTTTCCCGGTTTTTTCCCGGGTTCTTGAATAATTTTCCCGGATATTCACATAGGATTTTAAAACATATTTGAATGTTTATTTATCAATAACATTATTTACGTAATTAAATATTGTTTTTCTTAAATTACAATGATTAAAGTTATATAATAATTTCTAAAAATCTCACATAGAATATCAAAATTTCACTTATAAAAATTTCTCAACTTTATAATATAATTGTCAATTCAAGGGAATTTAAGAAATTTATTAAATTTTACAAAGATATCAGAGGTTAAAGTTTGAAAAAATTTGAAGAAAAAAATTCCGCTCCGTACATACATTATACCCTTTGAAATACTTGTAAAATTTAATTAATTTCTCAATCCATGAATTGCTCATTATAATGTTTACATAATATAATGTTTACATAATTATAATGTTTACCTTAAACTAGAATATTTAAGCTTTATTTTGACATAAGTTTCAAGAAATATAAGAAATAATGATTTAAAAATTGCCTTACAATGTCAATTGTTTATAAGGAGGATCGTTTTGAAATGGAATGCCTCACATTTAGTTTTAAAAAGTAAAATCTTTGCCTTTCCTATCACAGAAGATTCTTAATTTCTTCTTATAAAATTTGTTACGTATTGAATACCTATAAATTGTTATATAAAAATAATAAAAGTAAAAATCCTTTAACTTTTATAATATAAAGTGTACTAAAGTTAGTTTTAAATAAAATTCAAGTTATTATTTTTACTACTGCTTCATACTATCAATTTACCCTTGACGATTTAGCTGTGACCGTATTATTATATTACGCTTTGAAAAAAATTATAATTTTGTTATATACATAATTCAAAAAATACCCTATAAATAGAAAATTCCCGGGTTTTTCCCGGTTTTTTGAAGTCGAACCAAATTCCCCGGGAATTTGGATTTCCCGGTTTTTCCCGATTTCCCGGTTCGCTAGACACCCTGTCCAAGTTTGACGGCCTGCATTTTTTAAGAAAAAAATTACACGTTAATGCCTATAAGTAAGTCTTATAGTGTATCAAATGACCTTTAAAATAAGCCTAAGATCATTAAAAAGTGTACATTATTTTAGAAGTTATTCAAATTTTTGTAAAACATTGAAAATGATGATTTTTTTAAAAATATCTAAATTAAATAATGGCCAAATGACTTCTAAAACATCTTGTTTTCTTTATAATTTTAACATCTTTAAAAAAATAAAAATAAAAAAATTTTAGGTTCCATACAATTTTTGTTTTAAAATGTTTTTCAATCATCTGAAAATGGGTGGTCTCTCAATTTTGACCGGTAGTGTATTAAAATAAAAATACGGAAAAAATAATAATATATTAATGTAAATAAAATACCAATATTGACGTTAAAGTGCAAATAAATAATTTAAAATAAATAAGTTAAATTTCAACCGACCGAGCGTCATATTTGGAGCTCTTTTTAAGTTTTTTTAACTTTAGATTTAATATTCATTAAAATTTGATAATTAACAAACTTAATTATATATATATATATATATATATATATATATATGTGTGTGTGTGTGTATGTGTGTGTATTCTCCCTTAAATTTATGAAATTTTCTAGTAAAACTCCAAAAGTTTCTTATTTGATATAGACTGTAATTCCATATTTTGATAAATATTCTGATTGTTTATATATATGAAACATTATTTTAGTGTTGTTTATATAATTGTTAATAGGATTTTTAATTTTATAACCATAAATTACTTCAAAGATATAAGTGTCTATAATTGAGTTATTATAATATAATTATATGAATTTTATATATACTATGAAATTGTGTGTGATATGTTTTTCTTTTAAGTAGAATAATTAATTTTCATAATTGTATCTTAATTAATTTATAGAATATTTTAAAAATCACGTATTCAGTGACATAAAAGTGAAGTATAATAATATTAACATTAAATTTTCGATATCTACCTTTTGATTAAATAATAATTTTAAAAAATTTAATTCCATGAAATATTAATACATAGAGTTAAATTTCTAAAAAGTTCAGGATATAAATTTTTCTTCTTTATTTTTAACACAAAAGTATAACTTTTAAACGCTAAAATAAAAAAAAAGCTCTGTTTTTTGTCACTAGATTTTCTGATATCTGAAGCAATTTTTTTGCTTTTAGTAATTACTTATTCTAATGTCATAAGCTCTTAAAAAATATTTGCAATATTTTTAATTTTTATATTGTTAATCTTCTAAAAAACATGGAATTTCATTCAAATAATCAAAATCAATGATTTTCCCGAAATTGAACAGTTTGGATATTTTTTAATGATAACGTCTAGTTATAAAATAAACAATTATAAATAGAAAAAAAAATAATAGTAATAATATTTTGTTATTTATTTTGTATACTATATACGCAGGTATATGACATGTGCATCTTCAAGACAACCAACTTACTGTCAAGGAAAAGGCAAACTTTATTGTGATAATGAAGAAGAAGTTATAGATGATGAAGATAAGAAACATACTTGTCAACCTAAATTGAAACTTGCTAATTGCATAACTGAATGTTTTACAACTGCAAAGGAAATTGTTGGTGATCCAGTGGACATTTTTGATAAAGCATGCGAAAGGTTATATAGATTTTATATTATAATATACTATTATATATTCGAAATATATGTGTATACGGTGAACATTTTATTATTTATTTAAAAAAAAAATTAGTAATAAAAAATAGTAACAATAATTAATTTTTATATTACAGAAATCCTGATATTGCTACTGCATTACCCTTTCATAAATTAAGGTATAGGATAAAAAGTTATATTCGGGATAATAATCTTCCTTTACCTAATCATATTGTTGATTTAACAACAATAATGAATAGTGGATTATGGGATGAGAGTTTATCGTACATGCAAAGCGTGGAAGGCGAGAAAGAAGGTTCAATTGTCCATGAAAAGAGAAACATATCTGTGAAAGAAGTAATAGATAAAAAAGGATATTGTCATGTAATATTTTATGACGAAAACATGTTACAAAAATGTAAAGATTCTTCACAGATATTTGTCGATGGGACATTTAAAGTTGTGCCCAGATTAGGTGGTGCCAAACAATTAGTGACATTCGCTTGCGAAAAATTCGATCAAGTAAGAAATTGTTATTTTTTGCTTCCTCATAAAGGAAGCCTTATAGTGATGTCGATTTCCGAATTTTTTAAAATCAATTATTTTTACATATTTTCAAGTGTAGTATATATAATTCATCGAGAGGAACAAATGTCCGGATGTATGTGTGTATGTATGTGTGTGTGTATGTGTGTGTATGTGTGTGTGTGTGTGTGTGTGTGTATGTCACCAATTCTTGTGGACAAATTTTCTCTTGCACATCTTGATGGATTTTGATAAGATTTTGTAGGTGTATTAAGGTCATGAATACCAAGAATCAGACAGAAGGATTTTCAAAAATATATAAAAAAAAAATTTTTTCAAAATTTTTTTAATTTTTGAAAAAATTAATTTTTTAGTTTTTTGAAATAACTTTTTTCTACATTAAAATTTTTAATAATTCTTGTCAAAATTGCATTCCTGACATAAAAACGAATCGATTTATGTATATAAAGTATATATTTTATCAAAATTTATAGAATTAATAAATATTTTAATTTTTCACAAAAAATTAAAATTTTGTATTTTTGACATTTTATAATAACACTTTAAAATAATTATTCTATAATAAAAAATTGAATAATTAATATTTATTCAGGGTACTTTACCTGGTTTATTAATTATATTTAATAAACTATTATAATTATTTAACTTTAAAAATTATATGTAATAATATATATTGAGGAAGCTAAATGGTCATGAAATGAACAACTTGTTTATAAATATAAAAAGAAAATTAACTTTCCATATACATACATATATATATTTTATAATACTTTTCCAGTTTGTGCCATTATTTTATGTCTTAATGACAAAAAAGGAACAAACTTCTTATGAAGCTGTTATAAAGGCAATAAAAGAGATAGCACCATCACTTAATCCATCGCTAATAATGTCAGATTTTGAAGTAGGTCTTATGAATGCTTTACAAATCTATTTTCCTGACGCGTTAGTGAGAGGATGTTTTTTTCATTTCCATCAAGTAAGTTATTAAATTATTTAGAAATAATTAATACATAAATTTTGTATTAAAAACGAAGAATAAAGTGCGATAAATAAAATATGTTTATTATTTCCTTAGAATTGCAACAAAAAAATTGCAAAAAATCGATTGCGACATTTAGTGGACAATTGTAAAGAGGCTCGACTTTTTTTTGAAAAAACAAAAAATCTACCTCTTTTACCGAAAGAGGAAATTGAAAAAATGTTCCTCGAAAAGTTTGGAGAATTAGGAAAAATTGAAAAAAAGGTTCCTCTAATAAAAAACGACAAACCAACAGTAACATTGCAAGAGGCATTTAAAGATTTTCATCATTACGTTTTAACCTTTTGGTTTAAAATCATAAAAGTCGATAGACTTTCAGTTTTCCAATTGCCACACAGAACAAACGGTGGCATATAAAGATATCATCGGGCGTGGAAGCAAATGGTAGCAACTCGTCCGAGGACAAAAAATTAATGAATTATAAGAGAGGCTTATAAGCGAAACAAGTGATTACACAAAAGGTGTATATGCTTACAATGATAATGAAGGTATAAAATTAGAATTAAGAGGTAGTATTTTATTTTTATTGTAATAAAGTATGCGTCGAAAGATTAAAATTGCATTAATATTATGTAATAATAATCGAAAACAAGTTGTGAATTAAGATGTTCATTACATGAACAATTTGCTTCCTCATCACGATAAGCAAAAAATTTGCTTTAAAGTGAATTTTTTCATTTTATTTAATTCTATTAATGCTAATAAAATATATTCTTTTTATACATCAATCGATTCGTCTTGATGAAATGAAGGTTTTTTAGTTTGTTTTTAAGTCTAGATTAACATTTTATTATAAAGCAACATAATTTTTAAGAAGGAAATACATTTCTAATAAAAGTGCGAATTTTTTGTTTTAATTATGTTTAATTCTATAAATTCAAATAAAATATATACTTTATATATACCAATCGATCCGTTTTAATGCAACGGATAAGATTATTGAAAAAATGAGTAAAATCTTATTGTACTGGAATATAATTTTGATGAAAGAACTAAATTTTTGATAAAAAAGGTAATTTTTTTGCTTCAATTGTCATTACCTCTATAAACTCTCATACAATTTATTCTTTTTATATACCAATCGATTCGTCTTGATGCAAAGAATAAGATTTTATTATATATTAACTTCAATAACAAACTTAAAAAAAAAATTTTTTTTAGAAAAAAGTAAAAAAAAATTTTTCTGAGAAGTTTTTAAAGTCTATCAATCCAGTTCGAGATATTTTTATGATAAATATACCTGGTAAATTTTAGCCAAATTCGTTAAAACCTCTTCGAGTTATCGTGTTCACAATAATCGGGATCCACACACACACACACACACACATACACACATACATACATCCGGACAATTGTTCAGGGTCTTATATAACATAGTCCCATATAGAAGAAAATTTGTCAAAAGGATTTTTAAAAATTTTGTAAATTAAGCGACTACAAAGCTTCCTCACGAGGAAGCAAAATCATTTTTTTTATTCTAAATTGTAAACTCAAAAGTTTGATAGTTAATTTGCAAATAAAATAAATGAAGTAAGAAAATTTTAAAGCAAACATTTTAAAAACTTTATAAAAATGTTTAATTTAAATTTAAAAAAATGATTAATTATTTTAAAATTTATTTATGTTTATATTTAAATTATTCAATTCTTATATAGTACAGAATTCTGATAGAAATCACTTTAAAAAAAATTACAGTTAAAAAATATAGAAATCATTGAATATTTAAAGCGTTGTAATATTATAAATTTTAGAAATTGATAAATTTAAAAGATTTCTATATTTTATTTTAAAAAATTATTAATTACTTTTATTAAATTCTAAAAAAAAAATAATTAAAATACAATTCTATTTTTCGAGAACGTCTAAATTAGTTTTTAAATTGGTTCTTAATTTTTAAAAAATTTTAAAGAAAATTGTTGAATAATTACATTTTTTAAAAATGAAAAATTTTCATTTCAAACAAAAAATTGAAAAAATAACAATGCGATTGGAACTTTTGCGCACACATGTATCAGGGTTGCCACAAATATTTAATTTTATTTTTCCCTGATTTCCAGACAAAATTTTCACTTTTTCCCTAACCATGAAAAACATTCTGATTCACTCTAAAAATTATTAGATACTCAAAAAAATGTTCTATTACATTTATTTTCAAATTTTATTAATTGTAAAATTATTCAAAAACATCAATAACAAAATTTTCAATTAAGTATTTAATTATTATTTTTCCACGGGAATTAAAATTCTTCAGAACATTGAAATTCAAACCTTTTTGAAACTCAACAATTTATATTTTTATAAGAATATTATTACAAAACATAAAGAAGACGATCACTCCGAGTAATAAAATTCGTTGCAATAATTCAATTATTTTCATAAACAATAAATCGATTATTCGGTAACTTTACTTTTTAATCAATTTTTTTCGAAAGTTATAGAAAAATTCAATTATTTAAGTTGAAAAATAAATAATTTATTGAATAATTGAATGTTTGTTAAAATTTATTTCTTCTAAAGAATTTTATCAACAAATTTTGAAATAATTGAATTCTTTTGAAAAAATTTTAATAAAATTTTTAAAAATAATTACATTTTTTGAGGAATTTAATTAAAATGTTGTATCCAAAATTAATTAAAATCCTGCGAAGAATTTTATTACTATTGAAAATAATTTAATTCTTTCAACATATTTTATTCAAGTTTATAAAAATAATTGAATTTTGGTGAAGAATTTTACTATTTCTAACAATAATTGATTTCTTGAAAAGAACTTTGTAAAATTTTTTTCAATAACTGAACTCTTGTGACGAATTTTATGAAATTCTTTTTAAATAATTGATATTTTTCGAAATATTATTTGAAATTTTTTATATTAAATAATTGAATTCCTGTGAAAATTTTATTATTTATAAAAATAATTTGTATATTTAAAAGAAATTTATCAAAAATTTTGTAAAATATTGAATTCTTGTGGAATTTTTCCAATAATTTTATAAAAGTTTTTAAAAATAATTGAATTTCGAAGAAGAATTGTATTATTTATAAAAATAATTGAAATTTTGCAGAGAATTTAAAAAAAACAATTTGAACATAATTGAATTTTGGAGAAGAATTTTTTTAATTATTTGTAATTTTTCCAAAATTAAATTTTTTTTAAATTCCCTTAAAAAGAAATTATTGTCTGAAATAGAAAAAATTCTATTATTATTTATTTTAGTTATTTTTATAGTTAACAAGGCAAACAAACAAAAATTTAGTGTTTTTTAATGAATTTTTGAAATTCGATTTTTTCCAGTACTTTTACTGAAAATCACTGACTTTTCCCCGACTTCCCTGATCAATTTTACTTTCCCTGACCTGTGGCAACCCTGTGTATAAAGTTATCCTACATTTTATATATATTCCCCAGCAATAACCGTATATTACTTTATTAAAGCTAATTACAAATTCACATTAACAAATAAATTTAAAAAGTTTTAAAAAGTTAGGTTTTTCAAAAATAATAATCAAAATTTTTTAAAGAAAAACGTACTTGAATTTACAATAATAATTTAAACAAATTGAAACAATTAGAAATTCTGTAAAATTTTATATTTTAAATAGTTTTATTGTTTCCTCTTTAAAAATTGTCTATAAATATAATTATATTTTTGAAATTATCTTATTTTATGCATTTACAAAAATTATTCTATTTAAATAATTCAACACTCATAGTTAAATTCTGATATAATTTTATTTAACAAAAATTTCAATTAATATTTTTAAAAATAATCAAATATTTAAACCGTTGTAACATAAATTTTAGGAATTAATTACATTTTAAAAGGTTTTTAAATTAATATCCTTTAAAATTTCAGAGTAGAAAAACTTTTAAAATCTTTAAATTTTTATTTTAAAAAATTAATAATAAAATTATTTTTCTTTAAAAATAATTAAATTTATTCAATAATTCTTACTTATTATTTAAAAATACAAAATAATTTCACTATTGTTAGAAAGACTAAGTAAATAAATATTTTTAAAATTAAAATTATAAGAAATAAAATAGAGAAAATGCATTTTTGACTGTTTGAAGGTTATTCGATGCTTGTTCGAAGAAAGTCAAACGAGTTTAAATTGAATAAAAATGTGTTTTTTCAATTCTTCTTTATTATTTATAATCAATATATTAAATCAATAATTTTAAAACTATAAAGCAATCGAATAATTTGAAAATTAAAATAGAAGAAAAAAAAAAGAAAATGCTGTTTACACTGTTCGAAGGTTCTTTGATGCGTGTTTGGAAAAAGTCAAACGAGTTTAAATTGAATAAAAATGTGTTTTTTCCAATTCTTCTTGATTATTATTAATCAATATATTAAATCAATACTTTTAAAACTATAAAGCAATCGAATATTTTGAAAATTCAAATAATAGTATAAAAAATATAGAAAATGCAGTTTTGACTGTTTGAAGGTTCTTCGATGCGTGTTTGAAAAAAATCAAACGAGTTTAAATTGAATAAAAATGTGTTTTTTCCAATTCTTCTTGATTATTATTAATCCATATATTAAATCAATACTTTTAAAACTATAAAGCAATCGAATATTTTGAAAATTCAAATAATATTATAAAAAATAGAGATAATGCAGTTTTGACTGTTCAAAGGTTCTTCGATGCGTGTTTGAAAAAAGTCAAACGAGTTTAAATTGAATAAAAATGTGTTTTTTCTAATTCTTCTTGATTATTAATAATCAATATATTAAATCAATACTTTTAAAACTATAAAGCAATCGAATAATTTGAAAATTTAAATTTTTATGATAAAAAATAGAGAAAATGCAGTTTCGATTGTTTGAAGCTTCTTCGATGCGTGTTTGAAAAAAGTCAAACGAATTTAAATTGAATAAAAATGTGTTTCTTCCAATTCTTCTTGATTATTATTAATCAATATATTAAATCAATACTTTTAAAACTATAAAGCAATCGAATATTTTGAAAATTCAAATAATAGTATAAAAAATAGAGAAAATGCAGTTTTGACTGTTTGAAGGTTCTTCGATGCGTGTTTGAAAAAAGTCAAACGAGTTTAAATTGAATAAAAATGTGTTTTTTTTAATTCTTCTTGATTATTATTAATCAATATATTAAATCAATACTTTTAAAACTATAAAGCAATCAAATAATTTGAAAATTTAAATTTGTAGGATAAAAAATAGAGAAAATGCAGTTTCGATTGTTTGAAGGTTCTTCGATGCGTGTTTGAAAAAAGTCAAACGAGTTTAAATTGAATAAAAATGTGTTTTTTCCAATTCTTATTGATTATTATTAATCAATATATTAAATCAATACTTTTAAAACTATAAATCAATCGAATATTTTGAAAATTTAAATAATAGTATAAAAAATAGAGATAATGCAGTTTTGACTGTTCGAAGGTTCTTCGATGCGTGATTGAAAAAAGTCAAACGAGTTTAAATTGAATAAAAATGTGTTTTTTCTAATTCTTCTTGATTATTATTAATCAATATATTAAATCAATACTTTTAAAACTATAAAGCAATCGAATATTTTAAAAATTCAAATAATAGTATAAAAAATAGAGAAAATGCAGTTTTGACTGTTCGAAGGTTCTTCGATGCGTGTTTGAAAAAAGTCAAACGAGTTTAAATTGAATAAAAATGTGTTTTTTCCAATTCTTCTTGATTATTATTAATCAATATATTAAATCAATACTTTTAAAACTATAAAGCAATCGAATATTTTGAAAATTCAAATAATAGTATAAAAAATAGAGAAAATGCAGTTTTGACTGTTCAAAGGTTCTTCGATGCGTGTTTGAAAAAAGTCAAACGAGTTTAAATTGAATAAAAATGTGTTTTTTCCAATTCTTCTTGATTATTATTAATCAATATATTAAATCAATACTTTTAAAACTATAAAGCAATCGAATATTTTAAAAATTCAAATAATAGTATAAAAAATAGAGAAAATGCAGTTTCGACTGTTCGAAAGTTCTTCGATGCGTGTTTGAAAAAAGTCAAACGAGTTTAAATTGAATAAAAATGTGTTTTTTTCCAATTCTTCTTGATTATTAATAATCAATATATTAAATCAATACCTTTAAAACTATAAAGCAATCGAATATTTTGAAAATTAAAATAATAGTATAAAAAATAGAGAAATTGCAGTTTTGACTGTTTAAAGGTTCTTCGATGCGTGTTTGAAAAAAGTCAAACGAGTTTAAATTGAATGAAAATGTGTTTTTTCCAATACTTCTTTATTATTCTTAATAAAAATATTAAATCAATACTTTTAAAACTATAAAGCAATCGAATAATTTGAAAATTTAAATTTTTAGGATAAAAAATAGAGAAAATGCAGTTTCGATTGTTTGAAGCTTCTTCGATGCGTGTTTGAAAAAAGTCAAACGAGTTTAAATTGAATAAAAATGTGTTTCTTCCAATTCTTCTTGATTATTATTAATCAATATATTAAATCAATACTTTTAAAACTATAAATCAATCGAATATTTTGAAAATTTAAATAATAGTATAAAAAATAGAGATAATGCAGTTTTGACTGTTCGAAGGTTCTTCGATGCGTGATTGAAAAAAGTCAAACGAGTTTAAATTGAATAAAAATGTGTTTTTTTCAATTCTTCTTGATTATTATTAATCAAATATTAAATCAATACTTTTAAAACTATAAAGCAATTGAATATTTTGAAAATTCAAATAATAGTATAAAAAATAGAGAAAATGCAGTTTTGACTGTTTGAAGGTTCTTCGATGCGTGTTTGAAAAAAGTCCAACGAGTTTAAATTGAATAAAAATGTGTTTTTTCCAATTCTTCTTGATTATTATTAATCAATATATTAAATCAATACTTTTAAAACTATAAAGCAATCGAATATTTTGAAAATTTAAATAATAGTATAAGAAATAGAGAAAATGCAGTTTTGACTGTTCGAAGGTTCTTCGATGCGTGTTTGAAAAAAGTCAAACGAGTTTAAATTGAATAAAAATGTGTTTTTTCTAATTCTTCTTGATTATTATTAATCAATATATTAAATCAATACTTTTAAAACTATAAAGCAATCGAATATTTTGAAAATTCAAATAATAGTATAAAAAATAGAGAAAATGCAGTTTTGACTGTTCGAAGGTTCTTCGATGCGTGTTTAAAAAAAGTCAAACGAGTTTAAATTGAATAAAAATGTGTTTTTTCTAATTCTTCTTGATTATTATTAATCAATATATTAAATCAATACTTTTAAAACTATAAAGCAATCGAATATTTTGAAAATTCAAATAATAGTATAAAAAATATAGAAAATGCAGTTTTGACTGTTTGAAGGTTCTTCGATGCGTGTTTGAAAAAAGTCCAACGAGTTTAAATTGAATAAAAATGTGTTTTTTCCAATTCTTCTTGATTATTATTAATCAATATATTAAATCAATACTTTTAAAACTATAAAGCAATCGAATATTTTGAAAATTTAAATAATAGTATAAGAAATAGAGAAAATGCAGTTTTGACTGTTCGAAGGTTCTTCGATGCGTGTTTGAAAAAAGTCAAACGAGTTTAAATTGAATAAAAATGTGTTTTTTCTAATTCTTCTTGATTATTATTAATCAATATATTAAATCAATACTTTTAAAACTATAAAGCAATCGAATATTTTGAAAATTCAAATAATAGTATAAAAAATAGAGAAAATGCAGTTTTGACTGTTCGAAGGTTCTTCGATGCGTGTTTGAAAAAAGTCAAACGAGTTTAAATTGAATAAAAATGTGTTTTTTCTAATTCTTCTTGATTATTATTAATCAATATATTAAATCAATACTTTTAAAACTATAAAGCAATCGAATATTTTGAAAATTCAAATAATAGTATAAAAAATATAGAAAATGCAGTTTTGACTGTTTGAAGGTTCTTCGATGCGTGTTTGAAAAAAATCAAACGAGTTTAAATTGAATAAAAATGTGTTTTTTCCAATTCTTCTTGATTATTATTAATCCATATATTAAATCAATACTTTTAAAACTATAAAGCAATCGAATATTTTGAAAATTCAAATAATATTATAAAAAATAGAGATAATGCAGTTTTGACTGTTCGAAGGTTCTTCGATGCGTGTTTGAAAAAAGTCAAACGAGTTTAAATTGAATAAAAATGTGTTTTTTCTAATTCTTCTTGATTATTATTAATCAATATATTAAATCAATACTTTTAAAACTATAAAGCAATCGAATATTTTGAAAATTCAAATAATAGTATAAGAAATAGAGAAAATGCAGTTTTGACTGTTCGAAGGTTCTTCGATGCGTGTTTGAAAAAAATCAAACGAGTTTAAATTGAATAAAAATGTGTTTTTTCTAATTCTTCTTGATTATTATTAATCAATATATTAAATCAATACTTTCAAAACTATAAAGCAATCGAATATTTTGAAAATTCAAATAATAGTATAAAAAATAGAGATAATGCAGTTTTGACTGTTCGAAGGTTCTTCGATGCGTGTTTGAAAAAAGTCAAACGAGTTTAAATTGAATAAAAATGTGTTTTTTCCAATTCTTCTTGATTATAAATAATCAATATATTAAATCAATACTTTTAAAACTATAAAGCAATCGAATATTTTGAAAATTCAAATAATAGTATAAAAAATAGAGAAAATGCAGTTTTGACTGTTCAAAGGTTCTTCGATGCGTGTTTGAAAAAAGTCAAACGAGTTTAAATTGAATAAAAATGTGTTTTTTCCAATTCTTCTTGATTATTATTAATCAATATATTAAATCAATACTTTTAAAACTATAAAGCAATCGAATATTTTGAAAATTTAAATTTGTAGGATAAAAAATAGAGAAAATGCAGTTTCGATTGTTTGAAGGTTCTTCGATGCGTGATTGAAAAAAGTCAAACGAGTTTAAATTGAATAAAAATGTGTTTTTTCCAATTCTTCTTGATTATTATTAATCAATATATTAAATCAATACTTTTAAAACTATAAAGCAATCGAATATTTTGAAAATTCAAATAATAGTATAAAAAATAGAGAAAATGCAGTTTTGACTGTTCGAAGGTTCTTCGATGCGTGTTTGAAAAAAGTCAAACGAGTTTAAATTGAATAAAAATGTGTTTCTTCCAATTCTTCTTGATTATTATTAATCAATATATTAAATCAATACTTTTAAAACTATAAAGCAATCGAATATTTTGAAAATTTAAAAAATAGTATAAAAAATAGAGAAAATGCAGTTTTGACTGTTTGAAGGTTCTTCGATGAGTGTTTGAAAAAAGTCAAACGAGTTTAAATTGAATAAAAATGTGTTTTTTCCAATTCTTCTTGATTATTATTAATCAATATATTAAATCAATACTTTTAAAACTATAAAGCAATCGAATATTTTGAAAATTTAAATAATAGTATAAGAAATAGAGAAAATGCAGTTTTGACTGTTCGAAGGTTCTTCGATGCGTGTTTGAAAAAAGTCAAACGAGTTTAAATTGAATAAAAATGTGTTTTTTCTAATTCTTCTTGATTATTATTAATCAATATATTAAATCAATACTTTTAAAACTATAAAGCAATCGAATATTTTGAAAATTCAAATAATAGTATAAAAAATAGAGAAAATGCAGTTTTGACTGTTCGAAGGTTCTTCGATGCGTGTTTAAAAAAAGTCAAACGAGTTTAAATTGAATAAAAATGTGTTTTTTCTAATTCTTCTTGATTATTATTAATCAATATATTAAATCAATACTTTTAAAACTATAAAGCAATCGAATATTTTGAAAATTCAAATAATAGTATAAAAAATATAGAAAATGCAGTTTTGACTGTTTGAAGGTTCTTCGATGCGTGTTTGAAAAAAATCAAACGAGTTTAAATTGAATAAAAATGTGTTTTTTCCAATTCTTCTTGATTATTATTAATCCATATATTAAATCAATACTTTTAAAACTATAAAGCAATCGAATATTTTGAAAATTCAAATAATATTATAAAAAATAGAGATAATGCAGTTTTGACTGTTCGAAGGTTCTTCGATGCGTGTTTGAAAAAAGTCAAACGAGTTTAAATTGAATAAAAATGTGTTTTTTCTAATTCTTCTTGATTATTATTAATCAATATATTAAATCAATACTTTTAAAACTATAAAGCAATCGAATATTTTGAAAATTTAAATTTGTAGAATAAAAAATAGAGAAAATGCAGTTTCGATTGTTTGAAGGTTCTTCGATGCATGATTGAAAAAAGTCAAACGAGTTTAAATTGAATAAAAATGTGTTTTTTCCAATTCTTCTTGATTATTATTAATCAATATATTAAATCAATACTTTTAAAACTATAAAGCAATCGAATATTTTGAAAATTCAAATAATAGTATAAAAAATAGAGAAAATGCAGTTTTGACTGTTCGAAGGTTCTTCGATGCGTGTTTGAAAAAAGTCAAACGAGTTTAAATTGAATAAAAATGTGTTTTTTCTAATTCTTCTTGATTATTATTAATCAATATATTAAATCAATACTTTTAAAACTATAAAGCAATCGAATATTTTCAAATTCAAATAATAGTATAAAAAATAGAGAAAATGCAGTTTTGACTGTTTGAAGGTTCTTCGATGCGTGTTTAAAAAAAGTCAAACGAGTTTAAATTGAATAAAAATGTGTTTTTTCTAATTCTTCTTGATTATTATTAATCAATATATTAAATCAATACTTTCAAAACTATAAAGCAATCGAATATTTTGAAAATTCAAATAATAGTATAAAAAATAGAGAAAATGCAGTTTTGACTGTTCGAAGGTTCTTCGATGAGTGTTTGAAAAAAGTCAAACGAGTTTAAATTGAATAAAAATGTGTTTTTTCCAATTCATCTTGATTATTATTAATCAATATATTAAATCAATACTTTTAAAACTATAAAGCAATCGAATATTTTAAAAATTCAAATAATAGTATAAAAAATAGAGAAAATGCAGTTTTGACTGTTCGAAGGTTCTTCGATGCGTGTTTGGAAAAAGTCAAACGAGTTTAAATTGAATAAAAATGTGTTTTTTCCAATTCTTCTTGATTAGTATTAATCAATATATTAAATCAATACTTTTAAAACAATAAAGCAATCGAATATTTTGAAAATTCAAATAATAGTATAAAAAATAGAGAAAATGCAGTTTTGACTGTTCGAAGGTTCTTTGATGAGTGTTTGAAAAAAGTCAAACGAGTTTAAATTGAATAAAAATGTGTTTTTTCCAATTCATCTTGATTATTATTAATCAATATATTAAATCAATACTTTTAAAACTATAAAGCAATCGAATATTTTGAAAATTCAAATAATAGTATAAAAAATATAGAAAATGCAGTTTTGACTGTTTGAAGGTTCTTCGATGCGTGTTTGAAAAAAATCAAACGAGTTTAAATTGAATAAAAATGTGTTTTTTCCAATTCCTCTTGATTATTATTAATCCATATATTAAATCAATACTTTTAAAACTATAAAGCAATCGAATATTTTGAAAATTCAAATAATATTATAAAAAATAGAGATAATGCAGTTTTGACTGTTCGAAGGTTCTTCGATGCGTGTTTGAAAAAAGTCAAACGAGTTTAAATTGAATAAAAATGTGTTTTTTCCAATTCTTCTTGATTATTATTAATCAATATATTAAATCAATACTTTTAAAACTATAAAGCAATCGAATATTTTGAAAATTCAAATAATAGTATAAAAAATAGAGAAAATGCAGTTTTGACTGTTTGAAGGTTCTTCGATGCGTGTTTGAAAAAAGTCAAATGAGTTTAAATTGAATAAAAATGTTTTTTTTTCAATTCTTCTTGATTATTATTAATCAATATATTAAATCAATACTTTTAAAACTATAAAGCAATCGAATATTTTGAAAATTCAAATAATAGTATAAAAAATAGAGAAAATGCAGTTTTGACTGTTTGAAGGTTCTTCGATGCGTGTTTAAAAAATGTCAAACGAGTTTAAATTGAATAAAAATGTGTTTTTCCCAATTCTTCTTTATTATTCTTAATAAAAATATTAAATCAATACTTTTAAAACTATAAAGCAATCGAATAATTTGTAAATTTAAATTTATAGGATAAAAAATAGAGAAAATGCAGTTTCGATTGTTTGAAGGTTCTTCGATGCGTGTTTGAAAAAAGTCAAACGAGTTTAAATTGAATAAAAATGTGTTTTTTCCAATTCTTCTTGATTATTATTAATCAATATATTAAATCAATACTTTTAAAACTATAAAGCAATCGAATATTTTGAAAATTTAAAAAATAGTATAAAAAATAGAGATAATGCAGTTTTGACTGTTTGAAGGTTCTTCGATGCGTGTTTGAAAAAAGTCAAACGAGTTTAAATTGAATAAAAATGTGTTTTTTCCAATTCTTCTTGATTATTATTAATCAAATATTAAATCAATACTTTTAAAACTATAAAGCAATTGAATATTTTGAAAATTCAAATAATAGTATAAAAAATAGAGAAAATGCAGTTTTGACTGTTTGAAGGTTCTTCAATGCGTGTTTGAAAAAAGTCCAACGAGTTTAAATTGAATAAAAATGTGTTTTTTCCAATTCTTCTTGATTATTATTAATCAATATATTAAATCAATACTTTTAAAACTATAAAGCAATCGAATATTTTGAAAATTTAAATAATAGTATAAGAAATAGAGAAAATGCAGTTTTGACTGTTTGAAGGTTCTTCGATGCGTGTTTAAAAAATGTCAAACGAGTTTAAATTGAATAAAAATGTGTTTTTCCCAATTCTTCTTTATTATTCTTAATAAAAATATTAAATCAATACTTTTAAAACTATAAAGCAATCGAATAATTTGTAAATTTAAATTTATAGGATAAAAAATAGAGAAAATGCAGTTTCGATTGTTTGAAGGTTCTTCGATGCGTGTTTGAAAAAAGTCAAACGAGTTTAAATTGAATAAAAATGTGTTTTTTCTAATTCTTCTTGATTATTATTAATCAATATATTAAATCAATACTTTTAAAACTATAAAGCAATCGAATATTTTGAAAATTTAAAAAATAGTATAAAAAATAGAGAAAATGCAGTTTTGACTGTTTGAAGGTTCTTCGATGAGTGTTTGAAAAAAGTCAAACGAGTTTAAATTGAATAAAAATGTGTTTTTTCCAATTCTTCTTGATTATTATTAATCAAATATTAAATCAATACTTTTAAAACTATAAAGCAATTGAATATTTTGAAAATTCAAATAATAGTATAAAAAATAGAGAAAATGCAGTTTTGACTGTTTGAAGGTTCTTCGATGCGTCTTTGAAAAAAGTCCAACGAGTTTAAATTGAATAAAAATGTGTTTTTTCCAATTCTTCTTGATTATTATTAATCAATATATTAAATCAATACTTTTAAAACTATAAAGCAATCGAATATTTTGAAAATTTAAATAATAGTATAAGAAATAGAGAAAATGCAGTTTTGACTGTTCGAAGGTTCTTCGATGCGTGTTTGAAAAAAGTCAAACGAGTTTAAATTGAATAAAAATGTGTTTTTTCTAATTCTTCTTGATTATTATTAATCAATATATTAAATCAATACTTTTAAAACTATAAAGCAATCGAATATTTTGAAAATTCAAATAATAGTATAAAAAATAGAGAAAATGCAGTTTTGACTGTTCGAAGGTTCTTCGATGCGTGTTTAAAAAAAGTCAAACGAGTTTAAATTGAATAAAAATGTGTTTTTTCTAATTCTTCTTGATTATTATTAATCAATATATTAAATCAATACTTTTAAAACTATAAAGCAATCGAATATTTTGAAAATTCAAATAATAGTATAAAAAATATAGAAAATGCAGTTTTGACTGTTTGAAGGTTCTTCGATGCGTGTTTGAAAAAAATCAAACGAGTTTAAATTGAATAAAAATGTGTTTTTTCCAATTCTTCTTGATTATTATTAATCCATATATTAAATCAATACTTTTAAAACTATAAAGCAATCGAATATTTTGAAAATTCAAATAATATTATAAAAAATAGAGATAATGCAGTTTTGACTGTTCGAAGGTTCTTCGATGCGTGTTTGAAAAAAGTCAAACGAGTTTAAATTGAATAAAAATGTGTTTTTTCTAATTCTTCTTGATTATTATTAATCAATATATTAAATCAATACTTTTAAAACTATAAAGCAATCGAATATTTTGAAAATTCAAATAATAGTATAAAAAATAGAGAAAATGCAGTTTTGACTGTTTTCGAAGGTTCTTCGATGAGTGTTTGAAAAAAGTCAAACGAGTTTAAATTGAATAAAAATGTGTTTTTTCCAATTCATCTTGATTATTATTAATCAATATATTAAATCAATACTTTTAAAACTATAAAGCAATCGAATATTTTGAAAATTCAAATAATAGTATAAAAAATAGAGAAAATGCAGTTTTGACTGTTCGAAGGTTCTTCGATGCGTGTTTGAAAAAAGTCAAACGAGTTTAAATTGAATAAAAATGTTTTTTTTCCAATTCTTCTTGATTATTATTAATAAATAAATTAAATCAATACTTTTAAAACTATAACGCAATCGAATATTTTGAAAATTCAAATAATAGTATAAAAAATAGAGAAAATGCAGTTTTGACTGTTCGAAGGTTCTTCGATGCGTGTTTGAAAAAAGTCAAACGAGTTTAAATTGAATAAAAATGTGTTTTTTCTAATTCTTCTTGATTATTATTAATCAATATATTAAATCAATACTTTTAAAACTATAAAGCAATCGAATATTTTGAAAATTCAAATAATAGTATAAAAAATAGAGAAAATGCAGTTTTGACTGTTCGAAGGTTCTTCGATGCGTGTTTGAAAAAAGTCAAACGAGTTTAAATTGAATAAAAATGAGTTTTTTCCTATTCATCTTGATTATTATTAATCAATATATTAAATCAATACTTTTAAAACTATAAAGCAATCGAATATTTTGAAAATTCAAATAATAGTATAAAAAATAGATAAAATGCAGTTTTGACTGTTCGAAGGTTCTTCGATGCGTGTTTGAAAAAAGTCAAACGAGTTTAAATTGAATAAAAATGTGTTTTTTCCAATTCATCTTGGTTATTATTAATCAATATATTAAATCAATACTTTTAAAACTATGAAGCAATCGAATATTTTGAAAATTCAAATAATAGTATAAAAAATAGAGAAAATGCAGTTTTGACTGTTTGAAGGTTCTTCGATGTGTGTTTGAAAACGGTCAAACGAGTTTAAATTGAATAAAAATGTGTTTTTTCCAATTCTTCTTTATTATTCTTAATAAAAATATTAAATCAATACTTTTAAAACTATAAAGCAATCGAATAATTTGAAAATTCAAATAATAGTATAAAAAATAGAGAAAATGCAGTTTTGACTGTTCGAAGGTTCTTCGATGAGTGTTTGAAAAAAGTCAAACGAGTTTAAATTGAATAAAAATGTGTTTTTTCCAATTCATCTTGATTATTATTAATCAATATATTAAATCAATACTTTTAAAACTATAAAGCAATCGAATATTTTAAAAATTCAAATAATAGTATAAAAAATAGAGAAAATGCAGTTTTGACTGTTTGAAGGTTCTTCGATGCGTGTTTAAAAAATGTCAAAAGAGTTTAAATTGAATAAAAATGTGTTTTTTCCAATTCTTCTTTATTATTCTTAATAAAAATATTAAATCAATACTTTTAAAACTATAAAGCAATTGAATAATTTGTAAATTTAAATAATAGGATAAAAAATAGAGAAAATGCAGTTTTGATTGTTTGAAGGTTCTTCGATGCGTGTTTGAAAAAAGTCAAATGAGTTTAAATTGAATAAAAATGTGTTTTTTCCAAATCTTCTTTATTATTCTTAATAAAAATATTAAATCAATACTTTTAAAACTATAAAGCAATCGAATAATTTGAAAATTTAAATTTGTAGGATAAAAAATAGATAAAATGCAGTTTTGACTGTTCGAAGGTTCTTTGATGCGTGTTTGAAAAAAGTCAAACGAGTTTAAATTGAATAAAAATGTGTTTTTTCCAATTCATCTTGGTTATTATTAATCAATATATTAAATCAATACTTTTAAAACTATGAAGCAATCGAATATTTTGAAAATTCAAATAATAGTATAAAAAATAGAGAAAATGCAGTTTTGACTGTTTGAAGGTTCTTCGATGCGTGTTTGAAAAAAGTCCAACGAGTTTAAATTGAATAAAAATGTGTTTTTTCCAATTCTTCTTGATTATTATTAATTAATATATTAAATCAATACTTTTAAAACAATAAAGCAATCGAATATTTTGAAAATTCAAATAATAGTATAAAAAATAGAGATAATGCAGTTTTGACTGATCAAAGGTTTTTTGATGCGTGTTTGAAAAAAGTCAAACGAGTTTAAATTGAATAAAAATGTGTTTTTTCTAATTCTTCTTGATTATTATTAATCAATATATTAAATCAATACTTTTAAAACTATAAAGCAATCGAATATTTTGAAAATTCAAATAATAGTATAAAAAATAGAGAAAATGCAGTTTCGATTGTTTGAAGGTTCTTCGATGCGTGTTTGAAAAAAGTCAAACGAGTTTAAATTGAATAAAAATGTGTTTTTTCCAATTCTTCTTGATTATTATTAATCAATATATTAAATCAATACTTTTAAAACTATAAAGCAATCGAATATTTTGAAAATTCAAATAATAGTATAAAAAATAGAGAAAATGCAGTTTTGACTGTTCGAAGGTTCTTCGATGCGTGTTTGAAAAAAGTCAAACGAGTTTAAATTGAATAAAAATGTGTTTTTCCCAATTCTTCTTTATTATTCTTAATAAAAATATTAAATCAATACTTTTAAAACTATAAAGCAATCGAATAATTTGTAAATTTAAATTTATAGGATAAAAAATAGAGAAAATGCAGTTTCGATTGTTTGAAGGTTCTTCGATGCGTGTTTGAAAAAAGTCAAACGAGTTTAAATTGAATAAAAATGTGTTTTTTCCAATTCTTCTTGATTATTATTAATCAATATATTAAATCAATACTTTTAAAACTATAAAGCAGTCGAATATTTTGAAAATTTAAAAAATAGTATAAAAAATAGAGATAATGCAGTTTTGACTGTTCGAAGGTTTCTACGATGCGTGTTTGAAAAAAGTCAAACGAGTTTAAATTGAATAAAAATGTGTTTTTTTTAATTCTTCTTGATTATTATTAATCAATATATTAAATCAATACTTTTAAAACTATAAAGCAATCGAATATTTTGAAAATTCAAATAATAGTATAAAAAATAGAGAAAATGCAGTTTTGACTGTTCGAAGGTTCTTCGATGCGTGTTTGAAAAAAGTCAAACGAGTTTAAATTGAATAAAAATGTGTTTTTTCCAATTCTTCTTGATTATTATTAATCAATATATTAAATCAATACTTTTAAAACTATAAAGCAATCGAATATTTTGAAAATTCAAATAATAGTATAAAAAATAGAGAAAATGCAGTTTTGACTGTTTGAAGGTTCTTCGATGCGTGTTTGAAAAAAGTCAAATGAGTTTAAATTGAATAAAAATGTTTTTTTTTTCAATTCTTCTTGATTATTATTAATCAATATATTAAATCAATACTTTTAAAACTATAAAGCAATCGAATATTTTGAAAATTCAAATAATAGTATAAAAAATAGAGAAAATGCAGTTTTGACTGTTTGAAGGTTCTTCGATGCGTGTTTAAAAAATGTCAAACGAGTTTAAATTGAATAAAAATGTGTTTTTCCCAATTCTTCTTTATTATTCTTAATAAAAATATTAAATCAATACTTTTAAAACTATAAAGCAATCGAATAATTTGTAAATTTAAATTTATAGGATAAAAAATAGAGAAAATGCAGTTTCGATTGTTTGAAGGTTCTTCGATGCGTGTTTGAAAAAAGTCAAACGAGTTTAAATTGAATAAAAATGTGTTTTTTCCAATTCTTCTTGATTATTATTAATCAATATATTAAATCAATACTTTTAAAACTATAAAGCAATCGAATATTTTGAAAATTTAAAAAATAGTATAAAAAATAGAGATAATGCAGTTTTGACTGTTGGAAGGTTTCTACGATGCGTGTTTGAAAAAAGTCAAACGAGTTTAAATTGAATAAAAATGTGTTTTTTCTAATTCTTCTTGATTATTATTAATCAATATATTAAATCAATACTTTTAAAACTATAAAGCAATCGAATATTTTGAAAATTCAAATAATAGTATAAAAAATAGAGAAAATGCAGTTTTGACTGTTCGAAGGTTCTTCGATGCGTGTTTGAAAAAAGTCAAACGAGTTTAAATTGAATAAAAATGTGTTTTTTCCAATTCTTCTTGATTATTATTAATCCATATATTAAATCAATACTTTTAAAACTATAAAGCAATCGAATATTTTGAAAATTCAAATAATATTATAAAAAATAGAGAAAATGCAGTTTTGACTGTTTGAAGGTTCTTCGATGCGTGTTTGAAAAAATTCAAACGAGTTTAAATTGAATAAAAATGTGTTTTTTCTAATTCTTCTTGATTATTATTAATCAATATATTAAATCAATACTTTTAAAAGTATAAAGCAATCGAATAATTTGAAAATTTAAATTTGTAGGATAAAAAATAGAGATAATGCAGTTTTGACTGTTCGAAGGTTCTTCAATGCGTGTTTGAAAAAAGTCAAACGAGTTTAAATTGAATAAAAATGTGTTTTTTCTAATTCTTCTTGATTATTATTAATCAATATATTAAATCAATACTTTTAAAACTATAAAGCAATCGAATATTTTGAAAATTCAAATAATAGTATAAAAAATAGAGAAAATGCAGTTTTGACTGTTCGAAGGTTCTTCGATGCGTGTTTGAAAAAAGTCAAACGAGTTTAAATTGAATAAAAATGTGTTTTTTCTAATTCTTCTTGATTATTATTAATCAATATATTAAATCAATACTTTCAAAACTATAAAGCAATCGAATATTTTGAAAATTCAAATAATAGTATAAAAAATAGAGAAAATGCAGTTTTGACTGTTCGAAGGTTCTTCGATGAGTGTTTGAAAAAAGTCAAACGAGTTTAAATTGAATAAAAATGTGTTTTTTCCAATTCATCTTGATTATTATTAATCAATATATTAAATCAATACTTTTAAAACTATAAAGCAATCGAATATTTTAAAAATTCAAATAATAGTATAAAAAATAGAGAAAATGCAGTTTTGACTGTTCGAAGGTTCTTCGATGCGTGTTTGAAAAAAGTCAAACGAGTTTAAATTGAATAAAAATGTGTTTTTTCTAATTCTTCTTGATTATTATTAATCAATATATTAAATCAATACTTTCAAAACTATAAAGCAATCGAATATTTTGAAAATTCAAATAATAGTATAAAAAATAGAGAAAATGCAGTTTTGACTGTTTTCGAAGGTTCTTCGATGAGTGTTTGAAAAAAGTCAAACGAGTTTAAATTGAATAAAAATGTGTTTTTTCCAATTCTTCTTGATTATTATTAATCAATATATTAAATCAATACTTTTAAAACTATAAAGCAATCGAATATTTTGAAAATTCAAATAATAGTATAAAAAATAGAGAAAATGCAGTTTTGACTGTTCGAAGGTTCTTCGATGCGTGTTTGAAAAAAGTCAAACGAGTTTAAATTGAAGAAAAATGTGTTTTTTCCAATTCTTCTTGATTATTATTAATCAATATATTAAATCAATACTTTTAAAACTATAAAGCAATCGAATATTTTGAAAATTCAAATAATAGTATAAAAAATAGAGAAAATGCAGTTTTGACTGTTCGAAGGTTCTTCGATGCGTGTTTGAAAAAAGTCAAACGAGTTTAAATTGAATAAAAATGTGTTTTTTCTAATTCTTCTTGATTATTATTAATCAATATATTAAATCAATACTTTCAAAACTATAAAGCAATCGAATATTTTGAAAATTCAATTAATAGTATAAAAAATAGAGAAAATGCAGTTTTGACTGTTCGAAGGTTCTTCGATGCGTGTTTGAAAAAAGTCAAACGAGTTTAAATTGAATAAAAATGAGTTTTTTCCTATTCATCTTGATTATTATTAATCAATATATTAAATCAATACTTTTAAAACTATAAAGCAATCGAATATTTTGAAAATTCAAATAATAGTATAAAAAATAGATAAAATGCAGTTTTGACTGTTCGAAGGTTCTTCGATGCGTGTTTGAAAAAAGTCAAACGAGTTTAAATTGAATAAAAATGTGTTTTTTCCAATTCTACTTGATTATTATTAATCAATATATTAAATCAATAATTTTAAAACTATAAAGCAATCGAATATTTTGAAAATTCAAATAATAGTATAAAAAATAGAGAAAATGCAGTTTTGACTGTTCGAAGGTTCTTCGATGAGTGTTTGAAAAAAGTCAAACGAGTTTAAATTGAATAAAAATGTGTTTTTTCCAATTCATCTTGATTATTATTAATCAATATATTAAATCAATACTTTTAAAACTATAAAGCAATCGAATATTTTAAAAATTCAAATAATAGTATAAAAAATAGAGAAAATGCAGTTTTGACTGTTTGAAGGTTCTTCGATGCGTGTTTGAAAAAAGTCAAACGAGTTTAAATTGAATAAAAATGTGTTTTTTCCAATTCTTCTTTATTATTATTAATAAAAATATTAAATCAATACTTTTAAAACTGTAAAGCAATCGAATAATTTGAAAATTCAAATAATAGTATAAAAAATAGAGAAAATGCAGTTTTGACTGTTTGAAGGTTCTTCGATGCGTGTTTGAAAAAAGTCAAACGAGTTTAAATTGAATAAAAATGTGTTTTTTCCAATTCTTCTTTATTATTCTTAATAAAAATATTAAATCAATACTTTTAAAACTATAAAGCAATCGAATAATTTGAAAATTTAAATTTGTAGGATAAAAAATAGAGAAAATGCAGTTTTGACTGTTCGAAGGTTCTTCGATGCGTGTTTGAAAAAAGTCAAACGAGTTTAAATTGAATAAAAATGTGTTTTTTCCAATTCTTCTTGATTATTATTAATCAATATATTAAATCAATACTTTTAAAACTATAAAGCAATCGAATATTTTGAAAATTCAAATAATAGTATAATAAATAGAGAAAATGCAGTTTTGACTGTTCAAAGGTTCTTCGATGCGTGTTTGAAAAAAGTCAAACGAGTTTAAATTGAATAAAAATGTGTTTTTTCCAATTCTTCTTTATTATTCTTAATAAAAATATTAAATCAATACTTTTAAACCTATAAAGCAATCGAATATTTTGAAAATTCAAATAATAGTATAATAAATAGAGAAAATGCAGTTTTGACTGTTCAAAGGTTCTTCGATGCGTGTTTGAAAAAAGTCAAACGAGTTTAAATTGAATAAAAATGTGTTTTTTCCAATTCTTCTTTATTATTCTTAATAAAAATATTAAATCAATACTTTTAAACCTATAAAGCAATCGAATAATTTGAAAATTTAAATTTGTAGGATAAAAAATAGAGAAAATGCAGTTTTGACTGTTCGAAGGTTCTTCGATGCGTGTTTGAAAAAAGTCAAACGAGTTTAAATTGAATAAAAATGTGTTTTTTTTCTTCTTCTTTATTATTATTAATCAATATATTAAATCAATACTTTTAAAACTATAAAGCAATCGAATAATTTGAAAATTTAAATTTATAGTAAAAAAAATAGAGAAAATGCAGTTTTTACTGTTTTAAGGTTCTTCGATGCGTGTTTGAAAAAAGTCAAACGAGTTTAAATTGAATAAAAATGTGTTTTTTCCTATTCTTCTTTATTATTCTTAATAAAAATATTAAATCAATACTTTTAAAACTATAAAGCAATCGAATAATTTGAAAATTCAAATAATAGTATAAAAAATAGAGAAAATGCAGTTTTGACTGTTCGAAGGTTCTTCGATGAGTGTTTGAAAAAAGTCAAACGAGTTTAAATTGAATAAAAATGTGTTTTTTACAATTCTTCTTGATTATTATTAATCCATATATTAAATCAATACTTTTAAAACTATAAAGCAATCGAATATTTTGAAAATTCAAATAATAGTATAAAAAATAGAGAAAATGCAGTTTTGACTGTTTGAAGGTTCTTCGATGCGTGTTTGAAAAAAGTCAAACGAGTTTAAATTGAATAAAAATGTGTTTTTTCCAATTCTTCTTGATTATTATTAATCAATATATTAAATCAATACTTTTAAAACTATAAAGCAATCGAATATTTTGAAAATTCAAATAATAGTATAAAAAATAGAGAAAATGCAGTTTTGACTGTTCGAAGGTTCTTCGATGCGTGTTTGAAAAAAGTCAAACGAGTTTAAATTGAATAAAAATGTGTTTTTTCCAATTCTTCTTGATTATTATTAATCAATATATTAAATCAATACTTTTAAAACTATAAAGCAATCGAATATTTTGAAAATTCAAATAATAGTATAAAAAATAGAGAAAATGCAGTTTTGACTGTTCGAAGGTTCTTCGATGCGTGTTTGAAAAAAGTCAAACGAGTTTAAATTGAATAAAATTGTGTTTTTTCCAATTCTTCTTGATTATTATTAATCAATATATTAAATCAATACTTTTAAAACTATAAAGCAATCGAATATTTTGAAAATTCAAATAATAGTATAAAAAATAGAGAAAATGCAGTTTTGACTGTTCGAAGGTTCTTCGATGCGTGTTTGAAAAAAGTCAAACGAGTTTAAATTGAATAAAAATGTGTTTTTTCTAATTCTTCTTGATTATTATTAATCAATATATTAAATCAATACTTTTAAAACTATAAAGCAATCGAATATTTTGAAAATTCAAATAATAGTATAAAAAATAGAGAAAATGCAGTTTTGACTGTTCGAAGGTTCTTCGATGCGTGTTTGAAAAAAGTCAAACGAGTTTAAATTGAATAAAAATGAGTTTTTTCCTATTCTTCTTGATTATTATTAATCAATATATTAAATCAATACTTTTAAAACTATAAAGCAATCGAATATTTTGAAAATTCAAATAATAGTATAAAAAATAGAGAAAATGCAGTTTTGACTGTTTGAAGGTTCTTCGATGCGTGTTTGAAAAAAGTCAAACGAGTTTAAATTGAATAAAAATGTGTTTTTTCCAATTCTACTTGATTATTATTAATCAATATATTAAATCAATACTTTTAAAACTATAAAGCAATCGAATATTTTGAAAATTCAAATAATAGTATAAAAAATAGAGAAAATGCAGTTTTGACTGTTGGAAGGTTCTTCGATGCGTGTTTGAAAAAAGTCAAACGAGTTTAAATTGAATAAAAATGTGTTTTTTCTAATTCTTCTTGATTATTATTAATCAATATATTAAATCAATACTTTTAAAACTATAAAGCAATCGAATATTTTGAAAATTCAAATAATAGTATAAAAAATAGAGAAAATGCAGTTTTGACTGTTTGAAGGTTCTTCGATGCGTGTTTGAAAAAAGTCAAACGAGTTTAAATTAAATAAAAATGTGTTTTATCTAATTCTTCTTTATTATTCTTAATAAATATATTAAATCAATACTTTTAAAACTATAAAGCAATCGAATAATTTGAAAATTCAAATAATAGTATAAAAAATAGAGAAAATGCAGTTTTGACTGTTCGAAGGTTCTTCGATGAGTGTTTGAAAAATGTCAAACGAGTTTAAATTGAATAAAAATGTGTTTTTTCCAATTCATCTTGATTATTATTAATCAATATATTAAATCAATACTTTTAAAACTATAAAGCAATCGAATATTTTGAAAATTTCAAATAATAGTATAAAAAATAGAGAAAATGCAGTTTTGACTGATTGAATGTTCTTCGATGCGTTTTTGAAAAAAGTCAAAAGAGTTTAAATTGAATAAAAATGTGTTTCTTCCAATTCTTCTTGATTATTATTAATCAATATATTAAATCAATACTTTTAAAACTATAAAGCAATCGAATATTTTGAAAATTCAAATAATAGTATAAAAAATAGAGAAAATGCAGTTTTGACTGTTTGAAGGTTCTTCGATGCGTGTTTGAAAAAAGTCAAACGAGTTTAAATTGAATAAAAATGTGTTTTTTTTAATTCTTCTTGATTATTATTAATCAATATATTAAATCAATACTTTTAAAACTATAAAGCAATCAAATATTTTGAAAATTCAAATAATAGTATAAAAAATAGAGAAAATGCAGTTTTGACTGTTCGAAGGTTCTTCGATGCGTGTTTGAAAAAAGTCAAACGAGTTTAAATTGAATAAAAATGTGTTTTTTCCAATTCTTCTTGATTATTATTAATCAATATATTAAATCAATACTTTTAAAACTATAAAGCAATCGAATATTTTGAAAATTCAAATAATAGTATAAAAAACAGAGATAATGCAGTTTTGACTGTTCGAAGGTTCTTCGATGCGTGTTTGAAAAAAGTCAAACGAGTTTAAATTGAATAAAATTGTGTTTTTTCCAATTCTTCTTTATTATTCTTAATAAAAATATTAAATCAATACTTTTAAACCTATAAAGCAATCGAATAATTTGAAAATTCAAATAATAGTATAATAAATAGAGAAAATGCAGTTTCGATTGTTTGAAGGTTCTTCGATGCGTGTTTGAAAAAAGTCAAACGAGTTTAAATTGAATAAAAATGTGTTTTTTCCAATTCTTCTTGATTATTATTAATCAATATATTAAATCAATACTTTTAAAACTATAAAGCAATCGAATATTTTGAAAATTCAAATAATAGTATAAAAAATAGAGAAAATGCAGTTTTGACTGTTAGAAGGTTCTTCGATGCGTGTTTGAAAAAAGTCAAACGAGTTTAAATTGAATAAAAATGTGTTTTTTAAAATTATTCTTGATTATTATTAATCAATATATTAAATCAATACTTTTAAAACTATAAAGCAATCGAATATTTTGAAAATTCAAATAATAGTATAAAAAATAGAGAAAATGCAGTTTTGACTGTTCGAAGGTTCTTCGATGCGTGTTTGAAAAAAGTCAAACGAGTTTAAATTGAATAAAAATGTGTTTTTTCCAATTCTTCTTGATTATTATTAATCAATATATTAAATCAATACTTTTAAAACTATAAAGCAATCGAATATTTTGAAAATTCAAATAATAGTATAAAAAATAGAGAAAATGCAGTTTTGACTGTTTGAAGGTTCTTCGATGCGTGTTTGAAAAAAGTCAAACGAGTTTAAATTGAATAAAAATGTGTTTTTTCTAATTCTTCTTGATTATTATTAATCAATATATTAAATCAATACTTTTAAAACTATAAAGCAATCGAATATTTTGAAAATTCAAATAATAGTATAAAAAATAGAGAAAATGCAGTTTTGACTGTTCGAAGGTTCTTCGATGCGTGTTTGAAAAAAGTCAAACGAGTTTAAATTGAATAAAAATGTGTTTTTTCCAATTCTTCTTGATTATTATTAATCAATATATTAAATCAATACTTTTAAAACTATAAAGCAATCGAATATTTTGAAAATTCAAATAATAGTATAAAAAATAGAGAAAATGCAGTTTTGACTGTTCGAAGGTTCTTCGATGCGTGTTTGAAAAAAGTCAAACGAGTTTAAATTGAATAAAAATGTGTTTTTTCCAATTCTTCTTGATTATTATTAATCAATATATTAAATCAATACTTTTAAAACTATAAAGCAATCGAATATTTTGAAAATTCAAATAATAGTAAAAAAAATAGAGAAAATGCAGTTCTGACTGTTTGAAGGTTCTTCGATGCGTGTTTGAAAAAAGTCAAAAGAGTTTAAATTGAATGAAAATGTGTTTTTTCCAATTCTTCTTTATTATTCTTAATAAAAATATTAAATCAATACTTGTAAACCTATAAAGCAATCGAATAATTTGAAAATTAGAATAATAGTATAAAAAATAGAGAAAATGCAGTTTTGACTGTTTGAAGGTTCTTCGATGAGTGTTTGAAAAATGTCAAACGAGTTTAAATTGAATAAAAATGTGTTTTTTCCAATTCTTCTTGATTATTATTAATCAATATATTAAATCAATACTTTTAAAACTATAAAGCAATCGAATATTTTGAAAATTCAAATAATAGTATAAAAAATAGAGAAAATGCAGTTTTGACTGTTTGAAGGTTCTTCGATGCGTGTTTGAAAAAAGTCAAACGAGTTTAAATTGAATAAAAATGTGTTTATTCCAATTCTTCTTGATTATTATTAATCAATATATTAAATCAATACTTTTAAAACTATAAAGCAATCGAATATTTTGAAAATTCAAATAATAGTATAAAAAATAGAGAAAATGCAGTTTTGATTGTTTGAAGGTTCTTCGATGCGTGTTTGAAAAAAGTCAAACGAGTTTAAATTGAATAAAAATGTGTTTTTTCCAATTCTTCTTGATTATTATTAATCAATATATTAAATCAATACTTTTAAAACTATAAATCAATCGAATATTTTGAAAATTTAAATAATAGTATAAAAAATAGAGAAAATGCAGTTTTGACTGTTAGAAGGTTCTTCGATGCGTGTTTGAAAAAAGTCAAACGAGTTTAAATTGAATAAAAATGTGTTTTTTCATATTCATCTTGATTATTATTAATCAATATATTAAATCAATACTTTTAAAACTATAAAGCAATAGAATATTTTGAAAATTCAAATAATAGTATAAAAAATAGAGAAAATGCAGTTTTGACTGTTTGAAGGTTCTTCGATGTGTGTTTGAAAACGGTCAAACGAGTTTAAATTGAATAAAAATGTGTTTTTTCCAATTCTACTTGATTATTATTTATCAAATATTAAATCAATACTTTTAAAACTATAAAGCAATCGAATATTTTGAAAATTCAAATAATAGTATAAAAAATAGAGAAAATGCAGTTTTGACTGTTCAAAGGTTCTTCGATGCGTGTTTGAAAAAAGTCCAACGAGATTAAATTGAATAAAAATGTGTTTTTTCTAATTCTTCTTGATTATTATTAATCAATATATTAAATCAATACTTTTAAAACTGTAAAGCAATCGAATAATTTGAAAATTCAAATAATAGTATAAAAAATAGAGAAAATGCATTTTTCACTGTTCGAAGGTTCTTCGATGCGTGTTTGGAAAAAGTCAAACTAGTTTAAATTGAATAAAAATTTGTTTTTTACAATTCTTCTTGATTATTATTAATCAATATATTAAATCAATTCTTTTAAAACTATAAAGCAATCGAATATTTTGAAAATTCAAATAATAGTATAAAAAATAGAGTAAATGCAGTTTTGACTGTTCGAAGGTTCTTCGATGCGTGTTTGAAAAAAGTCAAACGAGTTTAAATTGAATAAAAATGTGTTTTTTCCAATTCTTCTTGATTATTCTTAATCAAAATATTAAATCAATACTTTTAAAACTATAAAGCAATCGAATAATTTGAAAATTTAAATAATAGTATAAAAAATAGAGAAAATGCAGTTTCGATTGTTTGAAGGTTCTTCGATGCGTGTTTGAAAAAAGTCAAACGAGTTTAAATTGAATAAAAATGTGTTTTTTCCAATTCTTCTTGATTATTATTAATCAATATATTAAATCAATACTTTTAAAACTATAAAGCAATCGAATATTTTGAAAATTTAAATAATAGTATAAAAAATAGAGAAAATGCAGTTTTGACTGTTTGAAGGTTCTTCGATGCGTGTTTGAAAAAAGTCAAACGAGATTAAATTGAATAAAAATGAGAATTATCTAATTCTACATGATTATTATTAATAAATATATTAAATCAATACATTAAAAACTATAAATAAATTGAAAATATTGAAAATTAAAATAATAGTATAAAAAACAGAGATAATGCAGTTTTGACTGTTCGAAGGTTCTTCGATGCGTGTTTGAAAAAAGTCAAACGAGTTTAAATTGAATAAAAATGTGTTTCTTCCAATTCTTCTTGATTATTATTAATCAATATATTAAATCAATACTTTTAAAACTATAAAGCAATCGAATATTTTGAAAATTCAAATAATAGTATAAAAAATAGAGAAAATGCAGTTTTGACTGTTCGAAGGTTCTTCGATGCGTGTTTGAAAAAAGTCAAACGAGTTTAAATTGAATAAAAATGTGTTTTTTCCAAATCTTCTTGATTATTATTAATCAATATATTAAATCAATACTTTTAAAACTATAAAGCAATCGAATATTTTGAAAATTCAAATAATAGTATAAAAAATAGAGAAAATGCAGTTTTGACTGTTCGAAGGTTCTTCGATGCGTGTTTGAAAAAAGTCAAACGAGTTTAAATTGAATAAAAATGTGTTTTTTCAAATTCTTCTTTATTACTCTTAATAAAACTATTAAATCAAAACTTTTAAAACTATAACGCAATCGATTAATTTTTAAATTTAAATTTGTAGTATAAAAAATAGAGAAAATGCAGTTTCGATTGTTTGAAGGTTCTTCGATGCGTGTTTGAAAAAAGTCAAACGAGTTTAAATTGAATAAAAATGTGTTTTTTCCAATTCTTCTTGATTATTATTAATCAATATATTAAATCAATACTTTTAAAACTATAAAGCAATCGAATATTTTGAAAATTCAAATAATAGTATAAAAAATAGAGAAAATGCAGTTTTGACTGTTTGAAGGTTCTTCGATGCGTGTTTGAAAAAAGTCAAACGAGTTTAAATTGAATAAAAATGTGTTTTTTCCAATTCTTCTTTATTATTCTTAATAAAAATATTAAATAAATACTTTTAAAACTATAAAGCAATCGAATAATTTGAAAATTTAAATTTATAGGATAAAAAATAGAGAAAATGCAGTTTTGACTGTTTGAAGGTTCTTCGATGCGTGTTTGAAAAAAGTCAAACGAGTTTAAATTGAATAAAAATGTGTTTTTTCCAATTCTTCTTGATTATTATTA
Source organism: Leptopilina myrica (nomen nudum) (assembly GCA_032872475.1). NCBI lineage: Eukaryota > Metazoa > Arthropoda > Insecta > Hymenoptera > Figitidae > Leptopilina > Leptopilina myrica (nomen nudum). Next base: position 39,544,616 of record CM065459.1, on the reverse strand, counting down.
ATCAATATATTAAATCAATACTTTTAAAACTATAAATCAATCGAATATTTTGAAAATTTAAATAATAATATAAAAAATAGAGAAAATGCAGTTTTGACTCTTCTCACGTTCTTCAATGCGTGTTTGAAAAAAGTCAAACGAGTTTAAATTGAATAAAAATGTGTATTTTCTAATTCTTCTTGATTATTATTAATCAATAGATGAAATCAATACTTTTAAAACTATAAAGCAATCGAATATTTTGAAAATTCAAATAATAGTATAAAAAATAGAGAAAATGCAGTTTTGACTGTTCGAAGGTTCTTCGATGCGTGTTTGAAAAAAGTCAAACGAGTTTAAATTGAATAAAAATGTGTTTTTTCCAATTCTTCTTGATTATTATTAATCCATATATTAAATCAATACTTTTAAAACTATAAAGCAATCGAATATTTTGAAAATTCAAATAATATTATAAAAAATAGAGAAAATGCAGTTTTGACTGTTTGAAGGTTCTTCGATGCGTGTTTGAAAAAATTCAAACGAGTTTAAATTGAATAAAAATGTGTTTTTTCTAATTCTTCCATGATTATTATTAATCAATATATTAAATCAATACTTTTAAAACTATAAAGCAATCGAATAATTTGAAAATTTAAATTTGTAGGATAAAAAATATAGATAATGCAGTTTTGACTGTTCGAAGGTTCTTCGATGCGTGTTTGAAAAAAGTCAAACGAGTTTAAATTGAATAAAAATGTGTTTTTTCGAATTCTTCTTGATTATTATTAATCAATATATTAAATCAATACTTCTAAAACCATAACCCAATCGAATATTTTGAAAATTCAAAAAATAGTATAAAAAATAGATAAAATGCAGTTTTGACTGTTCGAAGGTACTTCGATGCGTGTTTGAAAAAAGTCAAACGAGTTTAAATTGAATAAAAATGTGTTTTTTCTAATTCTTCTTGATTATTATTAATCAATATATTAAATCAATACTTTCAAAACTATAAAGCAATCGAATATTTTGAAAATTCAAATAATAGTATAAAAAATAGAGAAAATGCAGTTTTGACTGTTCGAAGGTTCTTCGATGAGTGTTTGAAAAAAGTCAAACGAGTTTAAATTGAATAAAAATGGGTTTTTTCCAATTCATCTTGATTATTATTAATCAATATATTAAATCAATACTTTTAAAACTATAAAGCAATCGAATATTTTAAAAATTCAAATAATAGTATAAAAAATAGAGAAAATGCAGTTTTGACTGTTCGAAGGTTCTTCGATGCGTGTTTGAAAAAAGTCAAACGAGTTTAAATTGAATAAAAATGTGTTTTTTCTAATTCTTCTTGATTATTATTAATCAATATATTAAATCAATACTTTCAAAACTATAAAGCAATCGAATATTTTGAAAATTCAAATAATAGTATAAAAAATAGAGAAAATGCAGTTTTGACTGTTTTCGAAGGTTCTTCGATGAGTGTTTGAAAAAAGTCAAACGAGTTTAAATTGAATAAAAATGTGTTTTTTCCAATTCATCTTGATTATTATTAATCAATATATTAAATCAATACTTTTAAAACTATAAAGCAATCGAATATTTTAAAAATTCAAATAATAGTATAAAAAATAGAGAAAATGCAGTTTTGACTGTTCGAAGGTTCTTCGATGCGTGTTTGAAAAAAGTCAAACGAGTTTAAATTGAATAAAAATGTGTTTTTTCCAATTCTTCTTGATTATTATTAATCAATATATTAAATCAATACTTTTAAAACTATAAAGCAATCGAATATTTTGAAAATTCAAATAATAGTATTAAAAATAGAGAAAATGCAGTTTTGACTGTTCGAAGGTTCTTCGATGCGTGTTTGAAAAAAGTCAAACGAGTTTAAATTGAATAAAAATGTGTTTTTTCTAATTCTTCTTGATTATTATTAATCAATATATTAAATCAATACTTTCAAAACTATAAAGCAATCGAATATTTTGAAAATTCAATTAATAGTATAAAAAATAGAGAAAATGCAGTTTTGACTGTTCGAAGGTTCTTCGATGCGTGTTTGAAAAAAGTCAAACGAGTTTAAATTGAATAAAAATGAGTTTTTTCCTATTCATCTTGATTATTATTAATAAATATATTAAATAAATACTTTTAAAACTATAAAGCAATCGAATATTTTGAAAATTCAAATAATAGTATAAAAAATAGATAAAATGCAGTTTTGACTGTTCGAAGGTTCTTCGATGCGTGTTTGAAAAAAGTCAAACGAGTTTAAATTGAATAAAAATGTGTTTTTTCCAATTCTTCTTTATTATTCTTAATAAAAATATTAAATCAATACTTTTAAAACTATAAAGCAATCGAATAATTTGAAAATTCAAATAATAGTATAAAAAATAGAGAAAATGCAGTTTTGACTGTTCAAAGGTTCTTCGATGAGTGTTTGAAAAAAGTCAAACGAGTTTAAATTGAATAAAAATGTGTTTTTTCCAATTCATCTTGATTATTATTAATCAATATATTAAATCAATACTTTTAAAACTATAAAGCAATCGAATATTTTAAAAATTCAAATAATAGTATAAAAAATAGAGAAAATGCAGTTTTGACTGTTTGAAGGTTCTTCGATGCGTGTTTAAAAAATGTCAAAAGAGTTTAAATTGAATAAAAATGTGTTTTTTCCAATTCTTCTTTATTATTCTTAATAAAAATATTAAATCAATACTTTTAAAACTATAAAGCAATTGAATAATTTGTAAATTTAAATTTATAGGATAAAAAATAGAGAAAATGCAGTTTCGATTGTTTGAAGGTTCTTCGATGCGTGTTTGAAAAAAGTCAAATGAGTTTAAATTGAATAAAAATGTGTTTTTTCCAAATCTTCTTTATTATTCTTAATAAAAATATTAAATCAATACTTTTAAAACTATAAAGCAATCGAATAATTTGAAAATTTAAATTTGTAGGATAAAAAATAGAGAAAATGCAGTTTTGACTGTTCGAAGGTTCTTTGATGCGTGATTGAAAAAAGTCAAACGAGTTTAAATTGAATAAAAATGTGTTTTTTCCAATTCTTCTTGATTATTATTAATCAAATATTAAATCAATACTTTTAAAACTATAAAGCAATCGAATATTTTGAAAATTCAAATAATAGTATAAAAAATAGAGAAAATGCAGTTTTGACTGTTTGAAGGTTCTTCGATGCGTGTTTGAAAAAAGTCAAACGAGTTTAAATTGAATAAAAATGTGTTTTTTCCAATTCTTCTTTATTATTCTTAATAAAAATATTAAATCAATACTTTTAAAACAATAAAGCAATCGAATAATTTAAAAATATAAATTTATAGGATAAAAAATAGAGAAAATGCAGTTTTGACTGTTCAAAGGTTCTTCGATGCGTGTTTGAAAAAAGTCAAACGAGTTTAAATTGAATAAAAATGTGTTTTTTCCAATTCTTCTTTATTATTCTTAATAAAAATATTAAATCAATACTTTTAAAACTATAAAGCAATCGAATAATTTGAAAATTTAAATTTATAGGATAAAAAATAGAGAAAATGCAATTTTGACTGTTTGAAGGTTCTTCGATGCGTGTTTGAAAAAAGTCAAACGAGTTTAAATTGAATAAAAATGTGTTTTTTCCAATTCTTCTTTATTATTCTTAATAAAAATATTAAATCAATACTTTTAAAACTATAAAGCAATCGAATAATTTGAAAATTTAAATTTATAGGATAAAAAATAGAGAAAATGCAGTTTTGACTGTTTGAAGGTTCTTCGATGCGTGTTTGAAAAAAGTCAAACGAGTTTAAATTGAATAAAAATGTGTTTTTTCCAATTCTTCTTTATTATTCTTAATAAAAATATTAAATAAATACTTTTAAAACTATAAAGCAATCGAATAATTTGAAAATTTAAATTTATAGGATAAAAAATAGAGAAAATGCAGTTTTGACTGTTCGAAGGTTCTTCGATGCGTGTTTGAAAAAAGTCAAACGAGTTTAATTTGAATATAAATGTGTTTTTTCTAATTCTTCTTGATTATTATTAATCAATATATTAAATCAATACTTTTAAAACTATAAAGTAATCGAATATTTTGAAAATTAAAATAATAGTATAAAAAATAGAGAAAATGCAGTTTTGACTGTTTGAAGGTTCTTCGATGCGTGTTTGAAAAAAGTCAAACGAGTTTAAATTGAATAAAAATGTGTTTTTTCCAATTCTTCTTTATTATTCTTAATAAAAATATTAAATCAATACTTTTAAAACTATAAAGCAATCGAATAATTTGAAAATTCAAATAATAGTATAAAAAATAGAGATAATGCAGTTTTGACTGATCAAAGGTTTTTTGATGCGTGTTTGAAAAAAGTCAAACGAGTTTAAATTGAATAAAAATGTGTTTTTTCCAATTCTACTTGATTATTATTAATCAATATATTAAATCAATACTTTTAAAACTATAAAGCAATCGAATATTTTAAAAATTCAAATAATAGTATAAAAAATAGAGAAAATGCAGTTTTGACTGTTCGAAGGTTCTTCGATGCGTGTTTGAAAAAAGTCAAACGAGTTTAAATTGAATAAAAATGTGTTTTTTCCAATTCTTCTTGATTATTATTAATCAATATATTAAATCAATACTTTTAAAACTATAAAGCAATCGAATATTTTGAAAATTCAAATAATAGTATTAAAAATAGAGAAAATGCAGTTTTGACTGTTCGAAGGTTCTTCGATGCGTGTTTGAAAAAAGTCAAACGAGTTTAAATTGAATAAAAATGTGTTTTTTCTAATTCTTCTTGATTATTATTAATCAATATATTAAATCAATACTTTCAAAACTATAAAGCAATCGAATATTTTGAAAATTCAATTAATAGTATAAAAAATAGAGAAAATGCAGTTTTGACTGTTCGAAGGTTCTTCGATGCGTGTTTGAAAAAAGTCAAACGAGTTTAAATTGAATAAAAATGAGTTTTTTCCTATTCATCTTGATTATTATTAATCAATATATTAAATCAATACTTTTAAAACTATAAAGCAATCGAATATTTTGAAAATTCAAATAATAGTATAAAAAATAGAGAAAATGCAGTTTTTACTGTTTGAAGGTTCTTCGATGCGTGTTTGAAAAAAGTCAAACGAGTTTAAATTGAATAAAAATGTGTTTTTTCCAATTCTTCTTTATTATTCTTAATAAAAATATTAAATCAATACTTTTAAAACTATAAAGCAATCGAATAATTTGAAAATTCAAATAATAGTATAAAAAATAGAGATAATGCAGTTTTGACTGATCAAAGGTTTTTTGATGCGTGTTTGAAAAAAGTCAAACGAGTTTAAATTGAATAAAAATGTGTTTTTTCTAATTCTTCTTGATTATTATTAATCAATATATTAAATCAATACTTTTAAAACTATAAAGCAATCGAATATTTTGAAAATTCAAATAATAGTATAAAAAATAGAGAAAATGCAGTTTCGATTGTTTGAAGGTTCTTTGATGCGTGTTTGAAAAAAGTCAAACGAGTTTAAATTGAATAAAAATGTGTTTTTTCTAATTCTTCTTGATTATTATTAATCAATATATTAAATCAATACTTTTAAAACTATAAATCAATCGAATATTTTGAAAATTTAAATAATAATATAAAAAATAGAGAAAATGCAGTTTTGACTGTTCGAAGGTTCTTCGATGAGTGTTTGAAAAAAGTCAAACGAGTTTAAATTGAATAAAAATGTGTTTTTTCCAATTCATCTTGATTATTATTAATCAATATATTAAATCAATACTTTTAAAACAATAAAGCAATCGAATAATTTGAAAATTTAAATTTGTAGGATAAAAAATAGAGAAAATGCAGTTTCGATTGTTTGAAGGTTCTTCGATGCGTGTTTGAAAAAAGTCAAACGAGTTTAAATTGAATAAAAATGTGTTTCTTCCAATTCTTCTTGATTATTATTAATCAATATATTAAATCAATACTTTTAAAACTATAAAGTAATCGAATATTTTGAAAATTAGAATAATAGTATAAAAAATAGAGAAAATGCAGTTTTGACTGTTTGAAGGTTCTTCGATGCGTGTTTGAAAAAAGTCAAACGAGTTTAAATTGAATAAAAATGTGTTTTTTCTAATTCTTCTTGATTATTATTAATCAATATATTAAATCAATACTTTTAAAACTATAAATCAATGGAATATTTTGAAAATTTAAATAATAGTATAAAAAACAGAGATAATGCAGTTTTGACTGTTCGAAGGTTCTTCGATGCGTGTTTGAAAAAAGTCAAACGAGTTTAAATTGAATAAAAATGTGTTTTTTCCAATTCTACTTGATTATTATTAATCAATATATTAAATCAATACTTTTAAAACTATAAAGCAATCGAATATTTTGAAAATTCAAATAATAGTATAATAAATAGAGAAAATGCAGTTTTGACAGTTCGAAGGTTCTTCAATGCGTGTTTGAAAAAAGTCAAACGAGTTTAAATTGAATGAAAATGTGTTTTTTCCAATACTTCTTTATTATTCTTAATAAAAATATTAAATCAATACTTTTAAAACTATAAAGCAATCGAATAATTTGTAAATTTAAATTTATAGGATAAAAAATAGAGAAAATGCAGTTTCGATTGTTTGAAGGTTCTTCGATGCGTGTTTGAAAAAAGTCAAACGAGTTTAAATTGAATAAAAATGTGTTTTTTCCAATTCTTCTTTATTATTCTTAATAAAAATATTAAATCAATACTTTTAAACCTATAAAGCAATCGAATAATTTGAAAATTTAAATTTATAGGATAAAAAATAGAGAAAATGCAGTTTTGACTGTTCGAAGGTTCTTCGATGCGTGTTTGAAAAAAGTCAAACGAGTTTAAATTGAATAAAAATGTGTTTTTTCCAATTCTTCTTGATTATTATTAATCAATATATTAAATCAATACTTTTAAAACTATAAAGCAATCGAATATTTTAAAAATTTAAATTTATAGGATAAAAAATAGAGAAAATGCAGTTTCGATTGTTTGAAGGTTCTTCGATGCGTGTTTGAGAAAAGTCAAACGAGTTTAAATTGAATAAAAATGTGTTTTTTCCAATTCTTTTTGACTATTATTAATCAATATATTAAATTAATACTTTTAAAACTATAAAGTAATCAAATATTTTGAAAATTAAAATAATAGTATAAAAAATAGAGAAAATGCAGTTTTGACTGTTTGAAGGTTCTTCGATGCGTGTTTGAAAAAAGTCAAACGAGTTTAAATTGAATAAAAATGTGTTTTTTCTAATTCTTCTTGATTATTATTAATCAATATATTAAATCAATACTTTTAAAACTATAAAGCAATCGAATATTTTGAAAATTCAAATAATAGTATAAAAAATAGAGAAAATGCAGTTTTGACAGTTCGAAGGTTCTTCAATGCGTGTTTGAAAAAAGTCAAACGAGTTTAAATTGAATGAAAATGTGTTTTTTCCAATACTTCTTTATTATTCTTAATAAAAATATTAAATCAATACTTTTAAAACTATAAAGCAATCGAATAATTTGAAAATTTAAATTTGTAGGATAAAAAATAGAGAAAATGCAGTTTCGATTGTTTGAAGGTTCTTCGATGCGTGTTTGAAAAAAGTCAAACGAGTTTAAATTGAATAAAAATGTGTTTCTTCCAATTCTTCTTGATTATTATTAATCAATATATTAAATCAATACTTTTAAAACTATAAAGTAATCGAATATTTTGAAAATTAGAATAATAGTATAAAAAATAGAGAAAATGCAGTTTTGACTGTTTGAAGGTTCTTCGATGCGTGTTTGAAAAAAGTCAAACGAGTTTAAATTGAATAAAAATGTGTTTTTTCCAATTCTTCTTTATTATTCTTAATAAAAATATTAAATCAATACTTTTAAACCTATAAAGCAATCGAATAATTTGAAAATTTAAATTTGTAGGATAAAAAATAGAGAAAATGCAGTTTTGACTGTTCGAAGGTTCTTCGATGCGTGTTTGAAAAAAGTCAAACGAGTTTAAATTGAATAAAAATGTGTTTTTTCCAATTCTTCTTGATTATTATTAATCAATATATTAAATCAATACTTTTAAAACTATAAAGCAATCGAATATTTTGAAAATTTAAATTTATAGGATAAAAAATAGAGAAAATGCAGTTTCGATTGTTTGAAGGTTCTTCGATGCGTGTTTGAGAAAAGTCAAACGAGTTTAAATTGAATAAAAATGTGTTTTTTCCAATTCTTTTTGATTATTATTAATCAATATATTAAATTAATACTTTTAAAACTATAAAGTAATCGAATATTTTGAAAATTAAAATAATAGTATTAAAAATAGAGAAAATGCAGTTTTGACTGTTTGAAGGTTCTTCGATGCGTGTTTGAAAAAAGTCAAACGAGTTTAAATTGAATAAAAATGTGTTTTTTCTAATTCTTCTTGATTATTATTAATCAATATATTAAATCAATACTTTTAAAACTATAAAGCAATCGAATATTTTGAAAATTCAAATAATAGTATAAAAAATAGAGAAAATGCAGTTTTGACAGTTCGAAGGTTCTTCAATGCGTGTTTGAAAAAAGTCAAACGAGTTTAAATTGAATGAAAATGTGTTTTTTCCAATTCTTCTTTATTATTCTTAATAAAAATATTAAATCAATACTTTTAAACCTATAAAGCAATCGAATATTTTGAAAATTCAAATAATAGTATAAAAAATAGAGAAAATGCAGTTTTGACAGTTCGAAGGTTCTTCAATGCGTGTTTGAAAAAAGTCAAACGAGTTTAAATTGAATAAAAATGTGTTTTTTCCAATTCTACTTGATTATTATTAATCAATATATTAAATCAATACTTTTAAAACTATAAAGCAATCGAATATTTTGAAAATTCAAATAATAGTATAATAAATAGAGAAAATGCAGTTTTGACTGTTCAAAGGTTCTTCGATGCGTGTTTGAAAAAAGTCAAACGAGTTTAAATTGAATAAAAATGTGTTTTTTCTAATTCTTCTTGATTATTATTAATCAATATATTAAATCAATACTTTTAAAACTATAAATCAATGGAATATTTTGAAAATTTAAATAATAGTATAAAAAACAGAGATAATGCAGTTTTGACTGTTCGAAGGTTCTTCGATGCGTGATTGAAAAAAGTCAAACGAGTTTCAATTGAATAAAAATGTGTTTTTTCCAATTCTTCTTGATTATTATTAATCAATATATTAAATCAATACTTTTAAAACTATAAATCAATCGAATATTTTGAAAATTCAAATAATAGTATAAAAAACAGAGATAATGCAGTTTTGACTGTTCGAAGGTTCTTCGATGCGTGATTGAAAAAAGTCAAACGAGTTTAAATTGAATAAAAATGTGTTTTTTCTAATTCTTCTTGATTATTATTAATCAATATATTAAATCAATACTTTTAAAACTATAAATCAATGGAATATTTTGAAAATTTAAATAATAGTATAAAAAACAGAGATAATGCAGTTTTGACTGTTTGAAGGTTCTTCGATGCGTGTTTGAAAAAAGCCCAACGAGTTTAAATTGAATAAAAATGTGTTTTTTCCAATTCTTCTTTATTATTCTTAATAAAAATATTAAATCAATACTTTTAAACCTATAAAGCAATCGAATAATTTGAAAATTTAAATTTGTAGGATAAAAAATAGAGAAAATGCAGTTTCGATTGTTTGAAGGTTCTTCAATGCGTGTTTGAAAAAAGTCAAACGAGTTTAAATTGAATAAAAATGTGTTTTTCTAATTCTTCTTTATTATTACTAGAGTCGTTGTCCTCGCTCGGAAGAGATTTTACTTGTTTATTTCCACTTATATAAATTTATTAAATAGCATCTCCATTGATAATATATATATTTAAAAATTTTAATTTATATATATATATACATATATATGTGTGTGTGTGTGTGTGTTGTATTTATGTGTGAATATACATGTGTATGTAATTTAAAGTTTCTGTAAGACAGAAATTCAAGAAAAAAGTTTTTTTTAATTGTATTTGTGTATTTCATAGGCCAACTAAAATGACCATCAAAATTTTATGCGTGGTTTTACCATTTGGCGGCTCATATATATATTTATATATATATTCCCTATATTTTGTAAGTCTGAAAATATTGAGTTCAGGAAAAAGTTAGCAATGAATGAATAATTAAGTTAAATGTTAGATTAAAATGTTATTAATAAAATTAATAAATGTTAATAAAAGCCGAGTAATATTTATAATGTCTCGATCAATTACTATTTTGAGCGAAGCAACTTTTATTATATAGGGGAGACTGGGGTAAACCCGCTCACTTTTTTTCAGAACGGTAAAAACCTAGTAAATTATTCTCTAAATCGAAGTTAGTTTATTTAATTTGAAAGCTTAGGATTTGTACTAACAAAATAAAAAAATTGTTGATTTATCTGTTTTAGTTTTACTTAGTGAAAATTTTTAATACACATATACCAAATTTCAAAATGACAATTTTCCAGGGTAAACACGCTCACCCCTCGGGGTAAACCCGATCACTTGATTTTTTTTTTAAATTTAAGGTAATCCCGACAGTTTCATTTTGTATATATTAAATTTCTCCTTATTTCCATCTTCAGTATGATTTATTAATGATAAATTATGAGTTCTATAAACAATAAATATTGGTTTATTAAATAATAAGTATAGATTTTATGATTTTCAACTGTGAATTTAAATAATATTTTATTTAGAAAAAATTAAAATGTAGATACAATTTTGGATGTAATAAGTTATAGATTTTATTATTAATAAAAAATAACAAATGAAATTCAAAATTTTAAATTTAAAAATAAACAATGATAAAACGTGAACTGAACGAAGACAACAAACTTAGAATTATGTCTTTTTTAGCCGAAAAAGACAGCGACAAATTTTGATTATTTGTTTCGTTGTTTGTTATAACCGTTATGACCTAATAATCACTAATAATGACTGATATAGACATGATTCCGCTCAATATGGCCAACAAATATTGATAGTTCGGCGCCATCTACTGAAAAAAAATCGCCACAAATCGCGAAATGCGGGACATTCAAAATGTTAAATATTCAACTAATTACCCAATAATTCAATAACATTGTTAGGAAATGAATATTATTTATCTTTTAATAAATATTTTTAATATTAAAAATTTTAAGATCGCCAAAAAAAAGCAAATACTGTTAATACTGATTCGGCTTTCTACACAAATTTAATAAGTGAGCGGCTTTACCCCGAATGTATTTCTCACATTTCAGAATAAATTTAAATAAATATTTTTGAAATCAAACAAAACTACATATATATTTCGAAAAAGGACATCCAACAGAATAAAAAAAAATTGGTGGAATAAATTAAGTCTCAAAAATATAGTAATCGAAAAACTTAAAAATCCGAAGTTCATTTTTTTTATTTTGCACTTCTAAAAACAATTGACCGCCTCTGATTCTATGACAAATTCATGAAACTAATCGAAAGTTCGTTAACATTAGTTGTATGTTAAGTACTATTCACAGTACAAATATCTCCATCTTAAGTTGAGTTTATAGTGTCAAATCGCTAGTGAGCAGAGTTGGGAACGTAAACTACCTAAGGTAATCTACGTAGTTGTTTACATGAAGATTACTTGGTAATTTACGTCAAGAGTTTTCTACGTAATTTACTTTAATGTATTTTGTCACGTGATATAACCTGAAAAGCAAAGTTTTTAAGAGATTATGTTATGTTTTTTTAGTCTTTTAATGGCCGCAGTCTTGAAAATGTAAATTACATGGGTTTTCTACGTTGTCTACGTAAATTACTTATTCTACGTAATCTACATCAGAAACCAAAAATGACGCGTCATTTTCAAACCCTGCTAGTGAGTGGGTTTACCCTTTGCGCGGGTTTACCCCAGTCACCCCTATCAGAGCAATTATTACTACTTTGTACAGATTTTTAATTTTTACTCGAAAAAGCAAACGCTATGAAACAAAATTTCAGTTACACGCAAATATCCTTTTCCCATATATAAACGTAACATTACAGTAATATTATAGTCATATTAAATATCTGTCTAAGTGTAATATTAGGGGAGACCGGGGCTAAACCGGACGGATTTGGTCTTTGACCAGAAAACTCATACAAAAACCTACTTTTTGCTAAAGAGTAATATACCGTTTTGAAGCTTGTACTTTCACCTACAAATCGCACTTGTTCGATTTAAAAAAGTACAATAGCTTTAGAGATATATTGTTTCGAAGGTGACTACCTCAAAAACGATAATCCGAAAATTGGTGGGGCTAAACCGGACACCCCATGGGGCTAAATCGGACACGGCCAATTAATTAAAGAATGAGATACAAATTTTCTTTTTTTTTGTAAAAAAGTCAAATCAATTCTTCTTTTATTTATTTGTAGATAGTTCTATACAAAGAATATAATATAATATAAAAAATCGGTAATAATTATAATATAAAATGAATTACAGTTTTCAGGCAATTATCTGTTTGTAGCAACTCGCTTGCGAATTCGAGTTTTAAAATAAATTCTTTATTTATTTATTTATAAAGTGGTTCTAAGCAAAGAATATAATATAAAATAGGTAATTAATATAAAATAAATTAAAGAATTCAAAGATTTGGTTGTTTTTAATCACGATGTCCGATTCAGCCCCACACCGTCATCTAATAATTAACCTGCAATATATTTCTTCTTCTTAATGTTTTCCATTAAACTTTTTTTCTACTAAACTCAGTACACCTTGAGCTAAAAGAAAAATGGCCGTATGATATTTGCACTTTAATTTTAACGATAAAAACCCAAAAAATGAAGAAAAAAAATTTTTACTTTTACCTCAAGAAATGACATTTTCACATTTAACGGCAACTATTATTACAAGAAAATTGACACGTCCCTAAAACCTCATGCAGCATATGCATCACGAAATTGCGCGTTCATAGGTTATTTACACGATTTGAAATTCTTCACGGTTACGGAAATATTTGTCTTGTCCGGTTTAGCCCCGTGTCCGGTTTAGCCCCGGTCTCCCCTATCTATCTATATTAATAAAATCAGACTTTTGTCTGTACATTGCACGAAATTAATTTTTTCTAGCATAATTTATTTATTTGAGCAACGGAGATTCCAAAAATGGTAATAGAAAATTTCCTGTCTGTATTGAAAACGTCTTGACCGATTAAAATAAAATTTGTCAATCTTTTAGGTATTGGTCTAACTTAAAATATTAGCTATATTTGATGAAAAAATATTAAGCTGAACAAAAGTTATGATTTTTTCAATAAATTAAAAAAAATTTTTTTTATTTTTTTAGATTGACATAAATTTTTAAATTTAGTAATAATATAAATGATTTTAAAGATACATAATAATAAATTGAATTAAAAAATAATAGGTACTAATATGAAAAAAATTATGTATTTTCCAAAAAAAAAGAATTTTTTTTAAATTTTGACTGATTGCAGTAAATTAATCAGTTAGACTTTTGTAACATACAGATTTAAACAATAAATTAACAGTTTTTTAACATATTAATTAGAACGGGAGATATTAAATTTTTTCAAAAAATTTTAAAAATGGAAAATTTCCAAATTTTATATTCTTGAATGTATAACTTTTAAACTTTCTGTAATTAAATATTACATGTTATTTAGTCATATTTCAGCATAATTTTAAAATAAATACTGTCCTATAACTATATCTATAAGATGGAAGTAAGTATGAAAATGTTTTTAATATCAAAAAATTGAAAAATTATAATTGACAGACCAATTACTGTCAAGCTTAATTCAGTAGTATTTTTGGGGTCTCTGATAAACTTTTGACGTCAAAATAATGGAATCTAGAATTATTTGTTTATCTAATTAATCAAACATTTTTTAATTGTAAAACTTTGAAAATGGTAAATGATATTGAAAAATATTAATTCATAGCATTAAAATTATGTTTCAATTATTAAAAATGGAGACCTGTATGATACGATACTTGCATTATGCTATTGGGAAAAAACTTTGGTAGTAAAATGTTTTGTTATTTTAATTTCAGATTTAACTTTTAGGGATGTTTTGAGCATTGTAAAGGGAAAAGTTAAACAGGGTGTCTATTATTATTTTTGTTTAACAAACTATCCGGTTATTCCCAGCTTTGTCAAAATTTTGCAAGGTGTATCTTTTCTTATCAAACATAATTATTTTTGATAAGTAATAACGATAAATAAAACTACAAATGTTTACAAAAATTCACTTATTTTATAAAAATACTCTTCGACAGATTTTTGTTTTTACTAATACTTTTAACAGGGGTTCTACCAACTGGTAAATAACGGGAAATATGCAGGAATTTAATTTAATCGGGAAAAACTGTGAATTCAGCTTGCAATATAGGTATTATTTTAGATTTTAGCAATTATGATACAATTAGTTCGAATTCGACTTTAGTATAACTCCAAAAATTAGTGGAAATTTTGGATTAACTTATGATACTATAATTAAATTTGTACAAATAATTGACAAACATTGTTTTATGCATTTTAATTAATTAAAAATAAATTATTTGATTATTAAAAGTCAATCACTGATTCAAAATAGTAATATTTTTCTAATAAAATAGTTAATGTTAGCTAATTATTACTTTTTCGGGTTAAATTAAATTTCTTACTATTTCCCATTTTTGGATACTGGTAGACACTCTATTCAATGTATTTGAAGAAACTAAAACCCGTCGAAGACGGGTATGACAGCTAGTCCATTTATATTACTGTAACATGACAGTAACATTACTTTAATATTACACGCTTATGGAAAAATTGCAAAACAGTTCCCAAGCAGCACGTTAGGTTATAGTGACATCACTGTAATACTACACTTGAGATTCGTTATCTCCACTGTAATATTACAGTGATCTTACAGAGATATCAAAATGTCCGCCTGGAGGTACTATTATGTTGTACTATTACGGTAAATTAATGGGAATATTAAGGTAATATTACCTCACAATGTTAAGGTAATATTACACTGTAATATTGGCGTAATGTTAATATAATATACAGATAAAATTGGAATAATTTTATATTTTAGAAAAAAAACATTTCACCAAGTCTGGACATGAACCCTGAACCTTGTGTTCAGTAAGTTCAAGTAAGATTGGCTCACTGGTAAAACTCTTGCTTACTGTACACAAGGTTCAGGGTTCGAGTCCAGCTTGGTGAAATGTTATTTTCTAAATTATAAAATTATTCTAATTTTATCTTAACATTACTCTAATATTACCTTAATAGAGAAACGTAAAACTACCTCCAGACGGACATTTTGATATCCCAGTAAGATCACTGTAAAATTGCAGTGGAAATTACGAATCTCCAGTGTAATATTACAGTGATGTTACTATAAGCTTACGTTCTGCTTAGAAATTTTGTTTCTAATGATAAAATATGAATAAAATTCTTGTTTATTCATTAAGTTATTTCTATTTACTTTACATGTTCGAGTAATAGTACTGGAATGTTAAATTAATTTTGCTTTGAAAAATTTACTGTAAGATTACTGTAATTTTATACTAAAATATTACAACAATATTATTGTAATAATAATAATAAAAATAATAATAATAATAATAATAAGGGACAGTATATTAAATTTCAAATTATTTATTTTAATTATTAAATTATTAGATTATTATTCTTACATTTCTTATTCTTATTTTGTACAAAAAAAAGAATTATTTTAATAAATGTTCTAAATAATTAAATGTAAAACTAAAATTGCACATTTTGAAATATAGAACATTAGGAGTATTAGCATAAATGATTATTATAACAATATAACCTTAATATGTTACGATATGTGTGAGTATACATGTGTATGTATTGAGTGTATATGTGTGAATATACATGTGTATGAGTAGTGTGTATATGTGTGAGTATACATGTGTATGTATTGTGTGTTTATGTGTGAGTATACATGTGTATGTATTGAGTGTAAATGTATGAATATACATGTGTATGTGTTGAGTGTATATGTGTGAGTATACATGTGTATGTATTGAGTGTATATGTGTGAATATACATGTGTATGGGTTGAGTGTATATCTGTGAGTATACATGTGTATGTATTAAGTGTATATGTGTGTAGGAAAAAAATCAAGTTGTTTAGTTAGTGCGTTCGCTTCTCGACAAATCCTATTAATAGGAGAGTTTTCACCATACACCGTTCTATGATGTCTCAACTTAAACAGAGATTTATTTCTCAATTTTCTATTTGGTGTAGAGAAATTAATAAATGATAAAAGTTCAGTGCAGTTTATAATTCCATGAATTACTTTATATAAGAACAGTAAATCGTTAAATATAAATCTGGAGGATATTGTAGGAATATTAAGAATTTTTCTAAGTTCACTGTAATTATGACTATTTCGATCATATGGAATGTGTAGTTTCCATCCAGCGAATCTTAAAAATCTATTTTGGATTTTCTCCAATCTATCAAGATGTTCCTGATAATAAGGAGCACAGACAACAGATGCAAACAACAATGCCGGCCTTACAAGTGAAAAAAACAAAGATTTAATGGCATAAATGTTATTGAACGTAGTAATATTTCTTGTGACAAAACCAAGATTTCTCAATGCCTTTTGGGATAAATCAGAGTAGTGGCAAAGGAAACTAATATTTGACTGAAGAGTAACTCCCAGGTCTCGAACACTTGATAGTCTTGTCAGTGGGGTGTTATGGATTTTATAGTGAAATATCTGAGGTGAAGGTGACTTTGAGAAAGTTATGACTGAACATTTGCTAATATTTAACGGAAGTTTATTTAAGATAGACCAGTTTACTAATCTATTTATATCATCTTGAAGGTCAGCCGAGTCTTCCTGTGATTTTATTACTTTAAATAATTTTAGATCATCTGCAAATAAGGATTTAAAAGAATAGTAAAATATTTCAGAAATATCATTAATAAAAATTAAGGAAAGAAGAGGACCAAGGTTCGATCCCTGGGGCACTCCAGAAGTGGGAATAAAAGTTGTAGAAAGGTTTTGATCAACACGCACCACTAACTCTCTGTTAGCTAAATATGATATAAACCAGCTTTGAAGGTCATGGGAAAAACCCATAGCACCAAGCTTTGTCACAAGAATACCATGGTCAACCTTATCAAAAGCTTTAGAAAAGTATGTGTAAACAGTATCCACTTGGTAGCTTTGCTCAAGATTGCGATGTAAAAATTCACTAAATAAGCATAAGTTAGTCTCAACCGATCTGTCTCTCATGAAGCCGTGCTGTTCATCAATTATTAAATTTGATATTTTAAAATATATTGCATCATGAATTAAACTTTCGAAAATATTTGGTATAGCACTAAGCAATGTTATTGGCCTATAATTAGACGCTTCGGTCTTTTGACCAGCCTTATATACCGGTACTACAATCCCTTTCTTCCATTCAGTTGGAAAAGTGGAAGTTGTTAAAGATTTATTGAACAAAATGTACAATGGCTCAAGAAACGCAGAACAGCAAGACCTCAAAAGAGAAGGCGGAATGTCATCTGGACCAGCACCCTTGTCCACACCTAGTTGTCGAAGCTTTCTCATGTTAGAAGTTTTGTCCAGATGGAACATATTTACATTGAGAGAATCACTGCAGATCTCATTAATATTATCAATTGGAGTTGTCGAAATAGCGTACACACTTTTGAAATAAAGGGCAAAAATATTTGCAATATCTTGGTTACTTTCAGCTCTAAAACCATTATAAATCATTACATTAGGTAAACGATGATCTGTACGTAAATTATTTATATAATTCCAAAACTGCTTAGGATTTTTAATAATGGAATGTTCAATGTTTGAAATATAAGTTTTATAACAATGTTTTGTAATCAATTTGCACTCAGCTCTTAAATAAGAAAAATGAAAATAATCATTTGCACTCTGTGAGCGTTTGTATTTTAAGTGAGCAATCTTTTTGAGAAAAGTGAGTGTTTTTAATTCTAATGTAAACCATGGTGGAAATTTAGACTTGCGAAATGTTTTAATTGGTACAAAGTTTTGAAAAGCAGTGTAAATATATGTGTAAAAAATATCAACAGCTTCGTTTACATCAGGAGTGTTTAAGACTATTTTCCAATCAACATTAATTAAGAAAGTATGAATATCTGCTATTCTTGCATTTTTAAAGTCATATTTAAAGTTATTGGTATCAGGTATCCTTTTTATATTACAATTTACATCTGAATAAATGTTTAATAATAATGGAGGGTGATAATTATCAATAGGAAGTATAGAATCACTAGGCACAGATAAATCGTAGTTAACAGAATTATAAAATATCAAATCTAGTATTGTATCATGATGGTTAAAAAAAGAATTTAGTTGATTTAAATTTAAAAAGTTTAAAGTATCAGAAAATGCATTTGCTATTCGAGATTGAGAACGTGTACACATTAAGTTAGGTATACAAACTTGTGAATCATAACTATCGTGTGACCATGTAACAAAAGGCATGTTAAAATCGACAAGAAAACAAAAGGTTGCAGTTAGGTAGCTAATAAAAACATCTTCTAGAATTTTACAAAATGATGCATAACAATAATAATCGGAATTTGGTGGAAAATAAAAAAGTCCGAGAATAATTAATTCTGAATTTACTTTAAATTTTATCAAAATATGTTCTAAAGTTATTATTTGTGAAATTATTACCGAACTCCTCAATCTTGATTTAACACCAAACAAAACTCCCCCTCCCCGTTGCTAACACTGGATGCAGCACATCTATCAAAACGAAAAATGTCATATCCCACGAGACCTAATTCCGAATCCTTTATGTCATTATGAAGCCACGTCTCTGTAAATGCTACAATATCATTTGAATGTAACGAAATGGATTGACGTAAAAGATGAAGTTTTGTTCGCAAACCCCTGACGTTCTGATAATAAACAGAAAGACTCGAAGGCCACTTGCTCGTAACATGACTAAGAGAGGAGGGAGTGTCTAGTGGGATGGTTCCATGTCTGTGTGCGTCACAGCTGATGTGTGGCTCGTTGTCGATGCTGATGTGGTGGGAGAACTCTGGGTTTTCATTACAATGTGCGGTGTTCCTCTCGTGTACACAATTTTCAATCCCTTCTCTCCCCTTGATGTTCGATCCTCCAGCATTTTTCGAGTATCTTTGTATTCCTGCACTTGAACTGGAGTTTTGTCCCACGAAATTGAAAGATTTTTGGGAATAAATTCCGGGAGAGTCATGTGTTTGGACAATGTCATTTTTTATACCTTCTACATCACTCTCAATTGTGTCCATACGATTAAATCCTTCAGCAATTGAACTTTCAATATTGCTAACTCTTGAGGAAACATCTTTTAATGTTTCATGTAAAGGATTAATTTGTTGATATATTTGAAGTGATATTTGTTTCAATTGCTCAGCCATAAATTCAGTCATGTCATCTCTAGTGAAAGCCTTTGCTGAATTGGGAGAAGATAACCTCGAACTATTACAGCTAGTGATGCATTCAAGCAAGACCAAGCGAGAAAACGTCAAGTACAAGAAATTATCTCGACTGTCATTTTAAATTTGAATCTTGTATTGTTTTTAACCAAGATTCTTGGTGGTTCTTGGTAATAGAATTTTTTCTGATTAATAATCTATTATAAAATCAAAATTTATTTTCATTAAAATTATATGAAACTAAGACCACCAGTTATATGATTTCTTAGGATTAATGAAAAATTTAAAAATAAAATGAGATGAAAATTTGTTAAATTTTAAAACTTTTTCTGTATATATATATGTATATATATATATATACACAGAAAAAAAGGGTGGTAACATTACGAATGGTAATGGGTAAAAATGACTTGTGTAAAGGGTAAAAATTACGATAGGTAATATTACAGAGGGTAAAACACATACTTGAATGTGTCAGTAAAACAACTTTGCTGTTTCTTTACTAATTATATTAAAAAGGTTAAATATTGAATTATTCTTATTAGAACCAGTTCAAATTAATAATAATTAAATGATTTTACTACCCATATTAATAAACAATTTTATTTTCAATTAAACTTGTTGATTGTGTCACTTTCAAACTCACCATTTTATGGTTATGATTTTGTAAACAAACCAGAGTTGGGAAATAATATAACAAAAAGTCACGAAAAGCAGAAAATTTTTAATATAAATTATTATTTTAGTTAACGAGTTATTTTCTTTATTTAAAAAATGTATAATTTTAATAAATAATACATAATTATGGTAAACAAATTTTACTTATCTTAATCATAATTTATAATTATGATGAAGCAAATACTTATTACGTTTTTTTTATTTTTTTTATGAAAAAGAGATTTTTTTTACATAAATGTTATTATTACTTATAATTTATTGCTCTAATAAAATTCAAAGTTTTTTATAAATAAAGAAATAAATATAAATGAACATTATTTGTTGATTGCAATTTTTATTTATAAAAAAATTGAATATTTTTAAAAAATGGAAACAATTTAATTTAAAAAATGCCTTGTTACATATATATGTACTTACACCTTATGAATTTCTTTAATTGCAAAATTATTTGAAAATATAAATAACTTCCTTTTTAATTACATATTTAATTTTTATTTTTTTCCACAGGAATTAAAAGGTTTAAAAATGTCAAAATATAAAAAATTATGTTTATTATTTCAATAAATATTTCCAATAATTTTTTAAAAAGTTCTTTAAGAATTTTCATATACATTAGTTTTAAAATTTATTAACATAGATAAGAGAATTTTTCTAAAAAATTATCAAAAACTTTCTATGAATTACGAAAAGTTTTTAAAAATTCTCTAAAACGGTTAGGAAAATTCCTTCTTGAAAATACAGGAAAAACAAACAGGAATACAGGAAAAATGCAATTTGAAAAAATTTCCACGTAAATACACGTAACTTCAAATTATTTTAAAAAAATTAAATTAAACTTTTTCAAAACAAAAATTCTTCAAAATTACCAGTTAAAAGTAAGAATAGAAAATTTAAATTTTTCAACAATATTTTAATTTGAAATCTTTTCAAAATTATTTAACTATAAAAGTAATTAATTTATTAAATAATAGAATGTTTTTTTAAATTTAATCCTTATAAAGAAAAATATAAGCAGAATATTTATATTTCAGTCATAATTAATTGTAAAAATTATGATTTTTTAAACCAATTTCTAATATTTTTTCAAGCAAAGAAAAGATTGTTAAATATTTTATTTTTAATCATAAGCTTGTTAAAGAATTCTAATTTTTTTCAAGAAAAGATTAAAAAAAATATAATATTTATGTTCCAGTCGCATTTTTTGTAAAAATTATAATTTAAAAAAAAATAAATTTGCTTATAGGAAATTTTTGAATTATACATTTCTAAAAATATTTCATTTATATTCAAAGGAAAGAAAACGGTGTAATAAATATTTGTTTCTAAAAAATATTTTGTTTTAAACTATAATAAAATTATTTCTGTAATAATATGATATCAAATTATTTCCTTAAAAAATTTGTTTAATAAGGAAGACAATTTTGGTTAATGCGTAATTATTAATCACTTTTCTTTTAAACAATTCTTGTTTTCAATTTAGAAACATTTTTTTTGAAAATTACAGCATTAAAATATTTTAAATAAATTTTATAAATTAAAGATGTTTCAGTTTTTTGGTTTTAAATAAATTAGTTGACATTAGTTACTTCAACACTTGAACAAGCAAACAAAACATAATGAGATAAATATTTGCTTTTTCATTATAATTATTTATAAATTATGATTTTGAAAGACAAAATTTATTTATCATAATTATGTATTATGATTTACAATTATACATTTTTTATAGAAAAGAAAAAATTTGTTTAATAAAATAAAAATTTATATTAAAAATGTACCGCTTTGCGTGACATTTTATTATATTGTATTATAACTCTTAATTGTTTACAAAGTCATAACCATAAAATGGATAATTTAAAAGTGATGAATTCAACAAGTCAAATTGGAAAATATAATTGTTTATTAATTTAGGTAAAAAAATTATCAAGTTATGATTAGTTCAAATTAGTTCTAATCAAAATAATTTAATATTTAACCTTCCTGATATAATTAGAATAAAAAAACTTTTAATTTGTTTTAGTGACATATTCAGGTATGTGTTTTACCCTCTGTAATTTTATCCGTCGTAATTTTTACTCTTTACCAAAGTCATTTTTACCCATTACCCTTCGTAATATTACCACCCTTTTTTTCTGTATATATATATATATATATATATATATATTTCAGGGTGCCTACTAACCCAAAAATCCAGGAAAACTGAAAATAACCGAGAATTAAATATTTTGACCAGGAATTAGCCGGGAATTTAGTTTATTACAAATTTTATTTCAAATATTAATAGAATTGTTTACTATTTAATATTCCTGAAAAATTACATCTAGATAAACATTTTAATTTTTTACAAAAACAATTATTTTTGTAAAAAAAAAATTTGTCAACAAAATTCTAATTTTTTAATTAGTAATTTTATTAATTTTAATTATCAAATTTTTGAAAAATGAAATCTTTAATCATTGCATAATAACAATTTCAAACAAATTAAGTTCACGTATGAAATTCAAACTATAAAAACATCTAAATAGAATTTATTTCTTTGTGAATTGCATCACTTAAGTTACACGTCATCCACGAGTTTAAACAAATCAAACTTTTCGCCGATTCATTGGTTAAACGGTTTCGATGTTTTCGAATAATTAACTCTGCTTTCGAGAAAAGTCTTTCGGCGGGAACTGAAGTAGCTTGAACTGAAAATAAATCTTTCGCCATTCTACTTAGATTTGAAAAAATGTTTTCATGCTTCTTCCACCATTGACCGATATCAACGTCTTCAGTGGCTCTTTCTAACAAGAAATACTTGTCAATCTTACTTCGCCAAGAATTCGTAGCATTGTTCAAAGATGCTAAGGCTGTG
The DNA here is from genome assembly GCA_032872475.1 of Leptopilina myrica (nomen nudum). Lineage (NCBI taxonomy): Eukaryota > Metazoa > Arthropoda > Insecta > Hymenoptera > Figitidae > Leptopilina > Leptopilina myrica (nomen nudum). The sequence continues at coordinate 39,521,603 of CM065459.1, read as the reverse complement.
TTTCGCTTTCTGAAAAGTGAATTGATCTTTAGATCATCATCGTCATCATCTTCATCTTGATCAGGTGTATCTTGATTGCAGGAAAGATCATCGTCTTGAAACATTTCTGTGACTTTAGAAGTTGTTTTATAGTACGATTCTTTATAAATATTTTCAAACTTTTTAAGCGACTCATTTACCATATCTTTTCCCCAATCCGTCAATTGAAAAGTTTCAAGCTTAAATCTCGGGTCCAAAAGAAGGACAGCGCAATACACCCAGTTAAACTTGGAATAATGCTTCAATAGCTTTTCCGTCGCTGCTTTCAGTGCATTTTTTATCTGAATTTCAACTATACTTTTTCTAGTTTTTAGATTGAAAATATTTATTCCATCCTGAAGTTTATCTAATAGCATGTTGAAACCTACCACAACCATTGGGATTGTAATATACTTTTCACCTGATAAGGTTAGCGACAATGTTTTAAAGTATCGTAAATACTTTATAATACCTTCAAGAAGTTGCCATTCGGATTCTTGCAGACAAAATTTATTTAAATCGGGATTGAGTTCACATAATAATTTTAACGCTGGTTTCATACGAAGTGCGAGTTTTATCATCTCGTATGATGAATTCCATCTCGTCGCGATGCCAATAGTCGGTGATAAAATTTCAATTTCAACGGTAGCGCAACAGCATTTCAATTTTTCGCGTAATTTCTCCGAATATTTTAATTTCTTGAGGAGCCCTCTTAGTCTTCTGATCACACAAGTATTTTCTGACATCTCGTTGTCTTCAATGCTGTCTTCATTTTCGAGTGTCCTGTTTCATCGACTTCTTCAAAATCATCTTGAATACAAAGTTCCTTCAAAAAATCTTGAACAGACAAATTCAAGATGTGAGCAATGTACCGAAAATGTATGTCATTGATGTCGAACTTTTTACCCGAGATTTAGGGGCTTAGTTCGAGCCCTGCGTATAATAATATTAATAATATTTTAGGAATATTAATAAATAATTATAACAACAGTAAAATAGTTTATATTTTTTAAAATGAGAGAAAAACTATTTTTATTTTTAAAAATTATTTTTTTTAGACTTTTTGGTTAAGAACACACGGAGAAAATTTATTCCTGAAAATTTACTGAACTTTGTTCGGTAAAACTGTGATGAAGTGTCAAAACTGTAAGTTTTACGGAACAGGACTGTAAAAGCAATTGCATTGAAAAATAATGTAAAAAGAATAAATCTTATGGTACATGTATTAGCCGTTCTCTTACAGTTCGGTAAAACGTAGGGTAAATGTACACTATACTTAGTTTTATTGAAAGTTCGGTAAAACGTAAGGCACAGTGTTCGGTGAAACTTTTATTTATTGAAAGTTCAGTAAAACGTAAGGTACAATGTTCGGTAAAATTTATATTCATTGAATTACTGAATAGTTCGGTAAAACTTGAAGAATAAAAAATACAAAATAATGTCATTGCAGTAGTTCTACAGTAATACTGCCGTAAATCTCATTTTACCTACTTTAATCACTACCTAAACCCCTACAATCATTCACGAACAAATACTTATTCATTACACCTGCCTACAGTACATTCTAAACGCATACATTAATACATACATCGCACGCTTTACATTATTGCTTCAGAAACTTTCAACTGTCCTTATATATGAATCTGAATTTTATTTCACCGCTTGTGAGAAAGATTTAAATTAATAAACAATAGTTGTATAAAATAAAAGAATCATCCATATTAAATCCACGTTACTGAATAATTTCTAACTATATTTAAGGTCAATTTATGAAATAGTTTCAAATTATATTTTTATTGTTATAAAGAAAAATGTTTAAATTTGTATTTTATGTAATAAATCAATAGTTATTAAAATTCGTATTATTTCCAAATTTTCATCAAAAAAGATTAAAATAATCTATCTAGTGTCAAACACAAAAAATTATTTTCCCTGACTTACGTAACTAGAGCAACTTAAGTAATTAATGTAAGTTACGCCACCAGAGTAAAATTTCGTAACTATAGTAACTTACATAATTAAAGAAAAATACTATAATTACATAACCAGACTAAATAACGCAACTACAGTAAATTATGTAAATGGTCAAACCTACGTAAGTTTTTTTAATTGCATAAGGTGTTATAGTTACGTAAGTTATGCAACTTTAATAATTTGTATAAGTTACATAAGTTTCATCATTTACGTAACTTGCGTAAGTTATTCTAGTTATGTGACTTATGTAAGTTTGATCTTTTACGTAAATTACATACGTAAGTTACGTAAAATTGATTATTTACGTAAGTTACGTAAACTTAATAAATGACGTCGGTTATTGTAGTTACGTATCTTACGTAAGTTGTACCGTTTACGTAAGTTACGCAAGTTGTTCCATTTACGTAAGTTACGTAAGTTGTATCCTTGGAGTAAGTTACTGTAGTTACGTTATTTACTCTGGTTACGTAACATACGTAACTTACTGTAATTATGTAAATTACTATAGCTACGTAATTTACTTTGGTCACGTAAGTTACATTAATTACTTACGTTGCTCTTGTTAGATAAGTATGCGGAAACAATTTTTCTGTGATTGTCACTAAATTATTATGTTTTTCAATCTTTTGTTTCGAGTTGACATGAAACTAAATAGTTTCAAATACTTTTGTTTTATTATTATTTAAGATTATTTAAGAACTAAAAAGAAAGTAATTTGCTATTTAATTTCATTTCAGAAGCGCTTTCTGCTATAAATAAAATTATTAATTATTAGTTAATCAGTACAAATAAGTTAGAAACAACTAACTATTAACGTCAAAGTTTTTTTTACTACGGGGCATTTAAAAAAGTATTTCAATCCTGAAAACTAACAATTCAGGCAAGTCAAGGAAGTTTTACCGAACTATTCCTGAAAACTAACACTCGAGTCAAGTCAAGAAAGTTTTACCGAACTGTCCCTGAAACGTTAGTGACCATCAAGGAGGTATTCAAAAGAAACGTTAAAATTTGATTTAATTTTCATTAAACGTTCAGTTTCAATTTTGTTTTAACTTTTACAATACTAGTTTGTAAGGAATAAAGATATGACATTAAATTTTGAATATTATTCCTGAAAAAATAATTTAAAAATTATTAAAAATTACAGTTATGCCACTATATCCCAACTTTAGTGAAGAATTCGGTAAAATATAAGGAACAAATTTTCTCCGTGCACAGTATTTTATTTAGTTTATTATGGAACAAAATGAATATAATTCCTATTAGTTTTAAGTACCTGTAATTCAACATTTTCTTTATAAACTTTCTGATATTCTTCAGGATGGAATTTTTTCAAATGCCTTTTGATGCCCGACGTATTACAATTTTTCATTTTTATTATTTTTTCTTGATTATTATTTGTGGCTGAACAATATTTGCATCTCGCAAATTTCTCTCCTTGGGCATCAGTTTCAAATTCAAATATTGAGTCCAGAACTGCATTTCGGTCATGCCTTTTAATTCGTTTGGAGTTGCTTGCAATATTACTAATAATAAAAAAGTTATTTAAAAACAAAATTCGTTAAATGCATTCATCTTATCATACTTTTCATCTTCTGCGGATGCGTTCCTTCTCATCGTATTTGCATTCATTGTTGGTTTTTCCGAGGTTTTCTCGACTTCCATTCTCATGAAATCTGACATTTTAACCAATGAATCTAATCAAGCATTACCGAGAATTGTCAATGTTTAAACAATTGAACATCCAAGAATCTTGGGTTTTCAAGATTCTTGTTACTTCAAGTAATATGAAACAAGTTCAAGATAATCTTGTCTTGAAGTGCATCACTAATTACAGCACTTCTTTCTAGTTTTAATACAACTAGGATGATAAGGTGCACTGCATTTTTCACAACGAGAAACTTCCCTTTGTATTTCCAAGTTACAAGCACGGCATAACTTGTCAATGTCCGGCACTTTCAAAGTAGACATTGTATTTTGAGGTTAGAAACAAAAGTAAATCCAGAAATATTAGAGTACAATGTAATAATAGAATCAAGATAATTAAATCACTCAAGGAGCACTTTTCCACTTTGTAACAAAATAGAAAAATAATTTTTTAAACCACCAAACAACAAAAAACCAACTTTTTTCTCAGAGACAAAATAACCACGAAGTAGTAAACACGTTGCGCATGCGGAATTAATATATTAAATCGTTAATTTTAAACTGTAAAGCAATCGAATAATTTGAAAATTAAAATAGTAGTATAAAAAATAGAGAAAATGCAGTTTTGACTGTTTGAAGGTTCTTCGATGCGTGTTTGAAAAAAGTCAAACGAGTTTAAATTGAATAAAAATGTGTTTTTTCCAATTCTTCTTGATTATTATTAATCAATATATTTAATTAATAATTTTAAAACTATAAAGCAATAGAATATTTTGAAAATTAAAGAAATAGTATAAAAAATAGAGAAAATGCAGTTTTGACTGTTTGAAGGTTCTTCGATGTGTGTTTGAAAAAAGTCAAACGAGTCTAAATTGAATAAAAATGTGTTTTTTCCAATTCTTCTTTCTTATTCTTAATTAAAATATTAAATCAATACCTTTAAAACTATAAAGCAATCGAATAATTTGAAAATTAAAATAATAGGACAAAAAATATAGAAAATGCAGTTTTGATTGTTTAAAGGTTCTTCGATGCGTGTTTGAAAAAAGTCAAACGAGTTTAAATTAAATAAAAAAGTGTTTTTTCCAATTCTTCTTTATTATTCTTAATCAAAATATTAAATCAATAATTTTAAACTATAAAGGAATCGAATATTTTGAAAAAAAATAGGATAAAAATTGAGAAAATGCAGTTTAGACTGTTTAAAGGTTCTTTGATGCGTGTTTGAAAAATGTCAAACGAGTTTAAATTAAATAAAAATGTGTTTTTTCCAATTCTTCTTTATTATTATTAATCAATATATTAAATCAATAAATTTAAAACTATAAAGCAATAGAATATTTTGAAAATTAAAGTAATAGTATAAAAAATAGAGAAAATGCAGTTTTGACTGTTTGAAGGTTCTTCGATGTGTGTTCGAAGAAAGTCAAACGAGTTTAAATTGAATAAAAATGTGTTTTTTCCAATTTTTCTTAGTTATTCTTAATCAATATATTAAATTAATAATTTTAAAACTATAAAGCAATAGAATAATTTAAAAATTAAAATAATATGATAAAAAATAGAGAAAATGCAGTTTTGACTGTTTCAAGGTTCTTCGATGCGTGTTTGAAAAAAGTCTAACGAGTTTAAATTAAATAAAAAAGTGTTTTTTTCAATTCTTCTTTATTATAATTAATCAATATATTAAATCAATAATTTTAAAACTATAAAGCATTCAAATAATTTCAAAATTAAAATAGTAGGATAAAAAATATAGAAAATGCAGTTTTGATTGTTTGAAGGTTCTTCGATGCGTGCTTGAAAAGAGTCAAACGAGTTTAAATTGAATAAAAATGTGTTTTTCCAATTCTTCTTTCTTATTCTTAATCAAAATATTAAATCAATAATTTTAAACTATAAAGAAATCAAATATTTTGAAAAAAAATAGGATAAAAATTGAGAAAATGCAGTTTAGACTGTTTAAAGGTTCTTTGATGCGTGTTTGAAAAATGTCAAACGAGTTTAACTTAAATAAAAATGTGTTTTTTCCAATTCTTCTTTATTATTATTAATCAATATATTAAATCAATAAATTTAAAACTATAAAGCAATAGAATATTTTGAAAATTAAAGTAATAGTATAAAAAATAGAGAAAATGCAGTTTTTACTGTTTGAAGATTCTTTGATGCGTGTTTAAAAAAGTCGAACGAGTTTAAATTGAATAAAAATATGTTCTTTCTAATTCTTCTTTATTATTCTTAATCAATATATTATTTAATAATTTTTAAACTATAAAGCAATCGAATATTTTAATAATTAAAATAATTGGATAAAAAATAAAGAAAATGCAGTTTTGACTGTTTGAAGGTTCTTCGATGCGTGTTTGAAAAAAGTCAAACGAGTTTAAATTGAATAAAATGTGTTTTTTCCAATTCTTCTTTATTATTATTAATCAATATATTAAATCAATAATTTTAAAACTATAAAGCAATTGAATAATTTGAAAATAAAAATAATATGATAAAAAATAGAGAAAATGCAGTTTTTACTGTTTGAAGGTTCTTCGATACGTGTTTAAAAAAAGTCAAACGAGTTTTAATTGAATAAAAATGTGTTTTTTCTAGTTCTTCTTTATTATTCTTAATCAAAATATTAATTTAGTAATTTTAAATCTATAAAGCAATCGAATATTTTAATATTTAAAATAATAGGATAAAAAATAGAGAAAATGCAGTTTTTACTGTTTGAAGGTTCTTTGATGCGTGTTTAAAAAAGTCAAACGAGTTTAAATTGAATAAAAATATGTTCTTTCTAATTCTTCTATATTATTCTTAATCAAAATATTAATTTAATAATTTTTAAACTATAAAGCAATCGAATATTTTAATAATTAAAATAATAAGATAAAAAATAAAGAAACTGCAGTTTTGACTGTTTGAAGGTTCTTCGATGCGTGTTTGAAACAAGTCAAACGAGTTTAAATTGAATAAAAATGTGTTTTTTCCAATTCTTCTTTATTATTATTAATCAATATTTTAAATCAATAATTTTAAAACTATAAAGCAATTGAACAATTTGAAAATAAAAATAATATGATAAAAAATAGAGAAAATGCAGTTTTCACTGTTTGAAGGTTCTTCGATGCGTGTTTAAAAAAAGTCAAACGAGTTTTAATTGAATAAAAATGTGTTTTTACTAGTTCTTCTTTATTATTCTTAATCAAAATATTAATTTAATAATTTTAAATTTATAAAGCAATCGAATATTTTAATATTTAAAATAATAGGATAAAAAATAGAGAAAATGCAGTTTTTACTGTTTGAAGGTTCTTTGATGTGTGTTTGAAAATAGTCAAACGAGTTTAAATTGAATAAAAATATGTTCTTTCTAATTCTTCTTTATTATTATTAATCAAAATATTAATTTAATAATTTTTAAACTATAAAGCAATCGAATATTTTAATAATTAAAATAATAGGATAAAAAATAAAGAAAAAGCAGTTTTGACTGTTTGAAGGTTCTTCGATGCGTGTTTGAAAAAAGTCAAACGAGTTTAAATTGAATAAAAAAGTGTTTTTTCCAATTCTTCTTTATTATTATTAATCAATATATTAAATCAATAATTTTAAAACTATAAAGCAATTGAATAATTTGAAAATAAAAATAATATGATAAAAAATAGAGAAAATGCAGTTTTCACTGTTTGAAGGTTCTTCGATGCGTGTTTAAAAAAAGTCAAACGAGTTTTAATTGAATAAAAATGTGTTTTTTCTAGTTCTTCTTCATTATTCTTAATCAACATATTAAATCAATTTTAAACTATAAAGCAATCGAATATTTTGAAAAATAAAATAATAGGATAAAAAATAGAGAAAATGCAGTTTTTACTGTTTGAAGGTTCTTTGATGTGTGTTTGAAAAAAGACAAACGAGTTTAAATTGAATAAAAATGTGTTTTTCCAGTTCTTCTTTATTATTCTTAATCAATATATTAAATCAATAATTTTAAAACTATAAAGCAATCGAATATTTTGAAAATTAAAATAATAAGAAAAAAATAGAGAAAATGCAGTTTTCACTGTTTGAAGGTTCTTCGATGCGTGTTTAAAAAAAGTCAAACGAGTTTTAATTGAATAAAAATGTGTTTTTTCTAGTTCTTCTTCATTATTCTTAATTAACATATTAAATCAATTTTAAACTATAAAGCAATCGAATATTTTGAAAAATAAAATAATAGGATACAAAATAGAGAAAATGCAGTTTTCACTGTTTGAAGGTTCTTCGATGCGTGTTTGAAAAAAGTCAAACGAGTTTAAATTGAATAAAATGTGTTTTTTCCAATTCTTCTTTATTATTATTAATCAATATATTAAATCAATAATTTTAAAACTATAAAGCAATTGAATAATTTGAAAATTCAAATAATAGTATAAAAAATAGAGAAAATGCAGTTTTTACTGTTAGAAGGTTCTTCGATACGTGTTTAAAAAAAGTCAAACGAGTTTTAATTGAATAAAAATGTGTTTTTTCTAGTTCTTCTTTATTATTCTTAATCAAAATATTAATTTAGTAATTTTAAATCTATAAAGCAATCGAATATTTTAATATTTAAAATAATAGGATAAAAAATAGAGAAAATGCAGTTTTTACTGTTTGAAGGTTCTTTGATGCGTGTTTAAAAAAGTCAAACGAGTTTAAATTGAATAAAAATATGTTCTTTCTAATTCTTCTATATTATTCTTAATCAAAATATTAATTTAATAATTTTTAAACTATAAAGCAATCGAATATTTTAATAATTAAAATAATAAGATAAAAAATAAAGAAACTGCAGTTTTGACTGTTTGAAGGTTCTTCGATGCGTGTTTGAAACAAGTCAAACGAGTTTAAATTGAATAAAAATGTGTTTTTTCCAATTCTTCTTTATTATTATTAATCAATATTTTAAATCAATAATTTTAAAACTATAAAGCAATTGAACAATTTGAAAATAAAAATAATATGATAAAAAATAGAGAAAATGCAGTTTTCACTGTTTGAAGGTTCTTCGATGCGTGTTTAAAAAAAGTCAAACGAGTTTTAATTGAATAAAAATGTGTTTTTACTAGTTCTTCTTTATTATTCTTAATCAAAATATTAATTTAATAATTTTAAATCTATAAAGCAATCGAATATTTTAATATTTAAAATAATAGGATAAAAAATAGAGAAAATGCAGTTTTTACTGTTTGAAGGTTCTTTGATGTGTGTTTGAAAAAAGTCAAACGAGTTTAAATTGAATAAAAATATGTTCTTTCTAATTCTTCTTTATTATTATTAATCAAAATATTAATTTAATAATTTTTAAACTATAAAGCAATCGAATATTTTAATAATTAAAATAATAGGATAAAAAATAAAGAAAAAGCAGTTTTGACTGTTTGAAGGTTCTTCGATGCGTGTTTGAAAAAAGTCAAACGAGTTTAAATTGAATAAAAAAGTGTTTTTTCCAATTCTTCTTTATTATTATTAATCAATATATTAAATCAATAATTTTAAAACTATAAAGCAATTGAATAATTTGAAAATAAAAATAATATGATAAAAAATAGAGAAAATGCAGTTTTCACTGTTTGAAGGTTCTTCGATGCGTGTTTAAAAAAAGTCAAACGAGTTTTAATTGAATAAAAATGTGTTTTTTCTAGTTCTTCTTCATTATTCTTAATCAACATATTAAATCAATTTTAAACTATAAAGCAATCGAATATTTTGAAAAATAAAATAATAGGATAAAAAATAGAGAAAATGCAGTTTTTACTGTTTGAAGGTTCTTTGATGTGTGTTTGAAAAAAGACAAACGAGTTTAAATTGAATAAAAATGTGTTTTTCCAGTTCTTCTTTATTATTCTTAATCAATATATTAAATCAATAATTTTAAAACTATAAAGCAATCGAATATTTTGAAAATTAAAATAATAAGAAAAAAATAGAGAAAATGCAGTTTTTACTGTTTGAAGGTTCTTTGATGCGTGTTTCAAAAAAGTCAAACGAGTTTAAATTGAATAAAATGTGTTTCCTAATTCTTCTTTATTATTATTAATCAATATATTAAATCAATACTTTTAAAACTATAAAGCAATCGAATATTTTGAAAATTCAAATAATAGTATAAAAAATAGAGAAAATGCAGTTTTGACTGTTTGAAGGTTCTTCGATACGTGTTTCAAAACGTCAAACGAGTTTAAATTAAATAAAATGTGTTTTTCAATTCTTCTTTATTATTCTTAATTAAAATATCAAATCGTTAATTTTTAACTTTAAAGCAATCGAATAATTTGAAAATAAAAATAATATGATAAAAAATAGAGAAAATGCAGTTTTCACTGTTTGAAGGTTCTTCGATGCGTGTTTAAAAAAAGTCAAACGAGTTTTAATTGAATAAAAATGTGTTTTTTCTAGTTCTTCTTCATTATTCTTAATCAACATATTAAATCAATTTTAAACTATAAAGCAATCGAATATTTTGAAAAATAAAATAATAGGATAAAAAATAGAGAAAATGCAGTTTTTACTGTTTGAAGGTTCTTTGATGTGTGTTTGAAAAAAGACAAACGAGTTTAAATTGAATAAAAATGTGTTTTTCCAGTTCTTCTTTATTATTCTTAATCAATATATTAAATCAATAATTTTAAAACTATAAAGCAATCGAATATTTTGAAAATTAAAATAATAAGAAAAAAATAGAGAAAATGCAGTTTTTACTGTTTGAAGGTTCTTTGATGCGTGTTTCAAAAAAGTCAAACGAGTTTAAATTGAATAAAATGTGTTTCCTAATTCTTCTTTATTATTATTAATCAATATATTAAATCAATACTTTTAAAACTATAAAGCAATCGAATATTTTGAAAATTCAAATAATAGTATAAAAAATAGAGAAAATGCAGTTTTGACTGTTTGAAGGTTCTTCGATACGTGTTTCAAAACGTCAAACGAGTTTAAATTAAATAAAATGTGTTTTTCAATTCTTCTTTATTATTCTTAATTAAAATATCAAATCGTTAATTTTTAACTTTAAAGCAATCGAATATTTTGAAAATTAAAATAATAGTATAAAAAATAGAGAAAATGCAGTTTTCACTGTTTAAAGGTTCTTCGATGCGTGTTTAAAAAAGTCAAACGAGTTTAAATTGAATAAAAATATGTTCTTTCTAATTCTTCTTTATTATTCTTAATCAAAATATTAATTTAATAATTTTTAATCTATAAAGCAATCGAATATTTTAATAATTAAAATAATAGGATAAAAAATAAAGAAAATGCAGTTTTGACTGTTTGAAGGTTCTTCGATGCGTGTTTGAAAAAAGTCAAACGAGTTTAAATTGAATAAAAATGTGTTTTTTCCAATTCTTCTTTATTATTATTAATCAATATATTAAATCAATAATTTCAAAACTATAAAGCAATTGAATAATTTGAAAATAAAAATAATATGATAAAAAATAGAAAAAAGGAAGTTTTCACTGTTTGAAGGTTCTTCGATGCGTGTTTAAAAAAAGTCAAACGAGTTTTAATTGAATAAAAATGTGTTTTTTCTAGTTCTTCTTTATTATTCTTAATCAAAATATTAATTTAATAATTTTAAATCTATAAAGCAATCGAATATTTTAATATTTAAAATAATAGGATAAAAAATAGAGAAAATGCATTTTTTACTGTTTGAAGGTTCTTTGATGTGTGTTTGAAAAAAGTCAAACGAGTTTAAATTGAATAAAAATATGTTCTTTCTAATTCTTCTTTATTATTATTAATCAAAATATTAATTTAATAATTTTTAAAGTATAAAGCAATCGAATATTTTAATAATTAATATAATACGATACAAAATAGAGAAAATGCAGTTTTCACTGTTTGAAGGTTCTTCGATGCGTGTTTAAAAAAAGTCAAACGAGTTTTAATTGAATAAAAATGTGTTTTTTCTAGTTCTTCTTTATTATTCTTAATCAACATATTAAATCAATTTTAAACTATAAAGCAATCGAATATTTTGAAAAATAAAATAATAGGATAAAAAATAGAGAAAATGCAGTTTTGACTGTTTGAAGGTTCTTCGATGCGTGTTTGAAAAAAGTCAAACGAGTTTAAATTGAATAAAAATGTGTTTTTTCTAGTTCTTCTTTATTATTCTTAATCAAAATATTAATTTAATAATTTTAAATCTATAAAGCAATCGAATATTTTAATATTTAAAATAATAGGATAAAAAATAGAGAAAATGCATTTTTTACTGTTTGAAGGTTCTTTGATGTGTGTTTGAAAAAAGTCAAACGAGTTTAAATTGAATAAAAATATGTTCTTTCTAATTCTTCTTTATTATTATTAATCAAAATATTAATTTAATAATTTTTAAAGTATAAAGCAATCGAATATTTTAATAATTAATATAATACGATACAAAATAGAGAAAATGCAGTTTTCACTGTTTGAAGGTTCTTCGATGCGTGTTTAAAAAAAGTCAAACGAGTTTTAATTGAATAAAAATGTGTTTTTTCTAGTTCTTCTTTATTATTCTTAATCAACATATTAAATCAATAATTTAAAAACTATAAAGCAATTGAATATTTTGAATATTAAAATAATAGAATAAAAAATATAGAAAATGCATTTTTGACTGTTTGAAGGCTCTACAATGCGTGTTCAAGGGATGTCAAAGGAGTTGAAATTGAATAAAAATGTATTTTTTCAATTCTTCTTTATTATTCATAATCAATATATAAAATCGTTAACTTTAAAACTATAAAGGAATCGAATATTTAAAATTTTAAAATAATAGGATAAAAAATAGAGAAAATGCATTTTTCACTGTTTGAAGGTTCTTTGATGTGTGTTTGAAAAAAGTCAAACGAGTTTAAATTGAATAAAAATATGTTCTTTCTAATTCTTCTTTATTATTATTAATCAAAATATTAATTTAATAATTTTTAAAGTATAAAGCAATCGAATATTTTAATAATTAATATAATACGATACAAAATAGAGAAAATGCAGTTTTCACTGTTTGAAGGTTCTTCGATGCGTGTTTAAAAAAAGTCAAACGAGTTTTAATTGAATAAAAATGTGTTTTTTCTAGTTCTTCTTTATTATTCTTAATCAACATATTAAATCAATTTTAAACTATAAAGCAATCGAATATTTTGAAAAATAAAATAATAGGATAAAAAATAGAGAAAATGCAGTTTTGACTGTTTGAAGGTTCTTCGATGCGTGTTTGAAAAAAGTCAAACGAGTTTAAATTGAATAAAAATGTGTTTTTTCCAATTCTTCTTTATTATTATTAATCAATATATTAAATCAATAATTTCAAAACTATAAAGCAATTGAATAATTTGAAAATAAAAATAATATGATAAAAAATAGAAAAAAGGAAGTTTTCACTGTTTGAAGGTTCTTCGATGCGTGTTTAAAAAAAGTCAAACGAGTTTTAATTGAATAAAAATGTGTTTTTTCTAGTTCTTCTTTATTATTATTAATCAAAATATTAATTTAATAATTTTTAAAGTATAAAGCAATCGAATATTTTAATAATTAATATAATATGATACAAAATAGAGAAAATGCAGTTTTCACTGTTTGAAGGTTCTTCGATGCGTGTTTGAAAAAAGTCAAACGAGTTTTAATTGAATAAAAATGTGTTTTTTCTAGTTCTTCTTTATTATTCTTAATCAACATATTAAATCAATTTTAAACTATAAAGTAATCGAATATTTTGAAAAATAAAATAATAGGATAAAAAATAGAGAAAATGCAGTTTTTACTGTTTGAAGGTTCTTTGATGCGTGTTTCAAAAAAGTCAAACGAGTTTAAATTGAATAAAATGTGTTTCTTAATTCTTCTTTATTATTATTAATCAATATATTAAATTAATAATTTTAAAACTATAAAGCAATCGAATAATTTGAAATCTAAAATAATAGTTTAAAAAATAGAGAAAATGCAGTTTTTACTGTTTGAAGGTTCTTCGATGCGTGTTTAAAAAAGTCAAACGAGTTTAAATTGAATAAAAATATGTTCTTTCTAATTCTTCTTTATTATTCTTAATCAAAATATTAATTTAATAATTTTTAATCTATAAAGCAATCGAATATTTTAATAATTAAAATAATAGGACAAAAAAAAAAGAAAATGCAGTTTTGACTGTTTGAAGGTTCTTCGATGCGTGTTTGAAAAAAGTCAAACGAGTTTAAATTGAATGAAAATGTGTTTTTTCCAATACTTCTTTATTATTATTAATCAATATATTAAATTAATAATTTAAAAGATATAAAGCAATCGAATAATTTGAAAATTTAAATTGTAGGATAAAAAATAGAGAAAATGCAGTTTTGACTGTTTGAAGGTTCTTCGATGCGTGTTTGAAAAAAAACAAACGAGTTTAAATTGAATTAAAATGTGTTTTTACTAATTCTTCTTTATTAATATTAATCAATATATTAAATCAATAATTTTAAAACTATAAAGCAATCGAATAATTTAAAAATTAAAATAGTAGGATAAAAATTGAGAAAATGCAGTTTTGACTGTTTGAAGGTTCTTCGATGCGTGTTGAAAAAAGTCTAACGAGTTTAAATCTATATATAAAATTAATAATTTAAAAACAATAAAGCAATCGAATAATTTGAAAATTAAAATAATAGGATAAAAAATAAAGAAAATGCAGTTTTGACTGTTTGAAGGTTCTTCGATACGTTTTTCAAAAAAGTCAAACGAGTTTAAATTGAATAAAAATGTCTTTTTTCCAATTCTTCTTTATTAAAATTAATCAATATATTAAATCAATAATTTTAAATCTATAAAGCAATTGAATAATTTGATAATAAAAATAATAGGATACAAAATAGAGAAAATGCAGTTTTGACTGTTTGAAGGTTCTTCGATGCGTGTTTGAAAAAAGTCAAACGACTTTAAATTGAATAAAATGTGTTTTTCCCAATTCTTCTTTATTATAATTAATCAATATATTAAATCAATAGTTTTAAAACTATAAAGCATTTGAATAATTTGAAAATTAAAGTAGGGCGGTAAAAAATAGAGAAAATGCAGTTTAGACTGTTTGAAGGTTCTTTGATGCGTGTTTGAAAAAAGTCAAACGAGTTTAAATTAAATAAAAACATGTTTTTTCCAATTCTTCATTTTTTAATTAATATATTAAATTAATAATTTGAAAACTATAAAGCAATCGAATAATTTGAAAATTAAAATAGTAGATGGAGGTAATATTTTTGTGGCCTTTGGTCTATTAAATAAAAGGAACGGTCTGTTTGTTTACAAAATAATTTTTATATTTAAAAAATTCGAATTCATCTATGCATTTCGTCGTGATATTACGACTTTTCAGGACTGTAAAGAATACAAATGACAGTTGAGAAAAAATTTCGTTGAGAAAAAAACAAAAAATCAAAGAATAGAAAAAAACAACATACCAGCAGGAGAATTGTGGATCAAACCATTATTTACAAAAAAACATAAATAAAGTAAGAACACAGTATAAAAAAGATGACAAGAATTTTAACAAAAAAAATTTTGAGGTTAGAGATGTTGTTTTTTCAATTATGTATATATGCATGTCGCTGAGTGTGTAAAAAAACATAAAGAACACTCAACATTAAATAATACAATTCAACATTAAATAATAAAAATTCAACATTAAATAATAACCACACAAACAACACATTATATAAATTTTACATTAAATAAAAATAAAATGTGATCATGCTGTCATGATATGGCATAGAATGTTCTCCACAAGGATAGAAAACGTGGAGGTAACTTACAATGTGTCTATAAGCTGTGGGACGAGCTTAACAGTTACGGAGTACAGATGTTTGAAATATGAAACGCGCTAGATCCGAAAATACAATGAGTGTAGTTATTCGTCTTTTTAATGTATATAAGAAAATGTACAATATAAAATATAAAATATGTTAATTGAAACAATTTAATGTACCAATGACGTCATGGTAAATTATGGACAAACCTTCGAATTTAAATTCGAATTTTTTAAATATAAAAATTATTTTGTGAACAAAAAGACCGTTCCTTTTATTTAATAGACCAAAGGCCACAAAAATATAACCTTCATTTAACAATAAGGTCTACAATATCCACTATTAAAATAGTAGGATAAAAAATAGAGAAAATTCAGTTTTGACTGTTTGAAGGTTCTTCGATGCGTTTTTGAAAAAAGTCAAACGAGTTTAAATTGAATAAAAATGTTTTTTTTTCAATTTTTCTTTATTATTCTAAATGAAAATATTAAATCAATACCTTTAAAACTATAAAGCAATCGAATAATTTGTAATTAAAAGTTAGTTTTTTGCAAATAAGTCGAAAAGTTTTAAGTTTAGTGAAAAGTTGTCAACAGCAAAGTTGTAGCTGATGGTAAGACGAGAAAAAAAGTCTCTGGTAGCAAGCTCCCATAGGCAATAGTTTGGAGATAATTGAGTCGGAATATGGATTTTTTATTAAAAAAATGATAATATATATATATATATACGGTGGTTTTTCCGGAAATTACTAGTTTTTGGTTAATGTGAGCATTTTTTGAGTACAATGGGATGAGAATATGTGGAAATTAATGTAATAATTTTTTTCTCTTTGAGAAATTTTGATTTTTAGCGTTATTTTAGTATTTTTGAGTATTTTTTTACTATTTAAGAGCCTATAACTTCGAAATTTGACTTTCTATAATAAAATGTTCTAGAGGAAAGTTGTTTGTATTTTTCTAATCTAAAACAATATAAAGCTAAAAATAATGAAATTTGAAAAAATTGAATTAAAAAAATTTTGAAACTACTGTAGTTTGCGTAGTTTTCGATTAAAATGGCTGGCTAACGAACTCGATCTTTATTTTAACACTATCTTTGTGCATGCAAAGTTGCAAGTTGATGCAATAAGTTTTTCAATAGTTATCGTAGGGACACCATTGTGTCTACAGACAGACACGAAGACAGACATACGGAGACACTTTTTTTAGACCATGTTTTTCGGACTCAGTGGACCTCAAAACGTCGAGATTTCATGAAATTAGCGAAAGTCAATTTTCGACCAAAACTAATACTTTCTCATGTGATGAGAATGTAAAAATAGAGAAAATGCAGTTTTGACTGTTTAAAGGTTCTTCGATGCGTGTTCGAAGAAAGTCAAACGAGTTTAAATTGAATAAAAATGTGTTTTTTCCAATTTTTCTTAGTTATTCTTAATCAATATATTAAATTAATAATTTTAAAACTATAAAGCAATAGAATATATTGAATATTAAAATAATAGGAAAAAAATAGAGAAAATGCAGTTTTGACTTGTGATGCATATCGAGCAGACAATCGGAACAATTGACAAATTTCACGCGAATTATCGTTTGCTTGTATTGTCTCGATTGTTTTCTAGAAAAACCATGTATATTGGATTGATTATGATCGAATAAACCACAATTCCAACACTTGTTTATGTATTCTTGACATTTAAAATACGTCTCATTTTTAAATAACCTAGTATTCTTTTTTTAGTTTTTTTAATAATTCAACGATTACATTTAATTCATTATTAAATTACACAGGCCGACAAGACTTACTTTCCAAGAATCATACAATACTTTTCCGAAGGATTTCAACGTGCTGAATCCGAATCCGGCCTCAAAATGGACACATCACGTCAAGTTTTTGAGATATTTTAACCTAAAAGTGCGAAAAACCTGTTTTTAGTTATATTTGATGTCATGTAACATCAAGAGATAATTTTTTTCTCCAAAAGGTCAATATTAAGTCTGAAAGTGCTACACTGAAAAAAAAAATTATTTGATCCAAATAACCGATTATTTGGTTATTATCAAATAAATATTTACTTGAATCAAATAATTTTTATTTGAATCAATTAAATAATATTTGATTTAAATACTGAAATATTTAATTCAAATACAATTTATTTGATTTAAATACAAATTATTTGATTCAAGTAAATATTTATTTGATAATAACCAAATAATCGGTTATTTGAATCAAATAAATTTTTTTTTCAGTGTACTATTCCCCTTTAATATCCATTTTAAAAATTAAAAAAATCTGTATTTGTCTCTGAGTAATCGTTCATTGAATTTACTGAGTTTGTCGAATTCTTCGAAAACCAAGCAGAAATAGACAAAAACTTCGATAATAGAGCATAATTTAACTACAAACATCTAAATTTAAAATAGTTCTGAGCATTTTCAATATAACTGAATACGAATTCGATATCAGATTGACAGGTTTAAAAATATCATTTTAGTAAATGAAGATTTAATGAATTAACACACTGTAAAAAGAAATGTCTTAATCTAGAAGACATTTTTATTGTTTTAGACATAAGGAGTGCTTTAAATTAAGGCGTTTTTGATCAAAATAATATTATAATGTCTTTTTACAATATGGTTAACAACATTTTAACAATTTAATTGATTTTTTATAAATATTTTAATAATTTTCTTGTAAAATCTTTCGAATTTTCGGCGCAAGAGAACAAGTTATCTAGGAGTTCAAACACATCAAATTTCTGATAGCATCGTTATTTAATTTATTTCTGTGCTTCCTGATTGTGAGAGAACTACGAGAAAAAAGTCTTTCTGCAGAAACTGATGTTGCTTAAATGCATAATAGGTCTCGTGCCATTCTTGCAAGATTTGGAAATTGTTTTGAATGACTATTCCACTATTGCAATACATTTTCTTCTTCGTTTGCGCAACTTTGAGACAGGTACAGATCTATTTCTTTTCTCCAATGCTGATTTTGTGACGTTCTATTTGTAGTTTTTTCTTTATCACTTTTGTTACTGGCTTTGAACAACTTAAACAAATTCAGTTTTCCGCTCATTTCCACCATTTCAACATCTTTCGTGTGACTTGAAGTGCTTTGCCCAGTGGTCTGTTTAAAAAATTATTTTTTTATGAACAAATTTATTTTTCTTAAATTATTCTTAAAAGTAACGATTACAGTGAAGAAAAAAAAACTTTAAAAGTCAAGATGTTTCTTTCATTCAGTATTAAAATCTAAACAATCAAATTTCGCACTCATCTACTAAAACTTACTATTTACTACTTTTTTACGTTATGCAACTGTTTGGGTACTTTTTTAGACTTCCGCCACTAAAAGCTACTATTTATGCTTTTGAGAAATACCACTTCTTTAAATTCGCTATTTCTTGAAATCAAAATACTATTCTTCAAAATTAAAATAAAATTCTTTAAAACGATTTAATTATTTCCAAAAAATATTCGAAATTAAATTATTTTCAATACCTATAGTATTTTTATAAAATTTCACAAAAGAATTCAATTATTCAAAAAAAATTCATAAAATTTTCCGAAATCCAATTATTTTCATAAATAATAAAATTCATCTCATGAATAATAAAAATTCCTCAGGAATTTAATTATTTAAATTAGAATCTGCATAAAATTAGTCGAAAGAAATCAATTTTTTAAACATTTTAATAAAATTATTTGCAGGAATTGAATTATCTTTATAAATATTAAAATTCTTTGCAGAAGTAAATACTTTTTATAAAAATTGGGATTAAGTCAAAAAAATATGGAATGGAATTTTTGTCAGTTTTGTAAAGTGTCTAAAACGAGTTTTTTCGGTCATCAAGTTTAATATTTTGATAGCTACTTTTTTTAGTTTGAAGTTTTCTTTTTTCTACTTTTTTTATTATCGAGTGCGAAGTCTAAAACATAAAAATATTAATGGGATTTTATTTATTTATATTTCTCAAATACCTCAGATTTGTAATAGAATTTTTGATAAATATCCTCGAACTTTTTAATTGACGCAGCTGCCATTTCTTTGCCCCATTCGGTTTCATAAAATGATTCGACTTTGAATCTGGGGTCCAAAATTAGGCTAGCGCAGTATATCCAATTACTTTTCTTATAGTGTTTCATTAGCTTAGCCCGTGCAGCTTCTAATGCTTCTGCTATGACTGCATCGATTTCACTTTGGTCAATTTTTTCTGTCAACTCCTTAATTGACTCTTCAATTCTATCGACAAGCATATTGAAGCCGATTACTACCAAAGGAAGTGTGATATACTTCTCACCAGAAAGTGCTTGAGAAAGAATTTTGAAATGAACCAAATATTCGCTGACATTTTTCAATAGTTCCCAGTCATACTCAGAAATAAGATACTTCCTCAATTTTAAATTATTTTGACAAAGCAAACTTATGGCACGTTGCATCTTAGTTTCAGTTGCGATCGTATCATACGTTGAATTCCAACGTGTGGAATTCAACATGGTTGTAGCATTTTCTCTTCAACAATGTCACAGCACCTTGCTAATTTTTCTTTCCACTGCTCAGAGTACTTCAATAACTTAAATAATTTCCGAAGTCTAAATAAAGGAAATGAGCAATTCCAAGTCAAGTGATCATGAGGATTTTTGATGATTTTAGCAATTTTAAAAATATTTTGTGAATTTGTTCCTTTATACGCATGGAATAAGAATGTATAAAATTTTTTTCAAAATTTTCAAAATTTGTTGAATTATGTCTTTTTCAAAATTTTGATCGTTTTTTTTAAAAAGGCACGTAACTTTTTTTCTTGTTGACCGATTAAGATAAATTTTTTTGGAAAATATTCATAATAAAAAGTACTTTAAAGAAAAAAATTTTTTTTGCCCGAAAAAAATTTCAAAAAAATACTTAAATTCAATTTTTAGAAAAAATATACCTTCGATTAAAAAATTTTTTTTTGTAAATATTGTCAATAAAGTAAAGAATACTTCCTATAAATTTAATTATGGGACAACAATAACTTTTCGAGAAAAAAAATAAAATGTCCAGTGCGGCGCGTCGGGACGTGTGCAGTATTTGCTTATAGCCGCGCAAGTTTTGTTTTAAATCTTTTTAAATGTCATACTTTCTTGCTAAAATGATTTTTTTCTAAATTTTGTAATTAAAATTAAAAATTGATTTCTCAAGCGTTATTTTTGAATTTTTGAATAAAAAATTTTTTAAATAACAATAAGTAATAAAATAATGATGACATATTTTTTTGGCTTTATTGATTAAGAAAATTAATCAAAAATCTTATTAAAATAGTATTGGATTCACAAAGAAATAGAAAATTATTTAGTTAAATATTATTTAAACAATTAAAAGTAATTATTATCATCATGAAGTGTACTTAGAGCTAGAAATTTATAGTTTTTTCTATATTTTGCATTGAATTGTATTTTGAACATTGAAGTGTAAAATAAAAACTAAAAATTTATAAGGTAATATGATTTTATTACTCGTTCGTATTAGTTATTATAAAAATTTATAAGTTAAACATTATTTACACAATTAATTTTAGTTTTTTAATTTACTATAGTTAAAACAAGAAATTCTTAGTTTATCTTAATTGTGAAAAAATCATTTGCAATCCCTATTTTTTATTTTAATCTACTGCATTAGCAAAACATAAAGCGACACCTTTTCTAATTGAAAGTGAAAAAAAAAATAATTAAATCTTTTTTAATAGGGTTAACAATTTTAAGTTTTAAACATTATAGTTTTTTTGTGCTTTTTGTATTGTTAGAAAAAATGTTGACTATCATCTCAGTAAGAGAAATAAGGATAAACTAATGCAGTAGATTTGATTTAAAAATATAGATTGCAATTGATTTTTTCACAATTAAGAAAAACTAAGAATTTCTTGTTTTAACTGTAGCAAATTAAAAAACTAAAATAAATTGTGTAAATAATGTTTAACAAATAAATTTTTAGTTTTTATTTTACACTTCAATGTTCAAAATACAATTCAATGCAAAATATAGAAAAAACTATAAATTTCTGGCTCTAAGTACACTTCATGATGATAATAATTACTTTTAATTGTTTAAATAATATTTAACTAAATAATTTTCTATTTCTTTGTGAATCCAATACTATTTTAATAAGATTTTTGATTAATTTTCTTAATCAATAAAGCCAAAAAATATGTCATCATTATTTTAATACTTATTGTTATTTAAAAATTTTTTTATTCAAAAATTCAAAAATAACGCTGGAGAAATCAATTTTTAATTTTAATTACAAAATTTAGAAAAAAAATCATTTTAGCAAGAAAGTATGACCTTTAAAAAGATTTAAAACAAAACTTGCGCGGCTATAAGCAAATACTGCACACGTCCCGACGCGCCGCACTGGACATTTTATTTTTTTCTCTCGTAAAGTTATTGTTGTCCCATAATTAAATTTATAGGAAGTATTCTTTACTTTATTGACAATATTTACAAAAAAAATTTCAAATCGAAGGTATATTTTTTCTAAAAATTGAATTCAAAAATTTTTTTGAAATTTTTTTCGGGCAAAAAAAATTTTTTTTTTCTTTTATTTTTTCTTTAAAGTACTTTTTATTATGAATATTTTCCAAAAAAATTTATCTTAATCGGTCAACAAGAAAAAAAGTTACGTGCCTTTTTTAAAAAAACGATCAAAATTTTGAAAAAGTCATAATTCAACAAATTTTGAAAATTTTGAAAAAATTTTTATACATTCTTATTCCATGCATATAAAGGAACAAATTCACAAAATATTTTTAAAATTACTAAAATCATCAAAAATCCTCATGATCACTTGGCTTGGAATTGCTCAAATTCAAGATTTGGCTCATCTGTTGCATTTTCATCGTATTCTTCTATTCTCTCTTTTCTTGCTTCCTCCTCTGCATCTTCATGGTCTTCAAAATCATCTTCATCCTCTTCTACGTTCTTAATTGAATCTATTTTCAATACTTTTAACATGTCCTGAACGCTTAAATTTAAGACGTGAGAGTAGCACCTGAAGTGTTGATCAATGCAGTCGAAATTTTGTATTAAATGAGACAATTCTCTCATAAAAGTCGTATTAGCAGAGGCATTATCCAAAGTAATACCAGCAATTTTCTCATCCAAATTATGAACTGCAAGAGCATTCTTGAACAGTTCTGCAATTTCCTTTCCGGCGTGTTTCCCATTCGATGGTAAGAAAAATATGGCTAACGAGTGAATTTCCCAGTCATCATTAATAAAATGCGCGGTTGCTCCGACTTTTTTCTGGGCAAATTTTTTGAAATTTTTAAAATTAAAATTTTTATTTTAAACGGTAATAATTCTTAAAAACATCCTGAAAAAATGAAAAAGATTCAGTAAAATTTGTCAAAAATATCGCATTTCAAAGAACCTCTAACCTAAAAATTAAAAGCACCGTAACTCTAACAATTTTGAAAATTTTTGAAAACCCTTTGACCTACAATCACATCTTTTCTAATACTAAAGATATACCCATTTAAAAAAAATCGAAAGACCCCCGACCAACATTGATATTTCTGAGAAATTTTGACCCATGTTCAAGTTTAATATCTACTGATATTTGAGAAAACTTGTTTAAACATAACCCAGGGTGTCTACTAAAAATATGATTTAAAATTATAGGACATTTTCAGGGCATTCCAGGACAGATTTATTGTTCAAGAACATTCAAATGAATTTATTATTATTTTATATTACGATTAGCATGTAATTACCATATATAGAGTTGAAAATCTGTATTGTGGATACCTATTTCTTTACTCCAACTTCAAAGTTAAATTATTTTTTGATAGATCTCAAAAATTACGTTTTTAAGTTTGAGTAACATTTTTTAATTATTTAATATTTTAAAGTAAAATATGGAAAATTCAAGGACATAAGTTTGAAGATCCAGGACAAACAACATTTTTTAAAACTTGTATTGTAAAAAAAGTATAACCGTTTGTGGGAATGTGGGATCCGAAATGTAGAATCTAGAATGTAAAATGTGGAATCTGGAATGTAAAATGTGGACTCCGTAATGAGAAACGTGAATCCATAATGTGGATTCCGGAATTGAAAATGTAGAATCCGGAGTGTGGAATTCAAAATGTGGATTCAGGAGTGTGGAATTCAAAATGTGGATTCAGGAGTGTAGGATTCGAAATGTGGAATTCAGAATGTGGATTCAAAATGTGGAATCCAGAATGTGGATTTCGAAATGTGGAATCCAGAATGTGGATTTCGGAATGTAGAATCCAGAATATGAAATCCGGAAGGTGGAATCCGAAATGTAAAAAATATTACATGCATATATTCCATAATTTAACTTATGTATAATACAAACTCTACCGAAAAATACATAGATGAGACATATAGTAAAAATCATCAACAAAACATGTGTTATAATTCAACTTTAAGCTGTAATAACGCCTTGATTCATAATCAAGCCCTAAATCATAACAAATATTTAAGCTATAAACAAGTATTGAGCCATAATTAATTCAGACACTTTGATGAAGCCTTTTATCATAATTGAGCCTTTATCTATAACACTGGTCTATCAAAAATATGGATAAATAGTTCCTATGACCAAGCATCATCGCTGAAAACAAATCAAAAGTTTGGTTTGCTTCATCACGTCAGCAATTTCCTTAATGCATATCAGATTTTACGATATACATAACATTCTATAAATATTAACAAATTTATTATAATCTTGTTATCAAGGTTTTATTAGAGTTGATGATTTTGAACTTAGATACAGATTTTTAAAATTCAAAATGAAAATCTGACTTTAAATACGTAATCAGTGGCCCTATTGGATCTGCCATTTTGTATTTTAAAAATGTGACTCTATGTTCATAATGAGCAACAAAAATAAACCTTTAATACCAAAATTAAGATAAATCTGTCAATATTTAGAGAATTTCGTGCCTCACGTAAAATCTGATATGTATTTGGAGGTTAGGAAAATTGCTGACATGATAGAGAAAAACAGAATTTAAATTTGTTTTCAGCGACCTCAAAACATATAATACATCATTTTTGGTCTAAGGAATTAAGGATTTTTTTAGGGTCTGTGTAATGAATCTTTTAGCAATGATCAAGACTTGAGCCATCAACAAGCCTTGAGTCTTGAATAAGCTTTACTATTTTTGACCCTTTTTATGCCCAAACAGGATGTAGGTATTAAACTATTGATTTTTGGAAGTTTTCCTATAACCATTTTTTGTTCAGAAGATTATGAGCTAAAAACTACGAATTTTAAACAAATTTAATTTTAACTTTTTTTAGTGTATTCTATGCGGGGTGTATTTTCTGCAATACAGTCTACTGGTAACAAGAGTAGAAGAGTAGTAGAATATTAGACCCCGTTACACGCACAATGGTTCAAGAAAAATCCTTCTTTTAAACTTTTCTATTTTGTTCCTTGTGTTACTTCAAAACAAGAAACCTTTTTAAATATATACCCAACGCTCCTCGTTTTAAATTAGTTTCATAAATGAATCTAATTTGGGATGAGGATAAGTCAATGAGCCTACTAAATGTTGTGAGAGAATAATTTATTTAAAAACCAACAAGAAAGAAAAGAGTTGCCACTCAACTATTATCCTTAATGGTTGCTGTTGTTTACACAAATGAGATAGTGTTTTGTATTCCGGAAAAAAATATCTGCTTGTCCAGACGGTTGTCGCCTCTTCAGGAAATTTCGATGGTTCGAAATTTGGTATGTGTTGTTTCCATATTAGACTTTTGTACACACTCGAATTTATTTCCAAGTTTATATTTTGGAAATTGTTAAAATTTGTAATTTTAAAACAGACGTATACTGATTTCAAAAATTAATATTTAGGGAAATAGTTCACTTTATCGTTGCACGTTTAAAATTAACACTCGAGGTTCACTTTTAAATAATGTTCAAAATTATTATTTAGAGTTCACTTTTATATAATGTTCAAAATTATTATTTCCAGTTCACTTTTAAATAATGTTCAAAATTAATACTTGTTAATCAATTTTAAATGATATACAAAAGTAATACTTGGATGTTGATTTGAAATTGATTTCAAAATTAATTCTTGGGGAAATAGTTCACTTCTAACGTTATACTTTGAAGATTAATACTTGGAGTTCACTTTTAAATAATAATACTAGGCGATGTTCACTTGTTCGCAGGTATACTCACATTTATACACTCAAAACATAGACAGGAATACTCGAACATATACACTTAATACATACACATGTATACTCACACGTATACACTCAATACAAAGAAACGAATACTCACACATATACACTTAATACATACACATGTATTCTCAAACTTATACACTCAATACATAAACATGTATACTCACACTTATACACTCAATATATACACATGTATACATTCAATGCATACACATGTACACTACCGTCCAAAAGTATCAGGACGATTACACTCGACTCTATTAAAAAACATGCTATCGCTTTTTGAATCATATCTCGGGAATAAAAGGAGATACAAAAAAAACTTAAACACGGTGAGAAAGCTTATTAAATTTAGCATAATATAATCTATATTTGAAGTTATTTAGTTAACTATTTTAGGAGTTATAGAGTGAGAAAGAGAAAAAAAATTATCAAATTTTCTCATTTTTGTCTCTTGACTTTAATGTTTTCAAAAATCTAGAAAAATTTAGATAGAATTTTTTTAAAAACACAAAAATCTTCCTTAGAATTTCAGTTTTACAATAAGCTTTACAAAATTAAAAAATATTAATCCGTCATCGATTTATCATTAAAAATGTGACGCCGTGTTGCGAACGAATGGTGCATTGAAATTCAACTACGACGATGCAATTCTGGCTTCGCGCGACTGTGCGCGGATGCGAATGGGAGAGAAAGCAGGGACGAATTCATGGGGGGGGGAACGAGGAACTTCTGAGTTTCTTTATATTCTTCGTGAAACGTCATTATTTATTATTTTCTTTTAATATTATTTAATTATTAATTACAATTTTTAATCTTTATTAATAAGTATAATAATTAATGCTAATAGAATTATTATTATAATATAATTGTACAAAATAATTATTATTTAATTTTAACAGTTTAATCAAGATTTTTAAAAGCACTTCTATATGCTAATTGAAATATAATACTATTTGCTCAAAAAGAAAAAAATGTTAATAAAACTTTTAAATAAACTGTTTTAAGTATAATCAATATTTTTTAGAAAAATGTTAAATAAACGCAATTAAAGAAAATAATAAATAATTACGTTTCACGAAGAATATAAAGACACTCAGAAGTTCCTTATTACAGCAAGAGATATTATTTGTATAGAATTTGAAGAAAATACTTAATATATGTGAATGATTTTGGTCTAGAATTAAAGAATGAAATTTGTACTTTATATTGTGCAACTATCAAAACTTAAAAAAAAATTCTTTAATTGGCGTACGCTTGAATTCCAGATTTCAAAATCCCAATTTTCACAAAAAATCTCTAACTTTAAAGAATTATATTTTTAATATTTACACTATTAAATTGGTTATATCTTTGACTATTTGACTCTAAATTTATTGAACTTTAAAATGATCATAGTTTGATAGCTCTAACATCTATTTTTACAAAAATATTTGAATTTTAAGTGAAGCGGGCACTTAACAATAATCAGTACAAAAGTATTGAAACTTTTTAACCCCCGTCACGGTGGTCTTGAATCAACTTTGAATGAAAAGTTTTTGCACATCCCTTTTTTTGCTGATTTGGGTTATTTGCTCCCTAAATAATGTGTAAAAAATGTATAGCTCATAACTTGCCGAGCCGTTTTTGAGGAAACTCATTTGAAAAAAAATCATCAGTTTTTTATTTAAAATGTTACATATTTGTATCAAATTATGGATTTAAGCATAATATTAATTAAAATAGGGTCAGTGGGGGTAAATCCGGACAAAATAACTATTTTTTTACAAATGACGTAAGTTTTTTTATAATAACAGGGTGGCGAGTGAAAACGGTTTTTGAAATTCCCTGTCTTTTCCCTGACTTTTCCCTGTCCAAAAACAAAATTCCCTGTCTTATAAACCTATACGGGGCAATCTCCGTGAAATTTTCACTCAAAATTTTTTTTTGATTAAAACAATTTTTTTCGAATTCTATATGAAAAATAAGTAAATACCTGTATTTTAATTTTTTTATTTGATCAAAATTACAGAAGTTGTGATTTTTTAAAATTTAACGTCTTCAGAAGTAGATGAATTTTGAAACACTCTTTTCTCTGTTATATAAAAAAAGAAAAAAAATAACACAATATATGTAAAAAATTTGTTTTTTCTTGAATATTTCAAATATGTAATAAAAAAATAACGTTTACAAAGCGAAAATATTAAATAAATTAAAATTACGTTTAAGAAATGACTTTTTTCAAAACCAAAGTAATCGATTTTCGTTATTTCTTTCATTACAATCACTGATAAAATAAAGAAATTTTTCCCTCTTATGTCAAAATGATGTTCTTAAGGGATAAAATGATATTTAAAACTATGTCAGTCGTTGCACAGAGTTTTATTCTACTTTTACACTTGTTAAAAAATTAACCTTTAATAACAAAACGAAACAAATGCCTTACTAATGGAATGAAGTTATGAAGTGGTTTAATTTCTCAATTTCTTTCACTAAACTCTGTGCAACGACTGATATAATTTTAAATATAATTTTATCCCTTAAGAACACCACTTTGACATAAGAGGGAAAAATTTCTTTATTTATCTGTGATTGTAATAAAGGAAAAATAACGAAAATCGATTACTTCGGTTTTGAGAAAAGTCATTTCTTGGACGTAATTTTAATTTATTTCATATTTTCGCTTTGTAAACGTTATATTTTTATTACATCTTTGAAATATTCAAGAAAATACAAATTTTTTACATATATTATGTTATTTTTTATCTTTTTTTTATATAACAGAGAAAAGATTGTTTCAAAATTCATCTGCTTTTGAAGACAAAAAAATCACAACTCACATTTTTTCATAGCTTTAAATTTAGGTATTTATTTATTTTTCATATAGAATTCGATAAAAATTGTTTTAATTAAAAATATTTTTTCAGTGAAAATGTCACGGAGAATGCCCCATACATATCCATTAGTCATAAAAGCAATTATTGTTTTCGTAGAAAATAAAGTTTAAAATCAATTTTTTTAAGCTTATTATTTGTGTCCTATTGTGCATTAGACTTTATTGACATTTTTAAGTGTATAACTAAGAATATTTACACTTCCTACAGCTTTTCCCTGACTTTAGGTTGAATTCCCTGTCTTTTCCCTGACTTTTCCAGATTTTTCAAATTCCCTGTCTATTCCCGGTTTTCCCGGTTTTCCCGGTTTTCCAGGTCGCTCGCCACCCTGAATAAAAGGCAATCCTTCCGTTTTATACTGCATTAATTTCTTTCTTGAGTTCCGTAGATTAATTCTATATTTTTTATAAAATTTTATATTTAATTTTTTCCATTTTATTGTTCGGATTTACCCCAAAATTTAGAAAATTTCTTTAAATTTTGGGTAAATACGGACAGCTTAGTTTCTAAGAAAGGTTTAAAATAAGGTTATCTTATGTATACTACTCTATTAAGGGATAGAACGACTTGAAAAAAATTCATACTAGATGTATAAAAGTTGAATCAGTTAAGTGTTGTAGTATCATAAAAGTTAATAAATTAACCATTCAAAAAGTAATAATTAAAAACATATATAGCTTTAACAAATTTTAATTGATTTTAATAAAACTTGATAAAGAAAAGGTTTTGGGATCATTTAATACGAATACAAAGTCAGATTTTGAAAATTCAAAATACCGGATCCAATATGCTGGACTTTTTAAAAAATTAATCCAATTACGCTACTTACATCACTTTTTAAAATGTAATAGAAGCTCCTGTCCAGATTTACTTTAAGTTTTTAAATTATCCTGTTGACAAATGTCGAGATAAAATCATGGAAGTAGTCAGAATCTTTTTTAAGGGATCTGAGCTTGAAATATTGACGTAGAACTGAATTTTTAATTTGTAAATTAAGCTCCAACACCTTTTGTCCATATTTGCCCTCTGACCGGATTCACCCTAACTGACGCTAATACTTTTCTTTAATTTTAAATAATATAATATAATAATTTAAATAATATTTCTGAAACAATAAGTCAGTTTTGTTTAAATATTACAATACATGTTAAGGCACATATTTTTGCCAATTTACAGAAATTATACAGGTTACTGTACAGAAAAAAGATTAACGAAAAGGTTATATATATCATATATAAAAACGGCTCGGCAAGTTATGGGCTATACATTTTTAACACATTATTTAGAATGCAAATAACCCAAATCAGCAAAAAAAATGATGTGCTAAGACATTTCATTTAAAGTTGATTCAAGACCACCGTGCAGTGTACACTCAATACATATACATGTATACTCACCCTTATACACTCAATACATAAACATGTATACTCACACATATACGAGCGATTCCATGTCAAGTGATCAAGATGGAGAAAAATTTTTCTCCAATCGTAGCAAAATTTAGGGCTTTTGTAGTACTCATAGATAGTAATGTTTCGTGAAAATATTTTTTTACCTAGTCCAATATTTTCCGAGGGGGAGGGGGTTAAATTTTTGTGTTTTTCAGTACAATGCTTATTTCAATAATTTTTTACTCTTAAACAATTAAACATACAAATTTGACAAAGTACATTTTGGAAAGGTTTTTTTATCCTCTTTCGATTCGAAATATGCATAAAAAAAAGAATTTTTTGACTAAAAAAATCAAAATTAAAAATAAATTTTAATTTTTGGGGGAGAGAGATACGATTTTTTTTAAACGAATGCTGTTTTTTTCCTAAAAGGACACATAAATGATAAAGTGGGACTAGAATGTTTAAATATTGGAAAAAGAGTTTTCTACTCGTCGGAGCTTAAAACCGGGTTTAGAGCGCTCCGGCGAGTAGAAAACTCTTTTTTTCAATATTTAAACATTCTAGTCCCACTTTACTATTTATATGTCCTTTTAGGAAAAAACCTCATCTTTCGTTTAAAAAAAATCGTATCTCTCTCCCCTAAAAATTGAAATTTATTTTTAATTTTGATTTTTTTGGGTCAAAAAAATTTTTTTTTAAATGGCTTATTTCCAATCGAAAGAGGATGAAAAAACCTTTCCAAAATGAACTTTGTCAAATTTGTATGTTTAATTGTTTAAGAGTAAAAAATTATTGAAATAAACATTACACCAAAAGACCCCTTGATCACTTGACGTGGAATCGCTCATATACATATACATACACATTTACACTTAAAAGATACACAATCTCTCGCATGAATTTGCAATAATATGTGCTATCAGTTAAAAGTTAAAAATTCTAACCTGTTAAAAAATTAAAATTTCTAATTTTTGACCATCCTATATATTTTAGAGTTAAAACTGATTTAGGAATATAAATATAACCTATTTTAATAATTCGAATTTAAAGGGGTCAAAAGTTGGGGGTTGGTGCCTCCCCTGAAAATGTATAATTTTAGCATTACATGTTTTGTAAGATAATATAATTTTAAAAATAATAAGACCTTTTACAAGTCATTTGGACAATATTTTATTTAGAAATTTATAAGAATTGGCAAGTTTTAATCTATTTTTTACAAAAAAAATTTTTGACAAAAATTTATAAATTTATAACTTTGACGTCCTGTTTATATGAAGAAAAAATGACAGGTTAATGTTTATAAGTAATTCTTATTTTATAGAAAGTGACCTTTAAAATAAGCTTAAGGCTATGTCTAAGTTGCAAAATGTAAACAAACAAAAAGGTAAACAAACCAAGCACTACATTCACATTTTTTATCCATTTTTTTCTCTCACAAAAATTTACATTAGAACACTTTTATTACAAAAATGATAAATTAGAGTGTCAAAGTTTCAAAAAAATTCATGTTTGAGTGTGATCAATAAATAGCAATTAGTAAAAGGACTAATTAAAATGACCTGTAAAATAGCATTTTCGACGCGTTGCGAAAAATAAACTGTTTGAGTATATCAACCGCTCTGACGATGAAGAAGTCTCATATCAGCGATTGGACCTTTAACATGTGGAAAGGGAAATTTTTCCCTTTCCTCCATGAAATTACAAGGAAAAAGGGTAAAAACAGTAACAGAAGACCGAATTGTGTACTTTTTTCGCGGTTCCTATTTTTACAAATAAATATAAATTTTCATTTTCTTTATGAAAATTGTAAATTGAATTGTTGAATTTGGTTACTACACCTAGCATAGCTGAAAACATGTGAAAATAACTGAGTTTCAGAGTAAAACAAAATGTGTCTTTCTGCATAGTGTTGTCAATACTTCCTTGGCACGGTCTGCGCATGCTCGTAGAGCAACAAAGTTCACGTCTCAAAAAGTTTAAGTGTTTGGCTATATCAACTGCACGGATGATGAAGAAGTTTTTACCCTTTCTCCTTGTAATTTCATGGAGGAAAGGGAAAAATTTCCCCTTCCACATGTTTAAGGTCAAATCGCTTTTGAGACCTAATTTATTCGACAAATTTTTGTTTATGCTATTGGATGTCTTCTTTGAAATATATATGTAGTTTTGTTTGATTTCAAAACAATTTATTTAAATTTATTCTGAAATGTGAGAAACACATTCAGGGTAAAGTCGCTTACATGAAGTCGGGGTAAAGCCGCTCACTTATTAAATTTGTGTAGGAAGCCAAATCAGTATTAACAGTATTTGCGTTTTTTTGCGATCTTAAAATTTTTAATATTAAAAATATTTATTAAAAGAGAAATAATATTCATTTCCTAACAATGTTATTGAATTATTGGGTAATTAGTTGAATATTTAATATTTTGAATGTCGCGCATTTCGCGATTTGTGGCGATTTTTTTCAGTAGATGGCGCTGAACTATCAATATTTGTTGGCAACATTGAGCGGATTCATGTCTATGTCAGTCATTATTAGTGATTATTAGGTTATAACGGTTATAACAAACAACGCAAACAAATAATCAAAATTTGTCGTTGTCTTTTTCGGCTATAAAAAAGACATAATTCTAGTTTGTTGTCTTCGTTCAGTCACGTTTTATCATTGTTTATTTAAAAATTTAAAATTTGGAATTTCACTTGTTATTTTTTATCAATAATAAAATCTATAACTTGTAACATCCAAAATTGTATCTACATTTTAATTTTCTCTTAATAAGTTATTAAGAGTTATTAATAAGTTATTAAAATTCACAGTTGCAAATCAAGAAACCCTTACTTACTATTTAATAAACCAATATTTATTGTTTATAGAACTCATAATATATCATTAATAAATCATACTAAAGACGGAAACAAGGAGAAATTTAATATATACAAAATAAAACTGTCGGAATTACCTTTAGTACTTAAAAAAAAATTAAGTGATCAGGTTTACCCCGAGGGATGAGCGAATTTACCTTGGAAAATTGTGTTTTTGAAATTTGGTATATGTGTATTAAAAATTTTCCTTAAGTAAAACTAAAACAGATAAATCCAAAATTCTTTTTTATTTTGTTAGTAGAAATTATAAGCTTTCAAATTATATAAATTAACTTGGATTTAGAGAATAATTTCCTAGGTTTTTACCGTTCTGCAAAAAAGTGAAAAAATACCCCAGTCTCCCCTACTCAAACAGTTTATTTTTCGTGACGCGTCAAAAATGCTATTTTACAGGTCATTTTAATTAGTCCTTTTACTAATTGTTATTTATTGATCACACTCAAACATGAATTTTTTGGAAACTTTGACACTCTAATTCATGATTTCCGAAAAAATGTGTTAAAATGATAATTTTTGTGAGAGAAAAAGATGTTTAAAAAATGTGATTGTACTGCTTGGTTTGTTTACATTTTTGTTTGTTTAAATTTTGCAACTTGGACATAGCCTTCAGATCATATAAAAATATGTAACATTTATATAGAAAACTGGTGATTTCTTATTTAAATTGAGTTTTCTCAAAAACGGCTCGGCAAGTAATGGGCTATACATTTTTTACACATTATTTAGGATGCAAATAACCCAAGCATGAAAAAGGATGTGCAAAGACTTTTCAATCAAAGTTGATTCAAGACCACCGTGGTGGAATCGCTCTTATATATATATATATATATATATATATATATATATATATGATGTGTAGCATTAAATCTATAAAACTTAGTAGGTCCGACCTAATAAGTCTCAGAAAGACCTGATATATACCATTGAATATATGAATTGGACCCCATAAGTTTCATTTGATGAACATATATATATATATATATATATATATATATATATAAAATTTACAATTTAAATAGATTAATTTATTTAAATATTATTATTATTATTTATTTCGGGATTTTATATATATATATATATATATAAATTTCATAAATAAAATAGTAAATAATTACAAAATATAACATTAATAATTACACATATATGCGTTGTATGTATGTACACGAACTTTAAATAATCAATGAAAACACACTAATAAAAGACATTTGAAACGAGTAAGAAGTTATATATATATATATATATATATATATATATATATATATATATGTAATAGAGTATATAAACCCTGGATGATATATTAGTAAGTTGCGCATATGAGTTACCATCTAAGACAATTCATAAGTCGTACACTAGAGACTCAAATTTAAATAATAAACATCAATTTATGCTTAGATGACTAACTGCATGAATGTTATACTAAATTATTGTAAAAGCGAGTGTCATATTACTTCTTTAAGATTGAATGATGTATGCTTATTACATTTTAGCACAGATACGTGCCTTCTGACCATCTCATCCCCAATCAAGTAAACGTTTAGCTACTATATAAACCCCAAACTTACTTAGAGCAAATGCCAAATACTCCGGTGAGCTTCTGCCCGAAGAGTGTCGTGAGTCGGCCCTTCGATTGTTTAATTTGAGTTGTTAACTTCGGTGTTTAAAAACGAGATGACTTGTTTTCTTCATAAAAGAAGTAAATTGCACTTAATAGTAAAAATCTTGATTAATACAATCGTC
This sequence comes from Leptopilina myrica (nomen nudum), assembly GCA_032872475.1. Lineage (NCBI taxonomy): Eukaryota > Metazoa > Arthropoda > Insecta > Hymenoptera > Figitidae > Leptopilina > Leptopilina myrica (nomen nudum). The sequence continues at coordinate 39,487,086 of CM065459.1, read as the reverse complement.
GTATCATTAAAACAGTCTTTTTCATTCTTTTCTTTCTAATTTTTAACCAAATTAGTGCAAGTTATTTCGAAACATTAAGAAAACAAGTTTTCTTTTGTATTAAGGTACAGTGTTCGAAATAACACTTAGAAATTGTGAATAAACTGTTAAAATAGTTGTTTAGTGCTTGTAAGTGCTAAATTACGAACTGAGAATAAAAGATCATTAAATCATCCCTGTAAGCAGCGAAGCATAGCTGGTTGCAGCTCTCATAATCTGTAAATTTTTTTTTTCAAAAAATTCTTGAACCTTTAATTATTAATATTTTTTATTTTTTTATTATATTTTTTTAGTTGATTAGTCATACTAATTATAAAAACTGGGCTAAATTTTTCACAGGAATTCTTATTTTCTATTTGTTTTTTAAAATATTTATAAATAATGTCAAAAAATTAATAATTAAAAAATTTTTTTTGTTTTTTTTAATTCATTTTTTTCAAATTTTTTATTTTTAACTAAAAAAATATAATAAAAAACAAGTTGTGAATTAAGATGTTCATTACATGAACATTTTGCTTTCTCTTTACGATAATCAACAAATTTGCTTTAAAGTGAATTTTTTCATTTTATTTAATTCTATTAATGCTAATAAAATATATTCTTTTTATACATCAATCGATTCGTCTTGATGAAATGAAGATTTTTAGTTTGTTTTTAAGTCTAGATTAACATTTTATTATAAAGCAACATAATTTTTAAGAAGGAAATAAATTTCTAATAAAAGTGCGAATTTTTGGTTTTAATTATGTTTAATTCTATAAATTCAAATAAAATATATACTTTATATATACCAATCGATCCGTTTTAATGCAACAAATAAGATTATTGAAAAAAATGAGTAAAATCTTATTGTACTGGAATATAATTTTGATGAAAGAACTAAATTTTTTATAAAAAAGGTAATTTTTTTGCTTCAATTGTCATTACCTCTATAAACTCTCATACAATTTATTCTTTTTATATACCAATCGATTCGTCTTGATGCAAAGAATAAGATTTTATTATATATTAACTTCAATAACCAACTTTTAAAAAATTTAAAAAAAAAATTTTTTTTTAGAAAAAAGTCAATAAAAAATTTTTTCTGAGAATTTTTTTAAAGTCTATCAATCCAGTTCGAGATATTTTTATGATAAATATACCTGGTAAATTTTAGCCAAATTCGTTAAAACCTCTTCAACTTAAATTTCTGTTTCTCAAAATTAAATTTTCCAATTGCCAATAACAATAATTTTAACTTACGAAACATCAATATTTTTTTCAAAATTAATTATTTTAATTGATGATAATTATTGTTCCCTTAAAACTTTAATCTTTCTTTTTCAAAATTACTCATTTTAATTGATAATAATTATAATTTATAAAAGTTTAAACATTCGTTTTCAAAATTATATATTTAAATTTTTTTCGGTAAAAGTAATGCAGGCATTATTTTAATGACAGTCTCAACCCTGTTAAATGCAGAGAGCTACTATTAAAAAAGATTCATAGGAAGCATCAACCCTGTTTAAAAGCAGAGCTTTTACTGAAGCAGATGAAGATAAAAGAGTGATTTTTATGTCGTTTAACGGCGCAGCGCCGGCGTAACGTACAGTAACCCGGGCGCACCGCTTACTTTGCTTTCAAATATCTTCTAAACTTCTGGTCATCCCACTATGAAACTTATATGGTTTTTTCCGGAAAAATGTCAGCTTTCCAATAAAAATAAAAAAAAAATTTTTAAAATACCCATCAAGGTCAAAATTAAAAAATAAACTTAATTTTTGAAAAAAAATTGTTTAAAAATTTTTTTAAAAATTTGTTTGTAAAATTTTTAGAAAGTAGATGAAAAATGCTTTAAATCCATTATAAACAAATTAAAATCGATAAAGTTTTATAAAAGTTACATGGTTTTGAAAATGGCAGTGTTACTTAAAATGTCAGAACTTTAACCCCCACCACTTTCTACAATTTTTTTTTAAAGAGCTAATATTTTACAGATTTATTACTTTCATATAGGGCAACAATTTCCCAAAATACCAACACAATCCAAAGACTTATAATTTTGGACTAGGACGTTTGAGAAATAACGCCTCATATATATATATATATATATATATATATATATATATATATCAGATACAATAATAATATTGTGGTAAAAACGTAATTGTTAAAATTGGTTAAGTCCAGTTTTAACAACTAGTAAAACAAAATCGCCGTCTGTGGGTACAAAGCCGCAGGATTGGAAAAACTTCTAGTCGAATCCTGGTGAATTTCAATTGAAATTTGGAAAGAAGAAAATTTTATTTTCTTCATTCCTTTACACCGGGAAACGCTGTTGTAAGTACTGATCGTCCCGCCTGGGAGAGCTCTCGTGCCGAATTTGTTATTACATACTATGAAAGATTGTTCTGATATCTAATAATATGTAACCTTAAAATGCCCTCTGACCAGAAGAAAACAAAGAGAGGTAAACGTGCCGGTAAACGACACATCTCGTACGTTCGGGAATCAACGAGGACCCCAGGATCCGAAATTTACCATAATCTTGTAAAACCTTTGATAAAGTTTCGACCCACTTGCATGGTTGCACCTGTCCTCTAACAACCAAGACCAATTCCATCGACTCCTGTTCAGCCTCAACTTCCTGTAATCGAAATCGACCTCGATATTCAAGAGGCCTTAGCATAGCGACAGACAGCTCGTGCACAAGAAAACCACGTCAAACTAGTCCCCGTACAGCTACAAAACGTCAATCAACCTGACAGCGACTCGGATAGTACAGTCGATTACGACATTGACATTATGATCATGAATTAAATTTACTTCCTTTACTCGATGTGCTATCAAGAACCGATTCCCGACATAGTTCCCATCTCCGTGTTTCTGATCCCAATTTTCTTGGAAATTATACCTCCGCTCCCAGGAAAAATCCCCATTAGTGATGTTATAAGACGAAGAAACTTAAACAGAATCCAAAACCGTCGACAGTTACGACCTTATGACACTCAACATAATATTTGACTGACTACATGACATCCCTTTACTATTTCGTTCAATATAGTGATAAGTTTCCAATATCGGAACCAGAGATACTCACTCAGCAGGAATTAAAAAATATTCCCCTTTCGTTAATTTCATCCGCTAACCTCGTGACTATTCTTCACAGAAAACTACTCAATGTCACAAAAATAGAAACTACCAATTATAGAGTTATTGCTCAAATAGCTTGATGTTCCCTCGAAGAAGCTCGATTGTCACTGGGTTTTCCCACGACCAATGGTCGGAATTAATAGAAGGGGTTGAAGCAATTGAAGTGAGATATAATCGTCTCATGTCCGAAAATTCCGAATTATCTAGGCAAGTATCCGATATAGAAGCCCAAATAAAAATTAGAGTCGTTGGAATCCAGGGTTGCACTTCTGCAATGTCTAATCACACAGGAAAAACGCAGGAATTCGATTCTCGCTAAGTCGTTAAAAGAGCTAGTACAATTAATGCAGGAATTAAAATTATAACCAAACCTACATTATAAATCAAAACCAAGAATCAAGAACACATTCTTCTTTTTCTATTTTTCCTATTATTGTTATTAAAAGAAAGCAAGGACAGAGATTTAATATCGACTTCTCTCAACTAAATAGTAAATTTCAACCCCAGAACTTGTCCGAAAAGATAAATTATAGTTGTCAATTATATGCACACAAAATATCACCATACAACCATGTCCGACTCGGAAGAACACCCCCTTCAGAGAAACGGGAATAGGCAGAATAATGCTAACGCAACCGACCAAAATGCAGATACTAGTGTTGCGACCGCCCTAGACCGATTCAATTTACGTGCAAGTGCGAGTGACATACCCCTGTCTGACGGTCGAAATCCGTCCGTAAAGGATTTCGTACAAGCAGTCACACGCGCGGGTATTTTTGTGCCTGAGGCTGCAGAACCCGAATTCCTTAGAGCCGTTCTTAGCCGGCTACACGGATCGGCTTGGGACAGTTGCAAAAACAAGAATTTCGAGCATTTAAAGGAACTTTTAGATCATTTAAAGAAACGATTCGCTCCCACGAAGAAATACCAATGGTATTTCGAAAGTATAATAACACTAAGACAAAAGCAATCTGAAACAGCAAACGACTACTTTGATCGTCTGCAAGGTCTTATTAGTGGAGCTAGACATGCTTTAGAACAAAAATATTTTCGGAAATACAATGAAATTAGGGATGACGACAGGGTGCGCGAACGAAAGGAGAGCAAAATCATTCTCCAGCCTGTTCTCGAATGCGCTTTGGATTCCTTCATAAGAGGACTCCCGACAGAGATTTCCAAATTCGTCGACGCTAGAAACCCTCTAAGTTTGGAACAGGCTCTAGAATATGCAGTTCACGCGGAATAACGTGAAAATTACACCGAAAAGTCGCGATCTTCGTCCTATCACATCTCGCGATCGGAAGATAGGCCACGATCCCCTAGCCCCTACTCTAGGCAATTAGAAAGAAATGTTACGGTGGTAAAACATAGAGCGGAACCAGAAAGAGAGCCAAACAAGCCTTCGAAATCTTTGTCCTCTGAGATGTTACATCTCACTCCCGAACAACTTGGATCTTTCTACCGGTCAATAATGCCACAATATCCTACATCTTTTCCCTATCATCCGCCAGCAATCTTACCCCAGAATCCCTCGTATTATCCTAACATGACCTATTCCCCAGCACCATAACATGCTCCTATGGACAATTTGACTAGCCCTAATGATTACCCTAGACAAGGACAAGGTTACCGACCAAGCGTAACCAAACCAAGAGCAACGTCCCCAGCGCCTACCGGTAATTTAAACTTCCAGCCGACTCGCCGCCAGGATGCGACAGCGAGTCCGTCTCCGCAGCGTCCGAAGAACGTTCATTTTGCGGAGAACACAGTAGGATCTTTAGAGCAAAATCAGAAGCCGATGACTCCCCAGTAGTCCAACTAACTGCCCCTGAATTTAGGCACGCAAAAATAAGATTTCTAATAGATCCAGGGTCCGATACCAACCTTGTAAAGCTATGTGCGTTAAATCCTGAACTCACACTTGTTACAAATAAGTGTCTTGAGATCACAGGAATTACAAACCACGCCGTGACGACACTAGGAACAATCAATTTAACGATTTCTAGCGAACCCGTAGAGTTTCATGTAGTTAGAGATAGCTTTCCAATCTCCACGCATGGGATTCTTGGAAGGCCTTATCTACGGCAAGAACAAGTTTAAATTTCTTTCAGACATAACACGTTAGTCAGTGTCTGATCCAGTGACCCCTATCCCGTTTGTTGATAAGGAATCACTGGATGCAAGAAAGAGTCTGAAATCTGAAATAAAGCCTTTCCCTCGGATCCTGCGAATTAAGTCTCGCACCCGAACACCAATCGAGATTCACACTGTAAATCCTGAATTAAAACAAGGTTATTTACCTCGCTTGGAAACTCCCGATGTGCTTTATCTAGGTGAGGCTGTTGTATCCAATAATAATGGCGTGTGCCATGCAATGGCTATAAATACCACTGAAGAAGACATCGATATAAGAATTACTCCCCAAAAGCTGATTCCTTTCGATTTCTGTAAATTCCCAGGCGAGGAACTAACAGATTCTGAAATTGAAACCTCGGTTCAAGAAGGAGATCGAATTTATGCAGATAGGGTAGTTAAGGTAAAGAATGCCCTATATTTGTCCCATCTATCTCCCGAAGAGCGGAAAGTCGTTGCTAAGTGGACAGAAGAATATGCCGATATTTTCCATTTGAATGGCGAACTCCTTTCGTGCACTCATTTAATTCAGCACAGAATCCCTACAATCGATGACAAAGTGATACATAAAAAACAATATCGGCCCCCCTTCGAGGCTCTTGAGCAAATAGACACTCAACTCAAAAAGCAATTCGATAGCGGAATCATTGGACACTAGAACTCCCCTTTTAACGCACCTCTGCTCATAGTTCCTAAAAAAATCAAGGCATCAGGTGAAAAAAGTGGAGAGTTGTCATAGATTATCGAGCCCTTAACGAGAATATCGTTGGCGACGCATTTCCCCTTCCGAGTATTATTTCCGTGTTTGACAAATTGGGCAGTGCGTGATATTTCACTGTGTTCGATCTTGCTAGTGGTTTCCACCAAGTGGAAACGCACCCAGAAGATTGACATAAAACCGCTTTTTCGTCTCGTAATAGGCATTTCGAGTATAAACGGATGCCCATGGGAATTAAAAATGTACCCCCCGCCTTCCAAAGACTACTCAACAGTGTTTTAAGTACAATGTTAGACGTCGAAGCCTTCGTATACCACGACGATATTATAGTGTTCTCGAATACGCTAGAAGAACACGACAAGCGGGCCCGAAGACTATTTAATCGACTAAGATACGCCAACTTGAAACTTCAACCCGATAAGTGTGAATTCCTCAAGACGGAAGTAGCCTATCTCGGTCACATAATAAGTGAAGATGGTGTAAAAGCCAATCCCAATAAAATTTCCGCCATAAAAGACTTCCCCATCCCAAAGACGCCAAAGGACATCAAAAGTTTCCTCGGTCTTTCTGGATACTATCGTCGTTTTATTAAAGATTACGCGAAACATGCAAAGCCATTGACGGAACTTCTGAAAAAGGATGCTGCATGGAAATGGGAGCAGCCCCAAAAACATAGCTTTAATCGCCTGAGGCAATATTTGTGTCGGAAACCAATCCTTTAATATCCAGACTTCACTGCGACATTCAAATTAACGTGTGACGCGTCGGATTATGCGATTGGTGCAATTCTAACACAGAAAAAGGACGGTGTCGATTTACCAGTGGCGTATTATTCTAAAATACTTGGAAATAATGAGTTGAATTACCCGAAGGCGGATAGGAAAATTCTCGAAATACTGTATGCGGTGGAACACTTTAGGCCATACCTTTATGGACGAGAGTTCATATTGGCTTGCGATTTCGAACCTGTTCACTGGATGACTTATATTGACAACCCTGGAGCGCGAGTTCAAAGATGGATACTACTACAAAATCGTTGAAGCATTTTCAAACAACCCTGTTGATCAGACAGGCACCGAAAACTAAACCCTAAAGGTAATAATAAAAGGATACAACAACCTACACTCCCGACGCGCTTCTCGCAAAGAACGAAAATCCTTCAGGAAGGGCCAAAATTAAAGAACCCCGAGCTGGACTCTTAACTACAGCATCTGGAACCAAGGAAGGAACCAAGCTCTTTGACCCTAAGAAGGCTCAAAAGGCAAGTGTAGATTTTAAGGATAAACCTACGCGCAGAGGAAGACCTCTAGGCAGCAAGAACTCGGAAAACCCAAAACACGATGAGACTTTTCGACCTCCCCAAGGATTATCTACAGCCCCCGCTGATGAGAGTTACATCGCAAAACGCCTGCGCCAACGACAGACCACTGACCCAATTCCTGCCAAAGGTGTGGATCCACCTTTATCTTCATCAACTGAATCAAATCTGGAAGAAGGATTTCAAAAGGGACCCAGTGAGACCACGGATGAAGAATCAGACCCTCCTGTATTCTGAAGCGAACACAGCGTCTTCCTGCACCTGCCCCCTCACATCCCACCTGTTCAAAGCTCCCCTACAAAAAATAAAACTTCCGATGAGTCTAACGTCTACGTCGAAGGAGCGTGCAACGAAAACGGAGGAAGCAGTCTAAGAGCAGGAGTTGCAGTTTGGTTCGGGCCTAACCATCCACTAAATATTTCCCGACGTTATAAAGGGCGACAAACCAACAACGCTTCGGAAATAGAAGCAGCAACAACTGCTGCTAAGCAAGCCAGAAGGGCTGGGATCAAGAAACTCAGAATTAAGACTGATTCTCGATACCTAGTCCAAAGTGTGGAAGAATGGATACCTAAATGGCAACTAAACGATTGGAGAACAACTGAAAACAAACCTGTGAAGAACAGATAGATTTATGAAAAACTAATAAAGGCACTGGAACCTCTCGACGTAATCTGGGAACCTGTTCCTGGAAATGAAGGTGTAATCGGCAATGAGAATGCCGATCGATTAGCCCGAGAAGGTGCTTTAATGGAACCTGAGACGCACTCTTCTTCAGTTTCCGAATCCGTAGAATTGCCTGAAGATAGAATTATGGTCAAATGTTACCGTCGGATCAACCACAGTAACAAAGATACCACTGACTCCGACGATCACGTTTCAAGAAAAACCACGAAGGAAAAGAAACGATTAATTCAAGGTGTAAATGAGTCCATACAAAGATTCAACGAGTCTCTTGCCGGAGCAAACCTGGATACTTCTAATCCTGCTGACAACACTCTGTTCTGGGATTACGAAGGACTGAACCACACTCCTAGAAGAATGTACGTCTCCGACGGGGAAGACGATCAAGAACACTTGAATTACTTGCAAAGCCTTGACCCCACTACAGAATATGGGGACGGTCTTCCTGAACGTATTAAAAAATTCTTAGCCAATTTAAACCAAAGGCGGAGTGAAAAACAAATTTATAATTCAGAGGTTAATACCGATTCTCAAGCAACAAGGGATCCCGCAAAATCATCCAAGGAAACGCCATTGACAAGTCGACCTACAGAAACCAAAAGGGGAAGTACTGTGCGATTTAAGGAAATCCCAGAAATATTCGAAAGATCAAGTGAAGAAGAAGTAGCGCATGAGGCTCACACTCCAGGGATTTCTACAACCCCTTTTGCACATTCAACACCATTTACCTAAGCCAACCTAAGAAAAAATTCAATCGAGAAGAGAACTATCATGAAGCCTCGGCGAATCGAAGAAAGGAATGAAGGAGAATATTTAAGCCCTGCATCGGAGAGAAAATCTTATATAGACGTGAAGGAGACCTATTTTCACCCCACTTCCTCGGAAGGTGAAAGTGATAACAATGGCAGAAGTGAAAGTGATTGTGTCTCCGCACCACCCGGTAATTCTGAATGTGAAATTCCCAAGTGCGTTGTAAATCGGTGGACCGAACCTTTAACGTACCAACGCGATAACTACGCTCATTTCATTTTGGAAGATTGCGAACCGGCAGATTCCATTTATAAACTTCTATCAAGTTTACGTTTATAAGGAGGTGCGCACAAATAAATTTGACAAGAGAGCCGAAGGACCTTTCACGATTGTCGGGTTTACTGAAAACAACAACATGGTCCTGAAAAACGAAAATGGCGCGAGATTCCAAAAACAACGAGATAAGGTCATGGTTGCTCGACTATGATCCTATAACCCATATTGAGGAATTAGAAAATACTAAAGCGACCTTACCCAAGCAGATGTCCTCACAATTACGTATACGACGAGCTATTCCCCTGTTCAGATTCCTCGGGAAAATCGCTGGTCCTCTAGCTGGAATACTGACTTACGATGATGGAGAGAGGTATGATTCTACCATCCAGGACCTTAATGAGGCTCAAAAGAATTTGACGCATCTTATTGGAAAGCAGACTCACATTGTCAGATCCCAACTTGATTTGATACACTCCCAAGTTTAACAACACGCGTCCCTTCTGCAAGATCTGCAAGGACAGCTTTAAAAATTTTCCGCTAAGTTCTCGCCAAAAACAAAAGAAGAAATGCAGCGAATGAATCTGACGTATGCAATTGCTCGAGCACTAAGATTGGGACTCGACCATAGTATCCGCGCAACCGCCACTATGTTGGAAGCAGTACATGACGCAAGGAAGAACCAACTGCACCCAGGCCTTATCACTTCGGAGCAGTTAGAACCTATTCTCCGGGAGATTCAAGACAATTTGAAGGATGTGAATTTTCCCTTGTCCGGACCCAGGATAAGCATTGACGAGCTGATGTGTATATCGTCTGTCAAAATTATCTGCGAAGAACACCGGCTCAAGGTTTTGATCGACATACCCATTCTGGAAAAATATAATTATCAAGCATATAAAATCGGTTCCTTTCCCATCGTTCAAGACGGGTTGGACAACAGAATCAGGAGAGCGTATATAAAATCGAAATACGACTACCTTATCATCGATGAAGATCAACGAACGTATCTCTTATTACCGGAAAAGGACTGGAATTCCTGTAGGTCTACGACTGCATACTATGCTTGCCTTTCAGGAGCTCTAATTTACGACCTCCACGAAAGACCAGCTTGCGAAGCATTACTGCTGACTAAACTATCATTGAAAGCATTGAAGCATTGTGACATCCGGATAATTAGCAACCTGGAATCCTACTGGAAGCCGTTAACTACTATCAGCGGATGGGTATTTTCCTTAGCAGAATTGGAAGAAGTTACAGTTATCTGTCACTCTACAACTCTAATCAAACTTAAGCTGAATCACACAGGAATCCTCAAATTAGGACCTGGATGCTCCCTGAAAACCAAGGAGCATAATTGTTATTCTTTATTTTTGCCGCATTCCAATCAAGATCCTAGTCAGCAAATTGTCTCGAGCATTACGCAACCAAACCGAACGCAAAAGTTTTGACCTACCAACCCATGGAAATTCGAGTTTGGAGACTCCTACAATAAAAAACGCCTCCACACTATATTAACGAATAACCCCATCTACGAGTAATTAGCCGCTTGTGAAAAGGAGGTAACAACGAAATCAGGAGTGGTCTCCACAGCCAACTTCCAGAGGAATTCTCAAAAGTCTGCAACGCCTGAAGAGAAATCATCATTAAAGATGAAGTGACTATCCGAAAGCTTGGAATCCATCATATGCGAAATCTGACCAGAAGAAGTGCATCATAGACAGGGATCAACACGGATATCACCACCAAGGAATAACACCACTAACAAGAATCCACAATATTACAATAACACCGTAAGATACCAACGATTCTCAAGAGGTTAGTAACAGCGACATCAGTGACAAACATCCAATTGCATCGAAATTAGTTAAAATTTATGATTTAATAAATAAGGAAGGTTAACGCAAATACTAATTCACATATATTTTTAAAAAAATTTATTGCACTTATTAATTGAACTTTATTACATAGAACTAAGGGTAAAGCTAAGATGCACTTAATTAAGAGAAGGAAGAATAATTACAATAAGAAATGATAAATCAATTAAATTTGCTCCCATAATGGAGCAACGCATGTTTTGCGTCTTAACGCGAAATGTACATTTTTCGGACCAGGGGCCCGAGAAGTCGACAATCGGAGAATATACCCACAGCTTTCACATTTCCACGCGTGCGGGCGCAATTGTTCCTCTACCTTCCTTGGTAGATCATGATGTATTGCCACCTAAAAAAAAGAAAATTTTGTTTATCTAGCAAACCGCAACTAGCACATTAAAATTTCTAGCCACTTAAATAAAAAATATATATATTATTAATAAAACTTATATATAAAAGAACTCGTTAACCCAACAAGGAAACAAAAAAAAGAAAAGGAAGTAATGCCTTGCCCGTGATGCAGCAAGTCGACATTACGAAACCGCCCACTTTACAGCCAATTTAAGGGCATTTCTAACAAAAATCGGTCGCAAACTTCTTTAGGCAGAACTCTTTAATAATTATTATAAATTTTCCTATATTTTATCTACAAAAGGAAAAAAATTATTGCTGTTATAAATAATCGAAATTTACATTTTTCTCCGGGTAAAAATTAATTTCATCTCCGAAGCCTTCCTTTTAATAAATAACTGAATGTAGAAGTAAATTTAGCAGAATATCTCGATGGTAATATAAAATGAGGGTGTGAGATTTGTATGTTTTACTAAAAAAACATATTTTAATTGCGCCCTAATGTTTACAAATATGAAAGAAAATTTATTTTTCATCTCCGAAGCCTTTTCCTTGAAATGTGCTAGTTTTTCTTCTGTTTTTAGTATTTACCTGCATTGCTTTGAAAAAATTAACCCAAATTACCATTAAATCAAATACCTTAAATACATTTATATTTTCATCTAATTGAATATATTTAATATTAAAATATACAAATTATTAATTTTTAAGCAGTGTAATTTTATTTTCTATTCCGTGAACGCGATATTAGCGTGAATTTTTAATAGAAAAGCTCGCCAATTAAATGAAAATAATTTAATGGAGCAACAATAATATTTTTAGAATGAAAAAAAACTTTAATATTTTTAAGAATTAATTTTGCGCAACCTAAAAATCTTACTCTTGAGTATGAATTTAAGTAGTTTAATAGAAAAAAAACATTAAAAAAATTATTGAAAACTGAAATTTAAAGGTGTCACTTTCGAAATTCATCCATATACTCTTAATTATTATTATTATTTTCTTTAATATTGTTATTATAAATAATTGTCGTGTGATGGGCGCTTGTTGAAAAAAAAATAATAATAATAATAACATTTATTTTTACCTCATTGATAATACGAAGTGATTGATTTCGCTTGACGATTCCTAGTAATATTTTTGGAAGAAAGAAATTTATACAAATTATAAATAATGGAATTCATATCAAATTGAAAAAAAACATATTTTAATTGCGCTTTAATGTTTATAAATGTGAAACAAATTTATTTTCATCTCTGAGCCTTTACCTTAAAATAGGCTAATTTTCTTCTGTTTTAGTAATCACCTGCATTGTTTAAAAAAACTAACCCAAATTACCGTTTAATTAAATGTTTTAAAATAAATTTATGTTTTAATCGAATTGAATATATTTGGTTAATTTTAAGCATTGTAATTTTATTTTCGAATTCCTGAACGATATTAGCGTGAATAAAAAAAAGAAAAAGCCCGACAATTAAATAAATTTAATTTAAGGAGAAATGGGACATAGAATATGACAAAAGGTTAAAATTTAAAAAAAAAGTTTTTAAATATAAACGTAGTAAAAAAGGTGAACTGGTTTCACGTTAAGTGTGTTTTGTCTTGTAGGCTTGATTAGGCACGTTCAGGCCGGCGTATCTGCAATACAATATTACTGTTCAGACGCAATAAAATATCAAACTAAATATCGCTACACTTGAAAACTGTTTAAAGAAATATCGGAACAGAGCCATAAAGTATTCACTAACAAGAAAATAAAAGAAAAATAATTATCCAAAAGAAAATAATTTTATTTAAGTTTATTGAAGGAATTTAATTATTCGGAGGTTTGCTGGTAGAATTCTTTATGAAATTCTATTTGATAAGCATTTAATTACTTAATAAATTATTTATTTTTATTTATTTTTTTTTGAATAATTTAATTTTAGAATTTTCTAATTAATCCTGATTAAAAAAAAATTGAACGAAATTACCGAATAATCGATTTATTGGTTGAAAAACTGATTGAATTGTTGCAACGAAATTTGTTACAATTTTTTTAATTTTTGTGAGAAGGTTTGCTACTTTTGGTGATGGTTGAACTCTTGCTGGGATTTTGTTAGAAATCTTGTGGATTGTTGAATTTTTGTTGAGGAATCTCATGGTTATTAAATTATGGCAAGACATGTAACGGTGATCGCTTTCTTTATGTTTCGTAATAATATTCTTATGAGTTGTTGAGTTTCAAAAGGTTTGAATGTGAATGTTTTAAAGAATTTTAATTTCTATGGAAAAGTAATAATTAAATACTTATAAAGAAAATTGTTTTTCTTAATTATTGATGAATTTGAATAATTCACAATTAATGAATTTTGTAAATAAATTTAATAGAACATTTTGAGCATTTGATAATTTTAGAATCGATCGGAACATTTTCATGTTCGGAAAAGTGAGAATTTTGTCTAGAAAAAAAAGAATAAAATTAAGAAATTGTGGCAACCCTGATAAACATAAGGGCGATTCTCCGCGTAGTGCACAATTCAATGTCCTTCGTATTTTTTTGAAAAATTAGTTGCACATATTGCAATTAATTCAAGGAGAAAATCTAATTCTGTGTACAAACAAAAGCAAATAGTCGTATACATTTAAACAAGCTCATTTCATGACCATTTAGCTTCCTCAATATATATTGTTGTATATAATTGTGTATTATATATAATTTTACCACTAGAATAGGAATTGTGAGAACCAGCTGGAGTTAAAATATTTTTGAGTATACAAAAGAGATTCTATTTTGTCCATCGTTTTGCTTCATGGTCTGGCCTTTTTTTATAAAATTGTATTTTTCACATAAAATTCAAATCGAGACTTTACTCAATTAAACAAAATATTAGAAATAGTAATAACTAAATCGTGCGCTATGTGGAAAATCACCCATAAAAAAAACATACAAAAAATATATATATATGGGACATTCCACGTCAACCGGATCAGAAGGATGGCCAAAATTCTATGCAACCAATTTCAAAGGTTAAGGTCTTAAAATGATCGTGTGAATGTCCTCTATTGAAAGCAATCTGGTCTTTGAAAATAAAATTATTTTTCAAATCTCGTTTGATTTTGAGAGACACAGCACTCGCAAAAAGAAAACAACACTTGCTCTGCATGTTTTCGAGGACGCTGATTACGAATCTGGAGTCAGATTTTTAAAATTCAAAATGGCGGATCAAAAATGGCGGACATAAAAATTAAAAATCGACCAAATCGGCTAAAATTCACTACTCGGGGGTTTTCAGGGTTGCTGATTACGAATCTGACGTCAGATTTTTAAAATTCAAAATGGCGGATCCAAAATGGCGAACATAAAAATTAACAATCGACCAAATCGGCTAAAATTCGCTACTCGGTGATTTTCAGGGTTGCTGATTACGAATCTGACGTTAGATTTTCAAAATTCAGAATGGCGGATCCAAAATGGCGGACATACAAAGTTAAAAATTGTCCAAATCGGCTGAAATTCGCTACTCGGGGGTTTTCAGGGTTGCTGATTACGAATCTGACGTCAGATTTTTAAAATTCAAAATGGCGGATCCAAAATGGCGAACATAAAAATTAACAATCGACCAAATCGGCTAAAATTCGCTACTCGGTGATTTTCACGGTTGCTGATTACGAATCTGACGTTAGATTTTCAAAATTCAGAATGGCGGATCCAAAATGGCGGACATACAAAGTTAAAAATTGTTCAAATCGGCTGAAATTCGCTACTCGGGGGTTTTTAGGGTCGCTGATTATGAAAACGATGCAACAATAAGTATCTTCAATGGTAAATCGGAGGAAATTGTAATTAGGGGACGTGACGACTCCTATTTTGAAGCAAGATGTTTTGATAACTCTCTTAATCTGAATTAGTTAAATTTCACTGATTTGCAATGATTGACTTCTCATGATTTTAATCAGTGAAATTTTATTGCTAATCAGTGAAAAATGACTAAAATTTTAGTTATTTTTTACTGATTGACCAATGAAAAATAACTAATAAATTTCAGTCATTTTTCACTGATTGTTTCTCATTTTTATTATGAATTATAATATGTATTCATAAAACATATGGCAAATATGCAACGCTCGCTTATGCGCTTTTAGTAACAGATTTTTCACCATATATAAGGTCACGCTGCGCTTGCTCTATTGCGCGGTGTGAGCCAATCTGCGCGCGTCTTTCTCCCACCATTCTGCATCGTAGAACGTGAACCTAGAGCTCGTCTCTCCTCATTTGAGCTTGAGCTATCAGCAAGCACATTCAGCTTCAAATAGTTTAAATAAAACTTGCATAACTTTTCGTATTTCCAAAGCTTTTGGAAACTCTCGCAGTGTTCGAAATTTTTCGTCCTCTTTACTTTACTTTTATTGTTTTTCTCTTTGGAGAGGAATTTCTGGGAACTTGCTGAGGTCTAGAAATTCTTCTTTCTTTCTGTAGAATAAAAGAAACTTCATTCCGTATTTTTTTATAGGTTTTTGGAAATCCATTCCTTTCTGTAGATTCAAAAGACCTCTATTGAGGTTTAATTTTTTTTAGATTTAAGAGGATAATTTTATTAAATTTTGGTTTTTTGTATGTTTCATTATGTCTGATTGTAAAGTAGAAAGCGACTGTAAAAAAGATAAAGTATATACCGATAGATGTGTGAATCCATTACATGTTGATGGTCACGTTGGTAAATGTTTAAGGAAAATTTCCATACAACTGTTAGAAAATTTTCCTGATTTACCAATTAATGCAAAAATATGCAAAACTTGTAGAAATTTGTGCGTTGAGAAAATTAACTTAAGTAACAAATGCGTAACTTTGGCTGGAAATTCGAATGATTCAGACACAGAGGAAGAAGCCAGCCCGCCCAAGAAAAAGTGTTTGTCCAGAGAGGATGAGTTAGAAGAACTCTTGGCAGGACTTAAAAATAAATTTTCTAGTTTACCTGAAAATGACCCTTTACGAATATCTATTCTCACAGTTGCTCCTGATTGTTGGCCAATACGGAAGATTGAAGAAGAGTTTAATACTTCATTCAGAATGGCGCAACAATCGAAGCAACTAAAAAAGATTGCAGGAGTTTTAGGTACACCACCTCCAAGAAAGGGAAAAAGTTTACCTGAAAGTACTGTTGTAGCAGTGAGAAACTTCTATGAGAGTGACATAAATAGTAGGATTATGGCAAATAAGAAAGATGTTGTAAGTGTAAGAATTGGCGGTCAAAAACAAAGTGTACAGAAGCGATTGTTACTTTGTGATGTAAGAGTACTCCATAAGCAATTCACAGAACAGAATCCTGAGATCCATATTGGGCTAAGTAAATTTACAGATTTACGACCAAAATGGTGTGTACTTGCTGGTGCAAGTGGAACACATAGTGTATGTGTATGCGTTCTTCATGAAAATTTTAAATTAATGCTTGACGCTATTGATCTCAGAAATTTGACAAATCATTTAGAGAGTTCACTACTAAGTTATACTGATTGCTTGAATTTTATTACATGTAAAGACGCGTCACCGCTTTGCTACTTAAATGAATGCGAGAACTGTCCAAAAATTGAAATTTTTTTTGATTTTCTAATGAATGTTCTAAAAGAAAACAAAATACCTGAAGTTATTTATAGTAAGTGGCAGTCTACTGATAGGTGTACGCTTATTAAAGAATGCCTTTCTGCTGAAAATTTTGTTGACGAGGTATCTGATCAGTTGCAAAAATTTTTGACTCATCATTTTATTGCTAAGAACCAATCAGAATTTTTATTCCAGCGAAAGAACAATCTAAGTGAAGATGAAGTTTTAGTGCAATGTGATTTTTCTGAAAATTACGCATATGTTGTACAAAATGCTGCTCAAGCGTTCCATTATAATAATGACCAATGCACGGTACATCCTGTTGTAGTTTACTACAGAGTTGATAATGAAATTAAACACTCTAGTTTTGTATTGTTATTCGACTCTACAACCCATGATACAAGTGCTGTGTACATTATGCAAGAAATGGTTGTGCCTGAGATAAAGAAATTGTGCCCAAAAGCAAAAAAAATCATTTATGCTACTGATGGTGCTAAGCAACATTACAAAAACAAGTTTCAAATGATGAACTTAATGCATCATGTACAAGACTTTGGCCTTGAAGCAGAATGGTTTTTCCATGCAACTGCCCATGGTAAAGGTGCTTGTGATGGTGTTGGTTCTATTTTGAAAAGAGAAGTCACGCGAGCTAGCCTACAAGCTGCACCATCAGAAGCAATTTTGACATCACAAGATTTATACAAATGGGCACAAAAAAATTTCATAATATATGCAAATTTTTTATTACGGCAAACAAATGCATTGCAAGATACAAAAAAAACTTGCAAGAAGATTTTCAAAGGCTCCAAGCGTCACTAAAATTCAAAGTGGGCATGCATTTATTCCTGATGTGAGCAATAATCAGTTGGTAGTAAAACGGTATTCTGGTGCAGTAGATGTTCTTTCTATAGTTCAATATTGAATTTTTGAAACCATTCAAGTAAAATTATCTTCAATCAGCCCTTTTCAGGGCTAACAAATCAATCATGCCACCAAAAAACATCATCTTCAATCAGCCCTTTTCAGGGCTAACAAATCAATCATGACACCAAAAAACAATATCAACTATTTCAGATGTTCGACCGAACATTCCTGTCATTTTGATAAATTTGTTTAAATTCTGTCCGCCATTTTGGATCCGCTATTTTGAATTTTAAAAATCTAACGTCAGATTCCTAATCAGCAACCCTGAAAACCCCCGAGTAGCGAATTTTAGCCGATTTGGTCGATTTTTAATTTTTATGTCCTCCATTTTGGATCCGCCATTTTGAATTTTAAAAATCTGACGTCAGATTCGTAATCAGCAACCCTGAAAATCACCGAGTAGCGAATTTTAGCCGATTTGGTCGATTTTTAATTTTTATGTCCGCCATTTTGGATCCGCCATTTTGAATTTTAAAAATCTGACGTCAGATTCGTAATCAGCAACCCTGAAATACCCCGAGTAGTGAATTTTAGCCGATTTGGTCGATTTTTAATTTTTTATGTCCGCCATTTTGGATCCGCCATTTTGAATTTTAAAAATCTGACGTCAGATTCGTAATCAGCGACCTTGAAAACATGCAAAGCAAGTGTTATTTTCTTTTTGCGAGTGCTGTGTCTCTCAAAATCAAACGAGATTTGAAAAATAATTTTATTATCAATCAGTTTAGGCGCCATATTTATTCCGCCATATTATATCAATCAAAAGACCAGATTGCTTTCAATAGAGGACATTCACACGATCATTTTAAGACCTTAACCTTTGAAATTGTTTGCAAAGAATTTTGGCCATCCTTCTGATCCGGTTGACGTGGAATGTCCCATATATAAATATATATATATATATATATATATATATATAAATATATATATATATATATATATATATATAAAACCGCTTATACAAGCCCAAAATTTACGTCCACCGAACGTAGCCAAGCCCGAATTGACGTTGTTAGGCCCGGCTGCGGGTCTGGTAAGGTTTTTCTGTCTATTACAACATTATGTCAAAATATTAGTTGGGCATGATTTGGTGGTCAAACATCATTTTATATACTTTTATAGTTCAAGCTTTCTAGTCCAGGCGCCGCAACTGTCGTTATACCGATACCTAATATAACGTTAGTTGCTGCAGATATATAACTACAACCTTATCAGACCCGACATTCGGCAACACTGTAAGGGACTAAATCTTTATTTAGAATTTTAAAATATCCCTTTTTCATACACTACCGGCGGTAATTGTGCGACCCCTACTTTTTTATGACTATTCAATATCTTTTGACTTGTAAAATAAAATAACTAAAATTTTTGCCTTTTTATTTTCAATAAACGTATAAAATTCTGCAAAAAATGACTCCTAAACAGTAAAAAATATTAATTTTTTAATAAGATATTTAAGAAAAACCTCATTTTTAGTGATTTTACTAATTTTTTTATATCTTCCGAAGAAACTAACGTTTTCCAGCGTTCATATGCAAAAAAAATTGGAAAAATTATAATTACTATTAAGATGCAAAAAAGTAATTAGAAAAATCTGTTATTTCAAAAAAATGTTCAAAGTTTTAGTAAACTTTTGATTTTTAAAAATTATTTTACAGATGTAAAAGTACCATCAAAATTTTTATAATTTTTTTCTTTCAGTCATTTCCATATTCTGAAGAAACGTACGTAAATAAAATCTTATAAGATATTTTAATTTTCTAAAATAAATTACGATTAAAATGGGCCCATTTACGTTGAAAAACGTTTATTTATTTGGAATATATAAAAAAAATTAGTCAAATCACTGAAAATGAGATTTTTCTTAAATATCTTATTGAAAAAGTAATATTTTTTGTTGTTAAGCAGTCATTTTGGGCAGAATTTTATACGTATATTAAAAATAACATGGAAAATTTTTAAGTTATTTTATTATCCAAGTTAAGAGATATTCAATAGTCATAAAAAAGTAGGGGTAGCACAAACTGCACAAGTACCGCCGGTAGTGCACTTGTCTCTATGAAGCTGTATAATATTTATGTTACTACTTTATTGCTATTTTTTATAATAAATAAAAGGTTTAGGTTAATTATATTAAAGTACAATAAATAAGGAAAATACATTTTATTTTTCATAACTTTTGCACTTTAGGGTGCATATTTTACTTTTTACGATATGAGTTGTAAACTAATATTTTTATTCGTGACCAATCAACACCTTATAATAACTCGCCACTCTCGGCAATCAAAGCAAGACATTCTTCCTTTTTCGGTAATTTTTTTTGTTGAATTTGTTTTTTAAAGTGCTTTAGAATAATTTGTTTCTGCTCTTCGGACCAACTAACTCTTTTAGAACGTTTTTTAATAGGTGAAGCTGTTGTAGGATTTTCCTTATTGGATGTAGAACATAATATTGGTTCTTCAAAGAACCGATTGTCTTCGCATTCTATTTCTTCCTCCGCATTTTCCGTTTCTGGATTATTGAAATCTGAACAAAACTCATTTTCTTCCAACTGAATCTGGTCTAATTTTTTCCCCTTAAATTCGTCTCCTTTTCCTGCATTCAGTAGCAGCAACACTTTGGCAACTTTTGCTGTTTGATAAATATCTTCGGGCAATCTGAAAAGGTCAGTTTTTTTGTTACTTTACAATAAATTAAATGAAATATTTTTGTATACCATAAATATTAGTGTTTTAAAATTTATTATTTATATTTATATTATCTTACCTATAAAACTCCAAATGTGTTTTTTCCGTATGTCCCATGAATTTCGCCATTTGCTCTATTTCGTTTTTCTCAAAATTTAGTAATTGAAGGATTGTTGCAATTTGTTTACGAAATTTTGTGCTAGTGAGGAGTTCCGGATGTTTAGCACCAGACTTTATGGCATATTTTCGAATAATTGAACCACCAATCATCCACCTATCCTTCGATCCAGGTCCAGCAAAAAGGTATTTATTTGATTTCGGCACAATATTTGTTTCTTTACGAATTTTTAATAAAGCCTCCACAAACATTTGCATTTGTGCAGTAAATAGAATTGGAACAGCTTTACTCCCTTTACCAAAGACGACAACTCTTTTAAAGTGTGAACAAAGAGCCTTTTCTAGATTTGTTAAAGTATTAACACTTTCTTGTTGAATAATTCTTCCCGACGACTCTTTAGTATAATTTGCGATTTCTAAGAATTGAACCTCTCCAATTCTTTTTCTGTTAAAAATCAACGTTAATGCTAAAGTGCACTCTGCTAATATTTTGTAGTTTTCCACCTGATTCTCTTTAAGATTAAGTTTTTCGAAAGAATCTTTTGCTGTAGATGCAATGTATGTGTTAAAAGTCTTAACATCTTCTGTCAAAGGAATAATTTTTGGCTTTAAAGAAGTATTCTCATTTAAAACCTTGTTGGCTAAGCTGGAAATGTCACTGCACCAGTGGGACTTTATCATATTGCGCAAATTTTCAATTTCTTCAGTTAACACTTTTATTTCAGTTGATTTAATTTTGGCGAAAAGAGGATCTTTTGTCATTAAAGCTTTATTAGCTGTAAGGCACAAATTTTGAAGATTAGTTCCCATGTGGAGAGCTAGAGAAGGTGCTCAAAATGTTCGCGATTCTGAATCAAATCCGCTTATAATTTTTACTGCTGCCACAAATTCATTGTACATATAAGGTTTTAATACTTCAATAAGGTTTTCAAAAGTGATCATGCTTTTCAGTGCAAGTTTCAATCGAGCCATTTCGCGCATCTTATTTGATGTGGTAACGTTCATTTGTATTCTTTTGTGTCTATTAAAGTGAGATTCGCCATAAAGGCAAATAAGAGCATCTTTTTTCACTGTAAGACTAATCTCATCCGGTTTCATTATATTTAACACTTCGTCTTTAAGCAGATTTTTATTAAGATAGTTTCCAAGTATCCCGGTTGCACTTAACATAGTCTGGGATTCTGATAGATGATTCCTAGAACTAAAAGAATTTTCTTTTCGAGAAGAACATATTTTTTTGTGTCTCCACAAGTAAGATTTCGCGAAGTATCCTAAGCAGTGTACACAAGCAAAATATTGTTCCGTATTCACTTTGTCATTTTGATTCTTTCCGTAAATCTTATTGGGTAATCGAACTGGTTTTAATTCATTCGTTTGCTGCATAAGTATAAATCTTTCCTTTCGCCTTAAAGCCAAAATCGCATCTCGCTTTTCTTTAGATCCCACTTTAAGATGTAAATTTTTTTTAACAATTTCTTCGTCACTGTGTTTTCTACTCAAGTGCCTCGAAAAATGACCTACATCTTCAAAACAATAAGGACAGCAAACTTCATTATCATTGTTTGCTGTAAGTCTAATATTGTTGATTTGAGTGATTTCAGGAGTTTCAGAATGTTCCGCTGGTTCATAATCTTTAACAGCCTCGATATCTTCACTGGAAGTTTCCTCTTCGCTGTCGAATGAAGGCATGTACTCGCTTCTTGAAGATAATTCTTCAGAATGTTCATTTGAATTTCCACTATTAGAGACAGAAGAAGTGTCCATATACTCGCCAGTTTTTTGTGAATCGACAACATCTTTTTGTAAATTGAAGACATCTATGTTAAATGAATTTAGATTTTCTTGACCATGTAAAGTTTCAATTGGCACTTTGTCACAAGATTCCTGTAAATCAATATTAGGTTCGATGTTGTCCTTATTCTCTTGCCCAATTACACTTTTTAATTTTACATTTTGTAAATAAAAATAGACTTTATCATCGACCCCTATTTCCGGTGACCATGGAGCCTAGAAAAATACAAATAAAATAATACATTAAACATGTTAAATGTTTTTGTGGAAATTCATAACATTATTATTTTATTATAGAAAATCAAAAAAATATTATTGATATGATTTGATTTTATATTGATATTTTATTTTAAATATCCTTTTTTACAACTGGCGCAGTACTGGCGGAGTACAGGCCGCCATGGTTGAACCAGTACTGGTATTTGACCAAAATGATAACACTTTTCAGTACTGGTTTGACGTTATTGGCGCCGTACTTGTGAATTTTGAATTTAATATTAATTCTATTGCTTGAACCAGTGCACATGCACTCAAAGACCATTTTAGTTGAAATAAAAGGGATCATTCAAGTATTACCTAAGCATTTAAGGGGGTGGGGAGGTCTAGCTATTGCTTATTTCCATTAGAAAAAATGGCGCTAATGCATATAAAAAATCTTACGATGGTAAGGGGGGTCTAAAAACTTGAAAAATGTGTTTACGTAATACTTGAATGGCCCCAAATGGATCACCCTATATTAATATTCTTATTAATGAAAAATGTTCCAAAATTACATGATTTTTCAGAAACAATATTTGGTGCAGGTAAAAGTTTTTATAGTTATGTTTCGATTCACGTAACTTCGAAAAAGGGATGCTCCCTCACTACCTGTTATTACCTGATGTGCATGGGTCAACTTTTGCACAAGAATAAAGGCATCTCTTAATCGTTTTTCAGTCATACTTTTACGACTATTTATTTGGGACTACTGACTATTTAATGAAAAGTGTGAGATTTTTCTTTCCGATTCAAGTTAGATGACTCAAAAAGTTTCTAGAATTTTGCTTCTTTTAATATTAATAATTAATTCAAATAATGATAATATCTTTTCAAGTAATATTTCAAATACCATATTCTAAAATCTACTATTTACTACTTTTTTACATCATGCTACTATTTGGGTACTTTTTTTAGATTTCAATAACTAAAAGCTACTATTTATGTTTTTTTGTTTTGGAGAATTTCCACTACTTTCGATTATTTTCAATAATTAGTTTTTTCTTGAAATTTCGCAAAAAAATTCAATTATTTAAAAAAATGACAAAGTTAATCCAAAACTCAATTATTTAAATAATAAAATTTCCATATAAATTCAATTACATTAGAACAAATTTTTCAAATAAATCAATTGTTTAATAAAATTTTTATACAAACTTTTCACAATAATTTAATTACTTTCATTAATAATAACATTTTCTATACGGAAATTAAATTAAAAAAATAAACTTAATAAAATTCTAATTCAAGAATTTAACTATTAGTTTCATATAAATATTAAAACTCGTAGAAGAAATTCAATTAATTTGAATACAACTTTAAATTACCTAATAAAAAAATATCAAAATTTTTCAAAAAAATTCAATTCTTTTTAAACATTTGAAACTTTTTTTTGCAACAATTCAATTATTTTCATAAATAATAAAATTCTTTATAGGAATTAAATTATTTTTGAAATTTTAATGAAATTCTTAGCTACTATTAAATTATTTTTACATACATAATAAAATTCATCGCGGGACTTCAATTATTTTTAATATACAATTTTACAGAAATTGATCAAAAAATGTAATTATTCTTTGAAATTTAATTTCAATTCTCAAAAATTCAATTATTTTGTGGAATTTTTATAAAATTCTTTGCAAAATTTAATTATTATCGTATATAAATAACAATATTCATCACTTAATCACAAGAAATCGTTCGCAAGAATTTAATTATTCTCAAAAATTTTAATAGAATTCTTTGTGAAATTCAATTACTTTTAAAAACTTTTCGCAATTCAATGATTTTCAATATTTACTATTTTCATTTAATTTCCAAACAGAATTGAATTATTAAAAAAAATGTTGTTAGTCTTCGTAAGAATTAAAGTATTTTTAAAAATAACAAAATTTTTCACAGAAACTTAATTCTTTTTAACCATTTTAATAAAATTTTTCTCAATAATTTAATTATTTTCGTATGAATAATAAAATTCTTCTCGCAGAAATTTCATTAGTTTTAAAAATTTTAATACAATCCATAGCATCTATTCAATTATTTTTATGAAGAATAAAATTTATCGCAGGATTTAAATCAATTTCAATACTACAATTTTACAGAAATTGTTCAAAAAATGTAGTTATTCTTAAACAATTAATTTCAATTCCTCTATAAGAAATCAATTATTTTAATTGTAATTTTAATTAAATTCATTTGAAAATTCAATTATTTTAAGGAATTTTAATTTTAATTAAAAATTTATTATAATTAATTTTATTATAATTAATCATTATTTATTATAATTAATTTTTTAATTTTTTCTCAATAATTCAATTATTTTCAGAAATAATAAAATTATACTCAGATATTTGATTAGTTTTCGCATAAATAATTTTTCGAAATAATTCAATTATCTCGCATGAAATAAAATAATTATTCTCAAAAATTCAATTATTTTGAGTCATTTTAATAAAATTATTTACAAAATTAAAATATTTTCACATATAAATAACAATATTCATCACAAGAATTCAATTATTTTTGAAAAGTAATAAATTTCTCCTTGGAAATTCAATTATTTAAAAACATTCTTATAAAATCGTTCGCAAGAATTCAATTACTCTCAAAAATTTTGATAGACTTTGTAAAGTTTAATTATTTTTAAAAACTTTTTGCAGTACAATAATTTTCAATGTTTACTATTTTCATAAAATTTACAAAAAGAATTGAATTATTTAAAAAATTTTTTATAAAAATCTTGCTAAGAATTCAATTCTTTTCATTAGTAATAAAAATTTCTTAGGAATTATATTATTTAAATTAGAATTTGCATAAAATTAGTCGAGAGAAATGTTTTATTTAAATTTTTTTTATAAAATCCTTCGCAAAAACATATATATGTTTTTTGTAAATAATCTTTGATAGCTCCTTTTTTTAGTTTGAAAGCTACTTTTCGATACTTTTTTAAAATTAATTATCTAGTGCGAAGTCTGTTTTTTCAGAAATTCTTAATACATTGTATATTCTATAAAGTTTTGAATATTTTTCTATAATTTTTCTAAAAATTTGTTAAATAAAAATTTTTTAAATTTAAAAAATCAAGGAAGCATACAATTGTATTATCTTTACAATAACTAATTTTATTATAATATAATATAAAGTACACTTACCTTGCAACAGCTGTTGCTTTGCCAATTCAACTAAATATTTGCCTCGATTCATCCTTTACGAAACAATGTTGCACTCACAGAAATAATAGTCAAAGAAGACTAAGTGCGAAATGATAATTTTCCTACGGTTAGGTAAAATAAGGTTCAAAAATTTTTTAATAGTGGGGGTTGTACTTCTCTCAAATCTCTTTTCATTAGAATTACATAGTTGTTCTTACCTGGCCTTGTACAAAACAAATTTCTGCAAAAGGTTTGACATTATTTTCCTGGCATATGCATCTTTTGATATTCAAAATTTCAAAAATAAATTGGTTTCTATGCTGAATATTTTTATCACTTTAGAAACATAAAAGTTTATATATAAAGTGATTCAGGAAATTTGGAATAAGTTAGAGTCTGCAATAAGTGATATTATTACTAAACAACATTCTAGGTTTCTTAGAGATATATCTCTATAGAAGTAATTTCTAAAACTATAAATCTACCTTTACTAAATTCTAATTAATTGTTTAAAAAGAAGCTAGCAAATTGACCAAAAAATGCATGTAATATGCATTCAATTTTATTATTAGGGGAGACTGGGGCGAAAAGTTAAATTGTGAAAACAGTTAAAATTCATTATCTTTCGAACGGAAATAGTTAGAGCATTGCAATTTTAACTATAGAAGGGTGTTATCACCCTGAATAAATGTCCGGAGTTATGTGACATTCTGCTAATTTTTGTGGTGTCCATATTTAAATTTTTTTTTTCACCCTACTTTTGAAAATTTTTTCGTTAAAGAAAATATCAACTTTTAAGTATATTTTTTGCATTTATTCTCACCGCGATTTTTTTACTTCATTATTTGGGTCCCCTGAAGGTTTATTTGTTTAAAAATGATTTTTTTGACATTGGGCAAGTACTCTGTCAAAAAATAAGCCGGTTAACGTGAAATAAACCAAAAAATTTTTTTTGAAATTTCAATTTTTTAACTTTACAACTATTCTAAAGCTTTCGTCAAATAAACAAAGATCTTTTATTTACTAAATTACTTGTTTACGTATACTTTAACTTATCTACTACATATCACCTATCAGAAAATTGTTTTATTAGACTAAAAATAGAATTTAACTTTTCGCCCCAGCATGAGGCGAAAAGTTAGAAAAAACAAAATTTTCAAAAAAGGACAAAGCATGTATTGAATGCGAAAATATCAGAAACTTTTTTATTGAAAGTTGTAGGGGACAAGTTGCCCTACAATATTGATGTATAAATATTGGCATCTAAGCGGATTATATTGTCTAAAAAAATCATTTATGCAAAATTTAACTTTTCGCCCCAGTCTCCTTATATTATTTAAGTTCAAAATATAAAATTATTTGTAAAACGTTAAAAGGAAAAAAAGTATTAAAAAATTATTATAAAATCATTACAATTAAAAGCACATCTAATAAAAGAGGAAAAAAATTATTTTGTTTTAAATGGTTACAAGGATTTACTGTTAATAAAGTGTGAAAAGAGTAAATAACATTAACAAAAAAAGTAATATATTCCCGAAAAATAGAGTAACGTGGTAATAATTATAATTTAATAAAAATAACAGTCATTTCATCCCTAGGTGCCTCATGAAGAGTGTCATTGACTATATAATGCACCACCGAGTAAAACTCGAATTACTATTTTTGACAAAATTTTCGTAACAAAATTTAAAGTGCATATCGCTGAAAATGTGGCAACGTTGCGGGCTTGGTAACATCGGTAAAATGTACTGATTATATATAAACGGATCTGGAAGGACCGTTTAATATAATGGGTTTAAGAAAGTACACGAAATATATAAGTGACTGATATACGTTGGGTCTGACAGCGTAGTCTTCACCTAGTGGGACTGACAAGGTTGATCAAATCACTATATATATATATATATATATATATATATATATATATGGGGCGTTCCAAGCTAAATCGGACAGTGTTTGACTTTTGCATCTCAGATTTTTTTCAAATAATTTTTTTCTTTTAGTGCTCATTGAAATAAACTACTATGATTTTTTCAAATTTGTTCATCAAGCCATTTAAGAGATACAGATTTTTGAAAAATCACGTTTTTTACGAAAAAGTTTTTTTGAAATGGTTATAATTCGGTCAAAAATTGACCAAATTCGACGTTCTGTATATGAAAATTTTTGTTTTTACACGTAGTTTTTGATAAAAATATAAAAAAACTTATTTTTTTAATTTACGAAAAAAAAATTATAATTTTTAAAATAAAAGTTTATTTTTAAAAATGTATGTATCGATCGATTTTTTCAAAATTTTTTGTAAGAAACTAGGACTAAATTAACAACTTTTAGCCGTTGTCTGATTGTGGGCAAACGATGGGATCTATTTATTTCGAATTTTTTAATTTCTATAAACGTAGTGAAAACGGGTACTGTCGGTAATCTTCTCTTGCCAAAACTTTACCGACAGCAAATTATCTAATATTTACGGTCGGTAAAGTAGAAGGTATTTATCATGATTTAAAGATTAGAATTAGATTAGAATTAGATTAGAATTTGTTCTTTGTATTTAATATGTTATAGTTAATATTCAAATCTCTACCAAAATTATACATATTAACAGTCTTAATTATAAAAAATTGACCATAAAAATTTAATTAGCTTGAAAAGCGTCCCATATTTGGTAGAAACGTATCAATTTGTATTTTGTTTTTCAGAAAAATTAAAATCGTTTTAAAATAAATTACTACTCGTATTATTTTTTAGAAATAGAACAACTTAGTCAAGAAGAATTTACTTCAGAAGGTTAGCCTTTCTCAACTAAGCGTAGGGACAGTTTTGCCTATTGTGAATAATGCAATTGGATTATTAACCATAAATAGGACGCTTTTTAAGCTAATTAAATTTTTATGGTCAATTTTTTATAATTAAGACTGTTAATATGTATAATTTTCGTAGAGATTTAAATATTAACTATAAAATATTAAATACAAAGAACAAATTCTAATTAAGTAGATAATTATAAACCAACATTTCCTATAGTGTAAGAATAATGCAGAATAAAGAAAAATTTTGTTTTATAATAGTGAGCAAATTATGAAATCGTTCCAAAATTGGTGACTTTATCTTACGGTTAAAAAATAATATAATCAGGATTATTTTTTGCATCCAAAGATTTTCTACACGAAGTCCATAGATAATCAGAATTGCTTAAATTATACAAATTTTGATGATTAACTGAAGCACGTCGCACTCCATTTTTAACTTTGTGCTTTTCTAATTTTAACGGATTGCAGCACAAATTGTAAATACCAAAACTTTTCATGGCATAAAACTATGAAACTACTAACAACATTAGAAATTATTTACAGATATGATGTTCTTTAAATCATGATGAATACCTTTTACTTTACCTACCGTGAATATAATGATAATCTGCTGTCGGTAAAGTTTTGGCAAGAGAAGATTACCGACAGTACCCGTTTTCACTGCGTTTATAAAAATTAAAAAAATCGAAATAAATAGATCCCATCGTTTGCCCACAATCAGACAACGCCTAAAAGTTGTTAATTTAGTCCTAGTTTCTTACAAAATTTTTTGAAAAAAATCGATCAATACATACATTCTTAAAAATAAAATTTTATTTTAAAAATTAAAATTTTTTTCGTAAATTATAAAAAAAGTTTTTTTTATATTTTTATCAAAAACTACGTGTAAAAAAAAAAATTTTTAAATACAGAACGTCAAATTTGGTCAATTTTTGATTTTTCAAAAACCTGTATCTCTTAAATGGCTTGATGAAAAAATTTGAAAAAAATCATAGTTGCTTATTTCAATGAGCACTAAAAGAAAAAAATTATTTGAAAAAAATCTGAGATGCAAAAGTCAAACACTGTCCGATTTGGCTTGGAACGCCCCATATATATGAGCGATTCCATGTCAAGTGATCAAGGTGGAGAAAAATTTTTCTCC
This sequence comes from Leptopilina myrica (nomen nudum), assembly GCA_032872475.1. NCBI lineage: Eukaryota > Metazoa > Arthropoda > Insecta > Hymenoptera > Figitidae > Leptopilina > Leptopilina myrica (nomen nudum). The sequence continues at coordinate 39,457,347 of CM065459.1, read as the reverse complement.
AATCGTAGCAAAACTTGGGGCTTTTGTAGTACTCATAGATAGTAATTTTTCGTGAAAATATTTTTTTACCCAGTCCATTATTTTCCGAGGGGGAGGGGGTTAAATTTTTGTGTTTTTCAGTGCAATGCTTATTTCAATAATTTTTTACTCTTAAACAAATAAACATACAAATTTGACAAAGTACATTTTGGAAAGGTTTTTTCATGCTCTTTCGATTGGAAATAAGCATTTTGAAAAAAAAAAATTTTTTGACCCAAAAAAATCAAAATTAAAAATAAATTTCAATTTTTGGGGGAGAAAGGTACGATTTTTTTTTTTTTTTTTTTTTAAACGAAAGCTGAGGTTTTTTCCTAAAAGGACATATAAATGATAAAGTGGGACTAGAATGTTTAAATATTGAAAAAAAGAATTTTCTCCAAAACGGAGCTAAAAACCGGGTTTTGAGCGCTCCGGCGAGTAGAAAACTCTTTTTTTCAATGTTTAAACATTCTAGTCCCACTTTACCATTTATATGTCCTTTTAGGAAAAAACCTCAGCTTTCGTTTAAAAAAAAAAAAAAAAAAAAATCGTACCTTTCTCCCCCAAAAATTGAAATTTATTTTTAATTTTGATTTTTTTGGGTCAAAAAAATTTTTTTTTTCAAAATGCTTATTTCCAATCGAAAGAGCATGAAAAAACCTTTCCAAAATGTACTTTGTCAAATTTGTATGTTTATTTGTTTAAGAGTAAAAAATTATTGAAATAAACATTACACCAAAAGACCCCTTGATCACTTGACGTGGAATCGCTCATATATATATATATATATATATATATATATATATTATGTCGTAGGCAAATAGAAAAATCCGGCATTTAGCCCAATGCCTAGGCACTGGGCTAAATGCTGGCAAGTACATAAATGAATCGTGAAAAATGGTTATTTTTCTATATGCCTGAAATCAATTAGTCATTTAGCTTATTGACTAGGCGTTAAGGAAATTGCCTAAGTAGCACCCGGCAAATAGAAAAATGAGAATATGTGAATGTGTCACTCAACAGAAATATTAAAAAAATATGTCTAAATTAATTAACACAAATATTTTATTAATAATAATAATAAAATATTTAATAAAATGATTGAAATAAAATAAAAAATATAATTCACAAAATAAAATTACTTAGACGTTTTGATTTACAATATAATGCAATATTAATTGTGTGATAGATTTGAGTGCTTGTTTGTAAATAATTATTTTTGTTTTTAATTGAAAATTTGAAATATACACTATCGAAAACTATGATTAAATTTATATTGTAATTTATATTGTACAAAATCGAAGAGAGACTAACTACGATTTCCAATATTATAATATTGGAAATCGTAGTTAGTCTCTCTTCGATTTTGTCAACTAACAGTTGTATTTTATCAAAATGGTGTTTATCAGATAGGAACTAAGGGTGGAATTATAAAAGGTTGGTTTCCTCGAACTGACATTGTGCAATCGGGAACCGAAATTATAAAAGTTGACGACGTATGTAAAGATGTTACATTAAGTTTAAGGGAAGCTGTTAAGGCAGTTTCTTTAACGCCTTGTCAATAAGCTAAATGACTAATTGATTTCAGGCAAATAGAAAAATAACCATTTTTCACGATTCATTTATGTACTTGCCGGCATTTAGCCCAATGCCTAGGCATTGGGCTAAATGCCGGATTTTTCTATTTGCCTACGACATATATATTTGAATGAGTTGTTTTGTATTATTTAAAATTGTGTACTATAAATTAGTAAATTTTGTAATAATTAATAGTTTTTTATTTAAATAAGAAAATAAAAATACTTTATGTAAATAGAATTTTTACCTCCTATTTATTTCTAAAACTTTTTTGGTAATTTTTAGGTTATATCACCAACTGCTCACAGTAAGAATTTATTAAAAGTTTTGGTAATTATGCAGAATCGTGACTTTTGCCAATTTTGAAGATAAATGATTAATTTCTTTTGGAAAAGGTTTAATTTCACTAGTTAGTAAAGAATTCGATGGGGGAGGATGGAAAAGTTACTTACAGAACGCCAGGGCTAGGAAACAAATTTTTTTTGGTTTTTGACGTTTTCCTCGGTAAATATTAAAATCTTTTAAAAATTTTCTTCATAAAAGTTGTAGATCTTGTTAAGATACTCATTTTATGTTACATGCAATTTGTTCATAAATTGAGTATTTTTCGAGAAAAACACAAAAAACGGAAAATAACCATAGAAACGTTTTAATGCAGAAGGGAGTCAAATTAACTTCCTAGATGGTACTAGAAGCTATCCAACTTCGACCAGACCCCCCTGCAACGTTTAAAAAAGGCGTTTTGAAGGTGCATCCACAATACATCACTCAAAGGCAGGCGAAGCCCGCCGCACCTGGCTTCCTTCAACGTTTTAATGCAGAAAGGGAGTCAAATCCCTTAAAGAGGGGCCTGGACTAAGTTAAACATATTGTAGTATCAACTAGAAAGCTAATTTGATTCCCTTCTGCATTAACCTTTAACGCCGGGAAGGACACTTATTTCACTCAACATTTAGAGCGATCGTTCTTAACGATTTTCTAAGTTAAAACTTTTGTAGGTATCCATCCCTATAGAGTTTTTATCGCTCTTTCAGAATCTGAAGTTTAAATTTAAAAAAAATTTAATTTGAAAAAGTTGTGAACATTTTTCCGACAAAAAACTGGAAATTTTTACTTTTTTTTGTAAAAATGAATTTTTTTTGAAGGCAGAAGGTAAGAATGCATGCGTAAAACCTACGAATATCGCGTCCGCGATAACCAACCTTCAATATGGCGAAATATGCGATTAAAAATTTCAAAATGGCGGCTTCAAAATGGCGATAGAAGACATTTTTTTCAATAAACATCAAAGTCTAGTGTACGAATTTAAAAAAAAATTTGGATAATCATGTAACTTTGTATTTAGGGGTTTTTGCGGTTGCTGATTACTAATTTGATATTAGTTTTTCAAAATTCAAAATGGCGGATCCAATATGGCGATCGAAAATTTAAAAAATCGTCGGATTTTGTTGAAATTTGTTACTTGAGGGTTTCTGCGGTTGCTGATTACGAATTTGATATTAGTTTTTCAGAATTCAAAATGGCGGATCCAATATGGCGATCGGAAATTTAAAAAATCGTCGGATTTTGTTGAAATTTGTTACTTGGGGGTTTTTACGGTTGCTGATTACGAATATGATATTAGTTTTTCAAAATTCAAAATGCCGGATCCAAATGGCGAACAAAAATTTTAAAAAACGTTGGAATTTGGGGGAATTTGTAATTCGGGTTTTTTTAAAACGCCTAGCACGAATAATATTTTAATAATAATAATAATATTATTATTATTATAATGATACCTTTGTATCACGTTCTTTTGCCATTAAAATGTTTTAATGTTGCCCAACTCTAACCACGAGGAGGTAAACGTGAAATGTAGAGTCATGTTTTTTTTCCAATTTTTTTTTGTTTTTTTTTTAATTTATAATATAAAAAACAAAGACAAAGATAAAAATAAACAAGAATAATTGTCATTCAGCATGGATTTTTTCGAAACAAACCTTGCAGTAATATTTTTTGCATTTTTCACAAAATAATTGTGTTCTCACTGGACATTTCTCGAAATCACAGTTTCTCTTTTTCTCTACTTTTATCATTAAATGCGATTTGAAACGTAATGGAGATTGACTTAAATAATCTTCTGAGATTTTTATTGCAAATTCTTTTCCACTTGATTTTTTTTCTTCCGTCAGAACAGCGTTAAAAATTATTACTGCATTCGCGATAGACGATTGAATGAGTTCCATTAAAATCGGCCAGGTCCACTTCTTACTTCTAGTCGATGGTAAGACATTGCTGCGATATTGATCATGCACATCAACACCTCCCATGAATTTATTGTACATAGAAAATGCTGCTGGCATGGCAATGTCGGCTTTGGTTTTTTCCTGTTTCGAATAGCGCTTCACCATTTTCAGTGGTCCTTCTCCTGCAGCTGTTGACAGTATAGATACTATTTTCGAATCCATAAGTGTAATGTAATTGAGTCCGCTATTTTCATCATGCTTGATGCTGTAAGTTCCCCTAGGAGATTTTGGATTGACTGTGTTACTTTCTTTTACTCTATTTTGTCTAACTGTGCCAGTTGCGATCAAACCAATATTTTTTAGATGAACCATCAAATCTGGATTGCAAAAAAAGTTATCAAAGTAGACATGATAATTATGCAACTTCTTAGGAGTAGTTGACAGGAGTAGGCTTTGTAGCATTTTCAGTACCACACGACTTCCTAACGCACATTTACTCAATATGTTATCATTCTTCGCATCTTTTCCGCAATAAATATCACACTCAAATAGAAATCCATCAGCACCACACAAACCCCACATTTTGATTTCAAATCTGATCGGCTTGTTCCTAATAAATTGCTTAATCTTCAAACGTCCATAGAATTTAATCATCATCTCATCAATTGATAACGCTGTTTGAAAAAAACCGAAGGATTTAATATTTTTTCAAAACATTTCCAAAATGACTCGAACTCGCTACGCTGCATCATTTGGATCTTCATCCGTAGTTTTAGAGCACTTTAGATTTGATTTTATTTCTACAAATCAATCGCGGGGCATTGTTGATATAACAATAGGACATTCAAGTAAGGGACTTTTTGACCAGTAATCTCTTTCTGATGTTCTTTTATTGAAAGTTGTCAGAATAATTATCCCTATAAATGCATTTAACTAGCGAATTGTCATCTGTAAACCGTTTTGAGAAGATGCTTCAATAATATAATTCTTCATGTCAATAGAAAAAAACATTTCAAAAAGTTCTGTTGGCGAACTGTTGCTGATTCTTTTTTTCTGAATATCTGTAAGAAGATACTGATTTTCAAGAATTCGAGAGCAATTTTTTTCCCCAGAAACCCAATTATATTTGTGATCTGGTTCTAACTTAGTCTGAGCATCGGAATAGTTTTGAGCAACTGTTCTATAAGATAATGTAGCATGCATACTTGAAGATAATTCATCATCATCATTATCGTCACTGACTACTTCAGATTCTGCATCTGAATTCACCAAATTCGGCAGAATTACCAAATCAATTCGAGAATCACTCTCAAAAAGTTCACTTGATTCAGGTTGTACAATCCTTGACGTCTTTCTTCCAGTTGAGCGTTTTCTTTTAGGTGTCATTGTCAAATATTTACAATTATTGAGAAAAAAACTCAAAAAATAATAAAATCACAATTTATTGCATTTACACAACAAGAAATAAAACAACGTTCTTGGCAACGAAATGTGAATCCGTTTTATTTATTAAAACACAAGACAACTAGTTTCCATAACAACAAATGATAAATAAGACGGTCTAGTTTTATTTGTTTTTTGTCAAGAAACTAGTTATCTTTTGTTTTCCTTACTTCTTCATAACAAGAACAAGTTATCACTTAGAAAACAAGTAGAAAAAATTGTCATTTCACTGTCTTTGAAATTTTTTATTAAAAAATGTAGATATTTGACAAATATAATCGAAAAAAGTGTTTGACTAGATGAAAAGCATCAAGAATTGTATAAACAGAATCCTGTCAACTCTTTGAGAGATACATACATACATACATTACAAATAAATTATTGGTTAAATAGTTATTTGTTTAAATATTCTAATGTTAGACGAAGTATTAGCGGTGACCAATTTTTACAAGTAATGCACAAATAAAAATTTATATAGATGACATATATTGGATCCGGCATTTTGAATTTTGAAAAACTAATATCTTATTCGTAATCAGCAACCGTAAAAACCCCCAAGTAACAAAATTTCAACAAAATCCGACGATTTTTTAAATTTCCGATCGCCATATTGGATCCGGCATTTTGAATTTTGAAAAAGTAATATCTTATTCGTTATCAGCAACCGTAAAAACCCCCAAGTAACAAAATTTCAACAAAATCCGACGATTTTTTAAATTTCCGATCGCCATATTGGATCCGGCATTTTGAATTTTGAAAAAGTAATATCTTATTCGTTATCAGCAACCGTAAAAACCCCCAAGTAACAAATTTCAACAAAATCCGACGATTTTTTAAATTTCCGATCGCCATATTGGATCCGCCATTTTGAATTTTGAAAAACTAATATCAAATTCGTAATCAGCAACCGCAAAAACCCTCAAGTAACAAATTTCAACAAAATCCGACGATTTTTTAAATTTCCGATCGCCATATTGGATCCGCCATTTTGAATTTTGAAAAACTAATATCAAATTAGTAATCAGCAACCGCAAAAACCCCTAAATACAAAGTTACATGATTATCCAAATTTTTTTTTTAATTCGTACACTAGACTTTGATGTTTATTGAAAAAAATGTCTTCTATCGCCATTTTGAAATATTTAATCGCATATTTCGCCATATTGAAGGTTGGTTATCGCGGACGCGATATTCGTAGGTTTTACGCATGCATTCTTACCTTCTGCCTTCAAAAAAAATTCATTTTTACAAAAAAAAGTAAAAATTTCCAGTTTTTTGTCGGAAAAATGTTCACAACTTTTTCAAATTAAATTTTTTTTAAATTTAAACTTCAGATTCTGAAAGAGCGATAAAAACTCTATAGGGATGGATACCTACAAAAGTTTTAACTTAGAAAATCGTTAAGAACGATCGCTCTAAATGTTGAGTGAAATAAGTGTCCTTCCCGGCGTTAAAGGTTAATGCAGAAGGGAATCAAATTAGCTTTCTAGTTGATACTACAATATGTTTAACTTAGTCCAGGCCCCTCTTTAAGGGATTTGACTCCCTTTCTGCATTAAAACGTTGAAGGAAGCCAGGTGCGGCGGGCTTCGCCTGCCTTTGAGTGATGTGTTGTGGATGCACCTTCAAAACGCCTTTTTTAAACGTTGGAGGGGGGTCTGGTCGAAGTTGGATAGCTTCTAGTACCATCTAGGAAGTTAATTTGACTCCTTTCAGCATTAAAACTTTTCTATGGTTATTTTCCGTTTTTTGTGTTTTTCTTGAAAAATACTTAATTTATGAACAAATTGCATTTAACATAAAATGTGTATCTTAACAAGATCTACAACTTTTATGTAGAATATTTTTAAAAAATTTTTAATATTTACCGAGTAAATAGTCAAAAACCAAAAAAAAATTTGTTTCCCTACCCTGGCGTTCTGTAAGTAATTTTTTGATCGTCCCCTACCGAATTAAAAAAGAATTAGTTATATCTTTTATAAAGATTACATAAAAAGATAAAAAAAAATTATACAAAATCACATTAATGTTTTTATATGATAATAAAATTGGGTCATTTTTACCAAAAAATTTCTTTCCACACAATATTACTTATACATTCTAAACTCTCATTGTTTTCATTATTTTCATTGCTGCCCTCCATAAATAAAATATGTAGATTTTTGCATCCAGATAAAGCTATATACAAATGAAAGCTGTATACAGTTAACAATTAATATTTATTCTAATTAATTTTATTTATTTGAATTTCGAGTTCAGAAAGTCATTACTTCCCTACCATCTATCGGCATAAAGATAATGGAAGTGTTAGCAAATAGAAAACAAAATAAAGTAAATATAGGAAATGTCAAGGAAAGTACAAACAGATTAGGAGATTGTAAATATATAATTACATTACGAAAGTGATTATAATTATTGTTAAGATTTTGAACGTCATCCTTTTTATTAAGTGGTTTTTTTGGTAATAATAATGAATTAAATTGCTATACAGGAAATGATGTCGCAGATTTTGAGTTTTTGACATAGGTGAAAATAATAATTCTATTTGTCTAATTTGCTGTACGAATTCTGGACGTTTTGTAAATGCAATTACGAACGTAATTTTGGCTGAAAATTTTTCCTTTTTAATTTGCCTACTTTTTTAAACGAATTTTGTGCAATATTCATGTGAATTATTGACGACATTTTTACATTCTCATCACATGAGAAAGTATTAGTTTTGATCGAAAATTGACTTTTGCTAATTTCATTAAATCTCGACGTTTTGGGGTACCCTGAGTAAAAAAATACTCAAAAATCTTAAAATAACGCTAAAAATCAAAATTTCTCATAAAGAAAAAAATTATTACTTTAATTTCCACATACTCTCACTCCATTGCAGTCAAGAAACACACACATTAACCCATTAAGTCCCATGAAGAAACCAGCCATTGTATACCAGCATAAACCATTTGTTTATACTTGGGATGAAACACCCTTTACGCAGCCTAATTTGTTTATAACAATTTTATAAACAAAATACGACTTGGAGAGAAAAATGACCTATACAAAATATTTTTATTTTTTCACGTAGAATCGATTGACTAACAGATTTCAAAAAATTTCAAATTTTTGTTAATTTGTTTAAACAATTGTTGTTAAACAATTGGAAATTAAAAACAAAAAAACAGGTATATCTTTTTTTCATTTGCCTATGAATCCAATTGTTAGTTTTACGTAAAATCCATTTGTTTATGCTTGGGATAAAACACCCTTTATGCAGCTTAATTTGTTTATAACAATTTTATAAACAAAATACGACTTGGAGAGAAAAATGACCTATACAAAATATTTTTATTTTTTCACGTAGAATCGATTGACTAACAGATTTCAAAAAATTTCAAATTTTTGTTAATTTGTTTATGGGACTTCATGGGTTAACCAAAAGCTAGTAATTTCCGGAAAAAATGTTTACTCATCAACACCAACAATATACATTTAAGTCTACTTAAGGGGACATTACAGTTCAAAACAGGTAAAAAGAAGGCTTTTTTAGTATATATTATTAAATACCCACGTGAAAAGACTACCGGTAAACTCCGGGAAGTCACTCTGCGGAGTAAATATGACAATATTCAGCGGAATCATGATTTTCTTAAATGTACTGAAAATTCACAAAACAAGTTAAATTGTAAGAAAACCGATTTACAAGAATATCATTTATGGTTAACCAGGTAATCCATAAATATTTTTAACCTAAACTGTCAAAAACGAAGAATCAGCATATTTAACATATCCTGACAATATTAAATTAATTTCAAAGTATACATCAATCCATAACATTACCCACGATTATCCCGGTATAATCCACAGTATTTTGTCAAAATTTAGTACAATTTCAAAGGTAAGTAACCATAACATGTTATAAACGATACAACTGATGATTATCTAATATTATCAAGGTATCCTGTAAAATGTTTGTACGATTTTAAAGGTAAGTCAGCATAACCTGCCCAAAACGATACAGCACCTACTAAGAACCCAATGACATCCAAAGATATTCAAACAATTTCACAAGTAAGTCAACACCACCTGACGTAGACGATATACTAGCAAATCATCTAGTTATCCAGATATCCGGGCATTATCTTGGCCAATTTCAAGTATAAGTTAACCTAACCTTGGAATAGAGATGCACTAGCATATCACCCACTGTTATCCAGATATTCAGTCATTATTTTGGACAATTTCAAGAATAAGTCAACAAAACCTGTCCCAGACGATGCAGCACCTACTAATAATACCCATATATCCAAAGACATCCTGTCAAATATTCGAACAATATCAAAGGTAAGTTGACGTAACCTGGCCAAAACAATGAATCTACAAATCACTCGCTGTTATCCAGGTATCATGTTAATATTTTAAACAATGTCTAAGGTAAGTCAACATAATCTGTCAAATACGATACAATTGATAATCATCTAATGTTATTCAGATATCTAGTCGAATGTTTGGACAATTTCAGAGGTAAGTCAACATAACCTACCATACACGATATATCTGCTAATCATCCAGTGTTATCTAGATATTCAGTCTAATGTTTTGGACAATTTCAAAAGAAAGTCAACATAACCTGAGGATGCATCAGCTAATATCCCACTGATATTTAAAGATATGCTGTCGAATATTCGAACAATTTCAACGCCAACGAAACCTGTCATATACGATACAGCTGCTAATTAGCTAATGTTACTCAGATATTCAGTCAAATGTTTGGACAATTTCAATATCTAGATAACATTAGATAATTAGCAGGTGTATCGTGTATGACTGGTTACGTTGACTTACCGTTGAAATTGTCCAAAAATTTGACTGAATATTTAGATAACATTAGATAATTAGCAGGTGTATCGTTTATGACAGCTTATGTTACTTACCCTTGAAATTGTTTGAATATTCGATAGAATATCTTTGTATATTATTCCACAGGATATTTTGATAATATTAGATAATCATCATTTGTATCGTTTATGACATGTTATGTTAACTTACCTTTGAAATTTATTTAAAAATTGACCGGATACCTGGACAACAGTAGATGATTAGGTGGATGCATCTTCTTTTACATATTATACTAATTTACTTTTGAAATTGATCAAAAAATGACTGTATTCATGTCATATATATTCATGATATCAGCCCTACTGGAAGTAGAGTGATAGAAAAGTAATGTAGCAAGGCCGGTTCCTATTGGTTTTCTATTGTTTACCCTTTAAGTTTATGAAAAATCTTAAATAGAATACAGACATTGTCTAAAAACCTTCAGACAGATTTTATCCTGCCTATAGATAATAACCCCTCCCTAGGGGTTTCAAGACCTTGTTGTTGTTAGGAGGGCTTAAGGGTCTCTTTTCTTATCAGGAAACTACTTTTCGATGTCTCTCGTGGCGATTGAGGGGGCGAACCCTTCATAATTGGTCGGCCGCTCAAGAATCTCGAGAGGTTATCGGGAGAGACGGGATGAACAGAGGCTTAACCGCGGGTTCATTCTGAAGATTTCCTGTTGGAGGGAGTCTGACCAAGAAGAAACCCTTCCATGGTTCGTTTGGCTGTGCCATGGCAATTGAGGCGCGAGTCTCGCCACCCAATCCGCGATGAACTCGTGTCCATGGATGAATGATACCAGGGTCACCAAATCCTTCGGGTTCCTCCGGGGGGTGTGGTGGACGGTGGACGATCATCGCTGGGCAAAACTTAGGTCTCGTAAAGCTCGGAAGCGGTTGTGTTATGAGCCTCTAAAAGAGGTGGAAAAGTTGGTAGAATTTTGTCAACAGCAGAGTCTCCCTTTGATAATAGGTTGTGATGCCAATGCGCACCATGTAATTTGGGGTAGCACTGACATTAACGACAGGGGCAGAAATCTACTAGATTTTCTGATAGATACAGATTTAGAAATTTTTAATCAGGGAAATGAGCCAACCTTCGTTACTGTTAATAGGAGGGAGGTGTTGGATATTACGGTCTGCTTCAAGTCTGTGTGGGGTGGTGTGAGGGACTGGAGACTGTCTGACGAAGATTCACTCTCGGACCACAGACTTATCACATTCAGACTGGAATCGAAAGATCGGGAACATAAGTGGACACGTGACCCCAGGAGTACTGATTGGGACTCATTTACTGAGGACCTCAAGGCCTCCATGGGTCACTTCCCCACCTCGTACGGAACGTACGAAGAGTTAGAACTCGCAGCGGAATATCTGCGAGATTCGGTTGTCGGCTCCTTTGAGAGAAACTGTGTTGTCAAAAAGGTGGACACCAACAGGAGTAATACGTGGTGGAGCTCCTGTTTGGAGGGTCACAGGCAAACAGTAAGAAAGCTTTTTAATAAAGCCAAGAAACGTAAGAATCAGCAAGCATGGGATGATTACCATACATCTCGTAATTCTTATAAGAAAAAGGGTAGATAGAGAACAGGGTGTTAGCTGTAGGAGTTTTTGCGAAGGAATCGAAAGAGTACCAGAAGCATCAAGACTCCATAAAGTTCTGGATAAAGATCCTTTGGCAAAACGATCTACCATTAAGTTATCTAATGGGCAATATGCTCAGGATAAAAAAGAATGCTTAAAGTATCTGATGGAAGCTAACTTCTTGGACTTTAAGGAGAGAAAGTTACATGACTTTGGCGAGGGTCTACGTAGAGCCCGAAGAAACCGGGAACACTGGAAACTAGCAGCCAGAGTTGTGACTCCGGAGAGTATTAATTGGGCAATAGGCTCTTTCAAAACGTTTAAAGCCTCAGGGGGGGACGGTATATATCCGGTCCTTTTACAAAGAGGATTGAATTGTATTAGATTACCCCTATGTAAAATTATGAGAGCGTGTATTGCTCTTGGTTATACACCTGAGTCCTGGAAAAGGACGAGGGTGGTATTTATCCCGAAGGCCGGTCGCACAGGGTATACTGCTGTGAAGGACTTCAGACCAATTAGTCTAACCTCCTTTATATTAAAGGCGTTAGAGAAACTGGTGGATAATTTTATCAGACAAGAATGTCTGAGGGATTATCCCTTGCACTTGGGACAACATGCGTATAGAGCAGGTTTCTCAGTAGAATCAGCCCTCCACTCTGCATTAGGTAGAATAGAGAGATCTAATCTTGCACCTTTTTACGGGAAAGAAACTTGTTTCTAAGTAATAAATAATCTAACTTGCACCTTTTTACGGAAAGAATACAGTAACTCGCGTTTAAACCAAAGGGTCGCTCTACAATGACATTATTCGCTCTGAATTACACCAGAACTTTTGACAATCGCTCTTGATTTTGCATCGGCTTATATAGGACTTTTCGTCTATGTATCGTGTGGGGAAATTAGTAAAAAACACGTTTCTGGCCAAAAGAGCATTGAGCACATACGGATATAATATGATCTTTTATTTTTCATTCTAGTTTTTATCTATCTATTATTGAGACTTATAATCAATGCTTGAATTGATATCTATTCAAATTCAAACATTAATACGAATTTATACTCTACTAATCGAATCGATTGTTGATTACTGATTAATTTTCGATTCGACCAATTTAAAGGTATTTTAAATTAATTGTTTGATAATAAACGACAATTAACAATATTTGAAGGTTATTAGTTATTCTAAATAATTATTCTTAATAATATTAATTAATTTCATAAATTACATTTATTTTTCTGTCATTCTTTTTAATCATGCGTCATATTTTTTATTCATACCTTTGGCACTTGTCGCAAGGCATAGTACGTTGATTCAATTTACTATTTTATTCTTATGAGGAGTAACACGTGCTAATGACTCATATGAATGAAAGATTATAATATTTAGTTATGCTTTTATCTCATGTTAATAATTTTAGAATTTGTGATAATTAATGCATCAATTTAGACAATGCCTTTAGAATTGTTCAAATATTACGTTTATAGTTTTTGTTTTAAAATAATTAATTAACTGAATTACGTAATTTTATGAAATTATGTAAATTTTAAAATATATCGGGATACAACAGTCCTCCCACCCTAGATCGTTCTTCGTCCTCGAAGGACCAAATTATGAATTTTCACAATTTTTACATTTTAGTGATTTAAGTGATTTTAATAAGTTTTACAATAAACTAATATGCTGACAAGGTAAGTTGATACTCTTAAGTTTATTTTGGAATGTAGTGAACGTGTCTAAAGTAGGATACATGAAGGATGAGGTAAGTTGTTGTAAAAACATCAGCGAAATGTCCCACGGTCCAGATGGTCTTCATGAGACAAAGGATTTGCTATTATCATCAGTTTTGAGGGCTGGTGATTTCCGGATCTACGATCTATATGTCCATTATTCTCTTCAGTTTCCTTTTGATAATGAGTTATACTGGTTCGATAAGCGACGCTTCTACCGTTGATTTTATTAATTATAGTGTGGAAAACATGATTTCGGTATCATCATCGTTTCTTACTGAAGTTCCTTTCGGTGAGACAATTTAATGTCTAATTTTCCCTTGTTTCTATTTTTCTTTCCTTTTCATTTATTATTATGAGTGGATTTAATTCATCCAACATTGGTGATAGTGATAATGATTATATTGAACAATTTGACTTGGACTTATTAATTGATTTTACGAATCAGTGCATAAGTGTGGGGGAGTTAAGTGACAACTCGGTTTTATCGGCGAATCTTAGTGTGGATAATCAACCTGTCATAGAAGAGACAATTGCATTGCCTTCGACGTCATCAGGACCAATTACTTCCAGATTGACAGCTGAATTTTCCACAGAAGTTGGTACAGTTTTTCCTTCTGCAAGTGCCACATCTGCTGACGGTTTTTCGGCGGTTAATATCAAAGTTCGTAATTATGACAATTTAACTCGCCCACTAGGACCTTCAATTTCTAGTTCTTCAATTTTTTACATCTCTCAACACAGACTTTTGGGGTTAACAATTGTTGATATTGAGGAGTCATTAAGCATTTATCAATTCGCCATTTGGAGAGTGCCTTTCAGATCTGCTGCAATAATTATCTGCGATTTGTGTTCGTCCATTTTTGAGTCTCCCTTTGACATTAATGAATTCAAAATAATTTGACGGTTGGATTCTAAGCGTAAGGGGGTGATCGTGCGCGTCCCTAGTGCGGAGTTAAAAAAATCAATTTTCACACTAATGGGCCAGTCGGTGAGTGCAAAAAGTGCACAAAAGTGCAACCTGAAAAGTCTCAATAGTTTCTTGTAGTTTGGGGGCCTCATATAAGAGCCCCATGGTTTGCTCTCGATTTCCGGTTGCAAAAAATAGTGTAAACAATCGTCAAAGTTCGAGAAACATAGTTTTTCGATGACCCTTGCTTCCGGTTAAATTTTAGAGGAAAAAGTTGTGATTGAAAGTTGTAGAGCCTAAAAATACATTTCAAATGACTAGTCATACATTGAAAAAGGTTTATTAGTTTAGTTGCAACTGAATTTAAACCATCAAAAATAGCACTTTTTTAATTGTTTAATAACTTTGTTAATAATTATCGAATTCGTTTCTAATTTTTCAGAAATATTCTCTTTGCAAAGAAGATAAAATATGTTTAGTTAAAATCACTGTTAAAGATACATACTTAAATTGGTTAAATTAGGCTTAAAATTTTTGTACCTGAAATGAATCGTATGTCGGTTATTGCTCCTGAAATTCTGCAATGTTCGGACATTCCTTGTAAAATTAAAATAAGTTCAATAACTTATTGTACTAAGGTCGTTCGCCCTATGGTCACGAAATAAAAGATTAATAATGATTGCCAAATAATAAGACAATAATTATTATATTAATTTTATTAGTCTTTGGCAATCATGGATTAATATACGAGCAAATTGCACAATACCAATAGCTAAGTCAGCAAAAGTGATCCATAGGAGACACCTCAAAATGTGGAAATAATAAAATTATTTCAACTTAAGGACAATGATCCCTAAGGAATGCCACGATTGCAGAAATGTCCCACCAAATGTGACATAGTTCTCTTGGTATAAGAATTGACATTACGTTTCAATCCAGGCAGTATTCATCGGTCATGCTAATTAAGAAGACGCGTTTTTTACTATCCCTTAATTAGTTTTTTTATACTAATTAAGGTAAACTTTTAATACCTCTGTTAATCGATAGTGGTGAGTAAAACCACAAACGTAGAATTATCGTGAGTTAATTAAAACTAAAATCACGAACGTGAGAATTGTGTGTTAAAAACACTAATCGATATCTCAAGCGAAGAATTATTGAAACAACAATCGAGGTGATCAACACAAACAACCACAGCAGGCCCATCTCTAAAATGGTTATAGAAAAAAGTTGTCTGAATGTTTTTTGTTTAGAATGAATCAAATTTAAAAAAATATTAATTAAATAAAAAATAATTTTTTAAATAAATTTATTTAAAAAATAAATTTGTTTTTCAATATTTAAACCTGTTATCGGCCTTCAATCAAGCTGAAAAAAAGATAAATATAGCTTAACTTCATAACGCGACAATGACTCCTGAGACAAAAATTTCACATGGTCGCGTCAGCTAAGTCGGCTCGCTACCTGCACTTCAATTTTTGAAAATTTTTTTCTCAAAAACAAAAAATAACGTGTTGTAATGAAAGATTAGCACAATTCAATCTTTTTAATAATCTTCTTACCTTTTTACCATGTTCCTCTAAATCATTTGCGTAGACCACGATGTCGTCTAGATATACAAATAATTCAACTTCTTGGAGTCCAGTTAGAACTTGATCAATTAATCTTTGAAAGGTAGATGGTGAATTTTTTAGTCCCATAGGCATTATTATATTTCATTTGCCTCGTTCCTTCGATTACAACTGTACTTTCTTTGGTACTGCAAGAGGCCACTACGTTTATAGAAAGAGTATACCTGGGTATACCTTAATTTAAATATTTTCCCCACTGCGTCCCGCTGTGCTCCCCTCTTCCGCTTGATCCTCATATTCTTTCGTAGTTCGCTTGAGGTCACACGCGTTTTTCCAATATTTTAAATAAAAATGTTAAAAGGAATTAAGAAACTAAAAAATGTTAAAGTGTTATACTTCAAATAACGGGAGTGAACTATCGAGTGAAAATGAAGACATATAAACACGCTGCGAAACGTTTCTCTTACTTATTAGAAATTACTTATCTAATCTATATACAGATATATGTATTCGTGTATGTGTGAAGTGTAAATGTATATGTGTATGTGCGTTGAGAGAAGCTGCTATGTTAGTTACAGCCCATGAGTGGGAATGAGACAGACTTATGCAAAACGCATGTTTTCCTGTGACTGGCTGGTAGTTTTTTCTTACTGTACATGTATATGTGTGTATGCGTATATATATATATATATATATATATATATATATATATATATATATATATATATAAAATTTTAGTCGAACTATCAAAAGAAATATTCGCTTGCAAGACGTAATTAAAATTCAAAGCAATCGTTCAATGCATTTTCAAAAATAATAAATAAATATATAAATAAATACAAAGAAATTGTTCATTGCATTTTCAAATAATAAATAAGTAAATAAATTATTACGCTCTCAATACGTAATCAAAATACAAAGCAATCGTTCATTGTATTTCAATGCCACGCTCGCAAGACGTAATCAAAATACAAAGCAATCGTTTATTGCATTTTCAAAAATAATAAATAAATACAAAGAAATAATAAATAAATACAAAGAAATCGTTCATTGCATTTTCAAGAAATAAATAAGTAAATAAATTATTACGCTCTCAAGACGTAATCAAAATACAAAGCAATCGTTCATTGCATTTTAAAAACACGCTCGCAAGACGTAATCAAAATACAAAGCAATCGTTCATTGCGTTTTCAGAAATAATAAATGAATAAATAAAAAATACGATCGCAAGACGTAACCATAATATAAAACAATCGTACATTGCATTTACAAAAAAATAAAATAAATTAATTAATAAATAAATAAGAAAGCCTACAAGTCGTAATCAAAATATAAAGCAATCGTTAATTTCATTTCCAAAAAATAAATAAGTAAATAAATTATTACGTTCGCAAAACGTAATCAAAATACGAAGAAGTCGTTCATTACATTTTCAAAAAACAAAACAAAAAATTATTACCCTCGTAAGACATAATCAAAATATAAAGCAACCGTTCATTGCACTTTTAAAAATAAATAAATAATAATAATAATAAAAATAATTAAATAAATACGCCTTCAAGACGTAATCAAAATACATAGCTATCGTTTATTGCATTTTCAGAAATCATTAATCCCCTTGCCGCGCAGGATACAAATGATAGTGCACCTCCTATTAATGAATACTTTGTATCAAATCCAAACGCTTCAAAAGCACTCAAAAACTAGAGACAGCCTCATGGCAAAAAGGAAACGGTCATTCGGTGCAGCAATGGCCGCTTATGTCTCAGCCATGTCAACTTTAATGGAAGAATTCGATAGCATTGGTTACTTAAGTGACCCAGATCACTTATCGAATGCTGTGATTGGTTACTGAGTGATCCGGATCATGATCCGTGTACATGCCGAAAAGACCCTTAATGGCACAGAAAAAATACTCACCAAAATTTTTCACAGCTAAACAAAGTAGAGAATAACCATTATTCTTGCGGGTGTTGATAAAGACTCAAAAACCTTTATCTTCAACCCCCAGTATGCAAGTTGGCCATTGCCAGTGATACCAGGGCCTCCACAGGGCTTCTAGCCCCAGTTATTAGGCTTAATTCTTCAAAAGAAATAAAGATCATAAACAGGCAATTAATAACTCATTTCAGAAAGGAGCAATCGAGAAAGTTAAGCTCTTAAACCAAATGGTCCCTTTTGATTTAATAAATGTATCAAAACCAGTCATTTAGATAACATCTTATGTATTGATAAAAATTGTTAATCATAAAAACAAAAATAAAATGCATTACAAATAAAAAATCTTGCTCAAAAGTAAAATTCGCGTCGTTTGTAGGAAAATTAACTGCAGCAGGCCCTGCAGTTGAATACGGTCTAATGTACACTAAGCAACTAGAAACAGAAAAAACAATCGCTTCAATATAAGCAATTCTGATTATGCCTTCCCACCTTTCAGTTTAGTATTAAGAACGCTTATAAAAAAATAAAGACGAACTATTGTTATACCTAATGGACCAAACCAAACGTGGTATCCAGTCCTAATAGAATTGCTTGTAAGAAAAACTAAATAATAATATAGTATTGTCTCCTTGCAGGAGAAAAATACTCCCTCAGGCTGAGAATCTGTCCTCGATGGATTACAAAGTCTTAAAAATGCATTTCTGAATAAAAAACATTCCCTTGGAATCGATTGATATTACCTCTACTTAATTTCCTTACAAAGCGTTTTAAAGAGGCCTTTGTTAATTTTTTCAAGGTTTCAACAAGACCTTTCGTTATGTATTGTTTTAATTATTTCGAATTATATAGAAAATACTAGGACGTTAAGGAATTGTATAGACGAATAATTTGTCTCGATAAAAAAGTAGCATAAGCCAGTTACATCCCAGACCATTAGTAGATGGGCTAAAAACACCTAAACAGAAAGCGGCATAGACACCACTATATTCTCATCATACCCTAGTAGACATGCGGTAACGTCCGCAGCTTTGCTAAAGGGAGTTGATTTATCGACAATTAGAAACTGGCAGGATAGACAAACAGATCCTCCGTCTTTGCTAAATTTTATAATATGCCAATAATCGCAAATAATGTCGATTTTTCTTTAGCAAATCGTATTGCGATATAATTATTGTGATTGTAAAAACTTCAAAATATCTCAACTTGTGTCATCATTTGTCCGTACTCCTTTACTCGATGGCATTAGCACCCACAGAATTGGATTGTATTTACAGAACCAAACACATCCACGTCCTGTAAAACTGATCTGTCACTCTCAGGAAGATGCCAAGGAATTCCTATACTGCTTCATAATGGCAAAAAACGCAAATCTCCACTATTAACCAATCTTACACTATCAATGGACAAAACGAAAATGCAACAGATTGCATTGTTTTTGGTGATTTTAACTTGTCAAATGTAAAATGGAAACCGTTTCCTGACGATGGGCCGTTATGTATACCAGTATCCGGAAATTTAAATTCTCATTTAGGACAACTAACTAACTTGCTATCTGACACTCTTAACTTTCTTAACTTGTCTTAGGTTAATTTTATTTACAACACTTATAATACTATTTTGGACTTAATATTTTACAATTCGTTTAATTATACTTTGAAGTATTGTGATGATTATTTAATTGGTATTGATTATTATCACCCTCCGTTATTGTTTATAATCCATGTCAACACAGACGCATTGTCTCCAAAATTACTTTCTAGACAATACTTTAAATACGATTTTAACAATTCAAACTTTGCTGCTATAAACTCCTTTGTGAACAATGTCGAATGGAAAGTACTTTTTAATAATATTAACATTGATGAATGTGTGAGCAGACACGGATCTTGACATATCAAATTTGTTTGCCTCTTACTTTGCATCTGTTCATACACATATGTCAACTAATGTTAACACTTCTATTAACAATGATGTTTCTTGTCATATCACTGTTTTTTCTATTAGTAGAGAATCTATTTTTAAAAAAATTTCTTGTCTTGATATAAATAAAGGCGCTGGTCCTGATGACATATCTTCTTCTCTTCTGAAATCGTGTTGCTCGAGGTTTGTTGAACCGCTATACTTATTATTTAATAAATCTTTATCTACTAGCACTTCTCATTTTAAATGGAAGTCTGGTATAACTGTTCCAGTTTATAAAAACGGTGAAAAATCTTCTATCTCAAATTATAGACCAATTATTATTTTAAATGTTATTGCAAAATTTTTTGAAAGTCTGATATATGATATCTTATCTCCACAGGTCTCAAATATAATAATTAATGAGCAACATGGTTTTGTGAGAAATAGGACAACAACGACTAATTTGACTATTTTTGTAGATTATGTTTTGGGTAGTCTTGAAAAGGGTGACCAGATAGATGCAATTTATACAGACTTCTCAAAATCATTTGACAATGTTGATCATGCTGTCCTTGTGGCGAAGCTTGGTGCCCTGGGATTCTCAAATGATATACTTAATTGGATATCCAGCTATCTTAGCAATAGAAATCTATCGGTTCGCGTGAATCATTAAAGAATTGCCAATTTTTGTTGTATGCCAATAATCTTAAGATATATAATAATGTCTCCACTTGGCAGGACTATTTAAATATACAATCAGACCTTGACAGACTTCTAAATTGGTCATTGGATAATAATCTTCCTCTTAACATTGATAAGTGTTACATTATCTCTTTTACAAAAAGTAAATTTACAAAAAAATTTATATATAAGTTCGCATAGAATGAGATTACAAGAGTGTCCAGGGTTAGGGACCTTGGTGCCACCTTAACTGAATCGTTTACATTTCACGATCATATTTATGGAAATATTGCTAGTGCGCTAAGGCTTCTTGGTTTCGTCATGAGGGGAGCGGTTCACTTCACTAATATGCAAACTCTCAGGATTTTGTTTCTCATTTTCGTTAGACCCATCATTGAGTATGCCTCTATTGTTTGGTCGCCTTATCAGGACTACTTATTGTTGGAAATCGAACGCGTACAAAACAAATTTCTGCGTTTTATGTCAAGAAAACTTGGTATTGCTTATGATTTTTACAGCCATGTCTATTATGACTTACGACGTAAATTCAAAATGCCTTCAATTGCTTCTCGGTTTATTTTTATTGACTTAATGTTTTTATTTTTATTAATTATTTTTATTCATTTAAATTAACTTACTATAGAACTAATTATGGCTGTGAATCTATTCTAAACAGGTTGACCAGAGAGACAAACTTGTTACAAGATGAAGTGGATCTTTTTTGTAATAATATAAATAGATTTACTGACAAGTTGCGAGTGATAGTTTATAATGCATTCAATGAATGAGACCTATAGGCCGTATTTGTATTCATTATATTGTTTAATTTTTTTTTATTATTATAAAAAGGGCATTTTTTACTTATCTTGATTTATGTAAGTCCGTTTACATTACTAACTAAATAAATAAATAAAAAAAAACTTTGATTTTTTCATTTTAAAAATTTTTCTTAAAAATAGGATATTGTTTCTATTTACCCCTTAAAACTGGAAATTCGGGGTAAATAGGAACAGAAATTTCAACAGTATTTCTTATAATAGAAAGAGAGAAAATTAGTTCTATCAACGTTAACACTATTTTCAGCATTATAAAAATGCATTGAAAATAGTATTCATGTATAATCGCATCGGTACATAGTATTTAACAAGTACAGAATTGTTATATAGGTACTTTATAGCAAATGGACGTTAGTTCGTTACATAGCACAAAGTGTGAAACATTTCAGATTTCATCAGAATTTATTACCATAAAAACCGGTAAGTGTAATGAATCAAGAGAGAATAAGAAAGAATGAGAGAGTGTAAGAGAGAATAAGAGAGAATGAGAGAGTATAAGAGAGAATGAGTAAGAATAAGAGAGAATGAGAGAGTATAAGAGAGTTTAGTTAAAATCCCTGTTGAAGGACATACTTAAATTGGTTAAATTAAGCTTAAAATTTTTGTACCTGGAATGAGTCGTATGTCGGTTATTGCACCTGAAATTCTGCAATGTTCGGACATTCCTTGTTAAATTAAAATAAGTTCAATAACTTATTGTACTAAGGTCGTTCGCGCTGTGGTCACGAAATAAAAGATTAATAATGATTGCCAAATAATAAGACTGTTACATCCCGAGCGGAAAGCGAGGTTATTTAGAATTTTAATTAATATTTAATTTATTTCGGAGGAATGGTAGGCTGATTAAGTCAAGTTGGTAAAGATTGACCATTTATTTTTATGTGGGTACGTTCTCTTCTATCGATCCTACGGGGGTCGTCTTGCAATTATCAAAAATATAATTGTTATTTAATTACCTTTTCTTAATAATTTAGTAATTTTAATGAATTTGATCTCAGTAAATGAATGATTTTTAATTCTCAATTGTAAAATATTTATTATCTTTGATTACAAGAAAATGAAATGTTTAAATTTTGATTGTGTTTATAGTGTGAATTACAATTTCTTTAAAAATGGTACTTACAATTACCTCTGTTTCGAGGGCAGAATACAATGATGAATTTTTGACTAGGAATATATTTCCTGTAGTCGTTAACACTGCAAGGTTTTACAACTCTTAAAAATGAACGGTTGGGACTTTGTCACAGTTTTTTAGTTCTTATTCTCCGAAAGCACACACGTCACGTTTGCAAATCGTATCTCGAGAATAGACTAGGCTACGACGGATAATCTATTAATTTTTTGAATATACCGACTCACAAGTCTGGCGATAATGAATACTTGCTCAATAATTAGAACAACGAATAAACTTTATACTGTTTGAAAATGCAAGATTTACGGCCAAAATTATGATTACCGAAGGGTCAAGCTTAAAGATGAAGCTGTCACGACAAGAACGTAAGAATGACTTTGTATCGTACTAAACTGACGGATGACAATAGATTTGCATGGGTTTTTATAGTAGCAAATCTTCCCTAGTGGGAGACAAAAGATCAAAGATCATCCCCAAGCCTGACTCCTAGATCATCCCAAGAATTGAGTCACTTCTTGAAGCTTTGTGACCACCTGCACCACATATAGTATATCGCGGAAGAAAACTAAGCTCGTGCCTTCGCAACATACTAATATGAGTCAAGTCCATTCATAATATGTGTATAATATGGATTACAATTTATGTTGGTGTGCATCTAAATATCGAATCTCATAGCTTTAGTTCTATGAAAAGTAAGATAATTCATTGTATTTTGTCAACTATGAGGATCGAATGCAGATGAACTATTTCAAGAAAATATTCTATACTCCATGCAGCTGCAAAATAATTCTTAGAAAATAATGCATAGAGAATAGAAAGATACATATTGTTTAATATTAGAATCGTATAATATTAATATTGAAAACAAGAGTATTGCGTGAGAAATAAATTAGTCAATTAAATATTATTTCCTATTTAATTGCTTTTTGTTCTATCACAAAATTATATTTATTTAAAGATTTATTTTTATTTTGATGGATTATTAAAAATAATAATTATCATTTCTCTAATAAATTTCTTATTAATTTTATATCTATTTCCTTTCTTATGTTATATTTATTTCAAATGCAATATCTCTATTGACATTCTAATTGTGCGATCATCAGCAATGATTCATTGCTAATGTCTTCAATTTCAAAAAGAGAATTTTGTTACTGGGATGTAACAAGACAATAATTATTATATTAATTTTATTAGTCTTTGGCAATCATGGATTAATATACGAGCGAATTGCACAATACCAATAGCTAAGTCAGCAAAAGTGATCCATAGGAGACACCTCAAAATGTGGAAATAATAAAATTATTTCAACTTAAGGACAATGATCCCTAAGGAATGCCACGATTGCAGAAATGTCCCACCAAATGTGACATAGTTCTCTTGGTATAAGAATTGACATTATGTTTTAATCCAGGCAGTATTTATCGGTCATGCTAATTAAAAAGACGCGTTTTTTTACTGTCCCTTAATTAGTTTTTTTATACTAATTAAGGTAAACTTTTAATAACTCTGTTAATCGATAGTGGTGAGTAAAACCACAAACGTAGAATTATCGTGAGTTAATTAAAACTGAAATCACGAACGTGAGAATTATGTGTTAAAAACAATAATCGATATGTCAAGCGAAGAATTATTGAAACAACAATCGAGGTGATCAACACAAACAACCACAGCAGGCCCATCTCTAAGAATTGGAGGTGGTAGGATAAGTTAGCGGTAAGCAAATAAGAATTTTATAATTATTCTACTTTTACGTCAAAAATTTAACTAAAAGAAAAGAAAAGGAAAAATAAATTGTAAACTTGAAAAGGAATTAAATTTTCATTAATTAATATTTTCATCCTACAACCGCTTTTTTAAAAACTCTTTTCTAAATTCTAGAATTTTTGTAACTTGTACGGGAAAACACGAATCTCGCATTTTAAACAATCAAGGATAAACTCTTGATTGGTTGTTACGATTCGAAGAGAAATATAAAGAAAATATGAAAAAAAATTCCATAAAGTAAAATAATAATTATTTTATAAACAAATTTGCAACAAATGGTGGCAGCGGTTTGGGATTCGTTTTCCCTTTTACTTACCACTTTTATTATCTTAATAATTTGCTTAACAAAATTTTGAAACAAAAATTTTGAATGTAATTATTTTATTATACACAACTAAAAAATATAAGTCTTCCTTGGGTTCGTAGAACGGCCACTTTTATTAAAAGGCGAAGCAAAAATTTAGTTGACTTTTAAGAAATAATTAATCCGCACAAATGTCATCACACTTTACTTCGTAAATAAGATTATCTGTATCAGTGTACATTAATTTACATGAATCACCTTACTTTTTTAACATGTATGCATAATGGAAATCGTAAATAAGGGACTTTGATACATCGAGTATAGCAAAACCAACATATATCGGTTTGTTCATCATAATTTCGGTTTTTCTAATTTCGATTGCAACCAAATTTTCACTAAAAATTGATCGACAATGAAAATTTGGCTTTGATATGAGAGCCTCAGCTCCATAGCGACCACCCCATTTCGTTACAAGTTTAACGTCGATTGATTGTTAAACACGTTGATTGTTTAAATTTCATGACTCTGTGGATTTTTACTAACTCGAGACCATTATCCAGAACCTGTTTTAGAACTCTGTAATGGATTATGTATTTACGTTTAGGTTCTAAAGTTGTCAACAACTTTGCTTCTTTCGACTCTGATGGTGGATTTGAGTGTTCGGAGCAGAAAGGTAAATCACTATGAGTGTCGTGTAACTCTTTCGGGTAATTTAAATCTACTTCTACAATGTAGCCAAACGGTGAATCGTCGGGAATATTAAAATCAAAATTGTCTGTCACTTGAACCCACTCAAATCCACCATAAGGGAGTGGTTGTACCATACCCCAACCATACAAATTATTTGCATCGTAGTACATTATATACTTTGTTTCCTTATTTTCATTAAAATTTTCCATATACGGATTATTCACGTTCGCATATCGGTTACTACATTGACTTCTTCCACCTCTCACACCACGTTCGAAAAACATTAGTTTGTCAATGTCAGTAAGCAATTCTAACCTCACATTTGTGTATTGTAGCATCGCGTCCCATGTTAATCCCGGGGTAGTATAATAATGAGCAGGGACGAGTCTGTCAGCTTGTAAGCATTGTTCCCTGAAATTTTTAAAGATGTCTGCTAACAGTAATACGTCCGTTTTCATGTATAAATCTACATAGTCACCGAGATTAGAGCAATTAAAAGTGGACCAAACGTTCTGTGCGTGTAAATAGTCTTCATCGGAAACCGTTTAGTTTTTCTCGAGAATCTAAATATTCGTACGGTAAAACCCCTTTACGCGTAAGTAAACCGATTTCGTCACTAGTGAGGTTAGAAAATTCTTGATTAACAATTTTATACTCGGAGAGGTATGATGATAATTTTTCTAAAGACGAAGCCATGAATTTGAAGGAGTCTATAAATCGAAATTTGATTTCCGTTTCTTGTACATGCTTAGTGAAAGACATATACTTTTCTTTGTTTAGCGGCAAAAGATCAATTTTACCTTCAAATTCTAGGCAAATGTCTTTAATTATGAAATGTGCATCATACCCACTCAGGTTGTGGAATACAATAGGAATACAATAATTACATTTTTCATGCGCTGGGCCTCGGTATTTACCTCTTAGATGGCAGTGATCTCGAACTTTCTTCTGCTGTGGTGAAAATTGGCCTTCACAAATGTGACAGATTGTAGCATCCACGAAAGCTTCAATCTCGTCACGCGTCAATGGGTTCATCGGAATAGGATTTTTGATGATAGCGTCCACTTTTTCAGCTGATTGCTTCAACTCCTGGGCAAACCACTTGGCAGCATCTGTTCCCTCTGGACAGGACATGACTTCAGTATTAGAAGTTGACTCTTGATCTTCAACAGAATTAAGCAAACACTCACAATCGGCGTACACCACAAACGGAACTTTCTCCTTATTCCCATAATTTTTGAACCAGGTGAAATTTTGTCCAGGCTTCGGAAGGTTGATTTTACACTCGTTTAACGTTTTACACTCCTCCTCATGCTTAGTTAACCTCTCTTCCGTGACAAAGTATTGAAGACGTCTATCACAAATATGTTTTTTATGTCCATCCATAGATAGCTGATAATTTACAAGCCTCGATAAGTTCTTAATCCACGCATAGTGATAGTTTAGTGATACATCGACATTAGCTGCAGCAGGCATTGAAACATTAGAGACATCCTCATCATCACTGTCCACCTCGTTCTCGTAGTGATTTTCAACTCTTAATAAATTAATGTGTCCCACTTTTTTGTCCGATGTCAGGTGTAGGGGAACAGTAATGAACTTTTTGTTTATTAAACGAAGTCCGTACAGATTGATAGAGATGTCATTTGCTTTCTCGAATTTTACAATGTCCTTTAAAGTGACGGGGAAGTCGATTCCATTAAAATTTAATTCATTTTGAAACTCGTAATAACTCGAAACTCGATCTGAGTGATGATTTCTTGGGTGCAAACCCGATAATACTGACCACTTGAAGCACATCCTGTCAGAATTTTGTACATTGACACAAGCCTTCTTTATTTTTATTTGATGTGGTAAATCAATGTAGGATCCAACACGTACTGCATTATATTAGTTTACGTTTATTTCCAATTTCGTAATCGAATGCAATGTCCACTGTGATTCCTTTCCTGCAAACTCCTCCACTTGCTTCAAAATTGGCTCTTTGACATTTTTGCAGTACCAAACACTTAATTTTGTTGTCGGGAATATTATTTCACTTTTCACATTAAAATACTTTGATTCAACTTTTTCCTCATCGTTGACGACTTTCCGGAATTTAGCACCAAGAACAGCGTATACTTTCAGTGGACCATGTTTCTCCAATACAGTTAAAATGTATTCTGCAAACAATATTCTCGCGTCATCCAAAAAAGCACTGACATCTATGTGGACTAGATTGACGATAATACTCGTTTGAATTCGACATTTAAAGGCATTTTCACAGTTGGCCCATCGCACACGATCCGTTAATCCATCCAATTGTAGTGCTGGAACTACAGGTTCAGCAACTCCAGTACCTCGTTTCAAGTAAACTTTAAACTTGGCTCGAAGACAAATAAACTGTTGAATTAGATTCAAACATCTCTGCTTATCCGACGAGCAATAAAGGTCATCCAGTACACTCCTTAAGGTTTAAATATTCGAGTGACATATGAAAATCCATCTATTTACAAAGTGAGTCCTGTCGATATCGCTTTTCAGTAATTCGAGTAAGGTTGAAGCATCTTCAGTCGATTGAACAAGAGTTGCACATTCATTAAGCAGCAACGAATTAATTCTCCTTAACTTCATAGGCACCTCTTTGTCCGAATCCACCACTCTTCGTCGTTTACCAGGCATTCTCCATTAAAAAAATATTCTGTAAGCATTAAATTTCGCAAAATACCACCGAAAAGTTTCAATAGAAAGTCATACTTTGAGAAAAATTAATCCAGCTAAATTTCGAATTCGACAGTGCTACCCTCTGCTGCACGACTTCCTTGCAGGAGTCCACTCCTCTCCTCAACGCCTTCTTCGACGGTGAAGCAAATCTTCCTTAATAAAGGTGCCCTCTGCAACGCTAAAACATCCTCGAAAACTCTGGTTGTTCTATGTTGTTGGTTGTAGATCCTCTTGGCTCAGGATTCTGCTACGAATGTCGCTCCTCTGTTCAGCTCCATCTTATATACCCAAACTCACCGATACACATATACAAAAGATGCGCACGCAGAGCTGTGGTGGGAACTTCACATAACTATTAACCACTTGGTCGGTAAAACCTGTGCCAGCACCAAGGCAATTAAAACCTGTGCCAGCACCAAGAAAATAACCCAGCTAATGGTAACACATTACCAACCAAAGTTAGTTAAAGTTTCTTCCGACAGAGGAAACTAACTCTTGGCGCGAAAATTCAAATTAACAAAAAACATTTTTAAATAATTAAATCAAAATTCCCCTACCAAGGGTAGTCCAAGTGTCCGACCTGTCGGCAAAACAGATCCCTACCCTACCGACCGAGGTAAATTTACCGACAGATACCTACCTTACCGACAACTGATAATGTAGGAATCTACTTACCGACTGCATGTATGTGACAGTGGCGCCATCTAGCGGCAGCCGTTGGAACTGTGGTCCAGTAATGGTATAGCTATACTACTGCTCCCAAGAGTTTTAGTTCCAGTTTTACACGTACAATAGTATCCTAGTATTAACTCATTTTCTTCATTTTCTTTATCATTGTTTTGAGGCACAAACGTTATAAATATTTGATATTTTGTAGCATTTCTGAAGCGAGAATAAATCTATATTCTAATGAAGCCCCTCTCATTTAACATTTCATCAATCTGGAATTCCTCATTATGTTCTCTGAGAAGTTTGTCTTGAATGTAACCAGGTGCAAGACTTACTTGATAGACGCCAATCGTTAGGTCCTGTAGGTAATGTAGCGAAAGTCTTGGAAAGTGAGGCACCTGCTCTGCATTCAAGACGAACCCACTGTGCGTTTCTTTATTGCAGATTGTCATTTTCCATTCTTGCTTGAATGACATTCGGTTGTAATGATTTTTCCAATATCTGTGTCGCTAGTTGTGCTGTTGCTCCAGCTATATTTATAACTTCTCTGTATTTATTGAGAATAGCGCCTGCAATTTTATAAAAGTTTCCGATATTAATGGCATGGCCCATAGAAATAGTTGCTTGGAAGAACTTGAATACCATTTTAATATGTCCATTTCTTGCTTCTACAATCCATCTTGACTTCGTTATCAGCTTGGATTCATTTGTATCAATAGTATCAAGCTGTCGTTGACCTCGCTCAAGAAATGCTGGCATTCTATGATGTATTCTTAAGTTTTCTAGCAATGGTAAAACATCTCTATACCCCCTATCAACAATGACAATATCACCTTCTCTAAACCAATCTCGAAGACCTGGATTGTTGTGTTCCAACTTATTTTGAAGCATTGCTGCATCATTATTTCGAGAGCCTGAGAAATAGGGGCCATGAATATCTAAGACAAAACCGTTTGGAGCAACGAAGAAATGTTACAAAGAAATGTAAAAAGATGTTTTTTGCTAACATTTTGAACTGTATTTCGACCAGGTTGAGGAACTGGGACTACATAGTTTGTATATAAATGGTGAAATTGTTGACGTGTTATTGGGCTGAAACTTTTAAATTCATCTTCTGAAAAAGTTTCTTCATCATTGAAATTATAATTATGCCTGCTGTTTAAATTACGTAAACCATCTAAGAAATCTTGCAATTGTCTACCTCCTAAACGATAAGGTCGATTTATGAATTGTAATCCGTTTAGTAATAATTGTTGGATTAATCCATTGTTATCTTTAGTATATTGTAAATACAATGGCTATGTTAAGAAATTGTGCGATAGACCGGGTGATAGCGATTTAACAATGTATGAGTAAACAAGCGAAAAGAGAAGCAACTATACTATGAGTAAGATGTGAAATTGCCTCAACACTGGATACTTCTATTGCTTCATACTATAGTCGTAACGTAATATAGACGCCGACTTTCAATTTAAATTGTTCAAATGCAACAAATAAAATCAAAGTCTCAATATTAAAATGCACAAAGTCTTTATAGATACACTTCACCACTTCACCAATTTCCAAAAAAATTTTTTCTAAAAAATTAAAAAATATATTTTTTTTTAAAATCTTTTAAAAGTTAAAGAAAAACCAAAACTTTCTTTCTTTGACAACGTTTTTTCGAAACTCAATACTTTCAAAGTTATAAGCTATTGAAAATAAGTCTCCTTTTAAAAATCCAAAACTTCGAAAGAAGTTTTGGACAAAGAAGACAGCATCGAAGACAGAGATAGCGTTCACGACCATTCACACTTAGAAAACAAATTATACACCCAATGGAAGTTCCATTTGAACTTAAACACATATATTTCGATGAAAATCTATAAGAGCGTTGCACTAAATAATTTCTAACGATTAACAAGCAATTAATTTAAATTATTGTAAATTTAAAATTAATACATTGAAAACATGAACAAGAGTATATTTAAAATACCGTTTTTTAAAAATGCATAACCTTATTTTATGTTTAGCAGCAGTGTTGACCAACTTGGAAAAAAGCAAAAAACTCTTTTGCTCGAAATGGTACACTGAGAAAAAAGAGGGCGCGTTGCAGCACATTTTTAAGTATTGTTGCACGATTCAGCCCTGAGTTCTGCTCACGAAGTAGTATAAGGAGCTCCCACTTCATTAGGATTTAAAAAAAAAATGGTAGCCAGATTTCCATTTCTATTTCGGCTGTGTTGGGTTAGCGAAACTAGCGCTACCTGTTGTGAAAAGTGCTGCTACAAATGTCTGTTATTATTTTGTGCCTTTTAAAGCTAAATCAGCTAGATATAAAGTTAAAATTTTTCTGTAAAGTTATTATAGTGAATTATAGTGCAATATTATATTTTAAAATTAAAGGAAAAGTGCAATTATGTAAGTATTGGTATGACAATAATTTTTTAGTAAAATTATTCTATTTTATGATTAGTTGTCATTTTTTAAAATTACAATAAAAAAATTTAAATTGTCGGTTTAAATAATCAGTTACACAATTACTTTTGAATACAAATATTTGTTTGATAGTGGTAATTACTAATTAAAAACGATTTTACACTAAATGAATTTTTATAAATATATATATATTTTTTTTTCATAGAACTTTATTTTGAAATTTGGTGTTGACTTACAAAAAATAACAAACTGATGAGAAAATAAGCTATCTTTTCCTTTACATGAATTAGAATTTTTTTTGCTGTCAATAATGAGTTTTTATTTAAAGTTTTTTAAATGATAATTTTAAACATGATTTCAGGTCATTGAGTTCTTGTTGTGTGGCTGGTTGCAACTCATCATATACAAAAAATAAAAGAAATGAAAAATTTGATGAGAAATGTCATTTTTTGAAACCAAAAACGGTATAATTTTTTGATAAATAAAATTTATCATTTCTATATACATTTAAACAAAGTTTTAAATTTTTTACTGATATTTAAAATAATATTAATTAAAAATACATTATATTATTCTAATGTTAATTAAATATTATGTATATAATAATAATAATAATAATAACATAACAGTTGTAATAATATACTTCATTTCAATTTTATTTTTTATACAGTTGGATATTGCACAGATGTGGAAGAAAGCTATACCAAATGGTGAAAATCTAAAAGAAAAGTTTTCTGTTTGTGATCTTCATTTTGATCAAATTGACGTTATTACAGAGGACGTCATCAAACTTTCAGATGGAACAGAATTTCGTTCAAAACGAGCTCGAGCAACACTTCGGCCGAATGCTGTTCCTAAATATTTCCCACAAGTTAAAGAACATGATGCATGTGTCCCACCGCCTTCCATTCAAGTAGCCGTAGATGAAAGCTTTGGAAAAGAATCTAATTTTGGAAAAATTTACGAAAACGCAAAAAGCATTCCACTACCGTCTGCATATTGGTTTCTAGCGCAATGTCCTGATTCTATTGCAATAAATAAGTGGCACGATAAAATGAAGCGTTCTTCTTTGAGAGTGGTGATAAATAGAATTAAAAAAGTCAATGTACATAATTCTACAAGCATAATTACTTGTATATTTAAAAAGATCTGTCTTAAGTGTTAATTTTGCTTTTAGATTTACTTCGAAGAAAGGGAAGTGAAGTTGCCTGGAATAGACTACATTGACAATGTAAATGACGTGGTAAATATGCTAAATGAATTAGACAAACTCAACCCTTGCGCGAAGTGTGACCAACCGAGGTTAGTAAAATAAATAATAATAAATAAATAATAAGCTATACACGTTATAGCTCATGAAAGCATTTTTTATTAATTAATGCACATTATATTTACTTCACTGTATAAAACATTTTTATTTTCCTTTGACAGATCTGAAAATTGTGAAGGATTCGTTGTATTAAAAGAAAAAGGGACCAGAGGAAAACAGGCAATGTTTTGTACGCCTTGTAAAAAATCATGGAATATATTGCGTGGTAGAAAAAACATGAAGCATAAGAGTAAAGTTTTGAAAATGCGAAACGAAGAATTAAAGAAGAATATTAAAAAAAATCGGCGATCTAATAATCGTTTGCAGAAAAAGGTAAAAATTTATAACAATGTTAATCATTCAATAAAAAAAAATTAATAATTATTTTTAATAATTCAAAAAATATTAAATTTTAGGCTAAAAAAATGAAGGATATATTACGAGAATTGCAGGAGAAATGTGCAAAAACAAAGGAGGAACATCTTTCCGAAGCAATTAATGATTTATCCTGCAGTGAAAAATTAGCTGTGCAAGCCTGCTTCAATTCGTCTAAGATTCAAGGACCACAAGGTGCAAGATACAATCGGCACTGGGTGTACGATTGTATTTTGTTGAGAATTAAAAGTAAGAAAGCTTACAAACATTTAAGAAGCCACAAAATTCTCTCCTTGCCGTCATTTCAAACTTTAGACCGATACATGAGAAGAATAAAAAGTTCTTATGGCTTTAATGAAAATGTTTTTAAAGCTCTGCAATTAAAAACTGAAGCAATGAATGCTACAGATACGCATGGTGAGTATATGTGGCATTGCTGTTTACTAAATTTTTTATTACATTATTGTAAATAAAGCAAAGTTGATGCTGAAATCAATGCATTAAATTAAACATAATTATTAATCGTTACAGCGATTTTTTGGTATGATGAGGGAAAGCTGTGGTGCAAATGATCATCCCGATGCAAATTTGTTTCTACAGATGTATCGATTAATCTCCACCTACTCAATTTCTCGACCACCAAAGGGATCAAACATTAATAGTTCGGAAATTTTAGATGTGTTACTTAGCATTGACACTATAGAAAATAAAAACGAAAAGAAAGAACAGTGGGAAAATCAATTGGACACAATTTTGGACAAGGGAAATGCTTGGTCGCAGCCATCAACATATGCGATATCTTACATGGCTGGATATGTTGCCAGAAAAGCAATGATGCGTTTTTGTAAATATGTTACAGGAAAAAGTCAAGCGTCATGTGAAGAGTGTGCAATTACGTTGGTCTCTCCTGCTAATGATAATATTCCTGAACATCATAAATTTATTGAAATTAAATCACGAGGATATTTAAAACATCCTTCAAAACAATTAGTAAATTTAATCACTTCCATTGAAAAAGCTATAATGGAAGTTGTTCAAGGAAACTTGCCACAAGCAGACACACTGTTTAAAGTGACAAAAAAATTGGAAGAAATGTCTCCAATTTCACATGTTGGATGTTCAAAGCACTCTATCGACTTAACAAGACGCATTATTGCATTTTATTTAACAACTAGAATGCACTTCTTAGCGAAACAGACAAATCTAAATAGCACTGAAAAACGACAAAGTAAAGAAAAAAGAAAAGCCGCAAAATTAATATCAAGTGGAGATATATCGCAGGTACCTGTTAGTGCTATGAAAAAGAAGAAATAAAGAAGAGAAGAAAAAATTTTGACAAAAATCGAAACTGATGTTAAGGTTTAAAAAAATTTATTAAATTTATGTAAAGTACAAATCAATTTTTGTCTTACAGAAATAGTCCTCTTATATTTTAGTGTCATACTCATATTCACATTAGGTAAATACATAATAGTATAAAATATGTATAAAAAATTATTTTTTCATTAAAAAAATCTTTGTCGTAATGGACGCACTATTAATCGATTGGTTCTCTATTAATTAATTATTTAATGATCATTTACATTTACACACTGAATCAAACGTGATTTTAAATAAGTTAATATTTGTCGTATTTACAATTTTCAAATTTTATCAAGGAATTCGTTCATATAGATATATCCAATAGTGCCAAACTGGTATTTTTCATGCGGATGTTGCATTGTTCCTTCGAACTCATTGTGAAGCACAGTTGCTGCTCTTTTTCAAAATTATTTCTAATTCATTTTAAGAGTATATAAATTCCTACTTTCTTAATTTACGGATATTTATCAACTTTCTCCAAAATGCTTCCCAATTCATCTATATTCATTACTCGAATATATTCAGAAAACGGTATCAACTCATCATCGACATAAATTTGTATTTCATATTTTGGAAGTACGGCTACTCTTTTCCTGACATATCCATTATTTTCAACCCTTTGAAATCCAAAGAATAACGTATTTCCTTTTGAGTAAACCCATTTATTTGAAGGAAGTTTTACTGCATCAATATTTTTTTGTAAAAACTCAAACGTACAAACATCTGTTTTAATATCACTTTCACCACACTTCTTCCTATTAGACATTTTAATCTATAACAATAAGTTTATAAAAGAACCATGGATTAAAATTAAATTAAAATTTTCAATTCCATTAAATTTTACATTTAAATAAATAATGTGATAATATATTATA
This sequence comes from Leptopilina myrica (nomen nudum), assembly GCA_032872475.1. NCBI lineage: Eukaryota > Metazoa > Arthropoda > Insecta > Hymenoptera > Figitidae > Leptopilina > Leptopilina myrica (nomen nudum). The sequence continues at coordinate 39,422,458 of CM065459.1, read as the reverse complement.
ATCAGAATGTCTATTTCGACAAACATCTGGGGAAATATGCAACTGTAATTAAGTAGCCAATATCTAACTGGCGAAATAATGTAATTATATAATTTTGGCACTAAGAGAAAATATACCGAAATAAACTGGCAAAGTTTTTAAATTATATGTTACATTTAAATAATGACAAAAAAATAGCTTTAAGCTTTTTGTTTTCAAATAATAAATTACATCATTTGTAAACTTTCTCTCTCTTTAACAAAAAAAAAATTATTGAAATAAACTAAAATACTATTTTGGTTCCTACCATACTTAACAATAAATTTATATTTAGTGACAAAGACAGATAGTAATAAAAACAATTCATCCCTTGATTAAAAGCACAAAAATTTCCTGACCACCTAACCTTAAATATTTTTTGCTTACTTCTGTTTCTAGTTTCCTTCAGCATATTTTCTTTTACTAGTGAAATTATATATTTACCTTATTTCGACAGTTAGTTACTAAAAATATAATTACAATTACTTATTCTTCCAGACGTCAGTCAAAATAGATACTCCGATATTAAAATGACACTTTATGATCACTATATTATACTTACTGCTTTCAATATTTAAGTTTTAATTAGTTGTCCTCTTGCAAATTGAATTCAACAACATTCACATATATTTTTTTTATAAATTAATGTTTATAAAACATTCACGATTATATTGCAATTTATATACATGCTTTTTAAAGCTGTCGTCCGTCTTTCAATTTAGCAGACGATAGATTGTGTTTTGACATTTTCACAACAGGCAGCGCTATTGTCGCTAACCCAACACAGCTGAAATAGAAAAGGAAAACTTGCTACCCAGAATCTAACGAAGTGGGAGCTCCTTATACTACTTCGTGGTTCTGCTACAACTTTTGTGGGGCACGTAGCGCTCCTCAGACAAGCGTGTTACACACTTTTTTAAGGAGAGTTCAGAATAGGGTTAGAAGCGCTTTGGTATGTATTGTATATGGAGATCACGTGACCAATGCGCTTCTAACCCTATTCTGGACTCTCCTTCAAAAGACCTCAAGTTTTTTCTCAAATTTCGTAAGAAATAATCAATTGTTCCTATTTACCCCTAAATTTTAGCAAAGTTGAAAAATTTAGGGTTAAATAGGAACATTTGATTATTACGATTCAATGATAACCATATTTTTTACTACTTCATAAAATTGTTTCGCGGAAGTAAAATAACAACTCAAAACACAAAAAAACCGAAAGTATTCCGATTTAAAAGAAACAACTTATGTTTTTGGTGAAACATAGAAAGTCTGTTCCAAATTACCCCAACTGACCCTAATTGTCAATCATGAATTGTACTTTTTTATAAGGTTTTTCTAAAAATAGTCCGCAACTACTTAAAGTGCAATATAATAAATTAATTCAAGAAAAATTTTCACTTTTTTTAAATTTCTTCAATTGGGCATTTAGTTTTAAATAAAAAAATTGGACAAGTGCGAGTTGAACTCGCACTGCAATGGCGGGTTCCGTACACAAATATTAAAATAATACTTGCAACATTCATCAGTAAATCGTAGAATTAAAATAAACAATTAAAAAAATATATTAAAATAATTTGATAAAAAAAATAATTAAAAAAAATTTAAGTATTGTATATCTAATATTGTAAACAATAATAAGTAGAGGATGATACATATGGTTGATGACTATGAATTTCATAACTAGCTATAGATTCATCAAAGTTCACTGGAGCTGGAATGCTAAGTATTTCGTCCATTTTTCTTATAACAACAAAACAAGATGAATATAAAGAATTTGTCAGCTCTCTTTTTTTCTTTATTCTTGATGTCTGATTCGTAGACCAAGTTTCTTCAGAAATATTTGATTCTGAGGTGTTAACACGTTGCGAGTTATATTCACACTGTTCTTCTTTAAACATGCTGATTGATTTTTATAGCTACCATCAACTTTTCTATTTTTATGATTGTAAATAATTCCCATTACACTGATTGTATATGTAAACGAATTGTTATTGTCTCTCCTCTAAAATTAGCTATATCACCGTTCTGATCTACTAATCGCAGTTGAATATTATGTATTGTCTTCACGGTGACTGGAAGGTAAATGACATTTGCTGGAATCTCTATAATCTTATATCCTGGAGAAACACTTGGAAAAAATTCATGTATAATATGTACTTTTTGACCATTTATATAAGCTCCTGTTGTAATATGACATTCAACGCGTATAGCATTTACTTTCATTATTTGCACAAGATTTGTGGAAAAATGATAATTATCGGCACTTAATTTTATTGGAGGAAATCCTAATAATTTATCAATTGAGTCTTCAGGTTGGAAATCAATTTCCATATTTGATTTAAGACGTAAACCTAATGTAGAATGATTAACTTCTACATCTAAATAATCTTCAGGTGTTACTTGACGCTTAATATAATCTATAATATCCTTAAGTTCATAACTGCCTGTTGATATAAACATAGGATCAAAAAATTTTGTATAAAACTTATTGCATCCCTTATCAATGTTTGGAATAGTGTTATATGTAAGTATATCAACAAGACCTAGAACATAATTTTTATTGGATCTGAGTTCAATTGGTGGAAAGAATGAAGCTTCCAGAACTGAAGAGTTCCCACTTAACGTAAAAGTAAATGAATCATTCATGTTGGATATCTACTTTCATACTGAAGTATACAAATGATTACACAGTCTTATATAGATTGAAACTGTTCTTCACATTAAGTTGATTACATATAAATTGAGACCCAAGTGACCACATATATATGTATCAAAACCTTGATGTCTTTTATGATTATGTTTTATACAGCTACCAGCGGTAAAATACCACTAACTTTGGATGGTATAGGAAGAATTCGAGGTGATATAATCTTAGATTTACCGCCATATTGTTTTATAGCCTTTCTTAAACCAATTATAGCAGTTTTAATTGTATCTAAAGAGTTGTTATTGGATTTCATAGACTTTTTAGCAGCATGAACAATCTTTTTTAATGAATCATAACTCTTAGAAGCAACCTTCTTCTTCTTTGTTGTTTTCTTCTTCTGCTTCTTGGTTCTTGTCTTTTTATATTTCTTATTAACTTTTATCCCCATCCTAAATACAGACTTGGTTTTCATTCTGTTAGTTACAGATAATGCAACTGCTTTTTCACTTAATTTATCGTCTTTAGAAACAACTCGTTCCCACGCCTTCTCAACAAGTATTTTATCTGCAGAATTTCTTGTAGCTACGTCTGCATCTTTTGAATAAGCTATATCAAGCTCATTACAAGCTGTATCTAAAGGGTTTATGCCAGGATCATCACGTGCAAGACGTTTTGCTAACTTCGTACCAGGTCCACAATATTGATAACCCGGAAAATGAAACTCGAATAGTAATTTATTGATTATACTATTGAAAATGCCTTGACCATGACTAGCAATTTTTTTGTACTCTTTTTCACTTTATCATGAATGTAAATGTTAATTGTAAATGTTAATAATCTTCTTTCAAACAATGATAATGAAGTTAAACGATACGGAAGTTTATTTTCAAACAGCTTTCGTGAAGCTTTTTGTGGACCGTCAAATTGTGGAAAAACAAATGCACTTTTATCTTTAACAATACATCCGAATGGCTTAGGCTTTTAAAATATATATTTATATTCAAAGTCTTTACAACAACCAAAATATCAATTTTTAGAAAAAGTTCTTAGTAAAGTGGATGGCATTGAATATATAATACAGATATGACTTACAATCAGTTTCGTGATTTATGCTCAACATGTTGGAATTCTGATAGATATTGGTTTGTAGTTATAGACAAAGACCGAAATTTAAATGAAGTAAGATATAGAAAAGGTTTTGATTGCTTTATTCAGTTATAAGTATCAATTGGTTTGAGAATTTCATTAGTATAATATTAGACATCAATATAGAAACATGTTTCGAAAGGAACGAGAACCGCTTCATGAAATAGCTAAAGCAAGTGATGCTATACGTAAAAACATCGCATACTTAAAAGTGGTAGAGAGACTGCAGAAAATATTTTGAAATAAACCTTTCAACCATTAGTTACTCCATTGAAAAAATTAGTTAATAGACAGTATAATTCTATCAAGAGTAAAAATGTGTCCAAAATTAAAAAGAAAGAAGAAGAAAACTTTGAAACAACATTCAAGACTGCTTTTAGTGAAGTTGAACCATTTGATATATCTTCTTATAATCATAATTATAACACATTTCATGATCCTGTTTCTGAAGTAGATTTACAAAATATAAGAAATGAAAGCATAATTTATGATGATATTTTTTTCAAATCAAGAGCAAAACGATGTCTTAAATTTAACAAGTCAAGAGTTTGATGAGCAAAATAATCTACAAGATCAAGATTCAGACAAATTAACAGATAAATTTATAAAATTGTTGAATAAAAATAGAAAAAAATATTTGGATATAGTTTACGGAGTGCGGAAAGTTGAAAATGGAAATTTTATGATTGGTAATACACAAATTAATTCCAATGGTCCTTTCATTGATTTAGTTGGAAAGAAAAAATATAATAAAACAGAAGGATTACTAGATCTTTTATTCAGACAGCAACCTAATGAAGATTCTATAAGTTCAAATGATTTAGCCAACTATAAAGAAATATTACAATCTACAAATGCACACAGAAAGAATTACAGTCCAAAAACTGGAGAATCCTTACAAAAAAAATTTTTGTTACCGCAATCTATGTTGGTAGAAAAGAAATCATACTCAGACTATATCTACTGGAATGATCCAAATGAACTTGTCGATCGTTTACGTCTACTTATAGCATCACGAGAAGCTGGCAATCCAAGTCATAACAATGAAATTATGAGTATCCTTGAAGAATTACGTGAATCTAAGATTATATATTAAGAGGATACATATCAACTTTAAATCAGTACTATATTGAGTATTGATGTATTCATATATATTTTAAAATATGGATAGTAAAAAGTTAACAGTATTCACAGAATTACATAGACAAGCTCGGAGAAATTATCTACGTCGAAAAGTACAATTGCGTGGTGTAGATGAAACATGGCAAGCAAATTTAGTTGAAATGATACCATATTCGAAAGTTAACAAAGGATTCAAATATATGTTAACTGTAATAGATATATTTTCCAAGTATGCATCGGCAATACCTGTAAAAAGTAAATGTGGGAATGATGTTTCTACTGCTATGAAATCTATACTTGTACAAGGACGTATACATAAAAATTTACATACCGATAGATGCAAAGAATTTTATAATTTAATATTTGAAAATTTAATGAAGTCATATAACATTAAACTGTATTCAACATTTAGTAATTTAAAATCATCAATAATTGAAAGATTTAACCGTACACTCAAAAATATGATGTGGCCACAGTTCAACTTAAGAGGAAATTATAAATGGGAAGATATTTTACCATCTCTAATTTTAAAATATAACAATCAGAAACATCGAACTATTGGTATGAAACCAAAGGATGTCAGAAAAGAAGATGAAAAGGAATTATTAAAACGCAAGAATAAACATGTTTTCGAGAAAGGATATACACCAAACTGGACAACTGAAAAATTTACCATCTCTAAAGTTGAGTCAACAAAACCAGTAACTTATAAGCTGAAAGATTATCAAGATCAACCCATCGAAGGTGGTTTCTACGAAGAAGAAGTTTCTAAAGTGAAATATCCAAATATATATCTCACAGAAAAAGTTCTTAAGAATCGTCGTGATGAAGTGTTTGTAAAGTGGTTAGGTTTTGATAATTCACATAATAGTTGGATAAAAAAGACAGACATGTAAAAGTTAAAGTTAACTTTTTGAGAAGTTAAAGTTAACTTTTTCTTACTTTAATATATTTTAATACTGAAAAAAATGTTTACTTACAACGAGTAGTCCAAGCTAGATACAACTTGATTTTTGAAGGGGACGAATGTATTGTCGAAAAATATTTTTTTAGCAGGCTTCAACTTGACTTTTTTCTAGAAACTAATGGTATTCTGAGAAAATCTTTAGACACGTTTCAACTTGAATCTTCAATGGAATAAAGACATTGTCTAAAAAAACCTTCAGGAATGTTTCGTCCTGACTGTTGACAAGAACAAAGACATTTTTTTGAGTAACCTTCAAAGAGTTTTTAACTTGATTAGAAAATAGAAAGTTTAAAATGGTTAAAGAATGTTTTTTTTCTAAGCACGAGTATTTGTACTGTTTTTTAATAAATATCTTTTATCATCATAATGACTCAATGCTATTGTTGTCTGCTTTAGTGTATGAACATTGTGTAGTTTTTATCTTATAGAATATTGTACTCTAGTTTGTATTTTAATATTTCTTAGACAGTACGTATAATCATTGAAAGTAATAGATTTTTTCACAACTATTGCTTTAATACCTTTTGCTTTTTTCAAAAAATCTTCCTCCACACGAATACTGTACATTTTACTTTGTAAACTAACAAATTCTGTTATTATTCGTCCATTACACTCATCTTTCATGAGTCGTAAGACTTTTTTGTTAGCTTGCGGAATTCCATATACATTATTTGTAGGATAATCAGATGTATCAAATTTACAAATATCTGCTTTCATATCAGAGTAGAAATCTGTTCATTTAATTTTATAAATAAGGCTGTCGGTATCAGTATAGAGCAATTTACCATTTGTACCATACTTGTTTCTCATCTACTCATAATGAAAATCATACATTAATGTCTTAGATATATCCAAAACGCTAAGTCCAATATAGATTGGTTTATTCATAAGCACTTCAGTTTTATTAAGTTCCTCAGCAACCAAGTTTTCATTGAAAATAGCTCCTGTGTGGAAGTTTGGTTTTGAGATGAGATCCTCTGCTCCATACCTACCCTCCCATTTTGATACAAGTTTTACATTAACACGTTTTCGTACATTCTCCATTGTCTTACCATAAACTGCATTGTTCATAAGTATGAAAATATTTTTTTCAAACTCATTTGCTGCATTTGTTCGCATGTGGGTATTTAAATCAATATATGTTTTTTCAACCATGGAGATTGATTAAATTTTAAAACTCGATGAATTTGAGTGACTATAAGAACAGTTTCTACTGCTTGTTTAAGCGCACGATAATGGAGAATATACTTTTGTTTTGGTAGGGGGGTAGTGAGCAATTTCTCTTGTTTTGAACCAGGTGGCTTTGTGTGTTTTGGACAAAATGGCAAGTCACTATGATTTTCATGTAGATCATGTGGATACTCTAAATCAACTTCTAATATATAACCAAAAGGTGGATCATTAGTAATATTAACGTTAAAATTCCTATCTACATCTTTTACACATTCAAAAACATCTGCGAGTAGCAAAATATCAGTTTTCATGTATAAATATACATACTCGTAGAGATATTGACAATTAAAAGCAGACCAAACGTTTTGTGCATGACTATTATCTTCATCGGTTACATGAGAATCATTTAGGGAGCTGTAAAATTTTTCTTTTGCAGGTAGTTGTGTCACATTTCATTTCAATCGATTGTCTAAATACTCATATGGAACAATTCCTTTGCGTGTTTATAACTGAATCTTATTAACATCATAAGACTCAAATTCAGAATGTACTATTGTATATTTTGACAGATATGAAGCCAATTTATCCAAAGATGATGCCATAAAACGAAATGAGTCAATGAATTTAAATTTTATACCTTTTTCTGGGAGGTTTTTGTGAAGCTAATATATTTTTCTTTAGTAATAGGAAGGAGATCAATTTTCCTTGAAACTCATTCGCAATGGCTTCTATAATGAAGTGCGCATCATAACCACTCAAATTATGGAAAACAACAGGAATAGTATGCAATTCCTGATAACACTGGCACACAAAAAAAATTGATGCTCTGAGCTTTTGATCAGACTATGACTACTTTATGTTTTTGGGGTCGCTGAAACTGAATCTGAAGTTCATTTAACTTCATCACGTTAGGGTTTTGAGATAACCTCAAAAAAACTCAAAATATGACCCCAAAATTTTTTAATCAACAAAAATTTTTATTTTTAAGTATTACTATGACTAATTTATGTTTTAGGGTCGCTGAAACCGAATCTGAAGTTTATTTAACCTCATCACGTCAGGGTTTTGAGATAATCTCAAAAAACTCAAAATTTGTTTAAAAAAGTTCTTGATAAAATTTGTTTTTGTGTCATATTTTAAGTTTTTTTTAAAGTAATCTGAAAACCTTGACGTGATGGGGTTACATAAACTTCAGATTCAGTTTCAGCAACCCCAAAAACATAGAGTAGTGATAGTAAGACATGAAAATAAAAATTTTTGTTGATTAAAAAATTTTGGGGTCAAATTTTTAGTTTTTTTTTGTTATCTCAAAACTCTGACATGCTGGGGTTAAATGAAGTTTTGATTCGGGTTTAACAACCCTAAAAACATAAAATAGTGATAATAAGACTTTAAAATAAAAATTTGTGTTGATTAAAAAATTTTGGGGTCAAATTTTGAGTTTTTTGAGATTATCTCAAAACCCTGACGTGATGAAGTTAAATGAACTTCAGATTCAGTTTCAGCGACCCCAAAAACATAAAGTAGTCATAGTCTGATCAAAAGCTCAGAGCATCAATTTTTTTTGTGTGCCAGTGTAATTTAGGTTACAAGGTTGATAAGCTACACCACTATATTTATCAGTTAGGTGACAATGATCCCTAACCTTAATCTCACCCTGTTTAATCACTTTCCTACAAATGTGGCACTTATTAATTTTTTGAAAAAGATCTTCATCAATGGGACATGCTTTGTATACAGATTTTGTATTATTACATCTTTGTTCACTACATTTGAGATAATATGCAATGCTTAAAAGTTTATGATTTTGAACAATTTCTGTATTACTTCCCATAGATGAAGAATCTGTTTTAGGAAGTAATAAGCTCTCACAGTCTGCATATGGGCAATTCCACGTGAGATTTTAGTCGACCTCTTAAAATCGGCCAAAAATATTTTTTTCTATTTTGTAACGAAAAAAAACAGATACGTATTTTTTTTATTTTTGTTTAATTGTCAAAATTTTTGAGTTATGAATTTTCGAAATTTTGCATTTTTAATCATAGATCTATATTCAGTTGCTTATAAGTCCGAAAATATTGAGTTTAGAAAAAAGTTGTCGAAGAACGAAAGTTTTAGTTTTCTTTCGACTTTTAGAAAATGAAAACAAAAAATTTTTTTTTTCATTTTTTATTTAAAAAATAAAAAAAATTTATAAACAAATTAATTTTTTTTAACTTTAGGTAGGATAAATTTTTAATTTTTTTTTAAACACACCTGTAAATGATAACAAGGTTTTGCAAAAAGTTTCAGAGTGGGCCTTACAAGTTTAATGGGTTAAAAAAAATAATTAATCTGTCCGTGCAGGTCGAACGCTTGCTGCGCAATGGGATTTTTTTACAATTTACTATTACAAATTGTTTAGAGCCTTCAAATTTTATCGGATTTTCATTATTATTAGATTTGAAGGCTTTAGACAATTTTTAATAGTAAATTGTAAAAAAATCCCATTGCGCAGCAAGCGTTCGACCTGCACGGACAGCTTAATTATTTTTTTAACCCATTAAACTTGTCAGGCCCACTCTGAAACTTTTTGCAAAACCTTCTTATCATTTACAGGAATGTTTTAAAAAAACTATCGTTCTTTGACAACTTTTTTCTAAACTCAATATTTTCGGACTTATAAGCAACTGAATATAGGTCTATGATTAAAAATGCAAAATTTCGAAAATTCATAACTCAAAAATTTTGACAATTAAACAAAAATAAAAAAATACGTATCTGTTTTTTTCGATACAGAATAGAAAAAAAATATTTTTGGCCGATTTTAAGAGGTCGACTAAAATCTCATGTGGAATTGCCCATATATAATAAATGAAGCACGCTCCTTGTTTGAAAAGTTTTTAAATTTTAGTTTATTGAAACGGGGAAGTTAATTCCCTTAAAATTTAAAACATTTTTATATTCTATATAACTTTTAACAAATCTGGGATCTTTTTCATGAGGTGGATAGAGCGCGGAAAGTATCGACAACTTTAAGCATTCATTATCACTATTATGAACATTAATGCAAGCTTTTTTAAATTTAATTAATTAAGGTAAATCTATAAAAGAACCAACCTTCATGGGATTGTATCTGTAATGTATTAAATTTAAAAGGAGGAATTATGACAACGCTGTCTTATAATTATTATTTTTATAAAAATTCTTCGACATCGGAGATTTGCTACAATGTAGCGAGGCCTTGATTCCGGACACCCGACACCCTGATAAACATAGCTTTGTCAGCGTCGCATGCTCTCAACTCTAAACATAAAGGGACTATGAAAGAACGAATGTTAATTTTAATTACATTTTATTTTCCTAAGCACGACAAAATATACCAATTTAAAATAGAAATATTGTGGCAATGTTGCGAAGCCAACGGCGAGAACCAACATTGCGACAATTTCATAAAATAATATATCTATACATAAAAGAGAGGAGAAATGCTAAACTCACACGACTAAAAACGATGTCCAGTGCTAATCCACCAACACATGCATATCTATGCTAGCCTCTACTCAATGCTTCCTTACCCAAAGAAACCTCTTCTTCCCTTCCGGGCCCACAAGATTGGCTTGCAGAATCTTAAAAAACGCACGTGCGTTTGACAAGAATAAGACGGGATATTTCATGCAACACCCGTGCTTATTTTAAACATATTTGAATATTAATGGATATTTCTCCGAATATATTCAAATAAAATAAGAAATATTAACTCGCTTTTCAAAAATATTAACCACCATAACAAGGTCAATTATAATTATGTTATCTACGACAACATGATAATAACTAATTATTAATAATAATTATTAAATATTGATTGAATATTATTCCCGAAAAGGATCAAATTTATTTTGTTTCCGTTCTCACGGAGCCGCCATGGGAATTAAAAATATCAGCAGAAATGCAATGTCCAATGGGCCGCGAATTTTCCCCTATTCCCGATTTTTTACACCTCTTATCACTAGAATTATCCCACCTTGGTTCGAAGCAAGGACTAGGGTCTAGTCAAAATCCTGAAACTTATGCAGTACTACTTTTTGCATCTCTCGAGCAACACCTCTCCTGGTTTTGACCTGGTAAGTGTTGCGAGATTCAAGAACGCCGTGACGAAAATTAAGAAATTGAATTCTCATAACCGACGGAGTCCTGTGAGAATTGTGATGGGAGAAAATTTAAATTATTGAATAAAATAAATATTTAAAATTTTGTTTCTTGAAACCGGCCAGTCCGTGTGTGTGACACCTGCGCCGTCTCGACACAACGGCCCCACAAACAAATTTAAATTTTTAATTTCGAGAAAACTTCGGCACGGAATTCTGACAAAATAAAATTATTTCGTGTCGGAAGAAGTTAAAATTTGAATGATAAGAAGATTTAAAGTTCAAAAGACTAAAAAAAATCACTTGTGTGCCAACAACAACGGATGTTTGTTTCACCCGACGGCAGCTGATTGTGACACCACTGTCGCCGGTAGAGTTAGTAATGTATCGTTCTTAATTTTGCACCACACAAAAATAAACCACTATAATTTCTCAAGTTCATTTTCTCTCTTTTACTTACCTCTATTCCTCACACAAACGTTCTAAAGAAGCAGTGCGTATCTTTTAAAAGTGGAAAAACGGACCTACAATTCAAACAAATTCTTAAAGGAATTTGGCAGCTTGGTGCCTTCCCAAATTCAGAAATAAAAAGGACCATCTCAAAAGCCCAAATTAAATATTTATTTTGGTTTGTAACAGTATCTACTGAAATTTACATCTAATCTTTGAATTGAATCAAGTTGCCAATTTGAATCTTTTTCTTTAAAATCTTCACAAAGGCGTAGCGTTATTTGTTTAATATTTTCATTATTGAAATTATGTAAATCAGTTAAAGGAAAAATTTCTTTTGTACTCGCGGTAAAACTTTTTATATCAAAAACTGTCGAATCAACAGGTGAAACTTGTTTATACTTTGCTTGAAAAACTATGTGAACTTTAAGTGGTCCATCTCTTTAAACTCGTTCTACCTGATCTTTAAAAACTGAGAAAGCATCATCTAAGAAATCATTAGTATCTAAATGTGATATATTTATAATACTTCCGTTTTGTATGTTTGTTGTTTAAGGTCCTGTCTGTAACTACCTATTTAATTTTATCATGTGAGTTATTTAGTCCAGCTCCACGTTTCATAAGCTTATTTAGTTGGCATTTATAATATTTTAGTTGTAATAGCAAATGTTCAATCCTTCTTTTATGACAACCCTCAATTATGCTACGTCGCGAGAACTTTGTTAATAGAGCAATATTATTTTTACATTTATTATGCCACTTAAATGCGCTTATTAAACTATCATTCCCTTCTTTAGATTTAATATACTGCAATTTACCCTGAACAGTATCAATGAAAGTTTGTGATACTATACAAATTTCATTAATGCTGTCTTGGGATGCTACTCGCGCTTGAGATGATACTCTCGCATATGGGTTTCTAACTATTCGCGACATGTTAATAATAAAAAATTTTTTTACTGATAATTACAAAAAAATTTAATTTCTGAAACAAAGAAGCAGAAGCTGAAACAGTTAAAATAGAAAATGTTGTCCTCAGCTAACAGTTGTCCGCTGCTAACTCTGCTTCTGACATGTCTTCAACGATAGGAGGAGGAGGAAAGAGTATGAAGTCGTCAACAGCTAACACTTCATCTTTTCAATGTCTTCAAGAACCAGAGATATGTAAAAAAACAGACTTTGAAAATCTGCAACCAATTTTAGTCATTGAAGACAATTGACATGTAAATTATATGAAATACATATAATATTGTTAAAATAACCTACACAAAGAAAGGGTTGATATAACAGATATCACTATTGCGCCAACCTCCGCTTTAACTTCAGATTAAGTTGTAGCTACATCCACTTTTGCAATGCTTATACAAGCTGTGGGCGGCTGACGGCAGTTTGCTACGACTGTAACGACGGTGGGCCGGTAGACTCGGACTACTGATATAACTGTAATCAAATAAAACAGAATCGTCTCCGAACGTCTGCGTCTACCTCTGCAATGCTCGTACAAGTAGTAGGCAGCTGACTCTTTTGGGCCCTACTCACCCTTAACTAAGGAAATTTCCTTAGTGTAAGTCGTCAAAATAACCTTCCTGTTACAAAAGATTTAAACTTTTTTCGTCCCTTCTACTTGTTAATGGTCCTGGTGATGGTGGTGGTGATGTTGATGCTTCTAGTGATGGTGATGGTCCTGGTACAGGTTCATCCCACCTTGTTTTTTAAGCTTTGGACTATTTTCATTCCTTGGAGGTAAATTACTCTTACTTAACATTGTCCATGGTCGCTTATTGTTAATTACTCCTTCCTGGATATTTACCAGAGTGTAATTACGCTGAAAAGTAAAAAAAATTATTAATTCGAAAACAGTTTTTTTAAAGCATTGTAATATGTATTAAGATAAAATGATTTATACATACCATCCATTTTCTACTCAATTTAATATTTTCTGGATCTTAAGCTCTCAATGACATGGCACGTCTTCCGTTTTGTAAACGAGGTCCAGGGCGACTCATCCTTTAACTAAATTCTTGAAGTGTTGGAAAAATAATTGTAACTCCACTACACAACAAATTCTTTAACACAGAGACGAGATGAGTTTTCACGAAGAGAACAGTTTTCACAATGACAGGTAGACTTGAAGGTTATGCGGAAAATTTTCAAAAAATTTCTCCCACTTCATGTTTAAAGATTGTAAAAAATTAGAAAGTTGGAAGTATTTTTATTATAGGGTCGGTTCTTTATACGATTTTTGAAATTTCTGGATTATGCAAAGTGAGTTGTGGTGGGTGGTAGTATAGAAAATATACATATAAAGGAAAAAAGTGGGTGGTGGGAGGGGCTGGTTGCAAAGAACAAGATGCATACAGGTTAGGTAGAATGTAAAAAGGGGGGTGAAATTTGCATATTCCACATCTAAAAGGGTGAAATTGGCATAAAATTTCAAAAGGATGGATGAAAAGCGGGTGGTATTTGCATATTCTACGTCTAAAAGGGTGGATTTTGCATAAAAGTTAAAAAGGGTTGGTGAAAAGTGGGTGGTATTTGCATATACTTAAAGGGTAAACAATAGGAAAACGTATGCAAATTAGGAATATGTAAATTATTAACCATAGAAAACGTATGCAAATTAGGGTTATGCAAATTAAAAGGCTTAACTAATTTGCATATATTCAAATGAGGACCCCCCACCAAGGGCCAGTTCTACGAGGTTTTTGGCGGTAAGTAGGAATCTGCATTACCGACAAACCCCTCGAATAACCGGCTTTGATACACTACTTAGAAAGAGATAGAATTTTAGGGTTAGAAAGAGATAAAGTTTTTTCTATCTCTTTGAAATAGCTACTTTGCATACACTCCCATTTTCACTTTCACTTCACTTTCACTGGACTATCACTTAAACTCACATTTTCTTTTTCACTTTCACTTAACTCTCACTTACACTTACATTTTCACTTTCACTTGCACTTTCAATTTTTCTTTCACTTCCACTTGACTCTTACTTACACTCACATTTTCAGTTTTACTTTCACTTGACTGTCACTCCACTTTAAATTTCACTTGAACTTGACTATCACTTGCACTTGACATTCACTCTTAATTGACTTTCACTTTCACTTGACTCTCACTTACTCACATTACCTTTTTCACTATTTTAGAAGAAATTTTTTATTCGTGTAAATTAAACAATTTTTAAGTTTGTATGTACTTTAATTACAATAAGTAACGTAACCTTTAAATACACGTTTCCTACGACACCGTTATTGGTGCGCAGAATTCTATTACGTCTTACAGTAAGAAGCTTTAAATGATATTTTTAATAACTTATACGTGTTATCACAATCCTTTTTGAGGGATATATTTTTGTATACATACATCTAAATCACTTAAAACAAATGTTAAAATGATTAGAAACCAGAAATTTTCACATTACTTTTGAAAATTAATTTAATCAAAAGAGAATGCAAAGGTAAGTGTAGTCACATTCAAGCAAGAAAAAAATAAAATTAAAATAAAGTAAAAATAAATTAAGAGTGAAATGCAGGTGAAGAGAAAGTGACGTTAGAGTAAAAGTAATGTAAAAATAAAGTAATATTAAAGTGAATGTGAAGTGTGTACGGCTGTTGAAATACAGGTAAAGATGAAGTGAAATAAGAGTGAAGAGAACGTCAACTGAAAGTGAGAGGGAAATGAAAGTAAAAGTCAATTAAGAGTGAAGTAAGAGTTATGTGACAGTGACGTGCAAGTTAAGTGAAAGTCAAGTGCAAGTGATGTAAAAGTGAAGTGATAGTCAAGTGAAAGTGAAAGTGTGTGTAAAAAGAAAAGTGAAATTAAAAGTGGAGTTAGAGTCAAGTGAAAGTAAAAATGTGATTGTAAGTAAGAGTCAAGTGAAAGTAAAGTGAAAGTGAAAAAATAGGATTACAGTTTCTAAAGACTCTGAATGTCATATACAACATGCAAAAATAACATTAAATTGCAAAAATAGGAAAGTAGAACAAAAACTATTCATTGAAAATGTAAATAAAAATAGTTGCAAATCGTCTTTATGTGTTAATAATGATTTAGGTGAATTGAAATTAAAGACGCAATACGCAAGGCAAAAAAGATATCGTGAAAAGAAAATTAAAGAAAAATTATTATTTGATAATAATGATAGTTCAAATATTAAAAAAAGAGATTTACAATGTAATATAGTTTCGAACTCTGTCAAAATATCATCTGTCAATAATGATTTAGGAGAATTAAAGGTAAATAAAAAGTTAAAACTTTCTGATAAAAAAAGAAAAGTAGAGCAAGAATTATTTATTGAAAATGTAGGTAACAATAGTTCTGAGTTACAGGGTGTTTTGAGTTCTTCAGATATTCAATTTGCTAACGATATTGCAGACTTTGAATATCAAATACAAAAGAAAGGAATAAAATTAAATCGCAAAAAGAGAAAAGTAGAGCAAGATTTATTTATTGAAAATGTAGATAGCAATAGTTACGAGTCGTCTACATGTGTCGAACTGTCGAGTGTTAATATTGATTTAGGAAATTAAAAATTAAAGACGCAAAATGCAAGGCAAAAAAAATATCGTGATAGGATAAAAATAAAAGAAAAATTAATATTTGAAAATAATGATAGTTTAAATATTAAAAAAGCAGATAGTCCTAATTGCAATTCGCAATATAACTTAGTTTCGAACTGTGTTAAAATATCATCTGTCAATAATGATTTAGGAGAATTAAAGGTGAATAAAAAGTTAAAACTCTCTGATAAAAAAAAGTAGAGCAAGAATTATTCATTGAAAATGTAGGTAACAATAGTTCCGAGTTACAGGGTGTTTTGAGTTCTTCAGATATTCCATTTTCTAACGATACTGCAGATTCGGAATATCAAATACAAAAGAAAAGAATAAAATTAAATTGTGAAAAAAGAGAAGTAGAGCAAGATTTATTAATTGAAAATGTAGATAACAATAGTTACGAGTCGTCTTCACGTGTTGAAGTTTTGAGTGCTTATAATGATTTAGGAAATTTGAAATTAAAGACGCAATGTGCAAGGCAAAAAAGATATCGAGAAAAGAAAAAAAGAAAAAACGAGTTATGTTTACAAAATTTTGATAATTATCTTGGAAGAATAAATTATGTATGTCAGTATTGTGATGCTAAACGTTTTAGTGATGAACAGATACAGGGAATGAAAAATTCTTATAACGATTGTTGTGGCCACGGTGGGGTAAAACTACAATCAAAAGAGTATCCTCACGAATTAAAAGTATTGTTAGATGAATCGCATCCTAAATCTTCTCACTTTATGCAATGTGTTAGATGCTATAACAGTTCATTTGCTTTCGCCTCATTTAATGCAAACGTTATTGACTTTAAAAATAGAAGACCAGGTCCTTATTGTTTTAAAATTCAAGGTCAAATTTATTATCAGATAAATACGGCTCTCTATCCAGAGAATGGAGTTGATCCATGTTTTGGACAGTTGTTTATTTATGATGCTGATGATGCAGTTCAATTTAGATTAAATTACAATGAGAATTTAGATACTGAAATTTTATATAGTATAGAAAATGTTATGAGAACACACAATGCTTTTACTAAATCATTAAAGATGATGAGAGAAGTTATTCAAATAGAATCAGAGTTAGCTAGAGAAAACGATAAAGAAGTTCCTGAATTGAAATTACTATTCACTTTAAAAAAAGGAAATTATCGTAGAAGATACAATTTTCAAAGAGTTAATGAAGTTGCTGCTATTTTTAATACTAATTTAGAAGATGAAGTTCCAGAGTCTTATGTTACAATTCATAATAAACAAACTCAAGAATTACAGTTAGTAAGTAGTTTAGATCCCAATGTTGAACCCTAGGTTTATCCAATTTTTTATACATATGGAATAGAAGGTTTTAATATTAATATGATTCGTATTGATAGTCAGAAAAGACGAAAGAAAGTAAAAGTTTCTAGAGGTGCTTTTATTAAGTATAAGATAGCAATAAGAAATAAAGAACTTAATCCGGTTTTACATGGTGGGAGATTATTTTAACAATATTCAGTTGATAATGGTGTTAAGTATGAAAAAGATAAACATTCCTATTGTGAAAACAATCAACGGCAATTGAGATCTGAGAGTTATAAAGGATTAATAGATTACA
Organism: Leptopilina myrica (nomen nudum); assembly: GCA_032872475.1. NCBI lineage: Eukaryota > Metazoa > Arthropoda > Insecta > Hymenoptera > Figitidae > Leptopilina > Leptopilina myrica (nomen nudum). The sequence continues at coordinate 39,404,668 of CM065459.1, read as the reverse complement.
TGCAAAATATTTCAAATGAACATGAAATACATATTGGGAAAATGGTTATTTTACCATCTACATTTATTGGATCACCTCGTAATATGATGCAGTAATATCAAGATGCTATGGCTATTGTCCGAAAACATGTAAAACCTGATTTGTTTATAACAATGACGTGTAATCCGCAATGGAAAGAAATACAAGAAAATTTGTTTGAAAATCAAACGGCATCTGATAGACCCGATATTATAGCAAGAGTATTTTTTTTGAAAGTAAATCATTTAATAGAAGTTATTGTCCGACAAAAGTTGTTTGGTGAAGTTAAATATTTTGTTTATGTTGTAGAATTTCAAAAAAGAGGATTACCGCATATTCATATGCTGGTAATATTAAAAGAAAAATCTAAAATTTTGTCACCTGAAAGTGTAGATTGTTTTCTCTCAGCAGAAATTCAAGACGAAAAAACTAATCCTATATTACATAGAATAATAATGCAAAATAATATTCATAGTCCTTGTGGAGATTGGTGTATAGTTGATGGTAAATGTTCTAAAAAATTTTCGAAAGCTTTTCAAAATGAAACTACAATAGAAAATGATTCTTATGTTTTATATCGGCGAAGAGATGTAGGTAAAACGTATGAAAGACCTAATGGTTATGTTGTAGATAATAAATATGTTGTTCCTTTTTCTCCAATGCTTTCACAATTGTTTAACTGTCATATTAATGTTAAAGGACAAGATAATAATCATATTGCTTTTAATTTAGAAAAAAATACGAAACTATGAGCCTATTTTGAATTAAATAAACGTGACAGAAATGCACATCAATATTATTACTCAGAAATTCCAGAACATTATACATGGATAAGTGATACTCTTCAATGGAGACGAAGAAAGCGTTTTGACAATATAATAGGTAGAATATTTTCAGTTTGTCCTTCTCAAGTAGAATTGTTTCATTTAAGATTGTTGTTGCTTACCAGAAAAAGTGCTACTTCGTATGATGATTTACGAACTGTTAATGGAGTAGTTTATGAAACTTTTATTTCAGCTTGTTTAACATTAGGTCTTATAGAAGATAATCATGAATGGATTAGAAGAATAGAAGAAGCTGCAGTATGGATGATGCCTCAACTACTTCGTCGATTATTTGTTAGAATTTTAATTCACTGTCATCTAGTAGAACCTAATGATCTGTGGGAACGATTTAAGGGAATCATGTCGGAAGACTATAGAGCAATTGGCAATATTGAAGCACAAAATAGAGCTTATAGAGATATTAAAACATTATTATACCAAGAAGGATATCGTTTGACAGATTTTCAAGGATTATTGGATATAGAAGACGAACAAAATAGTTTAATCGAAAATAATATTATCAATATTGAAGAGCATATTATTTTAAGAAATGAAAAATATACTCAATTGAATGCAAAACAAAAAACTGTTGTTGATTGTGTATTAAAGTCAATAGATTATTCTGTTACAAATAATTGTAGATGTATATATGTTGATGGTCCAGGTGGTTCTGGTAAAACTTTTTTGTATATTAAATTGTGGCATTTATTAAAAAGTAAAGGAAAAAATGTTTGTAATATGGCATTTACAGGAATTGCTGCAACTTTATTACGTAATGGTAAGACTGTTCATAAAATATTGGGTTTACCTGTTCCTTTGTATAGTGATTCATCTTCAAGTGTGAAAGTACAATCTAAAGAAGGAATTTTTCTAAAGGAAACTGATGTTTTTATTTGGGATGAGGCTCCAATGGCTCCAAAATATGCTTTAGAAATTATGGATAAGTTATTGAGAGATATTATGAAATCAAATATACCTTTTGGTGGAAAAGTATTTGTTTTGGGAAGAGATTTTCGACAAATATTACCAATTAAAGAAAGAGGCGCTAGGTCAGAAATTGTAAATTTATCAATAAAAAATAGTAGAGTTTGGAGATATTTTACGAAGTTTACTTTATCAGAAAATATGAGAGCTTTGCCAGAAGAAACTGAATTTGTAGACTTTTTATTAAAAGTTGAAAATGGTGAATTAAATGATGAAAATGATAATATTGAATGGCCAGAAAAAATAATTCAAAAAGGAAATGAGGATATTGTTGATGATGTGTATGGTGACTTAATACGAGAAAATAGATTTCAAGAAATAGCAAACTGTGCAATTTTAGCACCTAGAAACGTTAATGTTGATGACATTAATAAAATAGTTGTACAATTATTAGATAGTGATAAAGAGAAGGTTTATAAAAGTGTTGATTCTACTGAAAATTGTGATAATTGTGGTTTTAGTGACACAATTTTACCAGAATATTTAAATAGTCTTTCATCAACGGCTTTACGACCTCATGAATTACATTTGAGGATACACAGTGTAGTAATTCTCATAAGAAATCTAAGTATAAATGATGGGTTGTGCAATGGAACAAGGTTGTTAATTTTAGATTTATTACATAATGTAATAAAATGTCAAATATTGAGTGGAGATAAGCGTGGGAATATTGTTTTTTGCATCATATAACATTATATTGTGAAAATATTTATCCCTTTACGTTTAAAAGAAGACAGTTTCCTATAAAACTTGCATTTTCAATGACAATAAATAAATCTCAAGGTCAAACTTTCGATAGAACCTCAATTGATTTAAGAAGAGATGTTTTTAATCATGGGCAGATGTATGTAGCATTATCTAGAGTACGTTCATTTAATTCAATAAAAGTATATTTAGGTGATCATAGAAGTAACAAGTTAATAAAAAACTATGTTTACACTGAAGTTTTAGAAGAAGTTGATGATATTGGCAATACTTGAAATTATTCTGATAGTTTGTATTAATTAGTATATGGGTGATTCTACAAAAGAGGGAATTTTGATGTATGTAGCATGTTTCGTATATTAATTATGGAAAAATTAATTTAACTTTTTATGGAAATTGCAAATCATAATGGTTTCTAATATGGCACAGACTAAGTGCTAAATTCTCATTCGTCTGGCATGTCCCTTTTGGGAGAATAACAGTTCATATTGTGAATAAATATCACTTTTCAAATGTTTTGCGGAAAATTTATACTAAATTAGTCATTTTCAATAGTTGTGGATTACTAATACGGAAATAATTATGACGTTTTTCTATATATTATTTATAAAATATCTTTGCGAAGTTTGTCCCTTGAATTTCTTATAATTCGTCTGGCAGTGCAAAAAATGTTAAAATTATTAAAAATCAACATTCTGATGAAGTTACTGTTCGTTGTAGTTGTTAATTAAACTAAACTAAACAAAAAATGTCAAATTCTCATTCGTCTGGCACAGCACGCAACGGTTTACTGCCAGTCGCCACAAGAGGGCAGAAGCATGCAGACAGAGCACAATGGCAATGGCCCAGCTGTTATATTTTTAGCATTACATCACTTTCCAATTTTACATTTTACAACCGCGTTTCTGCAAGAATTTAAACAATCTTTTAAATTTAGGCAATTAAGAAGATGCTTGCCCGTTGTACGTTGGCCTTTTTTGTGAAAAGTGTCTATCTTTAGAGAAAAAGTGTTTACCTATTTCACGTCATTTAAATAAGTCAGTATAGTATTTTGTCGGGCGATAATAATTGTAACCTACAAATTTCACAGACCGATAAATGCCGAAAAAAAAACAAATAGAAATTTTATCTAAATAATGTTTATCCCACTAAAATCAAACTAGTTCTTTATTATTAGACACTTGAACTAAGTAATTCCAAATCTGTGATTTGTGAAATTGTGCTTATAAATACAAATAGACCATTCAGAATTTATCATAAACAAATTATTATTAATGAAAAAATAACAAAAATTAATTAAATCGATTACTTTTATGGATCCTCGTGAAGTTTGTTATTCAGGGGTTTTCGGGGTCGCTGATTGCGAATCCAATGTCATTTTTTTTAAATTAACCATTGCTTTTATAATTTGTTTAAACAATTTTAAAGAATTTAGAATGGTTATGCTAAATCCAGAAAAATATTCCTAGGGGACTCTTGTCGAGTGCGTAAAGCCAATAGGGCAGAGTATAAACAATAAATAAATAATTTGTTTAAACAATTTAATTATGTTTTTCAGTTTTACCATATTTACAATTCTTAGATCTGTAAATTCATCCATTATTTTTTATGTTAATTTGAATTTTCTTTACACGATTTTAATTTTCTGGATAAATTGTTTATAAATATCCATAACTTTTGTAATTTTTAATATTTTGTCAGGCCACTTACGGATCTCTTTGTTAGTACCATTAACTTGAAGTTAAAATACTTTTCAGACCTTAAATAAGAAAAAAAAATTTCTTGATTTTCGTCCTTCGTTTGTAGAATCACCCATATATTATTTAAAGAATATTGCATTGAGTTACTTTATTTTGTGTTTATTATCTTAAAATTTTCTGCAACTTATAAAAAAACATTTGTTAAAGCAAATTGTGAGAATATTTGATTTTTAAAAAATATAACATTCAGTATCATCTAATAAAAAATTCAGATATGTAGCTAATAAAAATTTTATTGAAACTACTTCTTCTTATTCTAAAAAAATTAAATTTCTAATTCATTTTTTCGTTTAAAAAATGTTGAGAATAATTTTTTTTTTCGTATTCCGATGTAATATTAGGATAATTAGAGAAAAACAGTCAAAGAACACTGTTATTTCTTTTTATATTTTTCAAATTTCAAAGTGTAACTTCACGTCAGGAAACTTTCAGTTGTTATTATTGATATTTTCATAAATTGTCGTTCGACTTGAGCTTATTCCAAACTCTTGTCGTGAAATTAAAAAAATTTTCAAATTAAAAATAGTAATCAGTGAAATTGTAATAAATTGTAAAATAGTTAGATTAAACATTTTATTTAAATCATAAAATTGTAAACAGTGAAATTATATTTTTTATTTATTAATTTTTTATATATTTTTTAATTTTCAAGATTATGGGAATAATAATGACATTCTCGGATATCGGCTACATTTTCATTTTTAACCTCATTTTTTAAAAAATCGAGTACTTAAATTGAATTTATAATCAATTATAGTATTTGAAATTCGATTGTAAAAAGTCGATTATTAACAGTTAAAATTCAGTTTTAACCATTTTACTGGCAGGACGTTCCAAATAGCGTTCCACGCGCCGAGTCGATTTTTCCAACCTGATTGTGGACTCACTTTAAGGTGTTCTAAGCGTGAGACTGCACTGTTCAATGTTGATTATAGGTGAGAAAGACAGATTTTCCACAATCTGCTCTCTTTCTCTGTCATCAATTTCAATAGTAGTAGTTAATTCATTCATATATAGATTAGGCTGTTTTAATTGTGACGTCTAAGTCGTTTCAAGATGTAAAGTCAGATATATGAAAGGAAAATATATAGACAACACAATACAATTCATGAACAAGAAAAAAATCTGATATTACTTTTTAATATTTTGAAAATTCAATGGATTTTAAACCATTTCTGTATTCATATATGTGATTAACACAAATTATGTAACGAAATTAACACTTTTTACTTTTTTTTTTGCTTAGGGACTTTTGGGAAATCTGCCTACAGATACCTTAGGTTCCGCACTCCAAGGTTATGTGGGGTTGGTAAATTAAAAGAAAAGATATGTAAAATTAATAAATATAAAGAAATAAGATTATAAATTTAAAAAACTGGCGACCTACTGCCAGCCCGACCCACTAAAACCCGTGACCCTTCCTTTGGAGCCCTTAGTCCTCCCTCGGAACTGTCGTAAGACTTTAGCCTTCGAGGGTGGCGCTCCAACTCTGTCGCTGATGCGACCTTCTTCTTTTCTCTGCGGTTCTCCTGCGTCAACAGTTTAAAAAATTAAAACTATTTCAATGTCTAAGCGGAATTAACAGCACAAAAAGATAAAAAAAACAAATGTTAAAATATTGTAAAATGTCAATGTATAAAATATTGAACGTGTGTAAAACAGAAACATATAGAATAGACAGATATATAAAGTCAAAAGCTAAAAGTTGTATAAGGACAAATAAAATACAAAATAAATTAAAATTGTATATGGACAAATAAATCACAAAATAAATTAAAGTTAAATTAAAATTGTAAAAGGACAAATAAATCACAAAATAAATTAATAACAAACGAATGAGCAAATTTAAAGCTGTTTAAATTACGCTTTTTGGCGGCCGTCGAGATCCTTCCTCGACATAACCGAGATTAAGAAGTTCTCGACTTGCCGCCAATTCTCTTCTGACTGGGTCATCAGCGATAACGTGTTCTCCGGTGTAACTTGACTGTTTTCACCTTCGAACATGGCCCGCCTCTCCAAGTCCCATTTCTTGCATGAGAAGAGGGTGTGCTCCGCGTTGTCCTCAGGGAACTGGCAATATGCACACACCTTGTCCTCGCGTAATTTAAAGCGACACAGGTACGAGTGAAAACACTCGTGACCTGTGAGCGCCTGAGTCAAATAATAGGAAACCTGACCGTGTTTCCTATTTATCCAGGTGGCGAGTGTCGGGATAAGGCGATAAGTCCATCGACCTTCTTCCTCACCATCCCATCTTTCTTGCCATCTTTCTATGAGCCTGCGCCTCGCTTCTTTGCGGATCAGGCCCTTGCTTGGTCTTAGTTCCTCATCCGAGGAACTGCTTTCTTTAGAAAAGAGAAACATTTCTTCCCTTTCCCTCGCCAAAAGATCTGCTGGCGGGACACTCGCAAGGACCTGCACAGCACTCGTAGATACCGTCTTATATGCAGAGATGATACGCGTACTTATCGATCTCTGCGCTGACAGTAACTTTTCACAGATGGTAACACATCTTTTACTCCTCAGGGATGGGGCCCATGCTGGGGCTGAATAAAGAATTGTAGCATGTGCGACACTCGCCACCATTCTTTTTTTTGTTCACGGGGTCCGCCAACATTTGGCATTAGCCGTGAAAGATTAGCCGCACACAACACTTTTTACTTTATAGGAACTTCAAAATATGATGAAATGTATGTTTCTGAGGTTAAGAACGTTTCCATACAACTAAACGGAATTAACACTTTGACTGTTTTCGACACTCGCCCCGAGTTAACTCTGTATTAATGGTGATTGGTTGTTTCCACGGAATGTTGTTTATGATTGGATAATCGTTAATTCAGGGTTAACCCTGAGCGAGTGCCGAAAATAGCCTTTGTACATTACATAAATTTAAAAATATGCTGAAATGTATATTTTTGACTTTAAGAAAGTTTTTTTTACAACTATTTTATCCATAGAGATAATAATTGTAGGAAATCTTTCTTAACCTCATAAACATACATTTCAGGATATTTTGAAGTTCCTGTGAAGTACAAAGTGTTAATTCCGTTATAGAATTCGTTTGAATTACATATATGTAGATAGAATGTATTTAAACTTCATTAAATCTGTAAAACATTGAAAAGAAGTTTCAAAATTTTTTTGCCTGTAAGAATTGGATTGTGTCGCCTTTTTATTTTCCCTCCATCTATTGCTCAAATCACAACTTAATTGGGCACGTAAGATGGATACGGGTCTGGTTCCCGAATGAGCTAAAACGCAGACGCGACGCGTCCCAATGCTAATCAAATGACGTTTGCGTCAAGTCTATTTTGGAACCAATCCGGAAAATGTAAAGGTCTAGGAGCCGTATTCTCGAAAGCATTCGACAATTCTCGCATGCGTAAAATGTCGAATGGTTAATGTCGCATGCGACTCTGAGGGTGTTTTCGGCAAATGCTTGGATTTTACTCCAGATTACGTCAGTGGTGCTCACTTTAATTTTTGAATATGTCTTCTATTACTGTTTAAGTAACAAATTGTTAGTGGTTACTTCGGTAAGCTCTTAATTTTCATTGGTTCAAATATTGTGAATTTTCACAATGTATGAAATATTCCTTAGGTTCTAGAATAATTGCTTCAAAACCCAACCTTTTGTTTGGTAATTTCCTTCCATTCCTTAAAAAAATGTTACCAGATAAACCAGAGTTTAAACGGAATTCGAAGTGAGAGCACAATCTGGTTTATCAGGTAACATTTTTCTAGGGAATTTCAAGGAAATTACCAAACAGAATGTTGGGTTTTAAAACAATTTTTCTAGAACCTAAGGGATATTTCACAGATTGTGACAATTCATAATATTTGAACGAATGAAAATTAAGAGCTTACCGAAGTAACCAATTACAACATGTTACTTAAACAGTAATAGAAGCCATATTCAGAAATTAAAGTGAGCACCACGGAAGTAATCTGGAATAGTTATCCGTTCATTTAAATATATCAATTCAATTTTAAAAGAGTTGCTTTTACAATTTTTATAAACAATTGAATTTCAATCGGTTTCAATTTGAAATTGTATAAAATTTCCATTTTGAATGAATTCAATTTGAAATTTTATAAAATTTCAATTTTAAATGAATTTAATTTGTCAATACATATTTAATTAATTATTAAGAATAGTGGATTTATAGAAGAATTTTAGTTGAAAACACTTAATACCTAAATTTAATTTTGTAGATAGTACAAAATGAATATAGAAATTCAATTATTTTTAAAAATATTAAAATTTAAAAAAAATCAATTAAGTTAAAAAATTTTTATAAAATTTTTGTAAATTCCTATGGATAAATATTAACAATTAAATATTTATTTATAAAAGGAGTTACTGATATTTCAGAATAATTTTACAATTAATGAAATTCGTAAATAAATATTAGCATTATTTTTTTTTATTAAAGTTTTTTTTATTTTTAAAAAATTTTCAATTTTATTTTCAATTAAAATTTGTAATTGACAAATAGAATTTATAAACATTTTTTATCCCTTATTTAAAAAAACTTTGAATTTTAATAAAGCATTTATGATTAAAAAATAGATAAATGATACAAATTATTTCCTTATGAAAATTTTCTACAAAAATATTAAGAACCTCGAATATGTACTTTTTTCAAAGAAAAGAATCAGTTTTTGAATAAAAATATTGATATTGAAACGAAATTTGTTATTAAAAAGGCATATAATAAACAAGATTTATTTGTTAATTAAATTTCTTTTATATAATTTCATAATTTTAAATATTATTGTATTGGTAATTTTTAGGTTATTTTGTAGTTTTTTACTTTAGCGTGTGGTTCATGTACACTAATCTACTTTGTATTATATGTGCCTTTATTACAAGTATGACACACAATCAGGGATGGGCGCGTAAAGTACCCTAAGTAATTTACTTGGTTTTTTACGGTAATTTACTACGTATTTTACGTAGCAAGTTTTTTACCGTATTGTAAAATACATCGATGTTGGAATAATAACCTTCTTGAATCTTGACATAACCTCTAGATTACAGGTATAATTATACTTGTTTTGTTTATTATTTTTAAAAAATAAATTAAAATGGACAGAGGTGGTAGGTCACGGCACAATAGTTACAATGAATTCTCTTTTATATTTAAAAAAGAAAATGGCAAGAGTTTTGCTCTTTGCCATAAGGATGTAACCAAATTTTAAAAAATACTCATTTTCTACCACAGCAAATAGAATTCCGCAGCCAAAAAGAAACATTCCTAAATGTTCATCTATCTCTGATAAATATTTAAATGATTCAAAATTTTTAATTTGCGGCTCTGGATTGTCCTGTAAAAATTTTGTTTGGTTTTTTAACATTTAAAAAATTAAGTTTTAGTATTTTAGTTATGCTAAAAAATTATTTAAAATTAATTACTTTTAGAATTAATGAGAAGTTTTTTGAAAATAGTTTATTTATATTGAAATATGTACTTGTGGATTTTGAATAGTTTTCTTTGCAAACATTCCTAAAAAAATTATAAATAATATGTATAAAAATCTTTATAGAACAACGTGATATGACCAGTATATATTTCATAAACAAGATAAGTATTTTTTAAAGTACCATTCAGATCATATAGACTGTTATGCACTATAATTTAAATTACTTGTGAGCTTGAAGTCTCTTGTAGCCAGTATTTTGTAAAATTTTGTTAGAAATCAAACATTTTGCTATTATTTTATTAGTTTGATTGTTAACTGTTATCAACTGTCGTTCAAAATTTAATTCTGACCATGGTATATAACTATATGGAGTTGAAGAGAGCCTGTTTTTCTCAAGAAAATAGTTTTTTCTTGCCTTAGACATTGTTTAATTAAACACTTTTTTGTAAGAAAAGGTTTTTAAATATTAAGTAATTACAGTGATATTTAAAAACATTAAAAAACAGGACGTCAAACGGTCAAATTAAAAATAATAATAAGTCCGCCATATTGAACGTGTAATTTACCGTATTTTACAGTTTACGTAAAATACCTCGTTTGAGGTATTTTACGTAGAAAACCTAAAGTGACGCGTCACTTCCCATCTCTGCACACAACCTTATTTCTCACTAGCATTTCGTATACGACTTTGCATGCGACATCTAGGGCAATCGATTCGAGAATACGGCCCCAGTCCCATGTCAGCGTGAAAACGGGAAACGTAAAACGTTTAGCCAATAACATCTTCCGATCAAAAGGAAATCATTCTAAAAGAAAATTCTTATTGGTTAAACGTTTTCCGTTTCCCGTTTCACGCTGACATGGGACTGTACCTTAACATTTACATACATTTTGATATAGGAAGCCTTATCTGACGTCATACTCGAACTTGAAATATCTCGATGTAGTAAAACAGCCTAATTGTGATTTTTGTAAATTGCGAATTGTAATTCCACCTAAAAGGTCAACATTTCGAAGTCTCTATTACCATTATACATAATTTCATTACATGCAGAACTTGAGTAAAACGTGGTTGAACTGTGGTTCAGTGAATCAACCATAAAATTTTCATCTATTGCAATCAATCATGTAAGTAACATGTTTTTTACTTAAATTAATATTCTTTTATTTTAATATTAATAATAAGTTTAATTCACGCATAATTAATTATGTATAAAGGTTCTGTCATGTATATTTTATTATATTGCGCAGTATAATTTTTTGTTCATTGTGGCTTTAAAACTTAATCATTACAATTTTGCTTCCTCATAAAGGAAGCCTTATAGTAATGTCGATTTCCGAATTTTTTAAAATCAATTATTTTTACAAATTTTCAAGTGTAGTATATATAATTCGTCGAGAGGAACAAATGTCCGGATGTATGTGTATATGTATGTGTGTATGTGTGTGTGTATGTCACCGATTCTTGTGGACAAATTTTCTCTTGCACATCTTGATGGATTTTGATAAGATTTTGTAGGTGTATTACGGTCATGAATACCAAGAATCAGACAGAAGGATTTTCAAAAATATATAAAAAAGAAATTTTTTTCAACATTTTTTTAATTTTTAAAAAAATTAATTTTTTGGTTTTTTGAAATAACTTTTTTCTATATTAAAATTTTTAATAATTCTTGTCAAAATTGCATTCCTGACATAAAAACGAATCGATTCATGTATATAAAGTATATATCTTATCAAAATTTATAGAATTAATAAATATTTTAATTTTTCACAAAAAATTAAAATTTTGTATTTTTTGACATTTTATCATAACACTTTAAAATAATTATTCTATAATAAAAATATATAATGTAATATATAATATATAATAATAATAAAAATATATATATTGAGGAAGCTAAATGGTCATGAAATGAACAAATTTTTTAAATTTATAGTAAATATGATATTCCTGTGGAATAATAATTATTGCAATGTTTAAGTATTTCTTTTTATTAATTAATTATAAATATTTTAATTTTGTAGATCATCCACGTTTTCAACATGGATGAAAATATTTTCACATCCTCTGAAGCCATTGATGCTGTGCAGTTCTGGGACCGTACAGTGTGAGTTGAAATATAATTTTTATGTCATTGATTAGATTGTAGTATAACTGAATTTTTTATTAATTATATTTTGAAATAATTGTAATTGCAGTTGATAGAAATTATTTATAACATAATTTTTAATTAATATAATTTCAATTTATTTCTGTTAACCCTCTACCTATGGTGACTTATCCCCACTCTAGCGCTTTTAAATGTACTTTCCATAGTCCCCAGCAGGCGTACAAAGAGACGATTTTAGACTTTGTTTGAAAGTGAGGACAATTTTTTTAAAATGTCCATAAATAAAACAGTTTCATTATTTTTTTCAATTCTATTTTTTACATATTTGTGAATTAAAAATTAATTATTTACAGTTTTCATCGATGTAAAGTTTTGTTATGTTGAATATTAGTTTATGAAAAATGCAATTAATTCAAATTTCACGCAATTTAAAATTTATTTATTTAAAATCTTATTTCATTATAAATTTAAACATTTTAAATATGCATTGAGTAAAATCAAAGTTAAATTATTCAAAATTTCAACTAATTTATTTTTTCAAAATTAGTGGAAAAATTTAAAAATTTTCTAATTTAAAAATTATTTTCTATTTTGAAAATAATTAGTAAGAGTTATAGGATTTTAATTTGTGAATAAAGTTTTCTGTACCGTTTTTGTGTGAAATCTATGTATGACAAAAAATATTAATATTAAAAGTTATGGAGAGAAACCGAGAAAAAAATTAGTTTTTTTTTCGGAAGACAATTAATAACACTATTGTTTGGTTAAAATTTATATATCAATTTTATATATTAGGGTAGTTCTTATTTAAATTTTTTTAGTTTTTATTAATGCCGGACAAAATTGTGTTTGAGATATAAAAAACATAGATATAAAAAAACAGACAGCTCATTCTTTTCTTCTAAAATATTCAAAAAATAGGATAGAGTTACTTATAAATATTTTAAAAATATTTTTTATAAGAGTTTAAAACATTTCAGTCATTCAAAAAAATTAAAATCATTTAAAAAGTTAAATGTTTATGACATTAACAATTTGTGTATGTTGTTTAAACAATAATTAACTATTCTTTTTTAAATTTCTATAATTGAAGCAAGGTTATATTATTTTTTGTAATTTTGGTTATTTTTTTTCTATAAAAAAGGAATAATTGAGGAATTAAAAAGCCGTAATACAGTACGACAATACTACAGAAGAAGTTAACTGAACCGCCCTTTCTCCTCCATAAATTAATTTAAAAAATTATTATAGTTTAGAACTTGCTAACAATAAATTTAAAGTAATATAAATATTTTAATATAAAATTATTACATTTATATATTATTTTAATGAAAAAGATTAATTTTCGTTTGATACTGAATTTTAAATTTTCAAAATTGAAAGCTTATGAAAATTTTGATTAAATGAGAACCATATTTTCATTTTAAATTATACAGATTTTGCATATCGATGGAGCATGGGCAAGAGTGCCTTCTAAAGCAGAATTTAATAAAGGAAATTGTCAATTCGAGTTACAACTGTTTGCCAACACTGTTGTCGTGTCCCTTGTACAACATTTAGCTGCTGTAGATCAAGAAGAAGAAGAAGTCGTTGATGTTGATTTTGAAAATTTGGTGCACTGCGAACCAGGATCGAGAATTAGTGAGTTAATTATTATTTGATTTTTAAAATTTATAAAAGTGGATTGCAAATAATAGTCAAAAGTTATAAAAATGTAGTAAAGTTTCAAAATCATAACCAGTGAGTTTTTGGAGTACCTCGTTAAAAATATGATATTAATTTTTTAATATTTGAAAAAGCATTCAATAATAAAGGTTACAGTATTAATATTTTACCATTCTGTTGGTGCGCTACAGGACTATACTTTTGTGTTGCTACGGTACAAGTTTGGGCGCGTAACAGTCAAAAATGTTGGCGAGCAGCACATTAAAGTATTAGGGATGCCGCTTTTGGTTTGCAGCTGAACAACTTTGGGAATGTCACGCGCCCAAAATTGTAGCACAGCAGCCCAAAAGTATAGTGGAGTTGCTGTCAAATGCGCCTTTTTGCAGCACTCCCAAAGGTCTCTCAGTGTATGCATATAAATTTTTAAGGTTAAATAAAATCTATTGTGGCTTTCGCAACTTTAGCAGTTCTTAATATATTTCTAATTATCATATTTTATAATATTATATTTATAATTAGTTATCAATGTAGAACAATTTTTATATTTATAATTAATTTTTTCTTTTCATTTTTATCTTGTGAACTGCGTATAAAAGTTATACATTTAAATTAACAGGACCAAGAATGCATTTGCAAATAGGTAATGTAAATGACATCGAGGAGTTAGATGGTCTTATGCGTCTGAGTCAACTTCTTGAGGAATTTCGAGAATTAAAAAGACGATTGTCTGATGCTGAAGTACCATCTGGATCTAGACGTAGATCATAAAATAGCTTTATCAGTTATTTTATTTCATCGACTTCAAAAACAAAAATTATTATTTTAATTTGGGAATATTGTTGAGTCTTTAAAATGGTACTCATGATAGTGGAAAAACCATATATTTTGGAAGCTAAATATAGTTTCTTTAGTAGTTATTTGAAACTTTTACCGTAATATCATTTATAATATTATTTCTCAAAAAATAAACAATTTCACAGTTATTTTTGTAATAATAATTAAATTTTTGTTAAAATTATGGAAGGAAACATATTTTTTTTAAGAAAATTTTTTAGAAAAATTACATCTCCTTCAATTTGTTAGTTACACAGAGTTCTATTTAGTTGTCCATTATTTCTACCTTAGGGTGCACAGATAATAAATAGTACATTAGCGGCTGGGACCAGTATTTTTTACGTAATTTTAAGTTGACACAGAATGTCTTATTGGATTTTGTCTTTCTCTAACTAATTTTTTTGTTTTTTACATAAAAAAGTTATTCAATTACGGTATGAATTTGAAATACCTAATTTAACGATGCAAAGTTAAGTTAGCAGTAGCAGGCACAGAGGCGCGCACTACTCTCCCACTGTGGTATTATGCTGCCTTTACATTGCTCAGAAAAAAAAGAATAACGCGTAATACGAACGCGAAACGCGAAAAATTAAGATGTATTTTTTTCGCGCTTGCGTCTCTGGTTCTTTCTTTGTCAAGTTGCCTCTACATGGCAAAAGCTGCCTCTACAATTAGAAAGTAATACGCGAAACGCGAGAAATTACCATGTATTTTTCTCGCGTTTCGCGTCTGCGTCGCGCATGAAATTACCATGTATTTTTCTCGCGTTTCGCGTCTGTGTCGCGCGTTTCTCAATTTTTTCCCGTGTTGTAGAGGCAGCATAAAGCTGTATCTACATAAGGAAAAAAAAGTGAGAAACGCGACAAAAATACATGGCAATTTCTCGCGATTCGCGTCTGCGTCGCGCGTTTCTCAATTTTTTTCCGTATTGTAGAGGTAGCATAAAGAAAAACTGCAAAACGCGCGACGCGAAACGCGAAAAAAATATATTGGAAATTTTCGCGTTTCGCGTTCGCGTCGCGCGTTTCTTAAGTTTTTCTTTACCATGTAGAGGAGAGGCAACTTAAAAGAGTACGTTCGCCCGTTCGGCGAGTTTTTCTTTCCGACTTAAAGTTTACAAAGTTCGTTTAATAATGTATTTTGTTATAAATATTGTACTATGATTGTAAATAAAATATATTGCATTGTTTTAACTTTTTTTTAGTAAAGAAGAAGCATCAATGGAAGGTGCGCGTAGCGCGCATTTTAGCTCTAGTATCCAATACTAAGCAATTTATGATTTTGAAAGATCTCGGTATTGCTTGGCTCTTGTGGTTTTTCAGCAGGAATGAAAAGGCTCTCACAGTCAGCATAAATAATGAAAGGTACACGTTTCTTGTTTTGGAAATTTTTGAATTCAACAGAATTTTTGCCTTGTTGTGGTAGCCTAATTCTCGTATCATTCATTTTTCTGCAGGTTTCTTCATGTTCTGTGAGTTTTATTTCATCTCCAAAGTAATGAAGACAACGGTCACAGATGTACTTATTATTATTTTTCTTTGATAATTGTGAACCAACAAGTCTAGATAAGTCTTTTATTTAGACATAGAAGTAGTTGAAACAGATGATAGGTAATTCATTATCATCCTCGTCTACATAATGGTCTTCAATTCGCAAAAGGTTTAAGTGGCAAACCTTTTTCTTTTTTCACGTTGATTGAGATATTATTTAGAGCCCCAACACGGTATATACTTTTAACGGACCATACTTGTTTAAAGCTTTTTCAATATTAAATTTAAATAAAGCACAGGCATCATCAAGGAATTCATTAATATCTTTGTAATCTATATTCATTATCCCACTAGTTTGCAATCGACTCTCAAATGCGTCATCAAAATTAACTCATTTAATTCTTTCATTAGTCATTTGTACACCCGCACCACGTTTCATTATCGCACAAAAATGGCAAAACAAGTATTCCAATTTCTGCATCAAATTCAAACACCTAGATTTTTGAGAGGCTGTAAAGTAAGATCTTTTTAAAAAATTTCTAAATATGTTTTTATACTTCTGACACTTGTTTTGCCATTCGAATGCCGTAATGCATTTCTCATCACCAGACATGGAGATTGTGGTAATGAGATGATTTTCTGCGATTTTAATGAAGTTGTCACTTTCTTGACAAACTTCATTATACTCGTCAATTTTAATTTTTGAACGCGATTTTTTCGGTGATTTAACCTTTGGCATCTTAGAAGTTAAGTCTAAAAAGTTTCCTAAAACAAATCTAAAAAAAATTCCTGAATCAAATGTTAAAAATTCCTGAAACAAATCTCTAAAACTCTGAAAGAAATAAAAAAATTCCTGAAACAAAAAAAATTTTGGCGGGGTATTCAAAAATACCCTTATGAAGCGACTTTAAATTTATTAAATTTAAATATCCCACCGAGGGGTTAAAATGCAAAAAATAAAGTAGCGCCATCTGTAAGAGGCAACTAAATTCGGTCGATAATTTTGGCGGGGATATTCAAAAATATCTCTTCTAACAAAGTTAAAAATTAAAAAAAAAAAAATTCCCACCAAGGGGTTTGAAAGTCAGCAGAATACAGTGGCGCCATCTATTAGAGGCATCCGAAACTACGTTAGGTCAGAACTTTAAGAAAAAAAACGTTTTATGAAACATATAATTGAAGACAGGAAATAGAACGCAAATAATGAACAATATTCGTAGTCCATCGCGAGCGCTACGGTCGATATTCGCACGCCCCTACTTGTCCACAGAAATGACTCTTAATTGTATTGGTAAAATACCAAGAAACCGTATACACTTAAACATTGGCAATAGAGGATACAGAGCATCGAACTATATCACGCCATTTTAAGGAATTTGCAAGCTTGCAAAAAGCTTGCCTGGCAACAACGAAGTTTGGCGAGCCGTGTGCACAGGCATCCCCACTCTATCGTTTTATATTAATTGCAAGGTGTGATCCATACTTTCGATCGTTTTAACTAATGAGTCCGAATGTATTCCTCCCACAGTAAAGCTGTGTAGAATTAAGTGTTCCTTCCGAACTTATACTGAACATAAATAATTAACAAGAAGGAATGAAAACTATTGAAGAATAAAAGTGTTGGAATTGTGTGACTATTGCTCCACTTTAGTTATATACGACGACTGACAAGCGGCGCTGTTACGTACGCTATGTTTCTCTTATGAGTGTAACATCTATGATATGTTCTATGTTCTTTTTGTCTTCTTGTCGTCGAGCTTCTCTCGTTTTTACTCGATTATAATAAAGCGAACGTTCCGTAATATTAATTACTCTATATTTATTTATCTGGGTCCTTATAATTCTAACAGGTTATGTGCCCTGTGCACTTCCTATGCGCGAGTTATATATAGTGCAGTAATAATAAAAAAATCGAGTGTGTTCTTTATAAAAAGAGAGAGAGAGAAGAGAACAAAAAAAATGGCTTATGACGCTTTGACGAGCAATTTTAATGACGCCAGAAAAATATAAAACCGTAAGTAAAGTGAGATGTGCAATAATAATCAAATTATAGAATTATGATTTTAAACCGAGAATAAAAATAAAACTAATATAAATACTATTGGGAACCTAATTTTGTCGACTACTAAAAACTAAACGCATGCATGCATCAGAGAACGGAAATCCAAATTTTTTTTCTTATTATTTTTGTTAATCTAGAATAACAACTGTTGTTTCAAATATAATAATTGGTTTAATGTGAATTATTTTTTTAAAGAAATGTAGAGAAGAGAATTTTTTTTTTTGCAATTTGAGAAGTTAAAAGCGGTGCAATTAAAAGAATATATGTATACATATATAGTCACGAAATTTTACAAGCTGATACAATTTTGGATTTCATATTTATTTTCATTCATACGCATGAAATAATCACACAAAAATGTGATATTTAATTATTTAATGAGAAAATTTAATTTTACAACTTATTTTATTCAGAAAAACGAGACGAGGACAATTTTATAAAAATTGTGAATCGATTCAAAGATATTTTTTAATTTAATACAAATCACGAAGGAGAGGAAATAGCGCTGAGCATTAGTGAGACGAGAGTTTTGTTTCATGTTAAAAAGAGAGATGAGCCGTATCAAGCAGGTGTGTTTATATAAACTTTGATTTTGTGTACTCAATTTAAACAAAACGATTTATTAATTTTTTTTATTCATCTACACACATGTAGAACTAAGTCCACCTAAAATATTTAATTTATTTTATAAAAATAAAAATATAAATAAAAAAACTGACGGGTAATGATGAAAACAGTTAATGCCGTGCATTTTATTGCTCTCTGATTTACTATAGTGATTATATGTGTAATCTTGTGTTCGGATAGCACGTATGATAGCACGTATAGTTTCTAGCTTCAATCAAGTTATACTTGTTGTTCAGTCAACTAGGTTAGAAGCACAACTCCAGGTATAAAATATACAATTACATGTAAAATATTAATATTAACAATATTAAAGTCCGTATTCCGTTTGCATATATATATTTTGTCTGTTCGCTTTTAGTATGTCTGTTCGCCGTTAGAGGGAGCAAAACGCTTTGAGGGCTACTTGGAATTGAGTCCTGAGCATCCTTCACAGCGGGGGTCGCTTGGACCCTCAAACCCTCATTAAGGAAAATGCTAATGACTTTTTCTATAAAATATAAATTTTTCAAATAGCAATAACATTTTTTTTTCATTAACATATTTAAATTCTTTACTTTCTCACGATTTTATACATTTGTTGTTTACCAAAAAAATGTTAAAATTTAAAGATTAAGTTAAATATTTATTTAATAATAGGTATGGTTTTCGGTAGAGTTATCTTCATTCTATGTATCTGGAAAAATAATAAATTTTTTTAATTTTAACATTTTTTGGTAAACAACATATGTATAGAATCGTAAGAAAGTAAGGAATTTAAATATGTTAATGGAAAAAAAATGTTATTACTATTTGGAAAATTTATTGTGACAAAGTGATTCGTCACTGGCACGTAAATTTGTCTGACATTTGGTGCCCTTCTTAGTTTTGCCCCTGTGAGTAATATGGACGTTCCGTCGACTTTTAAATTACGGAATAAATTATTATTAATTAATAGTTTAAGTTGAATTTCATTATTATTAAAAATTTTTTGTGTAAAACTTGTTAAAGGGAAAGAATGTGCATGGATTGCTAACCTTAAAGTTGTAAGGAAAGGCGAGTTTTTTTTGTTGTGTCAATAGAACTTCGTGTGTTTGGCATGTGGCCTAATCATTGAAGAGATTAGCTAAGTTAGCGGAAATCCGAATAGGACCACATTACCGTTTAAAATAAATTTTTATTTGGATTACCAGCGTCAATTTATTGTTTCCCTGTACCAACAGTTGGTGAGTTAATTGAAATTTTTGCAAATTTCAAAGTGTGTTTCACGCCATGTGCTTTCAATGGCGGTCTTAACAAGAATTCACCCTCAACATTAGAGTCTCAAATTTGTGTTTTTAGAGTTGAAATTTAAAAGAAATTATTTTTGTTATTTTGATAATTTCTAATATAGAGTAAAATAACTGGCGCTCAACTGAGCATTTTTCTTTTATTGAGTTTTGAGTGTTCGTGACAGACATGAGAATTAATTGTTGATTAGATTCGAAAGATTATTTGATTAATTTATAGTAAAAATAGCAAATAAAATCTAGGAGATTATTGGTTAATTAATTGAGTTTGAAATTATAAAATTTGTATTAATTAAATCAAATTGATAATTTTCCTTAGTCACAATTTTTGGCGCCCAACGTGGGGCAACGTTGAGACTTGAAGCACATTTTTATTTCTAGCGTCTATTTTCTTTGTGATATTTTGTGTATGTCCAGCGAAAATTATTTTTGTGTATAATAATTATTTATTTCCAGCGAACATTTGTGTGTGATTTTCAGTGAATATTTCTTGTATTTAATAAATTTCTTCCAGCGTGCTGACAATTTCCCATTTTTTTGTGTGTGGTAATTATTGGACGAATAATTGTCACCTTACCTCAAAATTTGAAGGCAGGTCAGACGGTTTGAGACAAATAAATAGTTCGTGAGTGTAAATTTTTTTTTAAACTCGTGTAAAATTCACTTAAATATTTTTTTTAATTTGTGAATTATTACTTCGACAAAAATATTTTTTTTTTAAATTTAATTTTTCTTTTAGTATTGATTAATTTTTTTTGAAAATGGATAATTACGTGCTACGAGTTTTGGATTTATTCAGTTTCGACCAAGCTGAAGCAGCTTGGACAGCAATTCGGTTATTATCACCAGGACAAATTATTCGTGGTCTTGATAGACATATGGCGAACATCGAAGGTACTATTCAAGTACTACGTGAGCGTTTGTTTCGTGCAGAAATGCGATTAGAGTTATCAGAAGACGTTGACGTACCGTGGGACGAAAATTTCGACGGTGGAAATTCACAATTAATTTTTAATTATGAAGCATTGCCGGAGTTAACATCGGAAGTTACTTCCAACGTGACCCACCGAAAGAAACCGGATAGGAGAAGTTCGACGACTAGCGTTCTTGAGTCAAGTAAGAACTCATCAGTGATAAGTGTAGAACACAGTGACGACACGGTGGTCGCACCTAACTCTACCCCCACCACGGTGATAAGTCAAACTTTCCCTTTAGTTTCTTCCACCCCGATAATGACATCCACGAGTGTAGTCACAACGTCGATCGTTTCAACATCGCCAAGTACCCATACTAGCGCAGTGGTTTTTAGAGTGGAAAGCAGAACAACGTCGACTGTTAGAAGAACAATATTTAAATTTTACCTCCCCAATCAGACCAGTTGAACATTCCCATCCCGAACCGGTAGCTAAAAGCAACGCAAAACGGGAAGAAATTTCGAAAGAAGTTGTGTCAAAAAGTTCGAGTGCCGAACGTGAGTCCAAGCAAAAAGTAGGGAAAGAGAGAGAGCGTGCCCAGACTAGCGAGAAAGGTTCACAAGGTCCAAAGTTGGGGGAAGATTCCCCTTACGCTTTCACGTCATCGTATGATGAGGAGGAAGTACCAGCGTCTAACCATACCTCACAACGCCGAAGGACGACCACAACAGAGAGGCGAAATAAAGTGATCAAAAACCTGAGAGATTGGGAAATAAAATTTTCGGGAAATGAGAAGCAAGATCCAGAGGAATTTCTGAACAGAGTCGAAGATTGTCAGCTTTGTGCAGCTATCACCGATGAGGAATTATTGCAGACCATACCCAGCGTCCTAAGAAGTAGTGCGAGCAGTTGGTATCGCACTATTCGAAACGAAGTGTTAACCTGGCAAGAATTTCGAGAGGCGTTCCGACATGAACTTTCCAGCGAGAGTGATGACTTATAAGTTATGGAGGAATTAAGAAGCCGCACTCAGGCGAAAGGAGAAAAGATCACCGCATATTTGACTAACCTCAAAATTATTATGGGTCATCTCCAGAAGCCCCTTGCTCGCGACCTTCAATACAGGATCGCATATAATGGTCTTACCCCCGATTATCGTCGCATATTAGTGAATTCTAAGGCAAATTCACTTTCACAAATGGAACAAGTCTTACGAGAGTTCGAGAAAGCGAAGGCGGTGGATCTTCGATATTCACCACCACTGCCGAAGGAGAAGATGAAATTTCCCTGAGCAGCGGCAGTTGTTTTTGAAAAAGGCGCCAAGGTGGAGGCGTTGAAAGAAAAACAAGCGGAGAGTGAATCGGAATCCAGCGTCAAATCATCGAAAAGCTCGAAAAGGGAAAGTAAAAAGAAATCATAGAGTAAAAAGAAGAGTAAGGAAAAAAGTGACAAGGTAGTTGCACTTAAAACACAAGCACCAGCGTTGCCAAGTGTTTTAAAACCAACCCCACCTCAGCTTATTCCAGCACCGTCAGCTCTAACATTTGCTTCTGTTTTGAGGGGCGCAAATCAGACTTTACCTCAATAGCAGAATCAGCCAGCGTTGAGCCACGGTTTGAACAATGGAACAAATCCAAAGGGTTTTGTGGGAGCTTGCTTCCATTGTCAAGGTGTTGGGCACAAAGCATCGGAGTGTCAATTTCGTGTGTGTCATTTTTGCAAAGGACAAGGACATTATGCAAATCAGTGTCCTTTGAGGCAAAAATGTCAAGTTTGTGGTACAACGGGAGTCGTGTTCGCAAATTGTCCTAATTGCGTACAATTAAGACAATATCAGATTGCTTTTGGAAACGAGCGTGCGGGAGAACAGAACTGTCCTACTCCCCCCACCAATACACCGGGGCAGCCAGCATGGACACTACGACCAATGTAAAAAGAGAGAAAGTGGCGAGTGCAAGCGTACCAGCGTGTAGAAGTCAGAGTGAAGGGGATTCACTCTCAGTGCAAGTAGGAGAGGGAGGTGTCATGACAACCAGCTTACAGAGTGGAGGGGATCCACTCTCAGTCACGAGCGAAGGTGTTTCGAAACGAGAAACACATATGAGTAAGGCGAACTAACTCCCAGAGAAAGAGAAAGGAGTAGTGGAGGGGGAAAAACTGAGTGAAGCGAACTTACTCACACCCCAGAAAAGAAGGGGAGAGCTGTTAAGCAGCGTACCGAATGGAGGGGATCCATTCAACCAATTTTCGTCAAGTGAAAGTAAAGGCGCGATTAAAAAATTAAAATTTAATGACATTTATTTGGAAAGTGACAATAAGAGTGTTAATAGTTGTGAAAATAAATTGAGTTTAGAGAAAAAAGCGGATTGTGTTGAGAGTCGTTGGGGACAAAAATTTCTTTTACCTGACTTTTTAGTGAATGATTTACCGAAGTCTGATCAATCGATAAATATTATTCAAAGTGCCAACGATCAGACCGGTAATTCATTCCAAGGGGGGGACAAAGCTGTGGTGAAAACAGCTGTGCCCACCGTGGATGACGGAGCGAGGACTGAAAATAGATATTTCTTAAAATTAGTCATCGCTGATCAACCCTATCTAGCGTTATTTGATCCTGGGGCTATGATCTCAGTGGTAGGCCCTAAAGTAGCAGAGAAATTTAAATCGAAACTTCAATCAACTGACACGATGATCCAGAGTCGAAGGAACATGGTATGACAACACTCACCGAACATCACATTGCTATTTTGAATTCAACTTCAGTCAAACAAAGACCGAGAAGAATGTCTCCGGCAATTTTGGATTGGTTGATTTAGGAAATTAAAAGACTGTTGGATATGGGGATAATCAAACGTTTCAGCCAGCGAGTGGAGTAGTGCTCCAGTTGTCGCTCTAAAAGGTGATGGATCTTTTAGATTGTGCTTTGATTATAGGGATTTAAATAAAGTAACGATTCATGATGAGAAAGATAGTGAAATGAAGTTGCCACTTTTGAAACTTCTTAAAAAGAGCCAGCGTTGGGAGTGGGGTGAAGAACAGGAAAATGCGTTTAACCTTCTGAAATCAAAATTGACGTCAGCACTGGTTTTAGCACGCCCTGATTTCAGTAAACCATTTACTGTTCAGTGCGATGCAAGTAATTCAGCGTTAGGCGCAGTACTCACATAACAAGAGAGCGAAGATGGAGAGCATCCTATCGTCTATGTTAGTCGAGTATTTACATCGCACGAGAAAAATTACAGCGTCACTGAGAAGGAGTGTCTAGCGTTGTTGTGGTCTGTGAAGAAGAAGTTTCGTCCTTATCTGGAGGGTTCAAAATTTCGAGTAATTACTGACCACAGTGCATTGAAGTGGTTACGTAATTTAAAAGAACCCACTGGACGTCTTGCGCGTTGGTCACTGGAACTTCAACAGTGGAATTTCGACGTGATTCATCGCAAGGGCACGTTACATCAAGTTCCAGATGCTCTTTCGCGCATTATGGAGCAGGGCGAAGAGGAGATTGCTGCTTTTGAGACGATAAATGATCCGTGGTATCTAAAGCGTCGTGAAATTGTCAGGAGCTACCCCCAGCGTTTTCCGGGTTGGAAAGTAGAGAACGAGATGCTATACCGATCAAGAATCGATCCGCTCTTGACACCAGTCACCGGAAATAAGGAGATTTGGAAATTGGTTGTTTCCTTGGAACATCGGGAGGAAATACTTACCGTGGCGCATGCTGAATTCTCGGCGGGTCACCTTGGAGTTGACAAAACCTACGATCGAGTGGCCAGGGAATATTATTGGCAAGGTATTTGGCATGACGTTCATAATTTCGTCACACAGTGTCCTAACTGCCAATTTCATAAAGTCTCTCAGCTGGGACCACAAGGATTGATGGGAGAAAGAATTGTTGAACGACCTTGGTCTGTAGTGGCTGCCGACACGATGGAGTTTCCAGCGAGCAAGAGCCAGTACAAACATCTTGTGGTCTTTCAAGATCTTTTCTCTCGTTGGGTGGAGTTGAAACCAATACATTCGGCGAACGGCAAGTCAATCGCCAAAGCGTTTGAGGAGCTCATTCTCTTCCGGTGGGAAACTCCAGAGTTTCTTCTCACCGACAATGGAAAGGAGTTCGACAACCGTCACTTGAAGGAAGTGCTGAAAGAGTGCGAAGTAAAGCACATAACCACACCACCGTACCACCCTCAAGCGAACCCGGTCGAAAGGTCGAACTGAACTTTAAAGACAATGATCTCCACCTTCGTCGACTCGGATCATAAAAATTGGGATTTACATCTGCATGAATTGAGACACGCTATAAATACCGCCACTCAAGCGTCAACGAAGGTATCACCAGCTTTTCTTAATTATGGTCGCCATCCAAGACCAGTCAAGAGTCTTCGGCGAGCTGTGGAAAATCCAACTTCAGTCGTGAAAATTGATCCAGCGTTGTGGACTGATCGTATGAAACGATTAGATGAAATTGTTCAAATATTATCTCCTACCGTCTATGTATTAGGCACGAGTAATAATAGGCGAATTCCCAAGGTGCACGTCTCAAAACTGAAACGTTACATTTCACTCGGAAATGTAAAAAGGGTTAATTCTACGGTAATCGAGTATTTTTATTATGTTGTTTTATTTTAGTAAAAATTAATTTTTTTTACATTAATTTATTTATGTTGTGCAAGCGTTAAAATTGAATATGTATTTTCTTTTTGTTTGCCAGCGTTTGATTTTTTTTGTTCGGGGGTTTGTTACAGAAAATGTCTGGATCGGACAAGAAACTCCCATCAAGGTTTCGAGGACGAGGGTTTTCACGACTCAGAGTGAATACACAGGATCGTCGCCCAGGAGACGTTGAGCGGTCGAATGCGGATGAAGTCCGTCCCGAACCAATTAATCAAGCCAGCAAAGACTTAATTCAATGGGAAGAGGTCCCACCGCCGCCAGTCGTCGTGCCATTCCGTCATCATCGCAGTATGGCGACAGTCGCAGGCCGCGGCATAATCCAGCGTCCACCGTCTCCAGTCGGGAGATTGGGGGAAAGTGAACAGGAATGGGAGAGTCGCTTGGCTGTAGAAGAGTTGGAAAGATATTTTCGTGCAGAGGAACCAGTGACATCTCGAGAAAAAGAAAGACTTTGCGATCAACAAATTAAGGCGATTTGAGAAATTCGTACCGGCATAATGTTCCTTGAGAACTACGTGAGTAGAAACCGGACGCATTAGCATTTTCCTTAATGAGGGTTTGAGGGTCCAAGCGACCCCCGCTGTAAAGGTTGCTCGGGACTCAGTTTTGACTTGGTGTGCCGTATGGTGGGGGAAGGCTTTTTCCCCTCACAGTACTAACTTGGACATCACTCCTTGTATGTAGTGTAGATAGTTAACAATC
The DNA here is from genome assembly GCA_032872475.1 of Leptopilina myrica (nomen nudum). Taxonomy (NCBI): domain Eukaryota; kingdom Metazoa; phylum Arthropoda; class Insecta; order Hymenoptera; family Figitidae; genus Leptopilina; species Leptopilina myrica (nomen nudum). Next base: position 39,378,603 of record CM065459.1, on the reverse strand, counting down.
GTGCTTCGTGAGTGGTATATTCATTTTTCGAATATATCACATTACTATTTGATATACTTTTTTTATTTTAGATAACATTAGATATTTTCTTTTCTTTTTTTTGTATAATTTCTCTACAATTTGTAAAGTGTTAATTAAAGTGTTTCGTGAGAGGTATAGTTATACTATTTTTAAATATTATATTATCATTTGGTATAGTTTTTTTCATTTTGAATTTAAAGGATAAAGAAATTGACATTTTATTTCTGTTTTGAATAAAATTTTATGTTTTTTCTGTTTGGAATAACATTTGATTTTTTTATTTAAAGAAAAGAAAATAAATATTGGATAAAATTGAAATTTGGACATTGAATGAAATAAAATATAAGAAAAGAAATATTGGATAAAATTGAAATTTGGATATTAGATGAAATAATAGATAAAAAAAGAAATACTGGATAAAATTGAAATTTGGATATTGTATGAAATAAAAGATAAGAAAAGAAATATTGGATAAAATTGAAATTTGGATATTGGATGAAGTAAAAGATAAAAAAGAAATATTGGATAAAATTGAAATTTGGATATTAGGTGAAATAAAAAATAAGAAAAGAAATATTGGATAAAATTGAAATTTGGATATTGGATGAAATTGGAATTTAAAGTGTTTAAAATTGTAAATGGATTAAAGAGAAATATATATATATATATATATATATATATATATATTGGATGAAATTAGAATTTGATGTATTTAAAATGGATTAAAGAGAAATATATTGAATGAAATTGGAATTTGACGTATTTAAAATGGAATAAGGGAATATATTGGATAAAATTGGAATTTGACGAATTTGAAATAGATTAAATAGCATGTATTGGATAATATTGAATTTAGGCTTATTGGATATGTAAATTGGATGAATTTGGAATTTGACGAATTTGAAATATATTAAATAGAATATATATTGGATAACATTGAATTTAGGGCTTATTGGATATGTATATTGAATAAAATTAGAATTTGACATATTAAAAATGAATTATTAAATAGAATATTGGTTGTTGAATTCAAAAACATTGTTTTATGGATTAAATATGATTTGATTGGTTAAATATTGGTATGTTGGTTAAATAATTAAATATTGGATAAAATTGGAATGTGGCTTATTTAAAATGGAGTAAATACACTTTATTAGTTGAAATCTTGAATATTGTTTTATGAGTTAAATATTGGTTGCTTTGTGTTATTGATATAAGAGACAATGATTTTGTAAGAATTGATGAAATTGTGATGTAGAAAATATAAATTGGGAAAACGTAATTATTATTATCAAAACCCACAAATTGGAATTAAAATTAGATTAAGAAGAAAATATTGATTAAAAAATGTCGATAATAGAAGGTCATGTTAATTTAAGTGCTAGAGAATATAGAGAAATACTTAATAATAAAGAAATGTTAAGTGATAATCATATTTATGAATTTGGAAAAATTTTGGAAAGAGAATCAAATTCCGTGTTTAGAATGCAAAGTACTTTATTTGTAAATGAAGATCTGCTTGAATATATTAGACCTATTGGAGTAGGCGAAAAACATATTCAAATACTATTTATTGGTCATAATAAGAGGGGTCATTGGATTTGTACGTATTATGATGGAGTAAGAATTCATATTTTTTATAGTCTTAATGAAAAATGTCTGAATGGAGATCAGTTGAATTATTTAAGTAGATTATACCTTTTTAAGCCACCAGTAGTTTTTGTTACTGTTGATCAACAACCAATGGGTAGTGTTGAATGCGGAGTATATGCAATAGCATTTGCAACATCATTATTTTATAATATTATGCCAAATGCTGTTAATTACGAAAGCATAAATAACATAATGAGGCAGCATTTAAACAAAATGTTTCAAGACAATCGTCTATGTCAGTTTTCAGAGATGAGAAGATCGAATATGAGACATTCGATTGTAGAGTGTGATTGGAAGCGTCTGTTGAATTATGAAAAAACAAATTCTTATAATTTTTTGAAGACACACCCTTGGAATAATATAAATAATAATAAAATTGTAACAATGGAGCAGTCAAAGGCTAAGTGTTCTTTAGATCTAAAAAATGATAATAATTTTAATTCAATTAGTAATAATGATAATAGAGGCTGTATAATTGAGCACTCCAAAAGTAAATGTCTTTTAAATAAAAAAAATGATAAACAAAGATTGTGTGCAATAAAAGCTAAAGAAAGAATGAAGAAAGTAAGGCAGGAAGAAACGGAGGAGCAAAAAATAATTAGGAGAGAGAATGACAGGTTAAAAAAACGTAATAGACGAGAAACAGCAACTGAAATTAAAAAGAAAAAGCTCCAAAAAATAGATTCAGAGGCTACGCGATTTTTAAATGAAAGAAATGATAAGAGTTGTAATTCTACTAGTAATAATGACAATAAAGGTTTTATAATTAAGCACCCCAAAAGTAAGTGTCTTTTAAATGAAGAAATTGATAAACAAAGATTGTGTGCAATAAAAGCTAAAGAAAGAATGAAGAAAGTAAGGCAGGAAGAAACGGAGGAGCAAAAAATAATTAGGAGAGAGAAAGACAGGTTAAGAAAACATAGTAGACGAGAAACTGAATTTGAAAAGAAAAAGCTTCAAAAAATAGACTCAGAGACTAAGGGTTTATTGAATAAAATAAATGATAAGATTTTTAATTCAACTAATAATAATGATAATAGAGGTTGTATAATTGAGCAACTAAGGAAAGAAGGAACAGAGGAGCAAAAAATAATTAGAAAAGAGAATGATGGGTTGAGAAAACGTAAAGCTCAGAAGCAAAAATAGATTTAAGAAATAAAAAACAAAAACTTACATTAGGAGTTGCAATTATGCCTTTTGAAAATTTTGATAAATGTAAATTTGAACAAAATTATTTGGGTTTGTTGAATGTTAAGTGCGAGTTTTGTGCTGCATTACATTTTATGTGTGAAAGACCACTAGATAACAAATTTAGTAAATGCTGTCATAAGGGAAAAGTAAAATTAGATGATTTAAATTATTATCCGATTTATTTGCGTAATTTATTAAATGATTCCAACTTGGAAGATAAAAATTTTAGGGAAAATATTCGTTCTTATAACAGTTCTTCTGCTTTTGCCAGTATGGGAGCTAAATTAGAAATTCCTAAAGGGTATGGTCCTTATGTTTTTCGTATACATGGACAAGTGTATCATAATACATATGCTCTTCATCCTAATGATGATGACAGTTTAAAATATGGTCAGCTGTATATTTTTGATACTAATGAAGCTGTATTTGAACGATTAAAAAATGAATCGAATAATAAATGTTTACCATCATAACTGAAAGGAATAGATAAATTGTTAAGAGAGGTTAGTCCATTTGCAGATGCCTTGAAAATGATGAGAGAAGTAGAATTAGAAGAAGAAACTAGAGCGAAATTGGAAAATAAACCTATAAGGGATATTCAAATGTGGATCAAACGGGATAGATCATTAAATCAAAGTAAATTCAATGTACCATCTTGTAATGAAGTAGCAGTTGTATTTGTGAGTGAAAATGGTGAACCTCCAGTGGATCGTGATATATGTATACATCCAAAAGGTTCTGAAAGTATTCCCATTTCTATTCTTAGTGCAAACGCTGATCCTATGATATATCCTTTAATGTTTCCTTCAGGTGATTCAGGATGGACTGTAAACATTAAGCAAATTAATAGTGTTTGTAATGTTACTGCTTTACAATTTTATATGTATCGCCTTTCTTACAGAGGAATGTTTAATCCATGTACGCAAATGGGAAAATTAAGTCAACAATTTATAGTTGCTATTTGGTCAAAAGTCGTAGCTGGACGCATAAGTTTCATTTATAAAAATCAAAAACAACTTTGAGGAGAAATGTACTGTGGATTAATGGATTATGTACATAATAAAGCAAATAGAGAAAATGTCACTTATGAGTGAATTAAAAGATAAAAATATTTTTGGATCAGCTCTCGCTTATGTGTATGTAATAGAATTTCAAAAGCGTGGATTGCCACACATACATTTAATTTTATTTTTGGATAAAACTTTTGCGATTCGTGATGCAGAATCTGTAGATAAAATAATATGTGCAGAAATTCAATATGCACGAACAATCACATGCGGCATACAGATTAGCTGTGTATTTACCTAATCAACAAACAATGTGTTTTAAAGAAGGAATGAAGCAAGAAGCGATTAATAAATATAAAAATACAACGTTAACAGCATGGTTCGAATTAAATACAAAAGATCCTGAAGCACGCCAACTTTTGTACTCAGAAATACCATATAATTATGTATTCGTTGAATCATCAAAAACTAGGGAAAGAAGAAAAAGAATGACAAAACCTGTAATTTCTCGAATGTATTTTGTCAGTCCAAAACATATTGAAAGGTATTTTTTAAGAATTTTATTACTATATGTACGTGGTGCTAAATCGTGTGCAGACATAAGAACATATGAAGGTGTCACATACAGTACTTTTGTAGAATCTGCCAAGGCAAGAAATTTAATGATAGATGATAATGAATGGGATAATTGTTTATCTGAAGCTGTAAGTATGAAGTTTCCTAATGAACTTTGTCGTCTGTTTGCATATATATGTGTATTTGGATTACCTGCAAATGCTGTTGATTTATGGAATAAGTATAAGGAGTATATGGTTTTTGATAATAATTAACCTGCAGAAATTTCAATACAAAAATCGTTAATTTTAATTAACGAAGTACTTAACTTTCATGGGTTTTCCTTACATCAATTTGGTTTGCCAAATATAGATCATAAACTTCTTAATGATTATAATGTTGTAGATTTAGAAAATAATGAATTAGCATTACGATTGTTGAAAAAAGAAGCTGTTATTCTCATTGAGAGTTTAAATAATGATCAAAGTCAAATTTTTGATGAGGTTATGATGGCAATACATACCGATGATTGTAAAAATAGGTATATTTTTGTCGACGGACCTAAGAAATATGAATTTAGTTCAAGGATTGTGTAATGGGACTCGATTAGTTGCCAAATCTTTATTAACAAACGTAATTAGGAATATATTTGCCAATTTCAGCATTTGGTCATGGTCAAGTTTATGTTGCTAATTCTCGAGTAAAGTCGAAAAAAATATAAAAATTCATGTTATTGGTTCTGCAGCATATAAGAATTCAGAATATCCACATAAATTATATATAAAAAATGTTGTTTATCATGAAATACTTTGATGTAATGCTATGTATACATAACTATATAAAAAATGTTGTTGACGATGATGATAATTATGATGATAATAATTATAATAGATTGCTTGAACAGTTAATTGTTGTCTACTATATGAAAAAGTAACTTAATAATTAAAAAAAAAGGTTGTACATTTTTTAGTGGTAATATACATTTTTTTCAAAAGCATAAAATTTATAAAGATTTAAAAAAATTTTATTACATTCTTAAAATAACGGTAAAATTATAACAAGTTAAAATTTTGTTTATACTTCTTTGGTTTAAGGGCATAACAGTATAATTAAAATCTGAATTTGCCAAATAATTTTATTAGCCATTTTAAGGGGTAAGGCCACTGTAGATACTTCCAAAAATTGATTTTTTATTAGTTATAAATTGTTTTGAACATTAGAGAATAAATATCTTTTATTGTTAATTTGTATTTTTTAATTTAAATATAAGACTAATCATATTTCACATTAATATAATTGTATTCCTTTTCCTTATATCAAAAAATTCTTGAAAACAGGCGCTTTTATTACATTTACAGTGGCTTACCCCTTAATAAAAAAAATGGAACTAGTGAGAGTTACACTGACTCCCAAATCTAGGGTTTCGTTTACAAAATATACAAACACTTTTTATTTATTCATTAAATTCGTATTTTTAAATGTAGTTGCTTTAATTTTATCAGTAATAACTTTCTTCTTTATATTTACTGATATAAACATTTAAATGTATTTTTTTATTTTTTAGAAGCTAAATTTTTGTTATAAATTAAATTTTTTTTAATGTAGATTTATTTTTAATGTCAGATAACTCAAAAGTATTCCTTTTTTTTAAAGAAAAGAAAAGTTTAATTTTTCTCTCTACTTTTGAATAATGATAACAATTTTATTCATTTTTTAGTGAAAAATAAACAAATTATAAGGTTTTTAACTTTGGAATGATAAATTTAAAAGAACCTACCTCAAAATGTTAAGAAAGTTTTCAAAAAGTTTTAGAGTGGACTTGACAAGTGTGGTGGGTTTAAAGAACCCCGCACCGCATACATGGAAATTTGGGGTCCTGTGAAATTTCTTGTAACTTTGTAGTTTAGTAGTTTTTGACCTCCTGAACAAAAAATGTTAATGACAAAACTGAAAAAAATGGACAAATTTTTTGTTATTTAAGGTTACAATTTAAACAAATACATTGTAAGATATTGAAAAGTTGAAGCATATTTTAGACCAATAAAAAAATAAACAAACTCCTCCTACTTTTAAAATCAATTTTTCTACTTGTTGGTAGATTTAAACAAAATAAGGAAAAAAATTATATTTGAAAAATAAAAAATAATAAACCCCCAAAATAAGAAATAGATATTTTAGACCAATAAAAAAATAAATAAACTCTTCCTTCTTTTAAAATCAATTTTTTTATTTGTTGGTAGATTTAAACAAAATGGAGAAAAAAGTTATGTTTAAAAAATAAAATATATAATTCAAACTCTCAAAAGAAAGAATGGATGATTTAGACCAATAAAAATAAAGCTGAAACTCCTCCTTCATTAAGAAAGCTATTTTTTTATTTGTTGGTCATGTTACGCAAAATGTAAAAATAAATTATATTTAAAAAATAAAACATATAATTTTAACCCTCAATAGAAATAATGGATGTTTAAGACCAATAAAAAAATAAACAAACTCCTCCTACTTTCAAAATCAATTTTTCTATTTGTTGCTAGGTTTAAACAAAATAGAGAAAAAAAATTATATTTAAAAAATAAAACATATAATTCTAACCCTCAGAAGAAATAATGGATGATTTAGACCAATAAAAATAAAGCTGAAACTCCTCCGTCATTAAGAAAGTTTTTTTTTATTTGTTGGTCAAGTTACACAAAATGGAAAAAATGTTTATATTTTATAAAAAACCTATATAGTTCCAACCCCTTAAAAGAAATAATGGATGATTTAGACCAATAAAAAAATAAACCATCTTTTTTCTCCATTTTGTTTGAATCTACCAACAAGTAAAAAAATTGATTTTAAAAGCAAGAGGAGTTTGTTTATTTTTTTATTGATCTAAAATATCCATTTTTCTTTTGGGGGTTGGAATTATATGTTTTATCTTTAAAATATAATTCTTTTCTTTATTTGGTTTAAATCTACCAACAAGTAGAAAAATTGATTTTAAAAGTAGGAGGAGTTTGTTTATTTTTTTATTGGTCTAAAATATTTATTTTTTCTTTTGGGGGGTTGGAACTATATATGTTTTTTTAAATATAAATATTTTTTCCATTTTGTGTAACTTGACCAACAAATAAAAAAATAGCTTTCTTAATGAAGGAGAAGTTTCAGCTTTATTTTTATTGCTCTAAATCATCCATTATTTCTTTTGAGAGTTTGAATTATATATTTTATTTTTTAAATATAACTTTTTTCTCCATTTTGTTTAAATCTACCAACAAGTAGAAAAATTGATTTTAAAAGTAGGAGGAGTTTGTTTATTTTTTTATTGGTCTAAAATATGCTTCAACTTTTCAATATCTTACAATGTATTTGTTTAAACTGTAACCTTAAATAACAAAAAATCTGTCCATTTTTTTCAGTTTTGTCATTAACATTTTTTGTTCAGGAGGTCAAAAACTACTAAACTACAAAGTTACAAGAAATTTCACCGGACCTCAAATTCCCATGTATACGGTGCCGGGTTCTTTATTTTTATTTATGTAATTTATGTCAATTTTGTTAAAATTGTTTTTAGAGTTAATGATTACACAGCTCAACAAAAAAACGAAAAAATTTTGCACCTGGGTTTATATAATGATTGTCCTATTTATTAAAAGGAAAAATAAACATATTCTTTTTAAAGTTTGCTTTTGTAGCAGTTGCAGATTAGTTGTCTAGCCATGGAATCCTAAAACGGGACGCTTTACAAAAAAATGTTGCAAATCCACCATTTTTTAATAAAATATAGAAAATATATTTATTTTGCACATCCATACTCATGTAATCCTCTTTAATATGAAACGAGTAGATATGCAAATTAGGTAAAGAAAGACATTATTATTTATATTGCCCTTAGAGAAAGAGAGAAACCAGAGCCGGCGTAACTGGCACCGTTACCCAGACGTTACCTTTTGTGTTTCAATTATAAAAGTATATATATATATATATATATATATATATATATATATATATATATATATATATTGACTGTTATCTATGGTTTTCCTTGCGATGAAGGAAGAAAGGAAATATTATTACCTGGGTCCCTCATTTACAAAGGCTATTTTTCAAGGGTTCGTATTGTTTATGGTAATCCTTCATAGGGTCTAATACAGATCTAATATATGGGGCATTTCATGTCAAGTGATCAAGGTGGAGAAAATTTTTTCTCCAATCGTAGCAAAACTTGGGGCTTTTGTAGTACTCATAGATAGTAATTTTTCATGAAAATATTTTTTTACCTAGTCTAAAATTTTCCGAGGGGGAGGGGGTTAAATTTTTGTGTTTTTCAGTACAATGTGTTACGTCAAAACGAGAAACCTTTTTAAAATATACCTAACGTTCCTCGTTTTAAATTAGTTTCAATAAAGAATCTAATTTGGGATGAGGATAAGTCAATGAGCCTACTAAAAGTTGTGAGAGAGTAATTTATTTAAAAACCAACAAGAAAGAAAAGTATTGACAAAAATACAATTAGTATAGTTCTAAATTATAAACCTTACTTTTAAGAATACCGATTACTGGTGTTGAATATTATCTGATAATCCGATCTTGGATGGTGTTGAGGGGGCTAGTCGCCAAAGGGCCTCAAACAGTTGTCCTTAATGTTAGAGTATTAGTCCTCTTGTTTACACTAATGAGATAGTGTATTGTATTTTGGTAATATTTGCTTTCTTCCAGACGGTCGTCGCCTCCTTAGCAAATTTCGATGCTTCGAAATTTGGAATGTGTTGTTTCAATATAAGATAGATACTTGAATTTATTTTCAAATTGATATTTTTGAAAATAGTAAAAATTGCTGAGGGGAATTAATTCTCTTTAACCGTAGTACGTTTCAAAGCAAAACTTTGAAAATAATTTTAAAGTTTACTTTTAGAGAAAACACTTTCAAAATAATACTTGGGAAGAAACTGTTGATCACTTTGTAGATTATACTTGGAGTTCACTTGACGATGGTAGATTTATTACTGATTGATTTCCAAAAAATTATTCTCTTTCTTAAAGATGTTATAACGCTGGTTTCCAAATTATTACTCTCTGTTCTAATCAGAAATGGTCACCCTTTTTATATAACAATTTCCTCATTAGACGAATGCTCGTAGCTAGAACATTCGTCTTGACCTTAATAGATTTCAGTGCGCATGGCATCGCTGCGACCTTCCATAGAGTTGAAGTCGGAAGACATCGCTTCGACCTTGCATGGAGTTGAGGTCGCAACTTCGTCTTTGATCCTCAGGCGTGGCGTGCGTACATATTAATAATCTGTATCTTCGATCTTGATTTTCTCGTAATCGTTATTCTTTCGACATTCTTTTAAAATACTATTCCTTCCTGGATTTGTAATAATGAACATATAATATAATTATAATATTTGTTAGAAAATATATCGAATATAATGCAATTTTAAAACACACATAAAAATAACATTTATAATATTTGTTAGAAAATATATCGAATATAATGCCAATTTAAAACACACATAAAATAGTAATTATAATATTCGTTAGAAAATATACTGAATATAATGCAAATTTAAAACACACATAACATAGTAGTTAGAAAATATACTGAATATAATGCAAATTAAAACACACATAACATAATAATTAAAAGTACTGCATATGATATCATGATGAAATACATTATTTTAATAGAAGATATATGCTTTATCGATTAAATATAATATATGAAAATAAACATATACGTGAAAATATATAGTTAAATTAAGTATATTAATCAGAAGTTACGGACGTAACAAATGCTTATTTCAATAATTTTTTACTCTTAAACAATTAAACATACAAATTTGACAAAGTACATTTTGGAAAGGTTTTTTCATCCTCTTTCGATTGGAAATAAGCATTTTGGAAAAAAAAAATTTTTGACCAAAAAAAATCAAAATTAAAAATAAATTTCAATTTTTAAAGGAGATGGATACGATTTTTTTTAAACGAAAGCTGAGGTTTTTTCCTAAAAGGACATATAAATGATAAAGTGGGACTAGAATGTTTAAACATTGAAAAAAAGAATTTTCTCCTAAACGGAGCTTAAAACCGGGTTTTGAGCGCTCCGGCGAGTAGAAAACTCATTTTTTCAATGTTTAAACATTCTAGTCCCACTTTACCATTTATATGTCCTTTTAGAAAAAAACCTCAGCTTTCGTTAAAAAAAGAAATGGGTCTTTCTTCCCCAAAAATTGAAATTTATTTTTAATTTTGATTTTTTTGGGTCACAAAATTTTTTTTTTCAAAATGCTTATTTCCAATCGAAAGAGCATGAAAAAACCTTTCCAAAATGTACTTTGTCAAATTTGTATGTTTAATTGTTTAAGAGTAAAAAATTATTGAAATAAACATTGCACCAAAAGACCCCTTGATCATTTGACGCGAAATCCCCCATATATGGGTGATTCTTCTAAAAGTGCTACTTTTGGAGTTCGATTCTTCAACTTATTTTTTTTAATAATATTGCTTTTTTCTATTAAACTTACTTTATTTCGTACTCAAAAGTGAGAATTCAAGTTGAGCAAAATTAATTGTTTAAAATATTAAAGTTTTTCTTCTTTTAAAACATTCACTTTGCGCTGCACGAATTGATTGGTTATATATGTTTCGCATTAGATTTTATATTACATATACACACTAATATCATTCACTTAATTTATAATAAAATTACACTGTTTAAAAAATAATAATCTGCATATTTTAATAATAAATATATATTGTTTTGATGGTTACTGAGGTTAATATTTTCAATTTAATGCAGGTAAATACTAAAAGCTAAAGAAAAACTTGCCCATTTCAGACTCTGTCCAAAAATCTATTGCACCGATTTTAATGGTTGAGGGCTTAAAATCTTCGTCTTTATGCCCTCTATCAAATACAATGTGGTACTTTTGAAAATTCCACATAGCGCTTTCGAAATGGCGCATTAAATGGCCAAACTTAAATGTTTATTTAAAGTAAAAAAAGCACAAATAGCTTCTAAGGGGGTACTTTTAATGACTGCATGCCTCTAAATGATGAAAAACCAAAAAAAGTAAAAAAGAAACGAAAATTCGAAATAGCGGATCCAATATTTCGGACGAATTTAAAAAATTTTTTTAAATATTTTAAAAATTTATCGAAATCGCTTGAAAATCGTTACTCGGGGGTTTTTGAGGTCGCTGATTACGAATCCGGAGTCAGTTTTTCAAGATCCAATATGGCGAACGAATTTTTAAAAATTTATCGAAATCGCTTGAAAATCGTTACTCGGGGGTTTTTGGGGTCGCACCGACACCGGATTCGTAATCAGCGACCTTAAAAACCCTTAAGTAACGATTTTCAAGCGATTTCGATGAACTTTTAAAAAATTCACCCGCCATATTGGATCTGCCATATTGGATCTTGAAAAACTGACTCCGGATTCGTAATCAGCGACCTCAAAAACCCCCGGGTAACGATTGAATTTTTGCTCGGGCCAATAAGTAAAATTTGACTATTTATAAAAGCAATAACTACTCTACTTTTCACAAGTAACATAAAGGCAAATTAAACATTAAATGCTCAACATTATTAAAGTATGCATTAAAATTTTGTTTAGAATATTTTTAATGTACAAAAATATCATTAATTATCGGGAGGTAATTTTAACCTAAAACCGAAGACAATGTTTTAAAATTTTTATCATATATAAAACAGAGGTCTAAAATTTTTTAAAAAACATGTTATGACAGAAAAACATTGCACTTTCTGACAATATTTAAAAAAAAATTCTAACATTTGGAAAAAAGCATAGAATTTTAAGTTTTCTTATAGAAGTCATATTGGAGACATGCTAAATAAAAAGGCTTCGGAGATGAATTTATTTTAGCTCTTGCAAAAAAAAGTTATTCCGTTTCCATAATTTTAGAGAGTTCTTTAGACGCATCTTTTGAGCCCTAATCGAACTTTTTTCGTCCATATTGACCGGAGTTATTAAACTTTTAAAAATCAAAAATTTTTGAAAATAAGACTTTTTGAAAAATTTTGTTGAAAAATGTAGAAGTAACATTAAAATTATCGTTACCATTATTGGTATTATTTTCTTACAATATTTTGAAGGTAGTCATAGTTTTTATATTATGGAAGTTACGTTGTGCAAGTATTCACGCGCGTTTGTTTTAGCTAGTATTAATTTAACAGATAAATGTACGATGACCACGTCAGAATGGAATGCAATTACTGAGTGGATCCAGATTCAAACAGGAGAGGGTCCTTGGGTGGTTATACCAGGAGTGAAAAACCGTCAGATTGATTTATATGAACAAACTAGAATAGACGAGGATAAGTTTCTTAGAGACGAGGATGAGAAAAGAGATGCGGAAAATGCAATAAAAGATGCGAATGAGATACGTGAAAGAGATGAGAGTAAAGAAAGATTATTAGAAACAGAGATTGAAAACGTTCATGACAACAAGAATTTGATTCCGACAAAACCTTTTGTTAAATCTGTATAGAAACTGCATTTTGATAAATATGTATCGACATCTAAACCCAGTAGCATAAGTGGAAGATTTTTCAAAATTAATGTCGATACTGAAAATAAAAAATTAGAAGATTTAAATAAAATGTCTAAACAAATCACAGAGAGTCAAATTGATTCAAATGAAATATCTTCTATGATTAAAAACTTTTGTTTAAATGCAACAAAAGTGTTAGAACAATATCGAGATGTGATAGTCGTCGCATATACTGCAATAACAAGTGTAGCAAAATTGGAAAAAGAGTAGAAACTGGAATTTGAGAAACAAAGAAAAGCATTTGAAAAACACACAACTAAATTTGAACAAAAAAGCGCAAACATGACAAAAAAATTAAACGAGATTAAAGCTGATTCTTTACGTCCGAATTAAGAACACTTGAATTACTTCACGTTGTTGATCCTGAAATAAGTAAAGATAAAAATTTTAATGATAACATTTTAGAAAAACAAAAGTATAAAGTAAGAGACATTCTCATAAATCACCTAGATCAAATATATCATTCTAAAGTCATTAATTTAAAAGATCCCGTAGAGATTTTAAATAATATTCGAGAGTTAAAAAAATGCGAAAGTAACTTTACATCAACAACTCTGAGAAAACGTTTGTACAATACGCAATACTTTCCCAACAAAGAAAAAGTCACCGATTTCTGTGACAAGTTTGAGGACTTAGTAAGAAATTACGAAAATCTATCCCGTGTTACACCACTTTCTGAAGGCGAAAAACGAGACGCGTTTTTCAATGCGATCATGACAACGGTTCCAGAGGTGCAGTCAATAGATTTTATGACTAAAAGTTCAACCGGAAATGGTCTCACTTACGATCAGTTAAAAAGATTCCTTTTACAAGCTGAAGCAAATAAAAATCAAACTGTTGCATCTGAAACTCGTACTGTTATGCATGTACAAAAAAGAGAGACGAATGAGAGATGTGTTGAATGCGACGCGAATGAACACATAGCAGCCGATTGTAAATTTAGAGGTACTGGCTTAAAGAAATGCTACGAATGTCACCAGATAACTGTACATAAAGCTGCCGATTGTCCTTCAAAAAGAAAAAATCAATCAAGACCTTATGGAAGTAGAGGCCGTGTTTTTACTAGGGGATATAATAACAATTACAATAAACAAATCACAAGAGGAGGCAAGTACAACAATGAAAATCCGAGAAGTGTATTCAAAAGAAAAAATGAATATGAGGAGAGAGATCGATATACGAAAAGGGCGAAATTCAACCGAGGTGGAAGAGGTGGCTACAGAAACGTTAATTTCAATGAGAGAAGCAGTAAAACTCATCAAAATAAACAAGGGAGTAAAACTGTACGAGTAAACTTAGCTGAAAATGAAACGGTAACAGGTAAGTCAAATTTAACTAAATCACTTAATATTTGCGAAATTAATAATGTTGATTTATTTGTTGACAAAATTTATAATAATGATATAGAAAATGAATCAGATCAAAGCAAAATATTTGCTAAATTCTTAGCAGACTCAGGTGCAACCGAGCACTTAACAAATTCGAGAGTAGTTTTCAAATCGTTTAACGAAAAAGATTGTGGTAAAATTAGATGCGCTAATAAAGATTCGTTAGCAGATTTAAGAACGGAGGGAGTGGGTACAATTGCAGCTCAAACAGGGGAAGAGAAATTAATAGAAATTGAAAATGTTATATACTCTGAAGCATTAAGCAAAAATTTGCTCTCGTTACGAAAATTTGCTGAGATGGGGTTAGGTATCTATTTAGATGACCGACAAATTGACATATTTGATCCGATTTCGAATAAATCATTTATTACTGGAGTTTATGAAAAGCCTTATTGGATTATTGAATTTGAAATCCACTCTAATCAACAAAGAGACGAGAAAAATTCTAATAAAATATGTAGGAGAATTGTTGCTAATTTATCCGAAAAACAATCTAATACACACAATGAGACGAGATATAAAACGCGAAGTGTAACAAAAAGAGAAATTATAGAAAAGGACGATAGATTAATTGAACAAACTCGAAATAAGATTCTTACTGATAAAAATGATGAAATTGAGATGGAAACACCGAGTAAAATACCACGATCGGACGAAATTAAAGAAATTAAAGAAACTAAAAACACTGATGATAAAATTAAAAATGAAAAGAAATTTATTTACGAAAATTCAAACTTTGATACCTCAATTTCGGGATAGGCAATTTCATGATATAAACGAATTACCGATAGTCGAATTACCAGATAAAGAATCTCCATTTAGCGAAAAATATAAAAAGTTTACAATTAATAATAAAGCTATGCTCTGGCATGTGAGATTTGGACACGCTTCGTTAGCTTATCTTAAAAACTTACAAAAGAAATTTCCAGAAAATAAAGAATTTAGACATGCGATTTTTGATGAAAAAATATTGGATTGTGAAGTTTGTATGATAGCTAAATTTAACAAAATGCCTTTTAATTCAGTACGAAGACGTGCCATCGAGCCTTTGCAAATAATTCATTCTGATACGATGAGGCCTATTAGTCCAGCATCATATCCAAAGGGATATAAATACATTTCTGTATTTATTGACGATTATTTGAGACTTGCAATGGCATATCAAATGAAATCAAAAACCGAAACAGGGCATTGTTTTGAGGCTTTTGTGAGAAGCGCTAGAAATTTATTAGGCAGAGACGCGAAAGTATGCTATTTGAGGACAGATCAGGGTACTGAATAAACTAGGGGTTATATTCTTGAAGTGTTAAAAAAATTATGTGCAGAACAACAACTCGCATGTCCAGATACACCTGAACATAATGGTGTCTTTGAGAGGTTTAACCCTACCATTCAAAAGAAAGTAAGATTATATATTTCCGACGCTAGACTGCCGAAAAATATGTGGGATCTTGCTTTGAGTGCTGCAGTATATGCATATAATAGGACACTACATAAGTCTAATAATATGATCACGCCAATACAAAAATTCGCTCCGAATCACAACTACGATATAAATCAATTAAAGCGATTTGGTTGTGTAGCTTACATTAAGTTTAAAAAAAAACTGGCCCAAAATTTAGATTTGAGGGGAGACGCATTATACTAGTAGGTTACACACCAACTGGATATCAGTTTCTAAAACCTGAAGAAGAAAAATTTTACGAAAATAGAGATGCGCGCTTTAATGAAAAATTAGTATATGGAGACAAGTATAAAAAAACAAGTATAAAAAATTGGCCGATCGAACAAGAAAAAGTCATTACAGAGAAATGGTTTGTTTTGCTAATATAACTAGAGATGAGGAATCGAGAGTTCATTTATTGAATGTAACCCGATTATGTGACCAGGTAAATAAATCAGAAACTATAATAAACAATATTGACGACGAAGTTTATTATTCTTTCTTAGCACAAATCAACGGAGATCCGATATCATATAGAGAAGCGACAGAATCTGAAGAACGTGAATTTTGGCAAGAAGCAATAAAAGAAGAACTGAATTCGCTACATAAAAATAAAGTTTGGTCTTTAATTGAAAAATCCACATTAGGAAAAGATGCAAAAAATCTAAATGTTATCAAATCGAGATGGGTCTTTAAAAGACAATTTGAAAGTGATGGAACTACAAAATACAAAGCGAAACTCGTAATTAAAGGTTTCATGGATAAAAATAACTATGACCTTCAAGAGACTTATGCACCTGTCTCACGATTGTCTTTAGTAAGAGCTGTTTTTGCTATCATAAATAAATACAATCTCGATGTATATCAATTAGACGTAAAAACGGCATTCTTAAACGGACTAATAGATGAAGAAATTTTCATGGAGTTGCCCGAAGGTGCAAATGTTTCTGAATCTGAAAGAATAAATAAAGTTTGTAAACTAGAAAGAGCGTTATATGGTTTACGAATCAGTTCAAAGAAGTGGAATGTAAGATTCACTGAAGTAGCTTTGAACGTTGGTTTGAAAAATGACAAAATTGAACCCTGTCTTTTTACTTGGAAAGAGAACACAAAATTTTTGATTCTACTGTTATACGTTGACGATATTAGTTTGGCGAGCAATGATAAGAACAAATTATTGGAAGTAAACACAAAATTAAAAGCTGAATTTGAGATGAGCGATTTAGGAGAACCAAAAGAATTTCTCGGTTTTTCAATTACCCGAAACAGAGAAAAACAAGAAATCATTCCTAATCAAGAAAAATACATAGATAAAATTGTATCTATATTTAATTTC
Source organism: Leptopilina myrica (nomen nudum) (assembly GCA_032872475.1). Lineage (NCBI taxonomy): Eukaryota > Metazoa > Arthropoda > Insecta > Hymenoptera > Figitidae > Leptopilina > Leptopilina myrica (nomen nudum). Next base: position 39,361,445 of record CM065459.1, on the reverse strand, counting down.
AGTGAAGTTTATCCACAGAGAACTCCTATGGTTACAACTCAGGCCACAAATCGAGAAAGAAGAGAAAGAGAAGAAAATATCGACGACTCGATACTTGGTGAATCTAAGACGCGAGAAAACTTTCCATACAGAGAAGCGATTGGAAGTTTGCTATATTTGGCAGGAGCAACGAGACCTGATGTGTCATATGCTGTCAATGTGTTGAGCAGGCACCAAATAAATCCTACAAAAGAGGACTGGAAAATGACTGAAAGAGTGTTTAGGTATTTAAAGGGCACAAAGTCTCTCGGTCTAAGATACACAGGTGAGAAAAATGATTTGCAAGCTTACTCGGATGCAAGTTTTGCAGATTGTAAGGGTTCTCGAACAACTTGTGGATATGTAATAAAACTTTTCGGAGATGCGATCACCTGGAGAACACATAAGCAACCATATATTGCTGTATCAACTTGTCAGGCAGAATACGTAGCCATGAGCGAGACGTGACAAGAGTTAATTGCTATGAACAACTCTTTACAATTAATCTTGAACAAATCTTTATGTCCAGTGCTTCTGTGGTGCGACAATAAAGCAGCAGAAGCTAGCGCTAAAACTAATGGAGGCAACAAACTGAGACATATTACTGAAGTAAAGGAACATTACGTAAAGGAATGTGTGGGAAGAAATTTTGTAACAATTGGGTGGATTCCCTCAAAAGATCAAATAGCAGATATATTCACGAAACCCCTTTCCTTTGAAATGCATAAATATTTCACCGATAAAATAATGAATAATAGTTCTCAATAACTTCGACTAATATTTATTTATGTTTTCAGAAATGTAGGCGATGTGATGATTAATCTCAACTTAGATGTTGGAGAAACGCGACATTAAACAGCGATGCGAAGTAGAATTAAGATGTCAAATCGAAACTGAATTATTTAACAAAGAAGATTCAAACAATTAGTTATTTTTGTTTGAGTTTCACCATAATTAAAATAAAAAAATTAAAAAAAAATTTTATATACTCTTTACATTATAATGTTTCATGTGATTTAAAATGAGATATATTTTGTATTCTTAAATATATTATAATAAATATTTTATTTTTGTGAAGCAATTAGTCAGGAGGGAGTGTTGGAATTGTGTGACTATTGCTCCACTTTAGTTATATACGACGACCAACAAGCGGCGCTGTTACGTACGCTATGTTTCTCTTATGAGTGTAACATCTATGATATGTTCTATGTTCTTTTTGTCTTCTTGTCGTCGAGCTTCTCTCGTTTTTACTCGATTATAATAAAGCGAACGTTCCGTAATATTAATTACTCTATATTTATTTATCTGGGTCCTTATAATTCTAACAAAAAGAAATAAAAGAAACAAGGAAGAGAAAATCTTGATAAGGAATATACTGCAGGTATGAATCTGAGTGATTCACTTATAAAGGGTAACAGGAGACTTTTCTGTCTCTAATATAAATAAATGATTTATAAGTTGGTGAGTTGATTATTAATTATTACATACTTTACACATTTATACACTTTCACACATTATGATTTATATTAAGGCATAACAATTATTATTTTATATACGAAAAAAATAACTATTGGATATCATTATTGTTTTATTATGATTACGCATAAAATAGAATTTTTTTGTTAAAATTTATAAAAAGAATATTTCATAGTTTTAACTATTATACATTAATAAACACAAAGAATTTAAAATCTAGTAAAATTCTTGTCAGTTGTATCATTTTTTTAAATGAACATTTTAATCATTAAAAATTGAATAAACGAGAGTATTCTATATTGAATCATATTGCAAGTAGTATTTTATTACGATTTTCTAACTGTTGTCACCTAATCCTTTTTTTTACTTCTTTCAATTAAAATACCGTCTAACCGGGGTTATTGAATTAATAATAAACCTAAGAGAGCGATCCACTACCTTTTGAATATATATTTTGTTCTCGAAAAGCAAATAACGTTTACTTTGAGATGATAAGTTTTGAGTCTTATTCTATTTAACCTTTGAAATTATCTTCAATACAGTTAAAATTGAATTGGCTCAAAATAAAGATTTTTTTTATTTAATAAATAATCAAATTCATCTTTAACAGTAGAAATTGGATCCTTTTTTACTAAGAAATTTGTTTTTAAATTCAATAGTAATTTTATTTTTAAAAAATGAGAGAAAAATGTGGTTTTCTCGAATCATTCAAAGAATTTTCATTTTACTTCAAGAATAAACTAATTGTCATCTACATATGATGCAAAAATAATTAAATTACATTGCTTAAAACTTTAAAATTTAACATCAATAGTTGTTATTGACATCAACAATTCCATAAATAATCTTTAAAATTTTAATGTATGTTAAATAAACAGACCTTTATGATAGTAATACCTTCTTCAAGGTTTGGCAGATGTATAGTATGTGGTGATTCATGTGGTCCTCTTAACACAATCACATCAATACCATTAGTAATTGCTACTGCTCCGATTTTTGAGTTTTCTTGTTAAATAATAAGATATTCCTTATAATTTCACCTTTAATTTAAAAAAAAGAAATCGATGGAGACTTAGACTTAGGGGTTTTTGGGGTCGTTGCTTATGAATCGAACTACAGATTTTTTATTTTTACATCATATTTGTAATCAACGACTCCTAATGATTCATACGCCCTGGTAAAAATGACTGGGAATCTAAGCATTGGTGCATATCAATTTTTCATCATCGGATTGGCTTCAAATTTGTTACTCGGAGGTTTTCGGGGTCACTGATTTCGAATCGGAAGTCAGCTTTCAAAAATTCAAAATAGCGGCTTTAACATGGCGGATAAAATGTTAAAAATCGTTCGGATTCGCTCAAGGCTTGGTACTTGAGGTTTTTGTTGAAGCCGCAATTTTGAATTTTTAAAAGCTGACTTCGGATTCGTAATGAGTGACCCCGAAAACCCGTGAGTAACTTTGAAGCTAATCCGATGATGAAAAACTGATATGCACCAATGCTTAGATTCCCAGTAAAAAAATATTTTCACGAAAAATTACTATCTATTAGTACTACAAAAGCCCCAAGTTTTGCTACGATTAGAGAAAACATTTTCTCCACCTGGATCACTTGACATGGAATGCCTTTACTGTTCCTATTTACGTGTAAATTTGAGCAACGTTGCAAAATTTAGGGGTAAATAGAAACAGTTGATTATTGCAATTTAATTATCTTCGTATCCACGGTGAGTCTCGATAAAGTTCAGCCCAAAAGTCTTGCCACTAAATTTTTTTTACAGATATTTGTTCACACGTAAAATTAGAATATTTTTTGCCTAAAATGAAAATCATCTGTCAAGGGTTTTAAAAATAAACTCGATTTTTCTCCTTTTTTATAGGTTAATTGCGCTGGTATTTCATAAAAAAATTTGATATTAAATTTATTTTTTTATTTCACTCCTTTAAGGTCTTGTGAACAATTTCCCATAGACGAAGATTTATTTTTGTTATTAATTGTGGTTAAATTTTTAAAAATCCTCAAAAAATCTTGTTTCTTTACGATTTTTGTGTTATTTCTTAAAATAAAAAAAAATTCAAATAAAGTGAAACTGGGGTGCCAATTTCACTTTTTAAAAGTACCCTAATTATTGAACACTTGTAGTAAATTTAATAATTTTTTTTATTTTGAAGATAGGAATACGTAATTTAAAAGACATTACAATAGTAAGCCAGTTTCTACATTTATTTTAAGAAATAACATAAAAATCGCAAAGAAACAAGATTTTTTGAGGATTTTTAAAAATTTAACCACAAATAATAACAAGAATAAATCTTCTTCTATGGGAAATTGTTCACAAGACCTTAAAGAAATGAAATAAAAAAAATTAATTTAATATCTCAATTTTGTATGAAATAACAGCGCAATTAACCTACAAAAAAAGAGAAAAATCAAGTTTATTTTTAAAACCCTCGACAGATGATTTTTATTTTAGGCGAAAAATATTCTAATTTTACGTGTGAACAAATATCTGTAAAAAATTTTTAGTGGCAAGACTTTTGGGTTGAACTTTATCGAGACTCACCGTGTATCTTTTAATACCCTATAAAATTGTTCTACGGAAGTGAAGAAATAACTGAATTGACAAGAAAACTGGTTGTAATTCGATTTAAATGAAATAACTTATATTATTGGTGAAACATAGCAAATCTGTTTCTATTTACCCCAACTGACCCTAATATTATTCAACTGAATTTATGTAATAACGATTCTCCGAAGCTTTTTCATCATGTCTCCAATAGCACATCTTTAAAAAATCAAAATTTTTAAGGTTCTTTTCAAACTATCAGAAATTTTTTAAAAAATAGTGTCAGAAAGTTTTTCTATTATTTTTTTTCTCCTTTAAACAAGATTACTGTTGCTCCATTAGATTAAAAAAGAATTAACATTTTTTTCTATCATTATTTGCTTTTTAATGCACATTAAAAAAAGGTAGGAATCTGACGTTTAATTTTCCTTTTTTTCTATAAAGAAGAGAAAAATTATTGCTGTGATAAATAATCGAAATTTACATTTTGCTTAGAGTAAAAATTCAATTTAATCTCAGAAGCTTTCCTTTTTAATGTCAATAACATAAAATTAATCTAATGGAGCAACAGTAATCTTGTTCAAAGGAGAAAAACTTTAATATTTTTAATAATTAATTTTGAGTAACATAAAAATTTTACTCTTGAGTATGAAATTAAGTAGTTTTAAAAGAAAATGTTTTTGATTTTTAAACCACAAAACTGACGGAGAATTAAGAAATAAATTACTATTATAAACTATATTTATATTTATATAAAGAATGAAAAAAAATAAAATTTGAGAATGTGTAGGTTCAAAGTGCAAATAAGGAAATTGTCACGAACAATGGAACATTTATTGCAAATCGTAGCTGACGTTTGCGAAAACAGATCACTTATACCCTGAGGTGTTGTTCACTCAAATTCACAAGCACACTCATCCAAGTTTCACGAAATTCAGTACTATCAAACTCTACGTTTCTGCCGCCTTGAAAGTTACAATTTGATCACTCATTCGCTTCTCACGAATATACAAGAGAGACAGAAAATAGAGAGAAGAGAAGAGTTCTAGTGAAGCGAATAAAAATCAGAGCGTTGCTAGAATTTCATATATTTCAAAAAAATATTTTCAGTTATAGCTTATGACGGAAATCAGATATGTCAGTCATAAATATTATATATAGGCAATTCCACGTGAGATTTTAGTCGACCTCTTAAAATCGACCAAAAATATTTTTTTTCTATTCTGTATCGAAAAAAAAGATACGTATTTTTTTATTTTTGGTTAATTGTCAAGATTTTCGAATTATTAATATTCGAAATTTTGCACTTTTAATCGTAGACCTATATTCAGTACCTTATAAGTCCGAAAATATTGAGTTAAGAAAAAATTTGTCAAAGAACGACAGTTTTAGTTCTCTTTTGACTTTTAGGAAATAAAAACAAAATTTTTTTTTTCATTTTTTATTAAAAAAATAAAAAAAAATTATAAACAAATTAATTTTGTTTAACTTTAGGTATGTTAAATTTTTAATTTTCTTTTTTTTAAACATACCTGTAAATGATAAGAAGGTTTTGCAAAAAGTTTCAGAGTGGGCCTGACAAATTTAATGGGTTAAAAAAAATAATTAAGCTGCCCGTGCAGGTCGCACGCCCGCGGTGCAATATGATTTTTTTACAATTTACTATTAAAAATTGTCTAGACCCTACAAATTTTATTGCATTTTGATTATTTTTAAATTTGCAGACTCTAGACAATTTTTAATAGTAAATTGTAAAAAAATCATATTGCACTGTGGGCGTGCGACCTGCACGGGCAGCTTAATTATTTTTTTTAACCCATTAAATTTGTCAGGCCCACTCTGAAACTTTTTGCAAAACCTTCTTATCATTTACAGGTATGTTTAAAAAAAAGAAAATTAAAAATTTAACATACCTAAAGTTAAACAAAATTAATTTGTTTATAATTTTTTTTTATTTTTTTATAAAAAAATGAAAAAAAAAATTTTGTTTTTATTTCCTAAAAGTCAAAAGAGAACTAAAACTGTCGTTCTTTGACAAATTTTTTCTTAACTCAATATTTTCGGACTTATAAGGTACTGAATATAGGTCTACGATTAAAAGTGCAAAATTTCGAATATTCATAATACGAAAATCTTGACAATTAAACAAAAATAAAAAATACATATCTGTTTTTTTTCGATACAGAATAGAAAAAATATTTTTGGTCGATTTTAAGGGGTCGACTAAAATCTCACGTGAAATTGCCCATATATATATATTTATTTATATGTATACATACATACATACATACATACATACATTAATTTTATTTTCAAATTCTATTTTTACGACCTGGGAAATGTCAAATCACAATTTTTTTAATAATCGCAAACAGTTTAAATTGAAGCTATAAAAAGCTTATATGTATTATATTATTCATTAAAATGATCTTCTTCCTAACAAAAAGTAAGCTTCACAGAAATATTTATTTCTTATTTTATATTCATCTTCCAGGTAAAACTAAATTTTTTTCCATTTTTTTGGTTGAATAGCTAACCCAGTCAAGCTTAAAAAATATAATACGCAACGTTTATTTACATTTTTGTTAAGAGAGTGAGAGGGAGAGTTTTTCTTTAATTTATATAACTGTCCAGTGACGAGACAATATATACCATAAGATGTTAATATAAAATGAAAAATAAATTTTTCGCGAAGTTCATCTCACGAGTAGTTGAAACTTGCAAGTCGTTCAACAGCTGATCAAGCTGATTAACTACTGGAGTGACCTGAATTTTCACTGGAGCCACTGTCAATTTCAGGGTTGTGCAAAACAACTAATCAACTACAGTGTGAAAGCTATTAAGCACTGTTAAAAATTGAAGGAGATTACGGTCAGAGAAGTTGGGATTAATATTTCTCGAGTGAAAAATCAACTTTAAAAGGAAGTTAATTTAGAAACTTGTATAACAAAAAACAACGAACAAGTTAAAGTTTTGAACTTTAATAGTCCAAAAACGGTACATGTAAATTCAATAAACTTTTTTCAATTAATTAGTTCATTATTATCCATAGACTATCCAACGTCCTTTCAGCAGGACAAAGTAGACTCACGTAAAGGCGCACTCACAGCTAGTAGGCAGCAATACAAATTTGAATTTACTGTCTCTTTCACTCTAATGGACTTTGTCTCTTACTCCAATTACTGCCTGCGCAGGCAGGCAGTGCTGTGAGTGCTCCATAAGTCCGTTCGAAATCGCTTTGTAAAATTAAATGCATTTAGATAAACATAACGAAATTTTCTTAATTAAACAATTAGATTTCAATCTTTGAACGTTCCTGAAGAAAAAGAGACTAGTGCAGACAAAAATAATGATTTTTGTAAATTTTACATTAAATTTACAAAAAAATGGTTTTTGACTTTTTAAAAACATAGGAAAGTTAAGGGCTTAAAAACTAGATTAATATTATTATTTTAAAAAGTTAAAAACATAAAGTTTTTTGACTACTTTAATACCAAAGAGTGCACGAAGAGAAAAATTGAATTTTTTTTAAAACCATTTCAAAAAGACTTTCGGAACATCCTTCTGGCAACCACATAATGTTTTAGACGTCAGTAAAATTTAAAGTTTAACCCTTTAACGCCTGAATGCTTTGAATTTTTAGACTGACCTTAAATCTTCCTTTTTATTGACCTGATTTTTTTGTAAATTAATATGGATCATTTCTGATATTAAACGTTTTTTGTAGTTTGTTTCTGTATTTAGTATGATAAAATTTTCCCAATCAAATGTATGCCTAAAAAAGTCATTATGGGTAGCGATTACATTAGAAATAGAATTTTTATGTTCTTTAATACGAACACCTACCATAGTAGTATAGCTAGGCCGGTTATGGGTCATTTTGATAGTAATGCAGATTCCTACTTACCGACCGCAGATTTCTATTTACCGACTGAAATGACGCTGAATTGACCGTTAGAGGGGGTTCCTCATTTGCATATATGCAAATTAGTTAACCCTTTTAATTTGCATAACCCTAATTTGCATACGTTTTCTATTGTTAACTATTTAAGTTTATACAAATACCACACACTTTTCACCCACCCATAACTACACTTTTTATCAAAAATGAATTTTTTATACCGTTGGATTCGTAAAAAAAAGACGAATTTTTCTATGCTAATTAGAATTATTAATCTTAATTAATTTTCGAGTTAATTAGGAATTAATTTTACTAAAAAGCACTATCTACATCGATTTCCGTCGAATCCTGATATTAAGAGGCCTAACTACAGAACTAACTACAGTTTGTGAGGACTTCGGGTCGTCTAACCAGTGATTTCCTGATAAAAAGGCCTATCTACGTAGTTATGCTTTTTGAGATCAGGAACTCAAGCTTTGTAGAGGCTACTTTCCTTATGGACTATGGCCTAAGTACATAGTGTGTTTCTACGTCAGGAATCTCATGAAAATCACATGAAAATCTACAACACTTTCCTTTAAAAAAGCACATCTACATTCACTTTATTGAAACAAGAATTTTTTCGATTTTAAGATATTTTTTATTAAATAAACTGTTAATAAAAAATATAGCTATTTTTAACAATTTTTATTTTTAATAAAATTTTTTAAAGTTAATTAATAGAAAAAAGTTTTTTAAATAGTTCAGGAAATTCTTTCGGGAAATTTTTTTTTAAATAATTAAATGTTTGCAAAGATTTGGCTTTTTAAAAAAATAATTGAATTTTTGCGGCAAAATTTTGAAAGTAATAAACAAGAATAATTAATTAGTAAATTAGTTAAGATTTGAATTTTTGTTAAAGTTTGAATTTGAAATTGTTCAAAAATTCATATTTGAAAATAAGTTTTGTAATTTGCATAATAATAGTAAATAATATGTTAATCAATTAATAAAGAACATAAAGATAACTGCTTATTTTAAAATTATTACACACATCTCCTCAAAATAAAATCAATAGTAGATATTTAAACATTTTAATCTTTGACAGGGATTTTTAAAAAATTGTTAAGGGTTTAAAAATTAATCATTTAATTATACTAAAAAGGTGAACAGGGAATTTAATGAAATTTAATTTATTTTAATCAAAATTATGTTATTCATTACCTTTTGCAGGTTTTTTCTTTTTTTCCTGTTAGAAATTAAAAAACGCATTTTAATTAGACAAAATAAAAAAAATTGTACACTTTAATCCATTTTTTCAAAACTAAACTCTTTTAAGTGTTTGTAGTTAGTGTACTTCTACATCAGGAAAGTCGACTGTACTTGAGCTTTTCTCCTGACTAAAAAGCATAACTGCGTAGTTATGCTTTTTTGCCCTCCCACCACCCACTTACCCGTTACCTCTGTAAAATACGTTGCTTTTAGTTAACCACCCCCCTCCCATCCACCCACTTTTTTCCTTTATATATATATTTTTTTTCTATACTACCACCCACCACCACTCACTTTGTATAAACCAGAATTTAAAAAATCGTATAGATTGTATATATCGTTCGCGAGATACCGTGCAACCGATGTGGGTAGTGGGAGCAAGTGGTGGTGGGTGGTGCGGTAAGGCCCAGTGCGCAGCAGAGGTGCGCGTACGGTTACCGCGGTGGAAGAGTGGATAGTTCCACGGGTCAGACCTTGCTGTCTGCCACTTGCAGCGTGCTTTACTGGTACTACAGCACCATAGGAATAAATGTATTATCCAGAAATATGTAAGCAAGTTTCAACTTGATTATTTTCAAGATAACAATAGTATTGTTTGAAAATATTAATATAAGTTTCAACCTGCATCTAGAATAGAATACAGACATTGTCTAAAAAACCTTCAGATAGGTTTTAACCTTTCGGTAGATATTAACAATGACATTTCTTTAGCAAGCTTTTAGTGACGTCATTTTTTTATACAAGTTTGATCACGCCTTCTAAATGACTCTTCCTTTTAACTTAAAGTGGAGGTAGTTGCGTGCGCAGGAGTTAAAGTGGGGGTAAAAGAGTGGGAGCTAAAGGTCAGTTTACACCTAAGAAACATGAGAAATCAAACTGAAACACAGTACTACATTAAATAAAATATCCATACTTCGCACACATTGAATCAGATAAAAATAGCAATAGCGATAATGAAAATGATGAGGATGATGATCCATGATGAATAAATGTTACAAATTTAAATATTTATATATTCTGAAATTGCGTAAACTATGAAACTTTTTAAAAAATACTATTTATAACCTAAAAGTAAATTCATAAGACTTTAATTTTAAAAAAAATTCGTCAAATACTTTCTGAAATTTGACCCACTGAAGTTACTCCATCATAAAAAGCAACAATTTCGGAGACAAACATTCCACAATTATAGTTCGTCTAAATTGTAAAAATAAAATTGATTTACATTTATAATACCACTATCTAGGTCCCAATCTAAGGATTTATGTTATGCAAATTTATTTTTGCTATAGCTGAAAATTGACCTTTATTTTTTTATAAAAATCATACTATTGACTTTGACAGGTCACCAATTTTTCAAATATGTTTCTTTTTGAAACTCTGTATGGGAAGTAGATAATTATCTATATTAATCTCCGTATTCTTTCATTCATTCTGTCCGCAAGAATTCCGTCCGCCCTCCTGCTGTGCTTTTGATGACAGAGAAGTTTGTCAGAGTATATGAGAGAGAAAGCATGATACAGAGAAAGAGTGGGAAGTATCGTCTTTTATTTCAGTTTAGAGTAGGAGCGAGAGAGAGGCGAATAGTTAAGAAAGTAACGCCTACTTTTTTTGGTTTGGGTATCATGGTTTTCTGTATTCTCAGTGACAGATAGAAGGAGTGAGTAAAAGAATGATAGGGGAGTTAGAAGTGTGGACTTTTACATTTAAGCGAAAACACCAATGGGCGTAATGTTTCCTTATAAGTAGATAATTTTTCATTTCTCTGTGACAGAGTAGAAAAAAGAATAAAATGTAATATTTTTCTTATTTGACTTATTTTTTTATTCTTAACTAAATACAATTAATTTTCTTTTTGTGTTCTTTACTTAATTAAGGAATAATCTTGGTATTTTTCATTCATTCTGTCCGCAGTTTGAAGTTAGTTTTTGTAAATGCTTTTGTTATTTTTCTTTTTCAAAACACTTTGCTTGACATATTGAAATGGTATTTCAGTAGTCATAATTAATTAAATGAAAATATAAGAAACAAAATTATTGTTTAATTAAAAATAGATTCATAAGTAAAAGAAAATATAAATATAAGAAACACACTTCCATATAATTTAGACATAAATATACAAAAACAGTGTACACACTAACACATGGCAAAGGCTCAGCTGATCCAAGGCCAAGGTAGGTGAAAAAAGAAATTCATATCTTAAAAGTGAAAAATGGAAAAGTTTATAAAAAACAAAGTTCATAAAATTATAAAAATATTTTATTATCAATAAATGACATATTTTTTATTTAATATTATACTAATTATTTAAAGATAAAATTAATAATTTTTTTAATAAAAAAAATTAATAATTATTAACAAATTGTGACAAAATCAGTATAAAAAAATATGGAAAAATTAATAGAAATGATTGTTAAAAAAGAAAGTTAATAAAAGTTTATTAGTTAAAGAATTATTAAAAATTTAAGAAATGAAATAATTTCTATAGAAATAAATGATTGAATATAAAAAAATATTTATTTATTTTTGGAAAATGTTAAATCCGTTGGCGGTTAGAAAGAGAGAAAATATATATCTATCTTCAATGGCAAATTTAAATATGATTGGCAAGAAAAATTAGACGCTTTCTGAAAAGTAGAGAGTGGGACAAAATTGGCGGGCAGAAAATGCATGGCAAAAATGAGCGTCCTTAAAGGGTAGGGGAAAGCTCTAAATTTTAATCAATCAGAGAAAAGAATAGAACTCATACTAATCTAGATTTTGAAATTTACACTAAAATTACGAAACTGGGAGTGGATAGCGACTATATAAACACTGAGAAAGTAAGTGTGGCTCTCAAAATCTCGAAGCAATTTATAAAGATAATATACAAAACTGCAATATTCAGGGGCTATTGATAAATCTTTGTTCCACCTGAATAATACACATTTAACATCACAAACATATACATATAACACAAAACTAATATTCAGGGGCTATTGAGAAATCTTTGTTCCACCTGAATAATACACTACAAACATAACATATTCTTTCCTAAAAAATATATATATATATTAATTATTTAATCAAAATATATTTTATAAATCTACAAAGTCAAGTTATGGTGAAGGTGTTGAGGGGCTATTGAGAAATCTTTGTTTCACCTCATAATCTGAATCCTTAAGGTTATGTTATTCAGTGGTCACGTGCCCCATATACTTTACTATGGAAAAACTTCCCACTGAATAACATGACCTTAAGTGGTGTTAAAAGCAAATCGTAAGTTTATTGAATATTCTTATGAGCTGCATTCATATAGTAATAGGCTATATCGTTGTGGCAGTTTGAAAGATTCGGTAGTCTGTGAATTCGCCAAAGTTTGTTTTCACCAAAGCGTGAATTGACCAGCGTTTGCTGTATTTAGAGTGCTCAGTATGTGGCAATGTAAACAAGATATGTAGAATGTCATGCGTGCTCCTGAAATTTAAAATGTCGGTAAATAAACTGCAATTTAATTGTGCTTAATAGAAATAGATGGCGCAGTAAGAATAATTCTACAAATATTATTAAATGAAATTAAATAAAAATTATTAATAAAATTGTGTTTTAATTAACTTACAAAAATTATGTATAATAATAATAATTATATTACTTTTACTACACGAACATAATTTTATTTAATTAATTAATTTCATTATTATTTTAATAATAATCAATACTAATTATAAAAGTATTCTAAATTTATAATACTAAAAATAATTAATATTTTGTATATTCAACTTTAATTTTCAAGAGTACAAATGTACGAAAGAACTTGATCCCCGTTTTAATAAATAATTAAACATTTACCTGTGCAGAAAAATGGTGAGGCCCGTGTGGATATTTGTCACGTATCTGTAGCGTAACGGTATAGTTTTTCTATTTACTGTATACTTCCGGTATTGTGAAATGTTATAGAGACTGTCTAGAAATGTAATGTTACGATCATCAAGTTTCTAGATAATTTTACTATTACTGATACTATTACTTATTATACTATACTACTATTAATGTACATCCGAGGCAAATGCCGGAATTTTCAAGCCTTGGTTGTTCGTTGACAACAAATATTGGACCAATATTAATAACCAATTACTTTCCAGCGCTTTAAAATTAAATTAATGAATGGTTACTTCATGGTTATCAATATTGAACCAACGTTCGAAATTAATATTTTATTAATACAACACATGGCAAAAATTGTTCAAAAAAATAAATGTAAAAATAAAGTACTAGTCTAAAGAAGAAAAAAGAATTAATTTAATTGCAACACTCTATTAAAAACAGAGTGTGATAAAAATCAGACAAAAATAATATTTGTCTTTAAGTTTAAGAATGAAATCGTCTTTTCTTATATAGAACTGGTAAAACAACCTTTAACGAGAAAATAAACTTGCGCGCCCTAGTAACAACTTATTCTAAGTAATTTCAAACATAAAACAGCGCGGGACTGCTTTCAAAGGCGAACAATTTACCATTGGGTAGAAATAAATACTCGACGAAAAGTGTATATTGTTTTTATGCAAAGCAATTTCTGATTTTAATTATTTAAATATTTTATTTTATATGATAAATAAGTTTTTTATATTATTTATTATCTAGTTTTGTTTAACAGAATTTATATAGTTGAACAACGTAAAGTAGTTAATGTAGTGAAACTATACAGATCCTAGAACGTTTAACAATATAAATCAGTTAATGAAGTGAAACTGTACAGTAGCTAGACTGTTTCGATATAGATTTACGTGAATAGTTTCACGACTTGTTTACGATATAGTTTTTATCTTGCATAAATTCCAACAAGAAATTTTTCTACACGGGGGGCCCCGGCGAGGCCCTCGAGGATTGCCCTCTTCCCATGTGGAATCCGGAGGGGCAAGCCAAGCGGAGCCCTCGAAGGCGTGACATGCTTTTCCTCATGGGTGCCCTCGAGGAAAATCCTCATGGATTCCATATGGATTTTCCACGCGGTGCCCTTGTGGATTTTATAAAATGCCCTCGACATTATTTTTAATTAAATTAATAAATAAATTATTTATTAATAACAAATTAGTCCAATTATTGATAAATAACATTCTTACTTAACAATTTTTACTTTTTTTAATTACATCGTGACCAAAAGAAAAACCTGACGCACGCGGGAATTGAGCCTACGACCTACTAACTACCAAAAAACACTCTTACCACTATGCTACGGGACCTACTTGAAAATAAGGGTGTTATTGTTCGTTGACTTGCTGACTTGATTTTGATGATTCAATTAATTATTTATTGTCACTAATACACAATGACAAAGAATTAAGTTTCATAATTTCATTGTTTAAAATCATTATAGACATAAATTTGTTGATGTAAAAAAATTTTTTTTTCTTTAGACTTAGAAATTTTTGCTTATCAATGATGTGGACAATCCACGCGGGCCCCTCGTGTGGGCCTTCGAGGATTTTCCCCTTATGTGAGTTGAATATTTTTAAAGAAGTGAAAATAAATTTTTGTTAAAAACGCGTTTTTAATTGTTTATAGTCATTGTAAATATAATTTTTTGGTGTAAAAAAAGATCGTTGTTTGGACTTATAAAAATTGTTGAACAGGGCATTCATAATGGCCAAGAGCAGGGGACCTGCTGGTGCCCTCGTAGATTTCCATAACTTTGTAATAGGCTTTCCTGAAAAATGTCACTCAATGTTTATTTCGGGTGCTTTAAAATGTAATTTAACTAAAGTTTTTTAGTAAAAAAAAATATTTTTCTAAAACTAAGATAAATTTTTGAGCAGGGCAACCGTAAGGGCAAAGAGCGGGGCCCCTGCTGGTGCCCTTGTGGATTTCTCCTCATGGATCTTCCACGTGGGCCTCTGAGCAGCGGGGCTCGAACGTGGCTTTTTTTTGAATTTCTGGAGCATGGCAAAGTTCGGCAAAAGTTGGCAAAGTATAGGGGAATAAAATGTATTACTTTTATCATATTTTTTTGAAAAATTATAAATCTTAATTTCTGAAGCTTGGAAAAGTTTGGCAAAAGTCGGCAAAGTATGAAAGAATAAAAAATGTATTATTGTTTTTATATTTTTTTCGAAAAATATAAATCTCAATTTCAGGAGCTTAACAAAGTTCGGCAAAAGTCGGCAAAGTATTGGAGAATAAAAAATTCACTATTAATTTCTTTTTTTTTTTTGAAAATTTTAAATATCAATTTTCTGGAGCTTGGCAAAGTTCGGCAAAGTATGGGAGAATAAAAAATTTATTATTTTTTTCATATTTTTTTGGAAAATTATCATTCTCAATTTCTGGAGCTTGGCAAAATTCAACAAAAGTCGGCAAAGTAGGGGAGAATAAAAAATTCATTATTAATTTCTTTGTTTTTTTGAAAATTTTAAATCTTAATTTCTGGAGGTTGGCAAAGTTCGGCAAAGTAGGGGAGAATAAAAAATGTATTATTTTTTTCATATTTTTTTGGAAGATTATAAATCCCAATTTCTGGAGCTTGGCAAAGTTCGGCAAAATTCGGCACAGTATTAAAAAAAATAAAAACTGTTTTTTTAAATATTTTTTTGGAAAATTATAAATCTCAATTTCTGGAGCTTGCCAAAGTTCGGCAAAGTATGGGAGAATAAAAAATTCATTATTAATTTCTTTTTTTTGGAAAAGTATGGGACAATAAAAAATTTATTATTTTTTTCATATTTTTTTGAAAAATTATAAATCTTAATTTCTGGAGCTTGGCAAATATCAGAAAAAGTCGGCAAAAGTCTGCAAAGTATGGGAGAGTGAAAAAACTATTTTTTTCATATTTTTTTGGAAAATTATAAATCTCAATTTCTGGAGCTTGGCACAGTTCGGCAAAAGTCAGCAAAGTATTACAGAATAAAAAATTTATTATTTTTTTAATACTTTTTTTGGAAAATTATAATGCTCAATTTCTGGAGCTTGGCAAAATTCGGTAAAAGTTGGCAAAGTAAGGGAGAATAAAAAATTCATTATTAATTTCTTATTTTTTTTAAAAATTTTAAATCTTAATTTCTGGAGGTTGGCAAAGTTCGGCAAAGTAGGGGAGAATAAAAAATTCACTATTAATTTCTTATTTTTTTTGGAAAATTTTAAATATCAATTTTCTGGAGCTTGGCAAAGTTCGGCAAAGTATGGGAGAATAAAAAATTTATTATTTTTTCATATTTTTTTGGAAAATTATCATTCTCAATTTCTGGAGCTTGGCAAAATTCGGCAAAAGTCGGCAAAGTAGGGGAGAATAAAAAATTCATTATTAATTTCTTATTTTTTTGAAAATTTTAAATCTTAATTTCTGGAGGTTGGCAAAGTTCGGCAAAGTAGGGGAGAATAAAAAATTTATTATTTTTTTCATATTTTTTTTGAAGATTATAAATCCCAATTTCTGGAGCTTGGCAAAGTTCGGCAAAATTCGGCACAGTATTAAAAAAAATAAAAACTGTTTTTTTCATATTTTTTTGGAAAATTATAAATCTCAATTTCTGGAGCTTGCCAAAGTTCGGCAAAGTATGGGAGAATAAAAAATTCATTATTAATTTCTTTTTTTTGGAAAAGTATGGGAGAATAAAAAATTTATTATTTTTTTCATATTTTTTTGAAAAATTATAAATCTTAATTTCTGGAGCTTGGAAAAATCAGAAAAAGTCGGCAAAAGTCTGCAAAGTATGGGAGACTGAAAAAACTATTTTTTTCATATTTTTTTGGAAAATTATAAATCTCAATTTCTGGAGCTTGGCACAGTTCGGCAAAAGTCAGCAAAGTATTACAGAATAAAAAATTTATTATTTTTTTAATACTTTTTTTGGAAAGTTATAATGCTCAATTTCTGGAGCTTGGCAAAATTCGGTAAAAGTCGGCAAAGTAAGGAAGAATACAAAATTTATTATTTTGCTTCCTCATAAAGGAAGCCTTATAGTGATGTCGATTTCCGAATTTTTTAAAATCAATTATTTTTACAAATTTTCAAGTGTAGTATATATAATTCGTCGAGAGGAACAAATGTCCGGATGTATGTGTGTATGTATGTGTGTGTGTGTATGTGTGTGTGTGTGTGTATGTCACCGATTCTTGTGGACAAATTTTCTCTTACACATCTTGATGGATTTTGATAAGATTTTGTAGGTGTATTACGGTCATGAATACCAAGAATCAGACAGAAGGATTTTCAAAAATATATAAAAAAGAAATTTTTTTCAACATTTTTTTAATTTTTAAAAAAATTAATTTTTTGGTTTTTTGAAATAACTTTTTTCTATATTAAAATTTGAATAATTCTTGTCAAAATTGCATTCCTGACATAAAAACGAATCGATTCATGTATATAAAGTATATATCTTATCAAAATTTATAGAATTAATAAATATTTTAATTTTTCACAAAAAATTAAAATTTTGTATTTTTTGACATTTTATCATAACACTTTAAAATAATTATTCTATAATAAAAAATTGAATAATTAATATTTATTCAGAGTACTTTACCTGGTTTATTAATTATATTCAATAAACTATTATAATTATTTAACTTTTAAAATTATATGTAATAATATATATTGAGAAAGCTAAATGGTCATGAAATGAATTTTTTTGGAAGATTATAAATCCCAATTTCTGGAGCTTGGCAAAGTTCGGCAAAGTATGGGAGAATAAAAAATTTATTATTTTTTTATATTTTTTTTGAAAATTGTAAATCTTAATTTCTGGAGCTTGGCAAAAATCAGCAAAAGTCTGCAAAGTATGGGAGAATGAAAAAACTGTTTTCTCATTTTTTTGGAAGATTATAAATCTCAATTTCTGGAGCTTGGCAAAAATCGGCAAAAGTCAGCAAAGTATAGGAGAATGAAAAAACTGTTTTTTAAATATTTTTTTGTCAAAAATTAAAATCTCAATTTCTAGATTTTGGCAAAATAAGAGTAAGAAATTGTGATTTTTAATTTTAAAAAAATATGAAAAAAATAATAAATTTTTTATTCTTCTCTACTTTGACGACTTTTGCCGAACTTTGGCAAGCTCCAGAAATTGAGATTTTAAATTTAAAAAAAAAGAAAAAAATAATGAATTTTTTATTCTCCCATACTTTACCGACTTTTGCCGATTTTTGCCAAGCTCCAGAAATTGAGATTTAA
The DNA here is from genome assembly GCA_032872475.1 of Leptopilina myrica (nomen nudum). Taxonomy (NCBI): domain Eukaryota; kingdom Metazoa; phylum Arthropoda; class Insecta; order Hymenoptera; family Figitidae; genus Leptopilina; species Leptopilina myrica (nomen nudum). The sequence continues at coordinate 39,343,092 of CM065459.1, read as the reverse complement.
AATTTTAAAAAAATAATAGATTTTTTTTCCATACTTTGCCGAACTTTGCCAAGCTCCAGAAATTAAGATTTACAATTTTCCAAAGAAATAAGAAAAAAATATTAAATTTTTTATTCTCCCATACTTTGCCCAACTTTTGCCAAACTCCAGAAATTAAATTTTTTAATTTTCGTAAAAAATAATAAAAAGAAATAAATTTTTTATTCTCCAATAACAATTTTCTTGTTCCTTAACTTTTCATGAAGTGTCCGCGTACTTTAATAATCGTTGTTTATCATGTACATTTTAAAGTGTGCAAAACGCTCATTAGCCACACTTTGCCAAGCTCTGCTGAATTATGCCAAGCTTTCCCATACTTTGCTGGATTATGCTCAAACTTTCACTTTCACGCGGGTTACTTATTACATTATTAATAAAATTCAAATTACTAATATTTATTTTATATTATTTACTTTTAAAATTAATAAATTTAATTAGATTATCAATTAAATTAAGTATAAAGTAAATAATAAATTAAATAAATAATAATAGTATTTAAAAATTATTATTTAATAAAATTATGAATGAATTTATGAATGCATTTCTTTTATCAATTTAATTATTAAATAAACAATTATTAATATACGTTTAATTATTTATAAAAAACGAGATCAAGTTCTTTCGTACATTTGTACTCTTGCAAATTAAAGTTGAATATACAAAATATTAATTATTTTTAGTATTATAAATTTAGAATACTTTTATAATTAGTATTGATTATTATTAAAATAATAATGAAATTAATTAATTAAATAAAATTATGTTCGTGTAGTAAAAATAATATAATTATTATTATTATACATAATTTTTGTAAGTTAATTAAAACACAATTTTATTAATAATTTTTATTTAATTTCATTTAATAATATTTGTAGAATTATTCTTACTGCGCTATCTATTTCTATTAAGCACAATTAAATTGCAGTTTATTTACCGACATTTTCAATTTCAGGAGCACGCATGACATTCTACATATCTTGTTTACATTGCCACATACTGAGCACTCTGAATACAGCAAACGCTGGTCAATTCACGCTTTGGTGAAAACAAACTTTGGCGAATTCACAGACTACCAAAGATTCAATAAATATTGAACCTAACCCACCAAACTATTATTTATAATAGGTAATAATTAATTCATTTGAATTAATTATTTTAGTTAATTTTTCAGAGAAATAAATAGATTTTATTATGTGAATTAAATAAATTTTGATCATTTTTTGATATTATAATTTTATCATATCCAAAATAAATCAAAATTTAGAAAAAATTTATAATTTTAGAGAATATTTATTATAGTAATAATTTTTTGGTTGTTTGACCGTATGATATATTTTCTTTAATAATGATAAGGCCTAAATACGGTTTTGTTTAGATGATGTTTATTTACAATATTATTGATAGAATAATTAATTTAGGGAATAGGGAAAACTTGACCTTTGGTAGGCAGGATTTATAAAATTTTATTATTAAATTTTATTTAATTTTTGTTTATATGTTTGTCAATTTGGAATAATTTACTTTTTGTAATTATTGATATTATTGAGTGAAGGAAGAATACTTACAAAGGTGAATGAACATTATTATTTATTTTTATTTTGTTTATTACTGAGTCAATTCATATAGACTATAGCAACCGAACTTACAAAATTATTTTTTTTATAAACTATATCATAAGAAAAGATTTCTTTATAGTTAAATAATTGTGTTAATTTAATTTTTAATTTATTAATTTATATTTTATAATTTTTATCCAACGAAAGAATGATAACAAAATTATCTTATTTAGTAGTGGATAATTTAGAAAGAATAAAATCTGAATTACCGAATAATTATTGGAGCAGATTCCTTTAATTTGGTTACAAAGCGACAAATTTTCTTAAAAATAAAATATAATATTTAATTAAAGAGAAATTTGGATTACATAATTTCATTTATATATACTATTACTATTTATTGTCTAAACAGATCTCAACAGTTGATATAGTTTGGCGCGTACCTCATTGTAAGAAGATCTTTAAATTTTGAAAACAATGTCCCTTTAAATTTAAACAAAGACATCCTTTCTATTCACATTACATAAGAATGAGAAATGTTTAATACACCTGTATAAGATATTTCTCATGTTTGAAACACGTGGATTTTCAGAAGTTTACCGTGCAGTGGGCTTTTAAATCAAAATAAAGGAAAAATATATAGATATATACTTCCCTCGGTCTGTCAATATCCAACACGTGAATGTTTGAAGATCGAAATTATACAGCTTTTCGATTTTTCAATATCAAAATTTTTATTGTTTAAGAAGAAAGAAGGTTAAAAGATATTGTTTTTATAAAATAAGGGCAGAAATTTTCATAATATTGATTTATAAATTTTATAATTATTTGTTGTTTAATTTTTTTAAATTAATAGTTGTAAAATTTTTGTTTTTTAATTACAATTTTTAACAATTGTTTTTTCCATTTTAAATTAATAAAACAAATGTGTAGGAAGAATTTGTGTACTTCATAATTACAATTTTTATTCTTTTATGTATATAAAGATATTTTATATTTTACTAGCTAAAAAAACCCTGAAGTATTTTCTCATTCTAATGATAATAGATATATAATAGGGAAGAGTAGGGCAAACCGGACACTGTAACGGTTTTTTAAATCTTGTGATTAAACGAATCAACCGATTTCATTTTTCGATGCCCTGTTGGTTGTTTAAAAGATCATTTAATTGCGCAACTTTTTCCTAGAGATACCTATACCTTATCATTTATTGTTTAGTTACTATGTTAACTTTAAAAAAATTGTCCAAAGGGCCGGTTTGCCCCACTCCCTGTGGTAAACCGGGTCCCCCATGAAGCAAACCGAACCGTTTGGTTTTTTATTTATAATATTGCATTTACATAATCTACAATAATAAAAAACATAACTTATCATGTAAACAATGGTTGTAGTAATGACAATAATAATTCGGGATTGAATTTTAATTAAATAAATATTTTTTTAATAAAAATATATAAATGTGTGTCATTATCAGAGAAACAATATTAAAAGGTCCAATTCTCATCGGAAGACAATTATTTTTCATTGTATATATAAATTTTTATATGTACCTTAAAAAATGTCAAATTGAAAAAATAAGGTATACTACATAAGGTTGTTTCAAATTTCTAAATAGCACTTTTGACAATTTCGCCATTTTGGAAATATTGAGAGGGGTCCGGTTTGCTTCACTCTCCCCTAATATAATAATCTAATAATAATGTCTATTCACAATTCACATTTTTTTTATTAAAAAACAAAATGTTTAAATTCATTTGAAGAATTTCGTTAATAAGATTTAATTTTTTAGCCTTCTAAAAATGAATTTATTTTAAGTTTCATCTAAAAATCAATAAAAAAATTTGCATAATTTCTTTTTCTTTATTTAAAATGGAATAAAAAATAAAGTAATTTGAACTATTTATATTTCTCCATCAACATTTTTTTTTTAAACTTTCATTTTGTAATTAATTTTGACAATCATATTGTTTTTACAAAATTTGTAGTATTTTTTCATCATTTTCTATTTACTTATCACAATTTTTAAAATAAATATTGATTAATAAATAATAAAAATTAATTATTTTGTATTTTTATAATAATATGAATTGAATTAAAGTCTTATTTATTTTTTAACAATTCTAAAAAATAATTATTAAATTAAAAATCTATTGATTTTATTTAGTTTTTTGCTTTGCTGTACCAAGTTTAGAATTGGATTTAAAGCAAAAAATGTTTAACTTTTAAATTTAATTTTAAAAATTAAGCAGGTGCTGGTGACAAATAAAAATCAAGAAAATTTATTTTATTCTTTTCTATTAAAAAATAAGTGTTGTCAAAAATCTTTTGTCGGACAAATCGAATTACTATAGTTTCGTTTATTTATTTCTAACAAAATTTGAAAACTGTTTAACAAAATCTTAATTGTTATTAAAAAAAGATTTAAAAAGTGGAATAATTTCTTTATTTTTTAAACATAACACCGTCCGACAAAATTAAACTTTTTTTTGCACCCATGAACGAACCAAAGATTTTCGGAAACTAGAGCTAAAAAAAAGATACCCGTGTCTAGCCGTTTTTCGAGATCAAGTCGTTTACGGTTCACGGTGGTCTTGAATCAACTTTGAATGAAAAGTCTTTGCACATCCCTTTTTTTTGCTGATTTGGGTTATTTGCATTCTAAATAATATGTAAAAAATTTATAGCCCATAACTTGTCGAGCCGTTTTTGAGAAAACTCATTTTGAAAAAAAATCATCAGTTTTTTATTTAAAATGTTTCATATTTGTATCAAATTATGGATTTAAGCATAATATTAATTAAAATAGGGTCAGTTAGGGTAAATCCGGACAAAATACCTATTTTTCACAAATGACGTAAGTTTTTTTATAATAAAAGGCAATTCTTTCGTTTTATACTGCATTAATTTCTTTCTTGAGTTTCCTAGATAATTCTTTATTTTTTATAAAATTTTATATTTAATTTTTTACATTTTATTGTTCGGATTTACCCCAAGATTTAGAAAATTTCTTTAAATTTGGGGTAAATCCTGACAGCTTAGTTTCTAAGAAAGGTTTAAAATAAAGTTATCTTAAGTATACTACTCTATTAAGGGATAGAACAACTTGAAAAAAATTCATACTAGATGTATAAAAGTTGAATCAGTTAAGTGTTGTAGTATCATAAAAGTTAATCAATTAACGATTCAAAAAGTAATAATCAAAAACATATATAGCTTTAACAAATTTTAATGGATTTTAATAAAACATGACAAAGAAAAGTTTTTGGGATTATTGAATACGAATACAAAGTCAGATTTTGAAAATTCAAAATGCCGGTTCCAATATGCCGGACTTTTTAAAAAATTAATCGAATCACAATACTTACACCACCTTTTAAAATGTAATAGAAGCTCTGTCCAGATTTACACTAAGTTTTTAAATTATCCTGTTGACAATTGTCGAGATAAAACCATGGAAGTAGTCAGAATCTCTTTTAAAGGATCTGAGCTTAAAATATTGACGTCGAACTGAATTTTTAATTTGTAAATTAAGATCCAACACCTTTTGTCCGTATTTGCCCACTGTCCGGATTCACCCCAACTGACCCTAATACTTTTCTTTAATTTTAAATAATATTTCTGACACAATAAGTCAGTTCTGTTTAAATATTACAATACATGTTAAGGCACATATTTTTGCCAATTTACGAAAATTATAAAAATTACTGTACAGAAAAAAAATAACGAAAAGGTTATATGTAATATATATAAAAACGGCTCGACAAGTTATGGGCTATAAATTTTTTACACATTATTTAGAATGCAAATAACCCAAATCAGCAAAAAAAAATGATGTGCTAAGACATTTCATTCAAAGTTGATTCAAGACCACCGTAGGTTTTTAGGGGTAAAAACAACCCTCTAATAAAAGGTAACCAATAGTATTGCAAAAAATATTTAAAAATGGTAAATTTTTATTTAAAAATTCTTTAAACCTTATTGGGACTATTAAACATATCCTTACTAATATTTCAGGTCAAACCGTCAACCCCAAAAACTACCCCTCTTTCGATTTATTTAAAAAAATACTAATAAAATTTAAAAAATTTGGATTTTTAAAAAAGTAATCGTTGGTTATTTGTAATATCATACAGCCTATCATTTTCAATTTTTCACCCCAACCCTTATCTCAAAACCTACCCCTTAGCTAAATCAATATATTGAATACCGCCCTACAATTTTTGGAATTTTATAAAACTTCGTATTTAAGGGTCTTTGGGATCGCTAGTTACAAATCTAAACTCGTTATTTAAAAATACAAAATGGCGTATCCAAAATGGCGGACAAGTTAAAAAAATCATCCGATTTTTATAAAATTTAATAACCATGGTATTTCGGACTTGTGGAATGTAATAAATAATTTAACCGCAAAAATAAGCAACAAAAATTTCTAAAAAATTAGAGTTATTTTTAAAAATTTTATATTGTTTTTCATTATTATGTTTTAGATATTTAAAAAATTATTTATAATTTAATTTATTACAACTGAAAAAAAATAAAGAACCCATTTTTAATTTAAAATTTTTTTTGCAGTTTTTTTAAATATCACGGTTATTAAATCTTATAAAAATCAGATGATGTTTTTAATTTGTTCGCCATTTTGGATACGCCATTTTGAATTTCTAAATAACGAGTTCATATTTGTAACTAGCGACCCCAAAAACCCTTAAATACGAAGTTTTATAAAATTCCAAAAATTGTAGGGCGGTATTCAATATATTGATTTAGCTTAGGGGTAGGTTTTGAGATAAGGGTTAGGGTGAAAAATTGAAAATGATAGGCTGTATGATATTAGAATTAACCAACGATTACTTTTTAAAAAATCCAAATTTTTTTAATTTTATTAGTATTTTTTTAAATAAATTGAAATAGGGGTAGTTTTTGGGGTTGACTGTTTGACCTGAAATATTAGTAAGGATATGTTTAATAGTCCCAATAAGGTTTAAAGAATTTTTAAATAAAAATTTACCATTTTTCTATATTTTTTGCAATACAATTGGTTACCTTCTATTAGAGGGTTGTTTTTACCCCTAAAAACCGTAAACGACTTGATCTCGAAAAACGGCCAGACACGGGTATCTTTTTTTTAACTCTAGTTTCCGAAAATCTTTGGTTCGTTCATGTGTGCAAAATCGTGTCGGACGGTGTATGTAATCTTTAACAAAATGTTGGATTTTCAGAGATAGATGATAATATAAATGTTTTGGCTTAATTAACTATTTTTTTGTAATTTCTTCTTAAAAATTAATACTGAAAATAAATAATAATAAAAATTGTATAGCTTAAATTAACTATTAATTGTATTCTGGGTCATTCCAGCGAAAATCGACTAGAGCTGGTTGCTCAAAAATTTTAAAAAATTCTGTAATTAATATATAATATGCTTTAGTAAAAGTAGATTATCTTTTAGTGGTTTATTTCACTAAATACATTATACGTTCTTTTAAATAATTTTTTTAAATTTTTAACTGGTTATGCAGTCTAACGTAGCCCATTTTTCGAAAAACTCAGTATAAATCATAAAAAATAGAAATATAAATACTGATTTTTATTTTAAAATACGTATATTTGCTATATTCATCTAAGTAATATACTTGCATTTTCTACAAAGTACATTCAACTTTTCCAAATGTTAACTTTAATGTTCTGTCGACTAATGTAACAGTTATCATCTAAACTCTTCTACTTGAGTTGTTAAAATGAAATTGTCTAATGACACTTTTGCATCTACAGTCAATGCTTATACAAAATTCATTAAAACGGTTACAGTCACAAGCTTCTGAACTAGTACTCTAGCATTCTGACTTAACGAATTCATCACATGATTTTAAACCCATTGTGAGGCTTTACTAGATTTGATAAACAGTTAACTTCTTCACATGTCAGCTTTAACTTTTATAAAAGTTAACTTTAACTTTTCTAGTAGTTAACTTTAACTTCCTAAATGTTAACCTTAACTTTTTTAATAATGCACAGAGAAAAATTGAGTATTCAACAAACTATCTGGAGGGACAAACAGACTATATTTGAGGTTAAATGTTTTGTAACCATCTCGGAGGGATAAATAGATACTCCGGTAATCAGGTTGACTATCTCGGAGAAAAAAGTTAATTATCTAGAGAATCAGGCTAACACTTAAAACCTAACCCTCTAACTTTAGCTATTCAGTTTTCTCAGTGTGAAGGAACAGGGTAAATTCCTTGTAAACAACATATATACACGGAAATTTTTTTTTGGTGATAGGTACAGGATTTCCCGCTCCATCTATGAGCCACGGTTGTAGTATCCACAAACGGCTGAGTTTTGGGAATACATAAACCAAACTGTATGTTTCACAAACTGCAACAGACGAACTGCAGGATTTTTTGGTGCTATTACAGATTGATTAGTGCTACACCCAAAACAGCTTGTTGGAAACACTACACTGAAATAAATGCTTTGACATTATCAACAATAAAAGTTTGGTTCGGAAATTCTTAGCAACTTGAAAATAAGTTTCTTTTCTTTTAGCGAAACGCATCATAATAACTATAAACATACTTTTGAAAAACATAAGTACAACTATGTCTGACAAAGTTATTCAGAGGAAACATTTATTTTATCTATTTTAAGTTGAAAATGTTGTTAATACATGTATAAATTATAATTCTGTTTCAAAAATTTATGAATGATAATATCAATCATATTAAAATGTAACTCTGTGATTTGTCTCTTTGTATTACTACAATTTTTATGTTAGTTTTGCCTATTCCGTTTTCTGGCTGATTCAACCATACTGAGTGTCAGTATTAAAAACCCAACTTTCGTGTGTGAAACAGGATGTTAGGTGTGTTTGTTAAAAGCGTTGTGCGCAGACATATTCGAAACAAACAAAATGGAATGGCTAAAATAGTGATATCGTATAACAGTAACAAATCCAACAAAACAATATGGTTGTATTTGACAGAAATTATCACAGTAATCACGATTAATTTCTTTTAGTGTCAACTCGCCTGTATAAAGCACAACTTAATCTATTCGTACATTCTACAAAAGACCTTGTGATTTTCACAAGACATTTTTTCCGTGCATGTATCCTAACGTGGTGCATGGGACCATGCACTCAAAAAGTGAGTTATACAGAAAGTGTAATGTTGAGCCTCCAATTAATAACTTTTGCTTTAGCAATGCATAACCTCTAGACCAACGATGCTTTTAATATTATAGAGTTCTGCAAAGACTACGCATTTCTGAATATATATTTATCTATTTTTTCTCTGTTAAAGTCAAAACAAAAGTATGTGAATGACATGTAAAGTAGTTTACGATGGTACAGAGGAACTGATTTTTTGAAGTGTCTTCTATCTGCATGTAAAAAACTTCAAATTGACTAAAGTTTTATCGTTAAGAGTAAAAAAATAAGCCGCTGGATCGTAGAAGGGTACGTAAATTTTTTTTTACTAAAATCAAAATCCTTCTGGTCACTCAAAACTTTACTTTTAACTTAAAATATTTTATATGCTTAATGTTTATTCCTTTAAGGATATGCATTCAAAATATTTAAACTCAAAAGTTGAATTTTAAGTGTTTATGAGAGCTTTGATTTCGGTCAAAAAAAATTTACGTGCCCTTCCACGATCCAGCTGCTCAAATGTATAAGTAAAAACAATTTTTGACTTTGGTATATGTTACGTTCGGATTCGTAACTTTTTTTTTTAAATTAATTATTATTTTTTTTATCTTTTTATTACAAATAAGGCATCTTCGATGTTATTTAACTTTAAAGGGAAATAAGGGAATTAATTTTTTTAAATTAAGTATTTTTATTTACACAATTAATAGAAAGGGTGTAATTTTACTATTAATCAATTCATCAATTTACTGTTTAACAACGTATTCAAAATCATTCAATCTATGTTTAAAACAAAAAGGAAACTACTAAAACCTTATTTCTTTTATTTTGTCTTTGGATGTTATCGGAATAATATTTTAATTATGAAAATACTTAAATTCTATAGAATATAAATCATCCAACGACTATTAGAAGTTGTCCGAATCATACAAAAAAAACAAATTTACAGAGAAGACTTCAAATGTATTGGTAAGACACCAAAGGCAATGGAAACACCTACACATTGGCAATATAGAGTATCGAGCATTCGAACTAGTATCACGCCACTTTTAAGGAATTTGCAAGCTTGCAAAAAGCTTCCCTAGCAACAATGAATTTGAGGGGCCGTGTGCAACGGAGTCCCCCACTTTCAATAATTCCAAGCCGATTTTCAAAGTGTGACCGATTTTATTCGTGAAGAATAAAGGAGTCTTAATTTGTTTTTCCCACAGAGTGGTTGATATTATATTTTTTTTGTGAAATTAATTCCCGCAAAAGGCGGAGGTTTATATTTTTTTTCCCAGATTCAAGGGTTGATTTTAAATTTCTATTGATTTATTGATTAAAGTGAACTAAATTGAGAATTTTTAATATTCGTTTACGCGAATTGAAAATAATAATTAAAAAAAGAATATACGAATAAAAAGTGAATATTGAATGAAAGATTAAAATTAAAGTAATAATCTGATAAATTAAAAAAAGAAAAGTTAAAGCTTATTAAAAAAAGGAATCATTTAAGAGAATATTGTGTTGATAAAGTGAATAAAAACAAGTTGTTCATTTCTTGACCATTTCGCTTCCTCAAAATATCAAAAACGAATTGCTTAATTTAAGTTTAATATGTTAAGGTAATATTTCAAAAAACGCAAAATTTGAATTTTTGTGAAAAATATTGATTAATTTTACAAATTTTGATGAAATGTGCACTTTGTATATATCAATTGATTCGTTTTCTTGTAAGGAATGTAATTTTGAGAATAATTTATAAAAATATTAAGAAATAAGAAAGTTATTTAAAAAAATAAAAAATCTTTTTTTTTTAATTTTAAAAAAATTGTATAAAAAAAATTTTGTGTATAAATTTGAAAATTCTTGTATCAGATTTTAGGTATTAATGACTGTAATAAACCTTCAAAATTTCAGGACAATCCATTCAAATTTGTTTGAGATAATTTGTACACAATTTTTTGTGACATACACACACACACACATACATACACACACATACATCTGGACATTTGCTCAGAATTTAATATACATATGGGTAAGACTCCGTCAGAAAATATGCGATTTGCATGGGGTCTTTGGATTTGGCTGTAATTTGGTGAAATTGTAGTATTGGCTACTAGAAACAACTGTGCCAAAAAAAAAGAAAATCGATGGAGACTCGAATAGTTTTCGAGATATTGCAATTTTTGTAGAAGCGCGACCACGTTTTAGTGCCAGCGATGTGTGAGTGCCCGGGAATCTTAACTCTTACACTTTACTGTTCAAAATTGTCTAGAGCCTACAAATTTTATCCGATTTTGATGTTCGTGGTCTTAAATGAAAGGAGATAAATTTTCTAAGAGTTTTGTTAATTAACAAAATTATTTAAATAAATTGAATTTTGCATTATTATTTATCGGGTGGTCATACTAGACCAATTTAAATTGATTTCGATCATGAGAAATGGAAAAATAAAAAATAAACACGATTTTTTTCAAAATTCTTGTAAATTGTTAACTTTGAGTAACAAAAAATATATAAACAATTAAAAATTGAAACAACGGGTTTCGGGGAAACTCTTAGAAAATTTATCTCCTTTCATTTAAGACCACGAACATCAAAATCGGATAAAATTTGTAGGCTCTAGACAATTTTGAACAGTAAAGTGTAAGAGTTAAGATTCCCGGGCACTCACACATCGCTGGCACTAAAACGTAGTCGCGCTTCCACAAAAATTGCAATATCTCGAAAACTATTCGAGTCTCCATCGATTTTCTTTTTTTAAATGAAATGTGAAATTATAAGGAATATTTTAGTAATTGACAAGAAAACTCAAAAATCGGTCCCGCTCGGGCAAAGCGGTTTCAAAAAAAATTTTTTGACTTTTTTTGGGCAAAAAAAAATTTTTTTCTTTTTTTTGTGATAGTCAGAAGAAACATGATTTCATGTATAAGCCTTCCAAATTTTATTAAATTTCAACGAAAACTTTCGGAAATATTAAGATTTAAAAAATTATAACCAAAAAATTCAAAATGGCGTAACTTCACCAAATTTCAAAATTTTCAAAAAATTTTTGGCACACTTGTTTCTAGTATCCAATACTACAATTTCACCACTTTACAGCCAAATCCAAAGACCCCATGCAAATCGCATATTTTCTGACGGAGTCTTACCCATATATCCTAGATGAAAATGTTTTGAAAAATTGAAAATCGTCACGAATGCAAAGCTTCCTTTGAGGAAGCAAAAAAAGGTTGAAGTGAAATAACTAAAATAAATTAGGGAGAGTTAAATATCGAACCTCTGCCTAGTGGTTTTAAAAGTATTTTGTCATTGTCATTGTTGTCAAATAATATCAGATTTGATTACAAATTTAAATTCAGTGACCCCGAACTTTAAATATTAAAATCAATTTTGATATTTGTTTTTTTTAAAAGTAATTTAAAGTATTACATTGATGATAATAAAAAAGATTAAATAAAAGAAAATAATAAAGAGAAAAATTAGCTTGCATAAGAGATTCTATCACAGGTGTGACTCTGAATATTCTACCTGAGAAAAGTAACAAGATACTTTTCTGCGCTTGAGAAAAATAAGAAAAATTGTAAGTTGGTGAGTTGATTTTTAGTTATCACACTATTTTACACATAATTACACCCACATATACTATATTCTATACACATAAAAGTATAGACAAGCATTATTTTTTTCATTGTAACTAATAATAATCAAACGTTGTAAAAGTTATATTGATATACATCGATTTAAGAATTTACGAGGGCATGTTCTATAAAAAAGGGGTATTTAGTTATAATAAATATTGTTTAATATAAAGGAATTTAATTTTCAAAGGAAACTAAAGTTTTTTTTAGTCATTAACATGATTTTTGTGTTAATCTCATAAAGTTTATTAAAATAAATAAAGCAAAAGTGTCATATGTAACTCATATTACCAGAAGAGTTTTATTACAGTTTAACAAACTGTTGCCACCTGCAAATCTTCCTCATCTACAATTCTCTCAATTAAAATACCGTCTAACCGGGGTTATTGATTCGATAATAAACCTAAAAAGGGGATCCACTACCTTTTGAAAATATAATTATTTTTCCCGAAAGAGCAAATAACGTTTACCTCAGGATGTTTAATTTTTGAGTACTATTCTATTTAACCTATTGAAATTCAATTTCAATACAGTTAAAGCTGAATTCACTCAAATTAAAGATTTTTGTTAATTAAATAAATAATGAAATTCATCTTTAACAAACTGGTGGCAGCGGTGGGATTTCTTTTTTATATTTTATTAAAAGAATAAAAAATTTTTTTTTAAAGGTTGGAAATAGTCGTTTTTTTTAAGAAAATATTTTTTTGGCACTTATAAAATCACACGAAACACAAAAACACATTTAATTGAATTTTGTGCTTATGCACTATATTTTTACCAACCTTACTCTCATGGTTGTAAACGGGGACATATCAGGAAGTTGTGAACTAATCCTAGAAAGCTCAGAAATAATAGGTGGACATACAAAATTTCTAGTCACGACTTGGACAGAACACAACTATATTACGGCAAATTTACTTAGCATAAATTATTGGCCGTGTGATGCAGAACTGGTGACTCTATTCGGAAACCAATATTATGTCATAGGTGGCATAATAATTGACGTACAAGGACACGAAACCTACTTTCAAGTAATAGAATCGACAGATACAATACTAGAAAATATTCACCTGGCAATAATAGGTAAAAAAACAGGCAGAAAGTGTAGGTTGGGTAGTTCACTGTGCAACAGCAGCACACGTTGCTACTTTCAGCGAATAAAGAAAAAGGGAGGTTATAAACATTTTTGTAATTTTAAAACATAAATAATAAACAAAGATGAACGACGAAAACGGGGTTCTAAACCCGGAAAATGGCCGGGGAGTCGGTGTGGAAAAAAACCAAGCCGCGCAAGATCATAATGTCACAGTAGCAGACACCATGAGAAACAGAGTAGACATAGATTTACCTCGAGTGGTACCGACTCAAAGGCCCGCAGAACCTATTAATGGAGAAAATGCTACCGTAGTGGTAGTTCAGTCTTTAAAAAATGATATGTCTATGGAAAGAGCCATGAAACATGTGCCGGATTATGATGGTTCAAATATGTCAGTTAAGGAAATTATTCAGGATTATGATAGGTTAGCATCGTATTTAAGTGGGTGCAAGGCCGCTTTATATCCAACATATAATCAAGCGGAAATAACTACCATTATGAGACCCTTCAAACAAACGGCTCTCAGAGTTTTCATCGATGCGCTGCCCGATAATATTTCAGGGTCCGTAGAACGTCATGAGCCCGAAGATTTAGCAGCAGCCCTCACGCTGGCTAGACAAGCACAGCAAAAGAAAATACGGTCAAATTTCGGAAACGCAGTAGGATATTATGCTAATGCAGCGGAAAACACACCCGGGATTCTTAGACCACAATGGCAAAATTTTTCAGGAAATGCAAACAGGTCTCAGCAGATAAACTATAATCAGGCACAAGGGTTTAGCCCATCAGGTCAGAGAAACCAACAGGGTGGGTATAGACAAAATGGTTCAGGTTTTCAATCTAGGACAAATTATCGAAGTTACAACATAGGACAAGGCAGGAATCAAAACTCAGGGAATAGGGACAATAGGCTTTATAACCCCAACAATATACAGAATCGTGGTAACAACAGAATTTACAATTATCAAAATAATCGAATGAATGAAATGGACCCTCCAATTCAAAACACAGTTGCGAACTATGTACCACAAAATCAGGCAATACAAGAAATAAGTAACACTAATAAGGATTTAAACTAGGATCAGGTTCGTCGGAACGACGCGACAGCGAACTCGAACGATCAATTGCGTCAAACGGTAATCTGGTTCAGGGATCAGTAGCCATTTTTAAAATTAACGAGTTGACATCTGAATCCCTTACCGTGAAGATGAAAGGAGATTATATGTTCAATGGAGAAGGCAAGTTTTTCGTAGATACAGGAGCAGATATAAATATTATCAAAAGTACGGCTCTAGCAGCAAAAGCCCCGGTAAAAACCTCGGAGATAACTTTCATGACGGGAGTAACGCTTACGAAAGTATTTACTTTAGGAACAATAGATATTTGTATCAACGGAATACAACCAAAAAATCCTAAATCAGTAAAGGGATTCTTAGGCATTACAGGTTATTATAGAAGGTTTATAGAAAATTATGCTAAAATAGCATAGCCGTTGTATGCTTTATTAAAAAAGGATCATTTTTTAAAATGAGAAAACGAACAGGAACAGAGTTTCAGAAGTTTAAAGCGTGCTTTGTGTAAAAACCCAATTTTGCAACATCCTGATTTCTCCAAGATGGTAGTTGGTAGGAGCGGAGGCCAATTATGATCCTACGCAGAAGGAATGTCTGGCAGTAATATCTGCATTAGAAAACTTTAGACCATATCTATACGGTAAAAAATTTATTTTGTCGTGCGACCATGAACCTTTAAAAATTATCAACGACGCCATTAAACCCACCACTAGGACGACTAAGTGGCTATTAAGATTACAAGATTACCAATACGAGTTCGAGTGCAAAGCAGGAAAAATAAATCGGTGGATTAGGGGATTATCGGAAAATCCCAATTTAGAGAGGTCTGGATCAACAGGTGGAAAGCCAGGTTATGTTAGCAAAAGCAGCGATGAGTCTGACTCAGAAACGGACAGAAAAGAGAATGTAGGCAAAATAAGGGCAGGAAAGAAAATTTTCCCTATCAGTAGTGGAGCCAAGGGAGCGAAGTTAAAAGCCAACGAAATGCTCAATCAACTACTAGACAAAAACAAAAAAAAACAAGATAAAGAAAAGATATTAAGTTCATCAAAAACCAACATCAATGTCCCTGGACATAGTAGACACAGGGCTCTATCCGATTCGTCGGCAGTTCCTCTGTCAAAAGAAATAATAGGAGAAAAACCGAAAAGAGGAAGGCCACCGGGGAAAATGAAACCTAAGAAAAAACTAATAGTAAACGATGAAGGTCCTATAGCAAGCAGACTGAGACCTAGACAAGGAACACAAATTCCCCAAGTAAATGAAAGTCCAATACAATTTCCGCAGGTAACGGTAGATAAAGAAATGGTTAAAAAGATACAAAATTCTATAAGAAAATTTGATTTATCATTAGCAGAGCACCAAACTTATTATTGGGACGACGAAATATTCGAAGAAGAAAAAAAAACAAGAAGGAGATTCTGCAAAGAATTCTTTCAGAAGAAGATAGCCCAGTAGCAGTGTTACGACAAGAAGAAAAAACGATAGACGAAATAATTGCAGAATTACGTGAAATTACCGCGCAAATCGAAAATCCTCAACCACAGTCTCTAAGTTGTCATAGTCCTAGTGAAGAAACAAAAAGCATAGAGGAAGAGCAAAATAAAACAACAATGAGAAAAGAGAAAACAGTAACGTTCAGCACACCAGGATTTATGAACAAACCTAAGGCACATTCTACCCTTTTTATGCCTAATATCATCTTAGAGAATGTCGAAACAGAAGTTAAAGAAGAACAAAAATGGAGTAAAATAATCCTAAGAAGATTAGTAGCAGGAAACATAAACAGTACTAAGTCAAATGAAGGACAAGAAACTAACATGGAGACCAGCTATGCAAACCTCGAACCAGCTAAACGTATAAACATTACCATGCCCTACATAGACGATGAAGAATTTCTTTTTCCACAAAAAAGAAATATAGATCAACAATTCCTTTTTAAAAGAATAGATACACTTATTTACGATAGGGAGGCCATTACTAATGTTAGGGACAATTATGTTCATTTTATTTCTAGGGACGCGGAACCTAGTTGTGCCATAACCAAGTTAATGATAGCTATAGGGGGTTTAGATTTAATAGAAGTAAAATATAGGAAACCCAATGTGGGAAAAATATTAATTACACCAAGGGGTAAAAATAGCATATATACTGTAGTATTAGCAAACAAATATGATGACAAGTTAGAAATAGAAAATGTAGAAGAAATCTTTTATAAACTTAAAGAAGTCTTGATAAAAGAAAAAGTGAAACATTTCCGTATATCTAGGTATGGAGACCTAACTGAACCCATGAGAAACGCTTGGATAGAAAAACTAGTAAAAATATTTTACAAAGCGGACATACAAATTAAATTATGTTTCGGAAAAATAGAAATCCCCATAGAAGAGAACAGACCGAAAATACTAAAAGAATATCATGAAAGTTTAATAGCTGGACATAAAGGCGTAAACAAAACTTACAGAAGGATTAGAGAAAAATACACTTGGCCTGGTTTGCGACATGATGTAATCGAATACATAAGAAAATGCAGGAGTTGTGCACAGAGAAAAATAATTAGGACAAGAAATAGGGAACCAATGATAATTACAGACACACCTTTAGATGTTTTTGACAAAGTATCCCTAGACACAGTAGGAAAATTACCTACAACTTCGAACGGTAATTGTCATATACTAACCATGCAAGATCAATTGAGCAAATATTGCATATTTGTAGCTGTACCTGATATCAGTGCAGTTACAATTGCTCATGCAGTAGCTACCAATCTGTTCTCACTTTATGGAGCTCCAAAAACAATATTAACAGATAGAGGGAGAATGTTTATTAATAACTTGTTCAGAAGATTAGCAAAAATATTCAAGGTTAATCAAGTAACAACTACAGCCTACCGACCACAAACAAACGGAGCTCTCGAAAGAAGTCACGCAGTTTTAGCGAAATTCATACGGTATTATGCGCATTCTAGCGACGACTGGGATAGATTACTCCCATACTCAATGTTCGCGTATAATACTTCGGTACACGAGGCTACCAAATTCACACCGTATGAATTAGTTTTCGGAAAACTAGCCAGGACCCCCACAGCTTTTCCAAACGAAGAAAAATTAGAAACCTATGAATCATATATACAATAATTAATAACACGGCTAATAGAAATCAGGTAAATTGCAGCAACCAATCTGATCAAAACGAAAAAAAATTCTTAGAAAATATACGATAAAAAATCTAGACCTCTAGAGGTAGATGTAGGTGATGTAGTGGATGTTTGCGAAGAAGTTAGAACTGGAAAGTTCGAACCCTATTATCATGGGCCGTACGAAGTAGTTTCTATTACGGAAAACAATAATCTAGTGCTCTGCGATGCAGAAAATAAAAGATTCCAAAAGCATAAGGATCAAGTCAAAAAGGCTCATTTATGACTAGAAGATCAAGCAGGGTTTAAAAAGGACGAAGAAGGATATGTACACGTTTATACGGATGGAGCATGTAAGGCCAATGGAAAGGACAAGGCCAAGGCAGGAATAGGAGTATGGTTTAATTACAACCATCCCAAAAACGTTAGCGAAAGGGCTAAATTAAAGCAAACAAATAACGGGGCAGAAATAGAAGCTATATTAAGAAGTCTAGACATAATAAAATCATTAGGTTATAAAAAAGTCCGAATACACACTGATTCTAGATTTACGATAGATGGTTATCATCATTGGTTACCGGTATGGGAAAGGAACGGCTGGAAAACTAACAGAAAACGTTCAGTAGTAAATAAGGAAATTTTTGAAATATTAAAAAGTAAAACGATAGATTTAAAGGTAGAATTAATCTTTGAGCCAGGTCATAGCGGGATAATAGGTAACGAAGAAGCCGATAAATTAGCTAAACAACCTATAGAACTCTAGAAGAATAAAAAAAATCCTTTTTTCTATTTTGGGTTACAGGAAAATAAAAGAAGGAAGATGAAAATCACGGATTTCCTCCCGACAATATTATGCTTGTTAAAACTTATCAACGGAATAGACGACACCCCTTATATAAGAATCACACCTTTTCAAAGAGCACTGGTATATTTTTTGAACTGATGCCCAACATACAAAGAATAACAGGAACTTGGCGAACAGTAGTGATTTTAGACACGGCAAATTTCAACAGTCACCTACCTGAACTAGAAGAAAAATTTAAAAGTTTAGAAATACCTTGTAGAAAAATATTGTCCAACAACTGCGAAGAAATTTTAAACTTTTACGGAATAAACAGAAAAATATCGGTCATAAAAATGCAATGGGAACAATTACAAGAAACCACACGAGAATTGAGGAGTCAAAACGATTATCTAACACAAATGCCAATATCTAAGACGATAAAAAAAGAAGTACTCCATGGTTCGGAATAATAGGAAAAATAGCAGGTACTGCAATAGGAGTGTTGACTTAAGAAGACGGAGAAAAATACGAAAATTCATTACTAGAGTTAGATGAGGCTCAACGAAATATTTCTAAACTAGTAGGGGAACAAACGCATTTAGTTAGAGCAGAATTACATAATCTCTATAAAGCCGCCGAACAACAACAAAAATTAGCAAATAGTTGGCAAGAAAAATTGTATAAATTACAAACGCGCATACAAAATTTCGATGACAAATTAGACAACATAAATTACACAGTTTAGATACAAGCTACCATACGTAATTAAGAAGAACAATTAGACATTTACGAACATGCTTTAGAACAAACTCTTCAAGTAATGTATAGTGCTAAAGAAGGGAAATTGCATCCAAGAATGTTAACCAACAGCCAATTGTTGAAAATAGCAAAAGAAGCTCAAGAACAACTAGGAGAACTCGTGTTTCCAGTAGATTTAAACAAAGTGAATGTAGCAACACTAGGAAAAATATCAATCATTAACTCACCCTAACCAAGTGATATACGATTCAGTTGTGGTACCTAGTTGCGAATCGGAACTGTTAAGAGAAGCCAACAACGAAACGTTAAAAAGTTGGGACATTAGAATCACAGAAAATCAACAACCACATTGGAGTCCCATAACAACAACTGGCAGTTGGATCTATTCTCTGACAATTGAAGAAACAGCCTACTTAGCTTGTTTAAACCAACCAACAAAACCTTTGAAATTAACTGGAGTAGGGCTATTGCAAATTGCTCTAGGATGCAAGCTGACTACCGACACCATAGAACTACCAGCGTTGCAAATCAAGGAAAATAAACAAGAATATTTATACGAACCTAAATTAGAACTTTGTTTAGAAGAATTAGCCCCCATACTACAACAGAATAGAAAGGAACAGGTACCAATGAAACCAGAAAAAATAAGACCCCCGTGGAAGAAAATGGAAGGGGACATAAAATTAGAAAATTTGGAAAATGAGTTAAAACGTCAAAGTGAACATAGATTAGGACAAAATAAACAAAGTGTTTACACACATACAGTGTTAGGAACTACGACTATTCTAGTAATGGTAGCTATAAGTTATATCGTCTATCATTTTCTGACAAAGAAAAAAAGGCAGGAATCTGCTTCGTATCCTAGCATAATACAATTTCGACAAGATGATGACCCCTCTATTTATGCTTCCCCACAGAAAATACCAAAAAATAAATTGAACGATGATAAAAAAGTATCTATAAAAAAGGAGAACACGCAAGCCAATGTAGGAGTTGAAAATTATCCGAAACCCCAAACAAGGGGCCAACATTTTTGTAATAAATTTTGTTTTGATATCCATCCCTTCTTCAAAGAATTTGATGTAGGCCCTCTACTATTTAGGCCAGGAAGAACAGGAAACAGCTCAAATCCAGTCCCAGAAATAATCCATGATACTTCCGGCAAGAAGAAAAAATAACACCACGAACAACTCCCCGTGAACAACTGAAATATATCGATAATAGTAAATAAAAGGAAGAACACACTATCTTAAAGGATGAACAAATTGTTAGTATGACTAAGGGTGAACTTACCAAAAAATGCGAGCAAGAAGCCACTCGAACGAATAGTCCAAGAACTGTTTTAACGAATCCTTTAAAAAAAAGAGGATACTAAAAGAAATTGACAAAAAATCTCATTTCGAATGTTGCTATACTGAGTTCTATTATTATTTTTTTTAAAAAGCAGCAATTCATGTCCTATTGAGAAACAGTATCAAATATTAAGTTTAAAAGAAATCTTCAAAACGAATATAAGCAATTTTATATATTAATCTCTTAGAAGTTCAAGTAAAAGAACATGTAATATACTAGAACGGAAACTTACGGATCTCTAAAAAACGGAGGCAGGGGCATTCCGATTAGACAACTTATGTTTAACAAATGAATTTTTTATTATATTTTACCGTTAGTTTTTTTAAAAAAAGAAAGGAGGATACAAAAAAAGAAATATAAAAAACTAAATTCTATGTTGGAAACGGCAAACTCTTCTTTACGCGGAAGTCCAGTTAGTGCGCATCTAAAAAAAGGAGTTTTTTTTGCAAAATATCTTAACTCAAAAAAAGAAGAAAAAAGGAAGACACACTTACAAAGGGCAGATCCTCGCACCCCATCCAGTAGTATTCCACCGTTTTCTCACCGGTAGAGGAAGTGCGTATTCGCCTAAACACCCCCATCACTAGCTCGTCTCGGGAATGGGAATCAGCTAGAACGTTTTAAAAAAATGAAGTTTTTTTTGGTGGCGAAATTAACGCGCTTAACTTTTCTTTAAAAAAAAACTTACGAAAATTAATGAAACAAGGCGCACTCATAGGGAAGGTCGGCAACAAGCTGTGTGCCACCGAAGTCGCAAAGAAGGGATCCACTAAAAAATAAATAAAAAGGAGCATTGAGATTTGGTAGCAGTTTATACAAATGATTTAAAAAAAATAAAAAAAACTAAATTACCGGGAATCAACTGCTCGGGGGGAGAACGGGGAGAATTAGTGGAGGAACTTGAATTGCCCGTTGGGGCGTTATCGGCCTCATTTTTTTCTACTGCTGGAGAGTTCCGGGGTATTTTGTTCGGAGAAGCCATCTGTAAAATTTTTTTATGTAATTTAATTCAACCATCCAATTCGTATAAAAATACAAGATTTTAAGTCTGAGTATAAATTAGAAAAAAAGAGCAGTGATAATTAATTGTTTACTAAGTAAGTAATAAACATTAAACTTGCTTAAGAAATGAAAAACATCCTCTTATTTGAACATTCAGAAACTTAAAATTATAAAAATTTAAGAGAAGTTCAATAATTATAATCATTGAGTAATAATAGAATAATATAATTTTTAGAAGCAAAAATTTTGATTTAAAATTTAAAGGGAACTTTATATTTTAAAAAATAAAATTATATATACGGTCACTAATTTCCCTTAATTATTTTCGAAAAATAAAAATTAAAAATGTTTTTAAAGAATCAAATTATTTAAAAAAAGGAAATATAAAGAAATTTCAATCATTTCAAAAATTGTCAATTATTTGTTTAGAAAAACTAAATTATCTTGAAAGAATGGAATTGAAAAATTTCAACAACGTTATCTTTCAGAAATAAAAAAAAATTGTGCAAATTCAATTTCAATAAAAATCTGAAATGCATATAGTTTCTTTAAATTAACTGACAGAAAATTTTAATAATTAATTTTCGAACTAAGAAACATGAAATTCATTAAAATGTGACTATAAAATCCAATGATTAATCATTAAATTAAAATACGTTGAAAATTTTATTTGTTGAAAAGTTTCGAAACAAGTTCTTAAACAAATTCAATTACATATTTTCAGTTGAATTTCAGAATATTTCTATTAATTCCATAAGGTTTAAAAATTTATTTACATAATCTGTTTGAATTAGTGCCTGGTTTTTTTTACTATCAAGTTATTTAAAAAAAACCAATTCAAAGTTAGAGAACAATATAATATCTATAAAATTCCTAGTTATTTTCCGATCATTCCCGGTCAAATTAATTTTCCCGTTAGTAGACACCTTGTGCTATGCATGTAAAGGGGCGATTCTCCGCGTGGTACACAATCCAATGTCCCTCGTATTTTTTTTTTGAAGAAAATAGTCGCATATAATGCTATGAAATCAAGGAGGAAATCTAATTTCTGTATTTACAGGGCTCGGATCGTCTTTAAGACTAAAAAAAAGTCGCTTTAATCGCATAAATTCACAACAAAAAGTCACGAAAAGTCACATAAAATTTCCAAAAAGTCGGAAAAAAGTCGAAATTTTAGAAAAAAAATCACATTCCTCGCCAACACATACTTTAACATCAAACAATCTGGAATAATATTTAATAAAATTTAATAAACTGCATGGCAAAAATTTAATAAGGTACTCTAACCATTAAAAAAAAAAATCTGTCATAATTTCAACTAAATTTATAAATGATAAGGTTCTTCTCTAAAATTCATTTATTTTCAAAAATAATAAAATTTTTTGCTAAAATTCAATTACTTTTAAACATTTTTTTAAAAAATCTGTTCAAAAAATTCAATTATCCTTATAAATAATAAAATTCTTCTCTGAAATTCAATTATTTGTAGAGAATTTTAATAAAATTGTTATCAAAATTTTAATTATCCCTATAAATGAAAAAATTCATCCTAGAAATTCAATTATTTTCAAATTCTTTTTTTTTAATCTTATAATATAAAATAGTGATTTTCTAACTCTGTCATGTTTTATAACAATTTTTTATAAGTAGTTTAATTTCAAAAAGGTTTGAAATTCGAATCTTTTGAAAAAATTTAAAATCTTATGGGAAAATATTAATTAAATATTTATTAAAAAAAAGAAGTTATGGATGTTTTTTTTTAATAATTTGATAGAAATCTGTAAATAAATTTAACAGAAAATTTTGTTGACTAAAGCTTTTTCCTTTAACTTTGGTTCTCTGAAAATTTCAAAAATTAAATTCGAATTGTACTAAAAAAAAGTCGAAAAAGTCGCACAATCCAAGCCCTGAACAATAACATTTTTCATATTGTCTAAGTTATTAGAATTGACAAAAACAAATTGCGGTGAGTATCATACTTGGTTTCCTACACGCATAATACGTGGTATTATACATCTATAGTTTTCCACGTATGTCATGTAGTTACAGACATTGCGTGACGCGTGAATTATCGAATTTTAGACCAGGGACCGTATTCTCGAAAGTAATCGACAATTCTCGTGTGCGTAAAGTGTCGAATGGTTAATGTCGTATGTGATTTCAAAAGTATATTCTCAACGACCATTTGAGATAGGTTGTTCGGAAATTTCCGTGTGCAACATTTATACAACGTTGCCGTCGTTTCCAAATACTTGAATACCAATAAGAATTAAGGTAGAAGAGAATTTGACATATAGAAAAAACAAAGAAGAATAAAATATTAATATTAATTTTTCTATTTTTAAAAAGTTGCATTTTCACAATTTCATAACATTTCAATTATTTGTCCTATTGAGCGATGATCATGCTCGTTTACATTACAATAATTAAATTAAGAGTAATAAAATTCTTTATACAAAATTCAATTAATTTCAATTTTTTTTAATTACGTAAAATCTTATAAAAAATTATTTTTTAAAAAAATTTACTGACGTTTTCAAATAACTTTAAAATTAAATTAATTTCTAAATAAATGTAACTAAAATTTTTTTTAAGTAATATTTTTTCTTTATTTTCTGAAAATTTCAATTTCAGTTTTAATTAAAACTAGCAGTATTGCGCGCTAAAGCGCGCCTAAAATTTCTATTTTCTTGTTTAATTGTGAAATAAAACTTTTAAATTTAATATCATGCATAGAAAATAAAAAGTGTTATTTTAGCACCGAATTTGGTGTTAAAATAACACGTATCAAATTTAACACCAGTTGGCGGCGCCACATTCTGGACAAGTGCGAGTTGCACTCACACTATAATGGCGGGTTCCGTACACTAATATTTAGATCATTTGGTACAAAAAAATTTTTTTAAATTTTTATTCAAAACTTTTTTTATACAAATTTTTTACGATCAGACTGTAAAAATAATATTATACCAATTTTCAACTAATTATATCAAATAATGAAAAAATTGGGAAAAAAAATTTTTTTCAAAAAAATTTTAGTTTTTCCTTGACAACGCTATGGCCATTATTACATATCAAGTTCTCTATATTTTTCCTGTAATATTCGCGTTAAAATACACCAGTATGCCAAATTTTAGCTCTCCATATTGAATAGTTTAGAAGCAAATTTCACAATATTTAATTAAAAAATATTAAGGTCAACAAAAATATTTAAAAAATATTAGAATGCAAAAAAATTATGAATTTTTCAAAAAATTAGAAATTTTTTACCTTTTGTCAAACTGGTGCAAATTTATTAATTATTACTTTTTCAAGATATACATAAACAATAAACTGTTTAAATTTTTCTAATCATTTATGACAGGTTTCACGTCAAGTGACCCAAGTCAAAAATTTATATGGAATATTTTAAAAATTTGTAGTTTCTTTAAAACAAAACGAAAGACGTTTCCTATTTTGGGTTTTTCTGCTGTTTTTCAACACTTTCTAATGGTGTAAACAAATTTAGAGAAAAAAAAATTTTTGATCTTGAAAAATTAAATTAAAAAATAAAATTTCATTTTTTTATCAAATGGACATTTTTTATTTTTCTTAAAAAAATTTTATCATAAAGCTGAGGTTTTTTCCTAAAAATATGTATAGGTCAAAAAGTGGGACAAGAACTTTTAAATGGTCAATTTAATCATTTACTTCTGCAGTGCACAGGCCCACAGTGGAATTTTTCTTACAATTTACTATTAAAAAATGGCTACAGCTTACAGTTTTTAATCGATTTGAGTGTTCTTTGATTTAAATTAAAGGGGAATAAATTCTTAAGACATCCCATGAGATCGATTTCGGGAATTTTAATTGTTTATAATTTTTTTCTAATTAAAGTTAACAAATTAATACACTTTTGAAAAAAATGAAGTTCATTTTTTATTCCGATCTAAATCAATTCAAATTTATCCAATATGACCACTAGATAATTATTAAAGCATAAAATAATTTATTTTAATTGTTATAAACAATATAAAGCCAAACAACGCGCAGGGAAATGCTGTCTTTGTTATTGAAAACTGACATTAAATAAATATATATATATATATATATATATATATATATATATATATATATATATATATAATATATATATAATTATATATATAATATAAAATGCTCCTTTTTCTACAAATTTGTCTCTCTCTATTTAAGGAATATAAAATAAGTTCTTCTTTCTTCATCAAAACTTGATTAGAAAAAATAAATATTAAAATATCATTTTTTTCTCCCTCTGTTGTAGGATATAACTAAAGTAGGGACCCTATTTTTGTAAATTTGTGTTACTTTCTTTAAGGGACATGAAAAAAGATATATAAATTTATAAAAACTTTATTTTTGTTTTCAAATTTTCAGTTCATCTATAGATATAAAAGAAAATTAAAAATATTTTCGATAAATATACATATCAAAATTTTTTTTCTATTTTTCTGAATTAACGAATTTTATTTAATGAAGAAACTAAACTTATTTCTTCACTAAACTAAAACTACATTTTAGTGACTAAAATTAATCAACTTAATTATTATTAATTAATTACAATTGTTTGTACAATTTTTTAATAAACAAATTAATAAATTTTTATTTAACAAGTAAATGATTTTCAATAGAAAATTAATTAATTGCATTTTAATTTAATTATAATTGATTAATTAAAATTCTTTCAACAAAAAATTTGATTTTGTATTTCCCTGGGACATTATTTTCATTTAAAATAAAAAAATTCACTTTTTTTTATCAATTATTTATCATACCTTCAGTTAGAATTCTTCGAAAATTCGATTATATTTGGGTCAGAATTTCCCAAACGGATCACCTAAACTAAAAATTTTTCTTTTTGAACCAAAATATATTTTTTTTACTCTCAATATGATTAAGAAGAATCCCTGAAAATATGAAGTCAAAAAATTTTTTTTTGTAAAAGTTATTAACAATTGAAATTTTTAGTAGTGCTAAATTAAAAATTTTTTTCTCGAGTTCCAGTTGACGGATTTAAAAAACAAAATATGGGTTTTTTTCGTCTTAAATAGCACTATTTGAATATATTTTTTGTTTATAAATTTTTTTTATTTTTATAAATTTTCATTTTATTTGATTATAAAATGTTAATAAACAAATGTGTTCTTCACGTCCTAACAAAAAAATTTAAATTGTATTATATTCCTGAAATCTCTCCGATTCCAAAACCGTTTAGAAAAAAAATGAGCCTCAATAAGAAAAAAAGTTATTCATTAAAAACTGCAGCGGTGTAAGGATTTTCATGACGTTGAACTTGCGTTGCGCGTCGCAAGCATGACCGTTTACATCTGTGAGCACTGGTTCTCGCTACAAGTTTGCACAAATTTTAATGGTAATATCTAGTTAACAGTAACAAAATATAAACAAAGTAAATTTTTCATTTTTTAATAAATTATTAATAATTAATAATTTATTTACTTTTTATCCTCAAATAGTTTATTATAATAGTAATAATTTACATAATAAATTCACAATAATTCTTATTACAATCTTTGGACTTAAAAGTTCCTTAATTATTAAATAATTTAATTAATTAATAATATGTTTGTTTATTTATTATTTTTGTGCCGACGTAGAAGTAGAAATAATATTCATCACATATATTTTTATATACTACTTTTTTTGTTTTTGTGATTGCGATGGAAATTGATAGTTTAAGACTTTTATATACACAAGAATGTTTTTTTTTCCTACAAGGATTGCAGCACCTATTAGGACGCACCATTTTTTATAAAATTACCATTAAATAAGTTTAAAAAATGTCAAATGAATTGAATTTCACCGTTCGCTTTAAATTTTTTTTAAACTTCTTAACGACTAAAATTGTATAAGAAATTGCACACGAAAGTGAAAACAGACATACTCTCAATATTTATTTGTTTTCCATTAAAAAAAACATCAATTTTCATCGCAGTCACAAAAACAAAAAAAGTAGTATATAAAAATATATGTGATGAATATTATTTCTACTTCTACGTCGGCACAAAAATAATAAATAAACAAACATATTATTAATTAATTAAATTATTTAATAATTAAGGAACTTTTAAGTCCAAAGATTATAATAAGAATTATTGTGAATTTATTATGTAAATTATTACTATTATAATAAACTATTTGAGGATAAAAAGTAAATAAATTATTAATTATTAATAATTTATTAAAACAAGTTGTTTATTTCATGACCATTTCGCTTCCCCAAAATTTCATAAACCAATTGCTTAATTTAAATTTAATATGTTAAGGTAATATTTCAAAAAACGCAAAATTTGAATTTTTTGTAAAAAAGAAAAATATTGATTAATTTTATAAATTTTGATGAAATGTGCACTTTGTATATATCAATCGATTCGTTTTCTTGTAAGGAATGTAATTTTGAGAATAATTTATGAAAATATTAAAAAATAAAAAAGTTATTTAAAAAAATACAAAAAATTTTTTTTTTCATTTCGAAAAAATTGTTTAAAAAAAATTTTGTGGATAAATTTAAAAATCCTTGTGTCAGATTTTAGGTATTAATGACTGCAATAAACCTGCAAAATTGCAGGGCAATCCATTAAAATTTGTTAGAGATAATTTGTACACAATTTTTTGTGACATACACACACATACACACATACATCTGGACATTTGCTCAGAATTTAATATACATATATCCTAGATGAAAATGAGTCCATATAACCATGTTTTGAAAAATTGAAAATCGTCACGAATGCAAAGCTTCCTTATAAGGAAGCAAAATGACAAATTTACTTTGTTTATATTTTGTTACTGTTAACTAGATATTACCATTAAAATGTGTGCAAACTTGTAGCGAGAACCAGTGCTCACAGATGTAAACGGTCATGCTTGCGCCGCGCAACGCAAGTTCAACGCCATGAAAATCCTTACACCGCTGCAGTTTTTAATGAATAACTTTTTTTCTAATTGAGGCTCATTTTTTTTCTAAACGGTTTTGGAATCGGAGAGATTTCAGGAATATAATACAATTTAAATTTTTTGTTAGGACGTGAAGAACACATTTGTTTATTAACATTTTATAAACAAATAAAATGAAAATTTATAAAAAATAAAAAAATTTATAAACAAAAAATATATTCAAATAGTGCTATTTAAGACGAAAAAAAGTCATATTTTGTTTTTTAAATCCGTCAACTGGAACTCGAGAAAAAAATTTTTAATTTAGCACTACTAAAAATTTCAATTGTTAATAACTTTTACAAAAAAAAATTTTTTGACTTCATATTTTCAGGGATTCTTCTTAATCATATTGAGAGTAAAAAATAGTATATTAAGCAACAAGGTACGTAAAGGTAGCCATTTATTTACGGCGATTTTTGTGACACGAGTGGAGGTCGAGGGCGCCGTAGGCGCCCTGAGACCGTAACGAGTGGCACAAAAATCATCCTAAATAAATTGGCAGCCTTTAAGTCCCGTGTTACTTACGATATTTTTTATTCCAAAGGCCCAAAAGTGGCGATTTCAGATAGCAGACGACAGGGAGTAAAAGTCATTCACTTGTTCGACTTGCATGAAAATAGCGGCCTTTTTTTCCCATGAGCAAAATAACGCATGGGACCATAGCTGTTTTTTTGCCCATGGGAAAAAAAAGTCGCCATTTTCATTCAAGTTGACAAATGAATAGCTTTTAGTTCCTGTCGGCTGCTATCTTAAAGCGCCTATTTTGTGCCTAAGGTATGAAAAATATATTTTGGTTCAAAAAGAAAAATTTTTAGTTTAGGTGATCCGTTTGGGAAATTCTGACCCATTTAACAATACCCTAGTAGAAATTTGTCGTGGCATGACTAGATTTATTCAAGTTACTGTACAGTTTTAGTCATGGAAGTTTAATCTAGCTTAACTGGCGAATTACTAGACAGCTACTGCATAACACTGTTAAAGAAAATATAAAGTTGAACTTGATTATTACTGCATAGAAGTCCTGTACAGTTATTTTCATGGCACTATCGAGGCGTTCCGAGATATTATTTTCCAAAGTTTGTCGTGGCGTCAGCGCTACCGCCGGTTTCAGTATCTAAACAGTTGTGTATTGACATTTTCAAAATATTTTCTATAAAATAAATCTTTTGGTTTTACAGTTTATAGTTTTCATATTTTTAATTTTGTTCTTTTATTTTACTGTTGACAACTTGAAAACTTTTTTAAAATTCGCTCTAATTAATTGAGTTAATTAAAATAACTAATTTTTAAATTCAGAAGACAATTTTTTTTCAAGATTACATAATCTTATTATATGTATAAATATTAATTTAACAAACCTGTTACATACAAAAAGTTAGAAATGGTCCAATAAAGTTAGGTTATGTTTTACATTGATGTATTGACGTTGACATATGTATAGCTCTCCGATCTATATAACAGAACTGTCTATAATTAATTACAGTAGCCAGTAACAATTTATTACTAATTCCTTACGGAAAAAATAGACATAATTCTAGTTATACCCGCGAATTATTTTTTTCAGTGTATACACTGATGTATTTATGGAAAATGTCTATATAACACTGTTCAGTTGCTGGACTGACGGTAGCGCAAACGCCACGACAAACTTTGAAACATAATTTCACGGAACGCCTAGACAGTACCATGAGAATAACTGGACAGACAGAACTTCTATACAATAAAAATCAATAAGTTCAACTTTAGAGTGTTATGCAGTAGCTGTCCAGTAATTCGCCAGTTGAGCTAGAAAAGATGAAAAAGGGAACTGCTTTACCTGCCGGTAGAGTATGGTTATTATTTTTACGGAATCGTCCATCGACTAGAACGGCCGTGATGCGTAAGCGTGCGTTTAGGTATTTCGTCCCAGTGTGACCCGAGTTCGCTCCCCGATACCGCTAGATATTTTTCGTTTGAACTGAATTAGTTCTTCATATTAGGGTTTACTTTTAAGTCTGTTGTGTGATAAAATAATAATATTTATTTCAGTGTTGTGCTTAATTCAAGGAAAAAGTGAATGTTGTTTACTGTAAAAAAAAGACATGTGTACAAGAATCAGTAATGTTCATAATTTTTTTTAATTATGTAGTTATTAAAAAATAATTTTACAGATAATTTATTATACGTAACAATAGATACACCAACAGTAAAAATATAGTTTCGTAAAATTTTAATTTATTTAATTTGTTGACAAAATAATTTAACGTTATATTTTCAAACTTGTGCGTGACAAATTAGCGTGACATCACTTTATAGTTTTTAGCCAGTTTAACTGTAAAGTGCCTCGAAATTTTCCAGTGGAACTGTCCAGTGCCCTTAAAGATACTATGACGAATTTCTACTAGGGTAGTTTTTTAAAAAAATTTTAAGAAAAATTAATTTTCTTTAAATAATAAAATTATTTGAAATTTAAATACAAAATTTATTTTAATTAAATTTGACAAAATTTCCAATTTCTTAAAAACTTAAATAAATATTTTTAATAAAATTTAACTATTCGATTCACTTTATATTCTTTTATAACCTACAAAATTTTAACTGACAATTCATTTCTAAATCCATTCTTTTTATCGCGTTTTACAAGACTTAAATTACTTAATTACAATAAGAAATAATTGATTATTTTTTAAAATCAAGAAAAGAATTTTATCAAAATTTTGGAAAATAATTTCTTTAAAGAATTTTAATAAATTTTTTAAAAATAATTACATTCTTTAAGGAATTCTTTCAAAATTTTATTTAAAATAATTGAATTCATGTAAAAATTTTATTATTCAATTAAATTAATTTTTGAGAAGAAATTTTTACAATTTTTGTTTGTTATATTTTTTATATTAAGGGCTTAGTCCTTGTACGAATCTTAAATAAATCAATATAATAAATAAATTTTTCTTAAATAATTAAATTCATTTTTAAAAGAAATTACTGAAATTGTAGATATTGAAAATATTTAAATTTCAGTGAAAAATTTCATTATTTATGAAAATAATTGAATTATTCTAACCTAAGATTTTCCAAAAACTATTAAAAATAATTGATTTGTTTTGAAAAATTTTAATATAATCTTTGAATAGAAGTAAGTACATTTTTTCGAAGAATTTATTTAAAATTTTATTTAAAATACTTGAAATTCTATGATGAATTTTTATTATTTAAAAAAATTGTTGAATTTTTTGTAAAGGAATTTGGAAAAAAATTTAGTAAATAACAAAATCCTGCTTAATATGAAACGAGTAGATTTTCAAATAAGGTAAAGAGAAACATTCTTAATTATATTGTCTTGAAGAAAGAAAGAAAGGTAGCCGTTACCTGCGCCGTTACCTTTTGAGTATCTATTACAAAGCAAAATATATGGGCAATTTCACGTGAGATTTTAGTCGACCTCCTAAAATCGGCCAAAAATATTTTTTTTCTATTCTGTATCGAAAAAAAACAGAAACGTATTTTTTTATTTTTGTTTAATTCTCAAAATTTTTGAGTTATGAATTTTCGAAATTTTGCATTTTTAATCGTAGACATATATTCAGTTGCTTATAAGTCCGAAAATATTGAGTTTAGAAAAAAGTTGTCAAAGAACAAAAGTTTTAGTTTTCTTTCGACTTTTAGGAAATGAAAACAAACATTTTTTTTTTCATTTTTTATTAAAAAACTAAAAAAATTTTATAAACAAATTAATTTTTTTTAACTTTGGGTATGATAAATTTTTAATTTTCTTTTTTTAAAACATACCTGTAAATGATAAGAAGGTTTTGCAAAAAGTTTCAGAGTGGGCCTGACAAGTTTAATGGGTTAAAAGAAATAATTAAGCTGTCCGTGCAGGTCGAACGTTTGCTGCGCAATGGGATTTTTTTACAATTTACTATTAAAAATTGTCTAAAGCCTTCAATTCTAATAATAATTAAAATCCGATAAAATTTGAAGGCTCTAGACAATTTTTAATAGTAAATCGTAAAAAAATCCCATTGCGCAGCAAGCGTTCGACCTGCACGGGCAGCATAATTATTTTTTTTAACCCATTAAACTTGTCAGGCCCACTCTGAAACTTTTTGCAAAACCTTCTTATCATTTACAGGTATGTTCTAAAAAAAGAAAATTAAAAATTTATCATACCCAAAGTTAAAAAAAATTAATTTGTTTATAAAATTTTTTTATTTTTTTAATGAAAAATGAAAAAAATTTTTTTGTTTTCATATCCTAAAAGTCGAAAGACAACTAAAACTTTTGTTCTTTGACAACTTTTTTCTAAACTCAATATTTTCGGACTTATAAGCAACTGAATATATGTCTACGATTAAAAATGCAAAATTTCGAAAATTCATAACTCAAAAATTTTGACAATTAAACAAAAATAAAAAAATACGTATCTGTTTTTTTCGATACAGAATAAAAAAATATATTTTTGGCCGATTTTAAGAGGTCGACTAAAATCTCACGTGGAATTGCCCATATATAGACTTTTATCTACATTTTTCCTTGTTATAAAGGAAGAACGAAAATATTACCTGGGTTCTCGAAGTTAATTCTCATTTACAAAGACTGTTGTTGAAAGGTTCGTAATCCTTCATAGGGTCTAATACAGGCCTAATATATATATATATATACCTATGAGGCATTCCAAGCCAAACCAACGTTTATCTTAAACATTTTTTATGTTTTAGTACTAGTTTCTTTTATGAAAATTCAAAAGAATAATTCAATTACTTTCAATAATCTAATTAAAATTATATAAAAATTATTGGAAACCTTGTACTGAATTTTTATTATTTGTATGAAAATGATTTATTTTTTATTAACAAAATATCGAAATTTTAAAAGATAGTAAATATATTTCAACTTGAAAATATTTTAAACAATTGATTTCTTTCGAAAATTTTTCTAGAATTATATTTCAATTAATTGAATTCTTGTGGAAATTCTATTATTCATTGGAAGTATTTGAATTTCAGCGAAAATTTCATTATTTGTAAAAAATAATTGAATTTGACAAAGATTTTCCTACATTTTCTTAATTAATTGAATTATATTAAAAAATTCTGCCTCTCAAAAGAATTTTATTAAAAATGTTGAGAATAATTATTCTTATTCTTATTTGAACTATTAGCGGATTTGAAGTAGTAAAATCGAAAAATTTAAAAAACTAAGAAAAAAGCATCTTTTATTGACACAAAATAAAAAAAATATATCCAAATAGGAACTAATAAGAGAAAAATTAGCAAATAGTAGATTTTATTAAAGGAGTGCGAAGCCTGTCATTAGTAAACTCTAAATTGTCATTAATTAATTATGATTTCTTGTTTTACCCAATTCGCATATCTATTCAATTTTTAATGTAATTTAATATAATATTATTATTATATTATTATATAACATAAACATACTATCAAAGTATTTCATGGAAAACAATATTTTTAATGTATAATTTTTCCGGATATTTTAAGTTCTTGACTACAACATTATCAAGGACTTGAATTTTTAAATTTTCTTTAGATTTGACTCTGGAACAACCAACATAAACTTGACCATGACCAAATGCAGAAATAGATATAAATATTCCTACTTTATCAAAAGATTGTCCTTGAGATTTATTGATAGTCATTGCATAAGCAAGTCTGATTGGATATTGTCTTCTAACCGTTTTAAACGGAAATATATGTTCTGAAGGAGATAAATCAACACGAGGAATACAAACTATTTCACCTTTAGATTTTCCAGTAATTATTTCTGCAGCAATAACGTGTTTCAATAAAGATTTTACAAGTAATCGAGTCCCATTACATAATCCTTGAACCAAATTCATATTTCTTAAAAGCATAATTATACATCCTTTTTTTAAGGATAATTTATGAGGAGGCATACCATCTGGTGTTAAACTATTTAAAAATTCTACTGGAACAATATTATTTACATCTTTTTCATCATCGTCAGCTACATGTGAATCAATACTATAATAAATTACTTCTTCTTCTTCTTCTAACTTTGACAAAATACGATCATTTAAGTTTAATACTTCTGAATTAGTCAATGATAGAATACAAGAAGAATAAACACTTACATCATTTGGATTTATCGATGGCCCATATATTTCATCAATTAAATTCCCATTCGAGATTAATTCCTGCGAAATTTCTAGTACATAATTTTCTTTTTCAAACGTACTTTGAGGTTTGCCATCATCAACATTCAATAACCAATTTGAAAACTTTATCTGATTCTCATGTAATCTAACGTTAATCTTTAAAGACCTAGTTTCAAAGTATTGCCACAATTTACTATTTTTTACACATACCCCAACAATATGAGTGCGACTACCATGCGGAACAATTGGCAAAGTTTGCCTAAAATCTCCTGAAAGCAAAATAACTTTACCTCCAAACGGTTTATTACATTTTGTAATATCTCTTAACATAGATTCCATTGCTTGTAAAGCATATTTTGGGGCCATTGTAATTTCATCCCAAATAATAATTTTTGCACTCCTTAAAAGTTCAGCATGTTTCGACATTCCACTTATATTACATGTTGAATCTTCATTGATTGGTATAGGGAATTTAAACATAGAATGTGACGTTCGTCCTCCTTTTAGAAGATTAGCCGCTATACCAGTCCAAGCAACTGATAAAACTACCATTTCCTCACTTTCAACTGTAGTAATAATTGTATTGTGTATATAGCTTTTACCACTTCTTCCAAGCCCATCAAGAAAAAAATATCTACTACCACATTCATCATTATGTACGGCCATCAAAACATCATTAAAAACTTGCCGCTGTTCATCATTCAAACTTTTGATTAGAGTATCAGCTTCATCTTTAAGCAATTGTAATGTTAACGCATTATCTTCCTTACTAACAGAATTATAATCTTTAAGAACTTTTAGATCGATATTTGGTAAACCAAATTGATTTAACGTAAATCTATGAAAATTAAATACTTCATTAATTAAAACTAATGATTTTTGATGCGATACTTCTACAGGTAAATTATTTTCAAAAATCATGTATACTTTAAACTTATTCCATAAATCAACAGCATTTACAGGCAAACCAAACACACATATATATGCAAATAAACGACAAAGTTCTTTAGGAAATTTCATACACACGGCTTCACTCAAACAATTATCCCACTCATTATCGTCTACCAACAAATTTCTTGCACGTGCTGCTTCTGTATAAGTATTGTATGTAATACCTTCATATGTTCTCATATCTTCAAACGATTTAGCACCCCGTACATGAAGTAGTAACATTCTCAAGAAATATCTTTCAATATCTTTTGGACTTACAAAATACATTCGACAAAGTATGGGTTTATTAATTCGTTCTCTTCTTTTCCAAATTTTAGATGACTCAACAAAAACATACTTATGTGGTATTTCTGAATATAAATACTTTCGTGCATCAGGATCTTCTCTATTTAATTGAAACCATGCTGTTAACATTGTATTTTTGAATTTTTCAATTGCAGTTTGCTCCATTCCTTCTTGAAAACATACTGATTGTTGATTAGGCAAATGTACAGCTAATCTATACGTTGCATGTAATTGCTCGTGCATATTAAATTCGTGAAGTCTATGCATTGCTTCTGGTGCACACACATAGCGCGTATTTAAATAATTTTGAATTTCATCATAATGCATTACCTGATTGTCATCTTTATAACCTATTATTGCACAATCATGACCTTTGTAACAATATTTGAACAAATATTTAATACCACCTATGCTACCACATGCTACAACGTTAATATGACATGCAAATTTTTTACTTAAATATGGATTATATGATACAACCATCGAATTATCTCCAGTACATTTAATAGATCCATCTTTATTGTAAAAAATAATTTTTTTACCATCATTTCTTCGTTTATATTCCAGAAAATTTTTTGATTCATAATTTGTTTTTGAAGAAAATGGTTTAGGATAATTTTTCATACAAACTTTTGTTTCAGGATTCATACAAGGCGAATTCATGTTTTGTTTTCCACAAGGTCCATGAATTTGAAACTGCTTTACAATATTAAAAAGTTCTGGATTCTTCTCTTCATCAGGAATTTCTGCACATATTATTTTATCTACAATTTCTGCATCACGAATAGCAAATTCTTTCTGTAAAAAAACAATTAAGGCAATCCGCGCTTTTGAAATTCTATTACATATATATATATATATATATGCAATGACTGGTCCAAAAATTTGTTTATCTTTTAATTCACTCATTAGCTCTTTTACTTTTTGTTGAAAAACTCTAGCAACATTATCTGGTCGATCAGATGCAGTTTCACAATCCAACAAATTTTCTGTAATCTCACGCCATTTTGGATTACATGTCATTGTAATAAATAAATCTGGTTTTCCAAATTCTTGTACTAATCTCATAGCATCCATAAAACATTGTTGATAATATCGTGGTCCTCCAGTAAATGTTGATGGTAAAATAGTAATTCTCCCCGCTCGAACATTCTCTTCTTTTGCTTTATTATGTAAATAATCCATTAATCCACAATACATTTCAACTCGAAATTTAGTTTGATTTAAATAATTATAACTCATACGCCCACCTTCTACTTTTGACCAAATATCAACTATAAATTGTTGACTTAATTTTCCCATTTGTATACATGGATTAAATGTTCCTCTGTAAGAAAAGCGATACATATAAAATTGTAAAGCAGTAACATTACGAACACTATTAATTTGCTTGATGTTTACTGTCCATCCTCGATCACCTAAGGGAAACATTAAAGGATATATCATAGGATCAGCGTTTGTACTAAGTATGGAAATTGGAATATTTTCAGAACCTTTTGGATGTATACATATATCACGTTCCACTGGAGGTTCACCATTTTCACTGACAAATACGACTGCTATTTCATTACAGAAGAAGAAGAAGAACTATTATAAGAACGAATATTTTCCCTAAAATTTTTACCTTCAGAATTGGAATCATTTTGTAAATTTCGTAAATAAATTGGATAGTCACTTAAATCGTTTAATTTTACTTTTCCCTTATGACAACAACTACTAATTTTTTTATCTGATGGTCTTTCACACATAAAATGTAATGCAGCACAAAAGACGCACTTAACATCCATCAAACCCAAATAATTTTGTTCAAATTTACATTCATCAAAAAATTCAGGAGAAATAATTCCAACTCCTATTGTTTCTAATAATTTATTACTTTTTTTATTCATTAAGTTGTATATTTGGTGCTGCTTCTTTTTAACATCCGTTTCCAATGCTAATTTAGTTTTCTTACATTTCAAATTTTTTTGTTGACGAATTTCCCTTTCATTCAGCCTTGCTGTCCTTTTTCTTTCTCTATTTTTTATTGCATGAAGCATCTTTTTATCATTTTCTATATTGATATCTAAATATTCTGTTGAACATTTTCTGTTCATATTAGTATTGTTATTAATATTAATAACAGTATTTAAAAAAGAATTTCGTTTCTTAGGTACAAGTTCTGTTCTTCGATCTTTAAAAAGACACTCCCAATCATGCTCGATAGTCATACGTCTAACGTTGGATGTTCTTACTGACGGAAAAACAGTCAAAGTGTTCTTTTTAAACATTTCTTTTAAATGATTTCTCATTGCACTACATTCGCGAACATAATTTAAGTTATTCGGCAACACATTAAAATATAATGATGTTGCAAACGCTATTGAATATACTCCACAATCTACACTGCCAGTTGGCTGTTCATCAACAGCTACAAAAACTACTGGAGGTTTAAAAGGATATAATCTATTTAAATATATTTTTTGATCAGGGTTTAAACAACCTTTATTCAAACTGTCAAAAATATAAATTTTTTCTCCATCGTAAAAAGTACATATCCAATGACCAGATTCATTCAAACCACTAAACAGTATTTGAATATGCTTTTCACCTATTTGAATCGGAATAATATTATCAAGACAATGTAAATATAAAGTACTCTGCATATCGAAAACAGAATTTGAAACATTTCTTAACAATTTTGCAAATTCATGTATGTGATCATCCGTTATCCATCCATTTTCATTCTCTATAATTTGAAAATTTTTTTTACTCAAAGTAACACAACGTTTTCTGTTTGCCATATTTTTGTAATTTATTAGTCTTATAGAACTCATAAACTCATATAAATACTTATCAACTTTCGCATATATCTCATAAATCACATATATTGTTCATAGATCTCATGTATATAAATCATAAATCTCATATATATATATATCAATTCTCAAATGTAACTCATAAATCTCATAATTACTTATATATTTTCATTTTCATGTAATATAAACAAAAAATAACAAAAATATATAATTATATTCACTACGCATCACATTTCAGCTTAAGAAAAAATCACTGCATCTCACTCATTACAACTTAAACGTCTATTAACAGTAATTATATATTCACTACGTATCACATTTCACCTTAAGAAAAATCACTGCATCTCACTCATTACAACTTAAACGTCTATTAACAGTAACAGAAAAATAAATTTATAAAAATAACTTCTAACACACAAATTTTTATTCAAAAACTATCACATTTTAAACATAAATCACAAAAAATTAAGAACAAAACATAATCAAATGCGCTGCATATCACAACTTGCACTAGAAACAAACTATTATTTTTATTGTTATAAGAAATAACTTATAACTAAATCACAAGTTATAAGATTTTGTAATTAAATTAAAAAATCAGAAAAAAAATCACAAATTTCACGTTAAACAAAATTTTTCACTTAAAAAACTTTCACTTCACTGCTGAAATTCATATATTAAAGATTCCCTTAAAAGTGAAAAACCCCACTTATTTTTTTCTGCACTGTCACTGATAGATGGAAAATTATATACCAATAAGGAAACATTACCCTCTTTGGTATTTTCGCTTAAATGCAAAAGTCCCCACTTATCTCGCCCCTACTACCATTCTTGTACCCACTCCTTCTACCTGCTACTGTGAATAAGGAAAACCATGATGCCCAAGCCAAAAAAGTAGGCGTTACTTTCTTAACTATTTGTCTCTCTTTCACCCCTACTTCTAATTGAAAGAAGAGACGATACTTCCCTCTCTTTCTCCTTATCATGCTTTCTCTCTCATACTCTGACAGACAGAATTTCAGACTACGGACTTTAATATAGTTAATAACTTATAACTAAATCACAAGTTATAAGATTTTGTAATTAAATTAAAAAATCAGAAAAAAAATCACAAATTTCACGTTAAACAAAATTTTTCACTTAAAAAACTTTCACTTCACTGCTGAAATTCATATATTAAAGATTCCCTTAAAAGTGAAAAACCCCACTTATTTTTTTCTGCACTGTCACTGATAGATGGAAAATTATATACCAATAAGGAAACATTACCCTCTTTGGTATTTTCGCTTAAATGCAAAAGTCCCCACTTATCTCGCCCCTACTACCATTCTTGTACCCACTCCTT
This sequence comes from Leptopilina myrica (nomen nudum), assembly GCA_032872475.1. Lineage (NCBI taxonomy): Eukaryota > Metazoa > Arthropoda > Insecta > Hymenoptera > Figitidae > Leptopilina > Leptopilina myrica (nomen nudum). Next base: position 39,303,043 of record CM065459.1, on the reverse strand, counting down.
CTACCTGCTACTGTGAATAAGGAAAACCATGATGCCCAAGCCAAAAAAGTAGGCGTTACTTTCTTAACTATTTGTCTCTCTTTCACCCCTACTTCTAATTGAAAGAAGAGACGATACTTCCCTCTCTTTCTCCTTATCATGCTTTCTCTCTCATACTCTGACAGACAGAATTTCAGACTACGGACTTTAATATAGTTAATTTGTACCTAATAGACAAATGGACTTTATATAAACCTTTTTCCCTAGATCTATGAAAAATTTTCAATTTTATTAAAGCAGTTGCAATATTAAGAAATAGAAATAATGCAAATTATTTCCTTATGAAAATTAATAATTTTCTTCAAAAATGAAACAAGAATATGCAATCAAGAAAATACCTGCATATGTTCAATTTGTCAAACAATATAAAAACAAAAACCAAAGCATGTACACAAAAAACTAACTTAAAGTGTTAACAGATAGCTGTTAAGAATAATAATAAGTAATTAATAATAATTGAAAATTTATATTATATTTATTATAACAAAAACATTTTAATTTTTTTTATAAAAGATACTTATTAAAATCGCTTTAAAAGATAATTTGAAGAATTGTTACATACACTTTTATTTCATTATAAGATTACGTTAAATTTTTAAATTAATTAGGTTTTATTGTATAGTTCTTACTTTAGCATACGTCTATACACACTAATACTATTTTGTATTATATACGTTCATTATTGGATATGACACACAACCTTATTTCCCACTAGCATTTCGTATGCGATTTTGCATCTTGAATGGTCACTACTCACACGAGATGAGCCATTCGAAAATTGTCGCACATGACATGAAATCTCACATACGACACGCGTTCAAGAATAGGTTATTCGATCTCGCATGGTCTGTCGCGTGCGACATCTAAGGTCATCGATTCGAGAAAAACGGCCCCAGAGATATGTGATTTCAATAGTATATTAAATAATTTAAAAAAATATATACATATATAATTTCAATTTACAAAAATTATCAATTAATATTGAAAAGTTTTTTTTAAATTTATGTTTTAAGGAAATAGTGCACAAACAAAAGTCTAACAATTTTAGAGCAAAAAAAAATAAATATAAAAATAGTTAAATTAATTACTTATTAGTAAATTGATTATTATTAATTAATAATTAAATATTAGTTAAAAGCACAGCTTTGGCCTAAATTATGAATAATATAAGATTTAAATTCAAAAACCCGAATCCTAATAAAGAAAAAATGAATATATATATATATATATATATATAATAAATTGATACTTTTGTACAAAAAGTTTATCACAAAACCGTTTATTTTCAAGCAAATAATAAGTAAACGTGTCTTTGTATTATATATAATATATATATATATATATATATATATATATATATATATATATAATATAAATATCTAAAACAGGTCATGAAAAAAATGTGTTTAAAAAAAAACCAATAAAAAATTAATGAGTATGTAAGGGTGATACTCCTGAAAGGGACCACTTCACGTGTCTCAAACGTGAGACGCAATATTTTTATTAACTTTTCATTGATATTTTGTTGAGTATAAATTTTCAAAAACATTTATCCATCAATCTACGAAACATTGTTTATCTTTACATAATCTTGTAATATTAAAATTTAAAGTTTTTCCTAGTAAAAATAAATAATTTCATTTTGTCTTTTGGTTTTGGTTAAATATCATACCTATTTTTAATTATTGTTTTTACATAATTATAAATTTTTGTAGCATAGTCTTAATATATATATATATATATATATCAAATTGAAGCTTAGAATCTACTGTTTATTTTGCACTTATATTAAGTTCAAACAAAATAAAAGAAATTATTGGAATAATTAATTATAAATTACTGGCAAAGGGAGTAAAAATTCAAATTCATCTCCGAAACCTCGTTTTTCTGCTAAAAACATCATATTTTAAAATTTTTTAGTTATACGTAATCTATATATATATATATATATATATTCAGGAGTCTCGCTTGAGCTGTTAAAGAGTACGGATGTTTTTGTTTGTCAGCTCGCTGCCTGTTTACTAAATATATTTCAAATTTCTTGTCAATTGTAATTACTTTGTGAGTTTTTCTTTTTCACGTTAAAACAAATCGGACTCTTAAAAAATATATTGTGTTTTGTTCTTTGTGAAGGTGAAAGACTGCAAAAAAGATTGCAAAACTGCAATTGACAAAATTTGACTTTTTGTTTGTTGAGTGTATTATTTTTGAATTGCTCTGTGAACTATATGTTAAAGTGAACTAAATGTTTTTTTTATTAGACTTGACGAGATACATATGCGATATTATTCGCAATTTTTTATTCCTAATAGTTTTGTGCACTGGTGCGTTTTCCCCTTATTTTAACTGTGAGTCTGATTTTCTATAATTTGAGTTAATATTAAATTAAATTGAAGTCAGTCTCTTTTGTTTTCCCTGTTAACGGCCTTGACGTTTACTCTTTGCAAAAATGACGTCACATGATGAAGAGAGATGGGAAAAATTGTTTTCATCCATAGAGGAACTAACCAAATCGAATAACAGAATAAGTTCTGAGATACAAATGTCAAATCAACGCATGGACTCTATGTCACAGAAATTGTTTTCTAATGAGAGAAGAATAACTAAAATTGAAAGGGAGTTTTCCTCGTTTGCATACCAACAGAGACTCAAAAATATTGTCCTTTTTAAATTGGAGGATACTGCTGCTATAAATAATAATTTATTTGCAGCAGTTTTAAATATTTTTGCACAAGTGGGACTAGAAATTCCTGATTTGTCTATCGATGATATTTTTCGTTTGGGTAAAGTTCCTGGGAACCGACCAGTGTTAATTAAATTTACTGCTTCGAGATGGGTGAGAGATGTTTTTACCAAAATTAATGAAATTAAAAAGTTAAATTATATTGTTGCTAATGACCGTTCAAAGGAAGAAAGGGAGATGCGTCGTCAGCTACTTTCAAAAATTTTTAAGTTGCGTGATGCTGGACAAGATGTATCCCTGAGAGGTAATAAGATTTTTCTGAATGGGTCAACGATCATCACCAAAGAAAAACTAGACTCTATGTTGACTACTGCGATGGTTCTAATATCGCCCGATACACCTAGGGCTTCTCAACCTTCGACATATTCTACAAAAACTAAAACTAAGAAAAGAGGACGCTCTACAAAAGAGTCGCTTTTGGATCATGGGAAATCTCAGTCTTCCAAGAAACTGGAGAATTATTTCTCACCTAGAGTTTCAGTTAGTGCAGAGGCAATGGGTGTTAAGAAACAACGTACCACGAATAATAAGGATTCACCATCGGAATTATAGCAGCAACATTTAACTTTCTCTTTGGAATGTCCTAAGGTTACGTTTGATTCTCCTTCCCAGGTGAATTCTATGGAGGCGAGAATAATCTTTTGGAACGTTCATGGCTTTAAAAATATTCCTGAGATTTCGAACCAAGTACATAATGGGGATATACTTTGCATTTGTGAGACGTGGTCCATTAAATCTGATCTTAAGTGTCAACAGCTCCCAGATTTTACTTCTATTGTTTCGCCCGCGATAAAATCAAATATTTATGGAAGAGCAAAAGGTGGACTTTTACTTTTATTTAATCCTGGAGTTTATCGGGTAACAGAGATATCAATCTGTACAAGTCACATTTTTGTTGTGATGCGTTCGTCTCACTCACATTTTATACTCGGACTAATATATTTTTCACCCAGTGATAATTTTTTGGAACTTCTCGACGATCTCGACCAAATGATAAACTTTGTTGCCAGCACGCATCCTGACTTACCATTGGTGATAGGGGGTGACTTTAATTGCAGAATCGCTTCCCTCAATCAATTAAACCCGTCCTTTTTTACGCAATTATATGGTTTTAATCCGGAAAGGCAGTCACATGATGTTATTCTAAATTCGAAAGGTAAAAGTTTGGTTGAATTATTAGAGTCGTATAATTTGATTGTTTTAAATGGTCGTTCTATAAGCGATTTACCGGCTAACTTTTCTTTTATAGGTGAGCAGGGTATGAGTGTTGTTGATCTGGTGTGGTGCTCTTTTGAAGGTTTATCTTTATTTTATGATTTAAAAATTCTAAATATTCCCTCCCTCTCAGATCATCTTCCTGTTGAATTGGTTTTTAACACTCCGACTGAATTATCAATAGAATTTAAACCAAATATGTGTCATAAATTATTTTTTAACATAGATAAAGGTGATTCGTTATATTCTTTGATGGAATGGAGGCGGGAGGTTGCAGACCTCAATCAGGATGTGGATGGAATGAATGAGACGCTCATTTCATGTATAAATTCTGTTGCTAATGAGCTTGATATGGTACGACGACCTTCATATAATAAAAAGTTACACCAAAGAACGTGGCATGATAAAGATTGTAAATTCGCCAAGAAGCAAGTTTTGCTTGCTTTAAATTGTGCTAAAGCTAATTCTTATTCGATAGAGTCAAGATGCGAATTGCTGAGAGCGAAGTCAGCTTTAAGAAAACTTCTTAAAATTAAAAAACAAAATTATCGAAAGGATATAATTAACAAAGTTGCTTGTTGCAATCAACAAAAGCAATTTTGGGAAGTCATTAACAATTTTAGAAAGCGAAGTACTCGGCGTTCGTGCATTGACCTTCCAACTTGGCAAGATTATCCACGCGAAACTAATGACTTCCATGTTATATAAAAAAGGAGACCCGGGTACTCCAGAAAACTATAGGCCTATTACTTTAATTAATTCAATTGCAAAAATTTTCACCCAAATTATTTGTGATCGTTTGGTAACCTGGGCTTCGGAACTGCTTTTGTTGCCGGAGGCACAGTCGGGTTTTAGAAAGGGCAGAAGTTGCCTTGATAACCTTTTTTCGATACATACAGCTATTCAATTGCACTTAAGTAAACCTAGGACAGTAGCTTATGCTACTTTCATCGATTTTAAAGAAGCTTTTCCATCAGTTAATCACGACCTTCTATGGATAAAATTACATAAATTGGGTGTAAGCTCCAGAATAATTAGAATTGTTAAAAGTTTTTATGCATTTGCTTACACCTGTATTAGGACTGTTGAGGGTCACACAGAATATGTAAAGGTCTCAATTGGTGTGTTACAAGGCGAAGTATTAAGTCCCTACTTATTCAATCTTTTTATTAGTGACCTAGAGAATTGCCTTATTAGTAATAATTGTAGAGGTCTATCTGTTACCAGTGAGTGTGAGATAATGGATTTGGGCTATGCTGACGACTTTGTTTTTCTTTCGGATTCTCCCCTCGAAGTTAAAAGAAAACTAGAAGCTTTGTACCAATATTGTCGAGAAAATTGTCTTTTTGTTAATGCGGAAAAAACCAAGATTGTTATTTTCACCAGATCTGGAAACGCATCTGCAAACAAATTTAAATCATTTAATATTGGATCAGAAAGTATTGAAGTTGTAAAACAGTACACTTATTTGGGTATTCCTTTCTCAAGCTCGGGTTCATTTCTTCTAGCGGCAAGTGGGGCAATTGATTCGGCATATTTGGCGATTGGAGGAATTATGAATATAATTTACTCTACAGGGGCTGACTCTTGGACCTCCTATCAAAAACTATTTCAGAGTCTCTCAGTGAGCATACTATACTACGGGGTGCAGGTGTGGGGTCTATGTTTTTTGGATGAAATCGAGAGAGTTCAGCTTGCTTTTTTCAAGAGACTTCTCTCCCTGCCAAATAATACTCCAAACTACGCGGTGAGATTGGAGACGGGCTCCCTTCGATTGTCTCGTGGGGTCCTCTCGAATACACTGAACTGGATATATAAAATTTCTAAAATGGACTTTTCAAGGTACCCCAGACAGTGTTTCGAGGGACTGGCGAGGCTGGCGATCAGGAGCCCAAAATGCCGAGCTAACTGGCTACTTCAGTTTACGAATTCTTTTGGTTTAAGCGAGTTGATTGCTGATTGGTGGACCTCACCTCTGGACTCCGTGGTAAGAAATAGAGATTTCATTCTTGTGGAGTATGAGCGGAGATTGAGGTATTTGGATTTAGAGCAATATTCGAAGTCCAAAAGTCTCTTAATTTATCCACATCTTTCGGTGGTTCAGGGTCCTCAGAAATACTTAGTTTCTCGATTTTCGCTACATACGAAGAGAGTCTTCGCTCAAATAAGTCTTTTAAATCAACACGTCTGCAGAGTGAATTTTGGAAAGTTTACTTATAAGTTTGCTAGAGAGGTTTACTGCCCCTTTTGTCGTCGAGAGAGTGAAAGTCTTTTACATATTATTTTTAATTGCCCCGCCTGTGAACATTTGTGTGCAGCTACGTTTCCGGATATATATTCGGTTTCCGATCTAGAGAATGGTTGGTATGCTGTTTTTGATTCTTCGGAAATAAAAATTATTAAGACATTTGTTAAGCTAATTAGGGAATTACTTCACGAACGTCATGTGTCAAGAGCTTTATTATGTTAAGGTTGAATATTTTAAATAACCGTACATTATATACTGTATTTTATTTATTAATTTTGTAATGCGAAACTCCTCTTGTACTCGTTTTAACGAGATAGACAAGTAAATAAATAATATATATATATTAAGTCGTAGTCAAAAAAATTTTGTTAAATTATGTTTAAATATTTTTTGTAAATTTAATGAAAACGCGAATTTTTTTTTATTGACAAACTATACATCTCCGAAGCCCTTTCCATATTTTGAATAAAAATAATTTTCTAATTATTAAAAAATATAATATTTCAAGTGGAAAGCTAGATAAACAATAAAATTATATTTAAAAATAAATTTTTTTTGTAGAAAATATCAATTTTGAAACTAAAATGAAAAAAAAAATCATTACATTTCTTTTGCTCGTTCAAAAACAATAGACATTTGTTATTTCTCAAAAGATAAAATAGTTACAAATAAATTATTAATGATACAATTCATTAAATTATAAATGAATAATGTCAAAAGTTTAATAAATTAAAAAAATTAAATTTGAAAGGAATTATATACAAAAACCTCAATATCGAATACAGTACGTTTAACTTCCAAAACATTTAATATTAAAATGATGAAGAAAGACTTATTTTTGAAAATTGATCTTTGCAAAACTCAGATTTTTATCTTTAAACGTAAAAAATTAATTTTTTTTAGATTTAAAAAGGTGACAATCAAAGTATTTTTACAACAATTCCACAACAAAAATTATAAACAAGTTTTCCTGCCTGCTATGGATTTTTCAGTCAGGAGACTTTATCTCTAAAAACAAGCTGTTCATTTCATGACCATTTAGTTTCCCCAGTGTATACAATATATAATTTTAAAAGTTAAATAATTACAATAATTTATTAAATATAATTAATAAATCTTCTTTTCAGTTAATAAAAATTTTTTTTTTGAGTTTATTATTAATTTTACCAATTTTCAAAATTCTCTAAATATTTAAAAATAACAAAATTTTAAACACAACATTTTAAAATTTCTATAATAATTTTAATTAATATAATTATTTTAAAGTGTTATAATAAAAATGTCAAATAATACAAAATTGTAATTTTTTTTGAAAAAAAAATTAAAATATTTATTAATTCGATAAATTTTGATAAAATATATATAAACTTTATATACAAAAATCGAATCGTATTTATTACAGGAATGCAACTTTGACAAGAATTAATAAGGATTTAAAAAAAAATTAATTTAAGAAAATCCAAAAAGAAATAATTTTTTTAAAACAAATTTAAAAAAATATATATATATAAAAAATTTTTCTGTCAAAATGTTGAGGAAATAAATTTTTTTGTAATTGGTACAAAAACATTAATCTAAATACTACAAAACGCACGTTTTAAAAAATAATATATAAGAAAATTATACGACAAAGAAACTGACTCAAGGACAAAAAACTCGGCGTGAACTTATCTACGAAGACGTAATATGAGCTTATAATCTCTAGACTCTACTAAACATCACGCAGAGACTAAAAAACTAAATTCCAATCTAATTTTTCTTTTAGAATGAAAATGAATTTCTAAAAGAAAAAAAAGGATTTATATAAAGAAAAAATAAAACAAAAGTGTTAAAATTCAAGTCAACTGTAAAAAAAAATCAGAAAGCAACTAATTACTAATGAAAAAACAAAAAATACACACACACAATTTGACAAAAATCTTAAGTTCTAAAAAAAGAAAAGAAATAAATTTTTTTACTCACCGTTTATCTCACTCGAGAATAAGAAAAAAATATCAGGGTAATCGATGTAAAGTCAATAAAAAAACAACACTCAACACTAATAAATTTGTATAACACAAAAAATAACAACAATTAAATTCTACACAACAAAAAATTAAACAAAGAGCGCCAAAAGAAAACACAAAAGATTTATAAATAGTAGACTACCACAGCGCGCTGACCGCAACGGAAACAAATTACTACTAAGAATTAAAAATGCACGCGCGACAACTACGCACTCAGCATTGAAACACTCATTTCACGGGAGATGCTGACACCAAGCGGCAATTAAGCTAAACCACTTAAATCGAACCTGCCTATAATACCTACCACAAAAAATATTTATAAATAAGTATTTATATTATATATATTATATATAAATATTAATTTAAAAAAAAGAAGAACAAATTCAAACATAAAATTGAATCAGACAGAAATTAAAAAGAAAATGTAAGATATTGTTTGCTGATCTTTAATTACATTTTCACGCGCTGTTATTGAGAAACTTTCTCCGGTTTGAAAATTTCCTCAATCTAACGAATTTTCCTCAGCAGTGCATAAACAAAATAGCAAATCAAATCTTATTCGTAGCGTAAAAAAACCTGGGATTCTGTATTAAACAGGGTGTTGTTCCATGTCAAAGCAATTTCACTTTTTCATTTGAAAACCAAAAAAAAATAATACAAAACTTTTTTATTCATTTATTCACCTTTGTTTTTTCCTTTTTTTACTGTTTTAATAAGTTAAAAAAATAAAAAATTTCAAATGAAAATTAAAATAGAAGAAAACTAAATTAAATTAAAATAAATTAAATGAAATAAAAAAGAAGATAATAGGCAAATAAATAAAAGTAAAAATAGACAAATATTGAAAAGAAAATCAACTACAAGTATTTTTATTTTTAGAAAAATTTTAACAGAAGATTAATTATTTAACTACACTATTAGTTTTTTTAGAATTGATAAATTTTTTTTTAACTTTTTCAGTATTAATTTCTTTATCTAATAAACTAACGACTAAAATTATTACTGTTTTATTTTTCTCTTAATTTCTAAATTAAAAAAGAAAAGAATTTTGACTATAAAAAAAATATCAAACCAGTCACTAGAACACTTTTTAACCCCATTTTTTCTTATATCAATAAGGGATTTGCGAATTAACCGTTCATCGAGATTGAAAAATGTGGGCATTAAAAAAAAAGTTTCTATAGGCTTTTAATTTGAATTCTTTTTAAATTTGCAAATACTTTCAAAATAATTCTAAAAAAATGAAACGAAATGCAAAAAGTATTTAACAAAAAGTTTATAGTACAAAATAGGTTCCAAAAAATTATTTTTACAAAATATTTTACTAAATTGATTTCATAAAATATTGTAAAAATTGATTTTCATACCTTAGGCACAAAATAGGCGCTTTTAGATAGCAGCCGACAGGAACTAAAAGCTATTCATTTGTCAACTTGAATTAAAATGGCGACTTTTTTTTCCCATGGGCAAAAAAACAGCTATGGTCCCATGCGTTATTTTGCTCATGGGAAAAAAAGGCCGCTATTTTCATGCAAGTCGAACAAGTGAATGACTTTTACTCCCTGTCGTCTGCTATCTGAAATCGCCACTTTTGGGCCTTTGGAATAAAAAATATCGTAAGTAACAAGGTACGTAAAGGTAGCCATTTATTTACGGTGATTTTTGTGCCACTCGTTACGGTCTCAGGGCGCCTACGGCGCCCTCGACCTCCACTCGTGTCACAAAAATCACCGTAAATAAATGGCTACCTTTACGTACCTTGTTGCTTAATATACTATTTTTTACTATTAAAAAAAATAACTCTATGAAAAATTGAACAAAATTTATTTTTAATAAAGGATTTTGCAAGAATTTATGTTAGAAAATATTTTTTAAAAATATATTACAAAATTGATTTAATAAGAAAAATGTCAAAGAAATTATAATTTGATTAAAAGTTTTAACAATAAAGTTTATAAAAGGTTTTCCAAATAATAATTTGATTAAAAAAATCTTTAAAAAAAATTAATCTTTTACATAAAAAGTTTAAAGGAATAAATTATTTTAAATATTTACAAAAAAGATTTGAAAAATTTTACAAAAGATGATTAAAAATTTTTTTTCAACAAACATTTCTATTTCATGGAAATCTAATTTCAAAATCAGAATTCAGTTCTATTTTTCCTACGGTACTTGAAAAAAAATATATATAAGAACTAGATAACAATTTTTCAATCTTTTCATACAAAAATCCATTTGAAATTTTTTATTGTTATTGTGTTTATTTTGTTTTATTTCACACACGGTCAATCAAAATAGAAAAAACAAGATGTGAATTAAGATGTTCATTACATGAACATTTTGCTTCCTCTTTATAATAAGCAAAAGAATTTGCTTCGTCGTGGAGGAAGCATATTTTAAGAAAATTTTTTAAACATATTCCATATTGTTGTCTAACATTTCAAAATTCAAATTGTATTGTACAATAATACAATTAAAAAAAAAGAAAAAATTTTAATATTAAAGTGAATTTTTTCATTATATTTAATCCTATTAATGCTAATAAAATATATTCTTTTTATACATCAATCGATTCGTCTTGATGAAATGAAGATTTTTAGTTTGTTTTTATGTCAAGAGTAACATTTTATTATATTTATTTATTTTTTTATGGATTTTTTTAATGTCCATCAATCCATTTCGAGATATTTTTATAATAAATACGCCTAGCAATTTTCAGCCGAATTTGTTAAAACCTCTTCGAGTTATCGTGTTCACAAAAAACGGGATCCACACACATACATACATCCGGACAATTGTTCAGGGGTTTAAATAACATAGTCCTATATAGATGAAAATTTATTTGAGGGATTTTTAAAAAATTTTATAAATTAAACGACTACAAAGCTTCCTCACGAGGAAGCAAAAAGTAAAACGATTCGATGTGAAGACCGATAATAACGACTGACGAGTTTCTACTCAGTAAACTTAAAAAACAAGTTGTGAATTAAGATGTTCATTACATGAACATTTTGCTTCCTCTTTACGATAAGCAAAAAATTTGCTTTAAAGTGAATTTTTTCATTTTAATTAATTCTATTAATGCTAATTAAATATATTCTTTTTATACATCAATCGATTCGTCTTGATAAAATGAAGATTTTTAGTTTGTTTTTAAGTCTAGATTAACATTTTATTATAAAGCAACATAATTTTTAAAAAGGAAATAAATTTGTAATAAAAGTGCGAATTTTTGGTTTTAATTATGTTTAATTCTATAAATTCAAATAAAATATATACTTTATATATACCAATCGATCCGTTTTAATGCAACGGATAAGATTATTGAAAAAAATGAGTAAAATCTTTTTGTACTGGAATATAATTTTGATGAAAGAACTAAATTTTTGATAAAAAAGGTTATTTTTTTGCTTAAATTGTCATTACCTCTATAAACTCTCATACAATTTATTCTTTTTATATACCAATCGATTCGTCTTGATGCAAAGAATAAGATTTTATTATATATTAACTTCAATAACCAACTTAAAAAAATTTTTTGAAAAAATCAATGATAATGAATCAATGAATTATTGAATCTGACATTTTGAAATGTGAAGGTTTGATTTTGGATTCTTATTCAACTATCTTGAGAGCTTTCTTTGCAAAGTTGAATGAAAAACTATAGAGGTTCGTTCGGGTTATTCAGGTTTAACATTACTGGTTTTGTAATGTTTGGTTGTTTATTTGTATGGTTTGCATAAAGGTTAAATTGGGTAATGGAACTGAAATTTTTCGTTCTTACTTATTAATGCCTTAACAAAAGTAGACTTTGATTTTAGATTTTCGTTAATTTAATTAATAAATAACACTGGTAACTATTTTACCGAAAGAATTTTATCCCTTGATATTAATAGAGAAAGGTAGATTATGCATTTTGAATCTCTCTAATTATTCACTTAAATGGTGCACAATTAGGCAGAATTATATAACTAAAAAAAGAATTCTGTTTGAATTGTACGCAAAAAAACGTTCATTTTACAAAATAATGTTGTGTTAAAGAAAAAAAAGAGAAATTTTTTGATTTAAACGGTTACTTGTTATTTTTCGAAACTAATTTCCTGAAAGACCCTAAAATTGTTTTGTTATCATAAATGGATATAGGTGCGACCCCAAGTAGGAATTTAGTTTTTTTTTGAGTAAGTAAACCAATTGCAATAAAATTCAGGAATTCTAATACACATATAAAAAAAGACGCTTCCACCACACTTAATTCAGCCAAAATAACAAAAATTGTTTATATTATGTTTATACAAATTTTTATAATCAAAACAGGTATCAAATAATGTGACAAAGCATCTAAATAGGTGAAATAGGTGACAAATTTGAAAAAAAGAAAAAAATGGACGACTATCTGTGATGCCTGACTATAAAATTAATTTAATGGAGCACAAAGCCTACAAAAAAAATAATAAAAAAATTTTTTTTACTCTCATAAGTAAAGGGAAAAGAATCTAAATTTATTCAATAAATTATTAATAACACAATTCGCAAATAAAAACTCAATCCCAATTAATCGAAGCCAAATACGAAATAAAAAAATAAAACATAATGTAAGTCACCTAATTTAAACAAAAATAATCCATGCAGACTCCAAACCAAAGTTCCAACGCTGAAACAAAAAAAAACATACACATTCTCTTACAAATTAAATTCTCGACATAGCAATACGTAAAACAAAAAAGGGAAACAACTCAAACTTACCATTTCCCAACCAGAAAAGCCGAAGACAAGATCATCCCAATCCTGATGGTATCTCTGGACAAACACCAGCTCCAACAATTCGCTACGTGGACGAAAACCACGAGCAAGAGGGTAACCGGGTAAATTTGAAAATGAGCTAAATTAAAAAAAAAATATATATATATATATATATATAAATATATATATCATACAAAAATTGATTTTTTATAGAAACAAAAAATGAAGTGCCACAAATCTCACGCACAAATTACAAAAGTCAAATAACAACAACCAACAAAACACAACATTAAAACAATCAAAACACAATACTCACCGAGTAACAACATTAACACCCAAACAACCCACGATTTCCTCCATAGGCTCCTCATCCGACGCAGTATAAATATTCGGCCTCTCAAAATCGGCAGGAACCTAAAAACACCGAGTCTCATATTTTTTCTCCACCCAATTCCAGCGGTATTCTTGAACCCAATGCGGGTTATAAAAAACAATATTGCGGTTTTCCCAAGAACCATTCATGGGCCACAAACTAATCCCAGCGAGACGTAGGGGAGCATCCTCCCACGACGTAAACATAATCTTTCTCCTACAAAAATCATACAAATATTCCCATGACTATGTCAACTATTTTATCATATAGATACATAATTCAAAATACAAAAAAAACTAAAATCTTGATAAACTTACCCTAAAAGAACACTATCAATTTTAGTTTGTTGATCCATGAGATACCGACCCAACAAATAATTTAAACAAGATGAAGGATTACACACATCCCTCTCCACCAATTCCAAAGCACTTTTAAACAAAGTAAAATCAAAAGAACTCATTTTTTAAATTTTTGTCACAAAATTTAAAACAAACAAAATGAAGAAAATAACACTTCAACGGACGACCAACGAACCGAAACTGACAATCCAACTGAAATAAGTCTTCTTAATAGAACTGTTTTGCAAGCTTGCTAAAAAACCATGAGAACAAAGATTCAACCGGACGGAGACGATTCCATGACAAAAAAAATTAATCTTCATTTTCTTTTCAGATCATCAAAAAAAAATCTTTAAAAGTATTTTTTTCATTTTTTTTTCATTTTCATACAAAAACACTGTCAAGGAACAACAGCGCATAAAAAGGGGGGTATGAGACAGAAAATCACATTTTTTTAACTGTTCTTTTATATATTTTTTTTTGGGCTACCTTTTTAATAACAATTCCTTTCAAAAAAAATTTTTTCCTTTCAAAAAAAATTTTTTTTTGTAACTATTTAATAAAATGTGAAATAATTTCAAAGTTCCATTACAATTTCAATCACTACAACTAAAAGTATAGGCATATGCACAGAAAATGTAAATAATTGAATAATATAAAAAAACAAATGCAATGCACGAATATAAGGTAATGTTTGAAATTAAATACAAAAATCATAAAAACAAAAGTCACGAATAATGTATGTGAAATCAAAACAAGTTTTCGGCTTGCTAAAATGGAATAAATATTTATAAAGGACTAGAAGTGACATGAATTTCTCAAATAATGAATTAAATTTTTTTTTGAAGAATATATTCGTTTTACCAGGCCCAAAATTTCGTTTTAATTTAATAAGCAAGCCTGTTAAACCAAACAATCAATGTTCGACCGTAAAAAAATTTGTTATTCATCTTCATTCTAATTAAACTAAAGCAAACCATATCTAACTAAAAATCTTCCTAAAATAAAAAAAAAAGAGGAAACGAATCATTTTCTAAAAAAAGAAACTATATACAAACAGAAGTTTGCTTCAGTTTAAATAGTACTCTTGTTACGTTCGGATTCGTAACTATTTTTTTTTAAATTAATTATTTTTTTTATATTTTTATTACAAATAAGGCATCTTCGATGTTATTTAACTTTAAAGGGAAATAGGGGAATTAATGTTTTAAAATTAAGTATTTTTATTTACACAATTAATAGAAAGGGTGTAATTTTACTATTAATCAATTCATCAATTTACTGTTTAACAACGTATTCAAAATCATTCAATCTATGTTTAAAACAAAAAGGAAACAACTAAAACCTTAATTCTTTTATTTTGTCTTTGGATGTTATCGGAATAATATTTTAATTATGAAAATACTAAAATTCTAAAGAATATAAATCATCCAACGACTATTAAAAATTGTCCGAATCATAAAAAAAACAAATTTACAGAGAAGACTTTAAATGTATTGGTAAGACACCAAAGGCAATGGAAACACCTACACATTGGCAATATAGAGTATCGAGCATTTGAACTAGTATCACGCCAATTTTAAGGAATTTGCAAGCTTGCAAAAAGCTTGCCTAGCAACAATTTTGAGGGGCCGTGTGCAACGGAGTCCCCCACTTTCAATAATTCCAAGCCGATTTTCAAGGTGTGACCGATTTTATTCGTGAAGAATAAAGGAGTCTTAATTTGTTTTTCCCACAGAGTGGTTGATATTATATTTTTTTTGTGAAATTAATTCCCGCAAAAGGCGGAGGTTTATTTTTTTTCCAGATTCAAGGGTTGATTTTAAATTTCTATTGATTAAATTAGGGAGAGTTAAATATCGAACCTCTGCCTAGTGGTTTCAAAAGTATTTTGTCATTATCATTGTTGTCAAATAATATCAGATTTAATTACAAATTTAAATTCGGTGACCCCGAACTTTAAATATTAAAATCAATTTTGATATTTGTTTTTTTTTAAAGTAATTTAAAGTATTACATTGATGATAATAAAAAAGATTAAATAAAAGAAAATAATAAAGAGAAAAATTAGCTTGCATAAGAGATTCTGTCACAGGTGTGACTCTGAATATTCTACCTGAGAAAAGTAACAAAATACTTTTCTGCGCTTGAGAAAAATAAGAAAAATTGTAAGTTGGTGAGTTGATTTTCAGTTATCACACTATTTTACACATAATTACACCCACATATACTATATTCTATAAACATAAAAGTATAGACAAGCATTATTTTTTTTATTCTAACTAATAATAATACAACGTTGTAAAAGTTATATTGTTATACATAGATTTAAGAATTTACGAGGGCATGTTCTATAAAAAAGGGGTATTTAGTTATAATAAATATTGTGTAATATAAAGGAATTTAATTTTCAAAGGAAACTATAGTTTTTTTTAGTAATTTACATGACTTTTGTGTTAATCTCATAAAGTTTATTAAAATAAATAAAGCAAAAGTGTCATATGTAACTCATATTACCAGAAGAGTTTTATTACAGTTTAACAAACTGTTGCCACCTGCAAATTTTTCTCCTCTACAATTCTCTCTATTAAAATACCGTCTAACCGGGGTTATTGATTCGATAATAAACCTAAAAAGGGGATCCACTACCTTTCGAAAATATAATTATTTTTCCCGAAAGAGCAAATAACGTTTACCTCGGGATGTTTGATTTTTGAGTACTATTCTATTTAACCTATTGAAATTCAATTTTAATACAGTTAAAGCTGAATTCACTCAAATTAAAGATTTTTGTTAATTAAATAAATAATCAAATTCATCTTTAATAGTATATGAAAAAACAACTGAAAAACTGTATAGAATTGTATTAATAACTAAGACTTAATTTTTTTCAACGTAAGGTTCCCTTTACCTCGTACGGATACATATAAAATTCAAATTACAAGTTAATAAATTTAACCTGAAAATTGAAACACGTAGATGTTTTGTGTCCACATATTTAAAACAGATATGTGTCTCATTTTAAGACGTTACAAATGTCTCACACATTTAGCACTGCATTTTGAGACACGTTATGCGTTTCAAGTATCCGTCTCATGGTAAGAAAACGTTTTATGTTTCTTATACGCACTGAGTCACCTTAAATGTCTTAAAATGAGACACAAGATGAAATTAAATGTCACAAAATAAGATAGATTTTGTATCTCAATGGTTGAAACACTTAAAGCAACCCATTTTAAGACACGAGTGAGATGCCAGTTTATGTAGTGTAAGTGCATTGATAACATGGTTTCATTGACATTGTGATTTAACTTTTTCAATAGTTAACTGTAACATTTTTAATAGTTAACCTTAACTTTTCCAAAAGTTAACTTCAACATTTCAAATAGTTGACTTTAACTTTTCAAATAGTTGACTTCAATTTGATAGGTAAAATTGTTTTCTTATTACAAAAAGTATAGTAAAAATACAATCTTTGTATTATAAGGACGCAATGATACCAGTCAAATTAACTTCACCTTTTCAAATAGTTGACTTTATCTTTTACAAATGTTAACTTCATTTTGACTGGTATAATTGCTTTCATAATGTAAATATTGTAGTAAAATGTACTATCTTTGTTTTAAAGGGGAACAATGATACCAGTCAAATTAACTTGCACTTTTCAAAAAGTTGACTCTAACTATTTGAAAAGTTGACTTTATCTTTTCCAAATGTTAACTTCAAGTTGACTGGTATCATTGTTTTCTTAATGTGCAGGTATAGTTGAACACTTTTTAGTTTTACCGAACGAACGCTTGAAGTTCATATTTTATGGAAATAGTATTATTTTACAAAATAATTAAACAAGAAATATGATATTCAATATTTTAAAAATCATGGTGTCCGACTATAGATGTAATCATTTTGGAGTACCGCAATGCGTATAACAAAGTTTTATTGATAATTAGTAATAAATATTAAATCTCATACATGGAGAGAAATTTATAGTAGAGGGTAACAACTTCTATGGTTAGGGTGACAATCTTTAATGCTACATATACGGACATCCTTGTAGATTGTAGTATACCGTATAGAAATTTCCCTACTTCGCTTCATTTAAAAAGAGGCGCTGATGAGGAATTAGTAAGGCCAACCACACTAATAATTTCTAGATAGGTGATAATCGGACACTGACTAGAATGCCCTCATCTTCAGATAGGGAAATCTATCTGGATCTATGTGTATCCCTATTAAATTTTTCAAACTGGTTCTGACTAGAATGCCTCTAGTTAAATTTACACATTCTGATATTCTACTCAGGTACCAGACAACGCGAACTACTTTTCTCCATTTTTTTCTATAGTCGGACATCTGTCAGATATTTTCGACTTATAAAGTGAAAAAGATATTTTTTTATTGCTTCTTGCTGGAAAAATTGAATTAAAGCTTATTAGAAGTTAATAATATAATATTTAAATTCTTCGATATGAGAAATAGATAGTGAAAATTAAAAATTTTAGACTGTCTGGTACTAGGGAACAATATCAAAATTGCAGTATTTTTTCACCAAAACTAAGTTGAACTTAAAAAAAAGTTTATGAAAATATTGTATTTTTGATAATGAATTTTGGTGTTATATATTGTAGAGCTAATTAATTCATAAATGAAGTCATATTTTTTTTGTAGTTTTAATTTTATTTTATGAAATAAAATTAAAAATGTCCGGAATTATAGGACTTTCCTCCCTACTTATGCTAACTCTATGATTGCAGTCACTATTATCGCAAGTATTGTCAAAGTTTAACGCGTTGACTATGACAGCACGTTTCAATTCTATTGAAAAAATTTGTGAGTGTTTCCGAATTAATCTAAAATGGTCAATTTTGTAAGAAAATATTTCAGTGTTGTGGAGTATGGAATCTTCGATTCCAATTTTTGTCAGTTAGTTAATGATTTTTTTTGAGTTGATGAAAGACTATACAATTTATACATGTTTATAACCTTAAAATTTTTAAGGATTGAATTTTCTTTTAAAATAATAGGTTAATGCTTACACAAACTACTTTCATTTTACAATAAATTTTTTAAAAGTTTTGGAAAGTCTGTTAAATTTGAAAGTTAAATGAGACTTCCGATTATCGGCCAATAGAACGGCACTGATTGGTTTAAAAGATCTGAAATAGGTTAACAAACATTTTCCAACAAATTTTTCTCTGAACACAGACACTTTTTACAAAATCTTCATTCATACACTGAATAAGCGTCTTCTAAATTATAATCACCAAAAGATTGTTTAAATCCGTGAGTAAATGTTATTGTAAAATGAAAATTTGAAATAATCTCAAATCATAAAACATTTTTAATATCAAAGATTGTTAATTCGACAATCAAATTTCAACAATCTTCTGATAGTAAACCCCGTGTGGAAATTAAAAATGAGCTTTAACAAGACCCTGAAAAGATTCTCTTTCGCCAGTGTGGCTCAAACTAAAAAAATTCGTCACGACCTTTCTAATTTCGACACGCTTGAAATATCAGTTGATGATGTTGAAAAACAGAGGTTCTAAGTAGATCGCGTTGTCTGGTACGTGAGTAGAATATCAGAATGTGTAAATTTAACTAGAGGCTTCTAGTCAGAACCGGTTTGAAAAATTTAATAGGGATACACATAGATCCAGATAGATTTCCCTATCTGAAGATGAGGGCATTCTAGTCAGTGTCCGATTATCACCTATCTAGAAATTATTAGTGTGGTTGGCCTTACTAATTCCTCATCAGCGCCCCTTTTTAAATGAATCGAAGTAGGGAAATTTCTATACGGTATACTACAATCTACAAGGATGTCCGTATATGTAGGATTAAAGATTGTCACCCTAACCATAGATTTGCGGCTCCAGGATAAGATATAGGGAAATGAATGGTTGAAGGTTTAGAGCACGTCAGTAGACTTAACATGCTTTCGTTTTTATGCACACTTATATGAGGAACAAAGCAGTCTGCACACATTGATAGGCGCTTCTGGGCGGAGTTCAAGACAAGTCTAGTGCCTAGTCTTATACTGACTATAATGTGATCAGATTTTCTAGTGACCTACATTATTATTTTTATTTGAATTTTATAAAACTTCTCACTAGATATTTAAACGTCGAATCTCTTTCAAAATTAAATACAAGTCCTTTGCCATCTTAACTAAAATGATTTGTTTTAAAACGTTTAAAGAAAGAGATTATATTTAAATATCCTACAGATTAATTAAAAATCTCAATGCAAAGATTTTTAAAATTTAAAGTATTCTCTATTTTTTTTACATATTATTCCTGATTAGACTTTACATTTAGTTGCCTAAATTAAACATTCCAATAAATATAATATAAAATAAGGTATTACATAACCGGCTAAAAACAAAATAAACACACACCAAACCCCAAAATAAGACCAAACATATCACTTAGATGTTCTTCTAAATTCATTTGTAACACTAGAACTTTATCGCAAAACTACACTCACTATTATATTAAAAATTAAAATTTTTAGTATTTAAAACAAATAATTAGGCACGACAGACACTACGAACTACACCCAGACTTCCGAATATATCAAAAACGAAGAAATTGAACAAACACAACGCAGACGCGCATGCAATCCAAAAAACTGTTTAAGAATGAATCTAAGGACTCTCGTGCAGAACAGTTCCCGTTTAAGTGAACGTTGATACAAAGTTTGTAACAATTAAGTAGCTAAATTAAATTAAATGCAAATAATAATAATTGTACCTAATTTTTTTCACGTTTTAATTAACTACAGAATCTGATTACGCTTGTTGAAAGAAGAAATTATGTATATATATGTATATAATTATGTATATTAAGATATTTAGATTTGATCTTAATCGAAAATCATTACTTAACTTTCTGGGATAGAAATCCAAAATTCAATATTTCTTCCTACGATAATACAAATAATTCCAATTGTTTAATATCTAGTCCGAAATCTTAAAAGACCCTGAATAGATTCTCTTTCGCCAATGAGGCTCAAACTAAACAAATTCGTCACGACCTTTCTAATTTCGACAAGCTTAAAATATCAGTTGATGATGTTGAAAAACAGAGATTCTAAGTAGTTCGCGTTGTCTGGTACCTGAGTAGAATATCAGAATGTGTAAATTTAACTAGAGGCATTCTAGTCAGAACCAGTTTGAAAAATTTAATAGGGATACACAAAGATCCAGATAGATTTCCCTATCTGAAGATGAGGGCATTCTAGTCAGTGTCCGATTATCACCTATCTAGAAATTATTAGTGTGGTTGGCCTTACTAATTCCTCATCAGCGCCCCTTTTTAAATGAAGCGAAGTAGGGAAATTTCTATACGGTATACTACAATCTACAAGGATGTCCGTATATGTAGCATTAAAGATTGTCACCCTAACCATAGAAGTTGTTACCCTCTACTATAAATTTCTCTCCATGTATGAGATTTAATATTTATTACTAATTATCAATAAAACTTTGTTATACGCATTGCGGTACTCCAAAATGATTACATCTATAGTCGGACACCATGATTTTTAAAATATTGAATATCATATTTCTTGTTTAATTATTTTGTAAAATAACACTATTTCCATAAAATATGAACTTGAAGCGTTCGTTCGGTAAAACTCAAAAGTGTTCAACTATACCTGCACATTAAGAAAACAATGATACCAGTCAACTTGAAGTTAACTTTTTGAAAAGTTAACGCTAACTTTTTGAAAAGTTAACGCTAACTTTTTGAAAAGTTAACGCTAACTTTTTGAAAAGTTTAAGTTAATTTGATTGGTATCATTGTGTCCTTATAATACAAATATTGTATTTTTACTATACTTTTTGTATTTAAAAAACAATTAGGGTAAGTCCGGGGGAGATGGCCATACGGAAGAGTTGGCCAGTTCAAATATTTTACAGAATTTCTAAAGAAATATCACTTATTATGGGGTATTCTTCAACCTTCTGTGATTCATATTAAATCTAAACAATAAATTGATAAAAAATAATAAAACTGTAAGTGTAATCCTTGTTTATTTTTTTTGCACGGGTCTAAAATAAGTTGAAAATTTTTGATTTCTTGTCACCATATTGTTATTTTTTAATATAATTTTAAATTTTAAATCTTAATGCGTAGTGCATAACCCACGCTTCGATATAAACAAAAAATGAAAGGGAAAATTATTTTATTTATTTAATATTTTTATGTTTACTTTTATCATTAATTATTGGGTAAGATGGCCACTGATGACTTTTATTAAAATTTTTTGATGTTAATGTTATATACTTAAGAAATATTAATGAAAAACAAATTAAAAATGTCTGAGAATAAAAAAATTGATCCAATAGACACCAGAGATGGAGATTTATTTGTAGGTTGACGCAAAAGTTACAATCAAACAACGTTAATTGAAGATTGGATTAAGTGCAATATTTGAAATTTTTGGGTACATAAGAACTGTACTGAATGTCATGAAAAATGTTCAAAATACGACCAGAAAAAGAGGAAAGTAATGTGGACGATTAGAAATTAAATTTAAGTTAAAATTAAAAAATTATAGATAGTAGCCATCTCTCCCGCACACATGTGGCCATCTCACCCGGACATTCCGGGAGAGATGGCCGAATGCACTTTTTCGAACATGTAAATTTTAAGATTGTAGCTATGAAAATATTTTATTTTATGTTTCGTTTTTTTAAAGTAAAGTGTTTAATATTCAATTACCAATAAAAGTTTAGACAAAAAACGCTTTTTCATAATTTTTACAGTACTTTGAAAAAACTATGGCCATCTACCCCGGACTTACCCTATACCTATCAAATTGAAGTCAACTATTTGAAAAGTTAAAGTCAACTATTTGAAATGTTGAAGTTAAGTTTTTGAAAAGTTAAGGTTAACTATTAAAAATGTTACAGTTAACTATTGAAAAAGTTAAATCACAATGTCAATGAAACCATGTTATCAATGCACTTTCACTACATAAACTGGTATCTCACTCGTGTCTTAAAATGGGTTGCTTTAAGTGTTTCAACCATTGAGATACAAACTCTATCTTATTTTGAGACATTTTATTTCACCTTTTGTCTCATTTTAATATATTAAAGGTGACTCAGTGCGTATAAGAAACATAAAACGTTTTCTTACCATGAGACGGATACTTGAAACGCATAACGTGTCTCAAAATGCAGTGCTAAATGTGTGAGACATTTGTAACGTCTTAAAATGAGACACATATCTATGTTTCAAATATGTGGACATAAAACATCTACGTGTTTCAAATATGGCGACAAAACGTATCAAAAAGAGACACTTGATTTTGCAGTGTAGTTAGAATGTTAGAGTATTAGGACTGTAATCGTTTTTAATTAACTCAGTATAAGCATGATAACCTCAAAATGTACACTGAAAGACTTTTGGATCTGTAGCGGAACAACATATGTGACACCAACTCCACTACATTTTTGGTGCGCTGCGGTACAATTTTTGGTGTGTGACTGTTAAAAATGTTGGTGAGCAGCTTACCAAAGTAGTGGGGATACCGCCATTGGTTTGCAGCTTAACTACTTTAGGACTGTCACGCGCCTAAAATTGTACCGCAGTCTGCTGCTAACTCAAAGCTCTCTCAGTAGAATATATATTTTACATAAATTTATATTTTTAAAGATTTAAAGGAAATTCAATATTTTCAGGTTAAATTTATTAACTTGTAATTTGAATTATATATGTATCGGTACGAGGTAAAGGGAACCTTACGTTGAAAAAAATTAAGTCTTAGTTATTAATACAATTCTATACAGTTTTTCAGTTGTTTTTTCATATACAAAAGTCAAAAATTGTTTTTACTTACTCATTTGAGCAGCTGGATCGTGGAAAGGCACGTAAATTTTTTTTGACCGAAATTAAAGCTCTCTTAGACACTCAAAATTTAACTTTGAGTTTAAATATTTTGAATGCATATCCTTAAAGGAATAAACATTAAGCATATAAAATATTTTAAGTTAAAAGTAAAGTTTTGAGTGACCTGAAGGATTTTGATTTTAGTGGAAAAAATTTACGTGCCCTTCTACGATCCAGCGCTTTATTTTTTTACTCTTAACGATAAAACTTTTCTCAATTTGAAGTTTTTTACATGCAGATAGAAGACACTTCAAAAAATCAGTTCCTCTGTACCATCGTCTACTACCTTACATGTCATTCACATACTTTTGTTTTGACTTTAACAGAGATAAAATAGATAAATGTATCTTCAGCAATGTGTAGTCTTTGCAGAACTCTATAATATTAAAAGCATCGTCGGTCTAGAGGTTATGCATTGCTAAAGCAAATGTTATTAATTGGAGGCTCAACTTTACATTTTCTGTATAACTCACTTTTTGAGTGCATGGTCCCATACACATCTATTAATAACATTTTCAACTTCAAATAGATAAAATAAATGTTTCCTCTGAATAACTTTGTCAGACATAGTTGTACTTATGTTTTTCAAAAGTATGTTTATAGTTATTATGATGCGTTTCGCTAAAAGAAAAAAACCTTATTTTCAAGTTACTAAGAATTTCCGAACCAAACTTTTATTGTTGATAATGTCAAAACATTTATTTCAGTGTAGTGTTTCCAACAAGCTGTTTTGGGTGTACCACTAATCAATCTGTAATAACACCAAAAAATCCTGCAGTTCGTCTGTTGCAGTTTGTGAAACACACAGTTTGGTTTATGTATTCCTGAAACTCAGCCGTTTGTGGATACTACAACCGTGGCTCATAGATGGAGCGGGAAATCCTGTACCTATCACAAAAAAATTTTCCGTGTATATATGTTGTTTACAAGGAATTTACCCTGTCCCTTCACACTGAGAAAACTGAATAGCTAAAGTTAGAGGGTTAGGTTTTAAGTGTTAGCCTGATTCTCTTGATAATTAACTTTTTTCTCCGAGATAGTTAACTTGATTACCGGAGTATCTATGTATCCCTCCGAGATGGTTACAAAATATTTAACCTCAAATATAGTCTGTTTGTCCCTCCAGATAGTTTGTTGAATACTTAATTTTTCTCTGTGCATTATTGAAAAAGTTAAGGTTAACATTTAGGAAGTTAAAGTTAACTACTAGAAAAGTTAAAGTTAACTTTTATAAAAGTTAATGCTGACATGTGAAGAAGTTAACTATTTATCAAATCTAGTAAAGCCTCACAATGGGTTTAAAATCATGTGATGAATTCGTTAAGTCAGAATGCCAGAGTACTAGTTCAGAAGCTTGTGACTGTAACCGCTTTAATGAATTCTGTATAAACATTGACTGCAGATGCAAAAGTGTCATTAGTCAATTTCATTTTAACAACTCAAGTAGAAGAGTTTAGATGATAACTGTTACATTAGTCGACAGAGCATTAAAGTTAACATTTGGAAAAGTTGAATGTACTTTGTAGAAAATTCAAGTTATCTTTAAGAAACGTTATATATAACTTTTTTACATTAATATTTTTATATTTAATAAGATATATTCTAACAGTGAATGTCTTCATGCAGATATTGACTGATCTTTACGATAGAAAAAATAAAGATTATGTTATTCAATGGTCACATGTCCCATATACTTTACTTTAAAAATACGGCACACTAAATAACATAATCTTAATGCTGGTTTCAATTTGATTTTTAAGAAGAAAGGTTGTCATTAAAGATTTCATTTGTCCTAGCAAGAATTAAGGAATTGATAATACTGATTTATTGTTAATTCAGTATTAAGGAAGGGGAACATCAGTTGTGACGTCGCGAAAAAGGGCATTTTTCAATCATTTCTATCCTAATAAACCATACGAAACTTTTTCAAATTGATTAACAATTATTATAATATTATCTACTTCCCATACAGAGAGTTTCAAAAATAAGCATATTTGAAAAATTGGTGACCTGTCAAAGTCAATAGTATGATTTTTATAAAAAAATAAAGGTCAATTTTCAGCTATAGCAAAAATAAATTTCCATAACACAAATTCTTAGATTGGGACCTAGATAGTGGTATAATAAATGTAAATCAATTTTATTTTTACATTTTAGACGAACTATAATTGTGGAATGTTTGTCACCGAAATTGTTGCTTTTTATGATGGAGTAACTTCAGTGGGTCAAATTTCAGAAAGTATTTGACCAATTTTTAAAAAAATTAAAGCCTTATGAATGTACTTTTAGGTTATAAATAGTATTTTTTAAAAAGTTTCATAGTTTACCCAATTTCAGAATTTTTAAATATTTAAATTTGTAACATTTATTCATCATGGATATGATGAATACGATTCATTATCGTTTCTAAATTTATAATATCCGCAATATTTTGAGTTTCTGTAACATTCTTTACTTAATGTCTAGTAACATTAAAGGGACTTATTGCTATTTTTTATATGATTTAATGTGTGCGAAGTATGGATATTTTATTTAATATAGTACTGTGTTTTAGTTTGATTTCCCATGTTTCTTATGTGTAAACTTAACTTTAGCTCCCACTCTTTTACCCCTACTTTAACGACTGCGCACGCAACTACCTCTACTTTAAGTTAAAAGAAAGAGTCATTTAGAAGACGTGATCAAACTTGTATAAAAAATGACGTCACTAAAAGCTTTTTAAAAAAATGTCTTCGTTAATATCTACAGGCAGGTTAAAACCTATCTGAAGGTTTTTTTAGACAATGTGTGTATTCTATTCAAGATGCAGGTTTAAACTTATATTAATATTTTTAAACAATACTTTTGTTATCTTGAAAATAGTCAAGTTGAAACTTGCTTACATGTTTTTGGACAATACATTTATCCCTATGGTGCTGTAGTACCAGTAAAGCACGCTGCAAGTGTCAGACAGCAAGGTCTGACCCATGGAACTATCCACCCACTCGGGGGTTTTTAGGGTCGCTAAACACGAAACTGACATAAGACTTTTAATATTCAAAATGTTTGATCCAATATGGCGACCGATTTCTAAAATTCATATAAAATCTAAATAAAACTTGTCTATGGAGAATTTAAAGGTTGTAAAATTTTTTTTAGGTCCAGTCAATAAAGAAGAGATTGAAAATATCCCTGCAGTAAAAGTAAGAATGTGTAATGGTCCAACTAGTGGAAGTGAGGCATGTAGGTTCTAGCCAATAAAGGCAAGAGTGGAAATGTTCTAACTAGTAAAAGTAAGAATGTGTAAGGGCCCAACTAGTGAAAGTATGACGCTTTGGATCCAGCCTGTAAAGGCAAGAGTGAAAATGTTCCAACTAGTAAAAGTAAGAATGTGTAATGGCCCAACTAGAGAAAGGAAGACGCTTTGGTTCCAGCCGGTAAAGGCAAGAATGAAAATGTTTCAACTAGTAAAAGTAAGAATGTGTAATGGCCCAATTAGTCAAAGGAAGACGCTTTGGATCCAGCGGGTAAAGGCAAGAATAAAAATGTTTCATTTAGTTTCATTTAGAATGTGTAATGGCCCAACTAGTGGAAGTGAGACATGTAGGTTCTAGCCAATAAAGGCAAGAGTGGAAATGTTCCAACTTGCATGGCGACAGATGTTGCAACCCTTACAAAGCTTTTGGTGTCTCAAATTAATAGGTGATGATCTTTTTCGTTCAGAAAGGGATATCGAATTTGAAAATATGATGAGTGATTTAAAAGAAAAATTTGCGAAAAAAGATTTAAAAGAAAATTTTTGAAGATACTACATTGAAGACTGACACAGCATTATCGAATTTATACTGTAGGAAATGTAGTAAACTTCTATATTAGTGACGAAAATAGTAGGATAATGATAATTACACATTCTTACTTTAACTAGTTGGAACATTTCCACTCTTGCCTTTATTGGCTAGAACCTACATGTCTCACTTACCCCCAAGTGAAGTTTTAAGTGAAGTTTTATGTGAATTCAAGTACATTTTTTTTACTTTTTCCGCCATATTGGATCCGCCATATTGAATTTTTTATTCTGCCACTCAGAATATGAAAGTAGATGTAATTACCTAAATTTTAAGTACTCATACAACTATTTCCGTTAAGAATAATTATGGGGGCGGAGGGTCTTTCGTTGGCGTGGAATGCCCCATATGTAAAGGAAAAAAGTAAGTGGATGGGAGGGGGTGGTTAACTAAAAGCAACGTATTTTACATAGGTAACGGGTGAGGGGGTGGTTGCAAAGAACAAGATCTACACAGGTTAGGTAGAATGTAAAAAGGGGGAGGTGAAAGTAGGTGGTATTTGCATACAACTTAAAGAAGGTGGGTGAAAAGTGGGTGGTATTTGCATAAACTTAAAAGGTTAACAATAGAAAACGTATGCAAATTAAAGTTTATGCAAATTAATAGGGTGAAAAGTGGGTTTTACTTGCATATTCCACGTCTAAAAGGGTGAAATTTGTGTAAAAGTTAAAAAGGGTGGGTGAAAAGATGGTGGTATTGGCATAAACTTAAATGGTTAACAATAGAAAACGTATGCAAATTAGGGTTATGCAAATTAAAAGGGTTAACTAATTTGCATATAAGTAAATTAAAAGGATTAACTAATTTGCATACATGCAAATTAAAAGCGTTAACTAATTTGCATATATGCAAATGAGGAACCCCCTCTAACGGACAATTCAGCGTCATTTCAGTCGGTAAGTAGGAATCTGCGGTCGGTAAGTAGGAATCTGCATTGCTATCAATATGACCCATAACCGGCCTAGCTATACTACTTACCATTCTTTTTTATTGTCCTACATAACATGCAGAGCAATTCTCACAATTAATTTTCATTATGTGCTTATTTATGAATTCTAATGGATAATTATTATTTATTAAAATTTCTTTGACAAATTCTATATTTTTTGAGTGGAACTGCTTGTCAGAGAGTTTTATAGCTCTATCAATTAAGTTAAAAATTATAGCAATTTTTTAAGCCAAAGGATGTTTAGAATGGTAATTAATGGTTCGTCAAGAAAAAGTAGGTTTTTTATACCAGTTAGTAATGAGTTGATTTTTTTCGTTAATAATAATAAGAACATCTAAATAATTAATAGTATTATTGTTTTGTATTTCAAAAGAAAACTGTAATCTTTCGTCATAGCTGTTAAAAGTATTAATCATTTCGTCAATTTTATCTTTTTTAATGCAAGTAATTATATCATCCAAGTATCTATAGAAAAAAGTGGTTTAAAAGACAATTAAGCATTACAATAGGTCTCAAGTTCTTCTATGACAATATCAGCAAAAAGACCAACCAACACAGTCCTCCTACGAATTTACGGATTACCCATAATCCACAAAAAGGATAACCCTTTAAACATGTCGTTTTAACTATTGGTTCTTCAACGTCTTTTTCATCCATACAATTGTTCGAAATACTTGATAATTCCATAATGAAATCAAAATCTTATTTGCGAAATGGTTTTGATTTTATTAAAAAAATGAAAAATTTTATTATTTCTAATAAACATATTTTAATTAGTCTTGACGTTTTATCTTTGTTTACTAATGTTAGTTCTGGACATGTATGTGATTCTATAATCAAACGTTACAGAACAACAGCTCAAAATTTTAATATTAATTTAGATGAATTTATGGTACACCCATGGGAACATCAATTTCTGGTCTTTTTGCTGATATTGTCATGGAAGAACTTGAGACCTATTGTAATGCTTAATTGTCTTTTAAACCACTGTTTTTCTATAGATACGTTGATGATATAATTACTTGCATACAAAAAGTTAGAATTGACGAAATGATTAATACTTTTAACAGCTATGGCAAAAGATTACAGTTTACTTTTGAAATACAAAACAATAATACTATTAATTTTTTAGATGTTTTTATTATTATTAACCAAAAAAATCAACTCATTACTAACTGGTATAAAAAACCTACTTTTTCTTGTCGAACCATTAATTACCATTCTAAACATCATTTGGCTCAAAAAGTTGCTATCATTTTTAACTTAATTGATAGAGCTATAAAACTCTCTGACAAGCAATTTCACTCAACTAATATAGAATTTGTCAAAGAAATTTTATTAAATAATAATTATCCATTAGAATTCATAAATAAGCACATAATGAAACGTATTTTTCTAATAGAATCTAAATCTCATCTTCCTATTGACAAAAATGTTATAATACTTTACATAAAGCAACCAAAAATATTCTTGCCCTATGTTCCAAACCTCTTTGAAAAAAGTTCCTCAATTCTTAATAATTACGCCATTTTATCCATTCCTTACAAAAATAATAACATGAATCATAACTTTGTCATAAAAGGCAAGGATAAAAATATAAAATCTGAAAACATCATTACTGTTTATAAAATTAATTGTGAGAATTGATCTGCATGTTATGTGGGATAATAAAAAAGAATAGTAGGTGTTTGTATTAAAGAACATAAAAATTCTATTTCTAATGTAATCGCTACCCATAATGACATTTTTAGACACACACTTACCCTGACATTTCCTGAATTTTGTTTACTGTCACGGTCATTCATCCTCACGTCAGTTACTTATACTTGGAAAATTATATACATTTTATTCACCAGTGTTCAATTGTAATCGCCACGACAAAAACGTTCCATTGGAAGGTTTTTTTTAATTTAATTTTATTTTTTTGGTAAAAAACTGTTATTATAATTATTAATTTTATGTTTTTTTAATAATGTAATGTAATTTAATTATTATTTTTTGTTAAATAAATTATAGTTTCTGAAGAGGGCAGCCGCGGTGTCAAAACGTTAAACAACATTTGTTGTTTCATTTCAAACACCTGACTCGGAATGATCGTTAAATTCTGTGTTTAGTTATTATTAATAAAAACTTGTTCAACAATTTTTTTTGCATACAATTAAAAAATTGCACGATTTTTAAATGATTTTCATTACAAATTCTTAAATTTTATAATCAAAAAATTTTTTTGAGAGCTAATGTTACGATCAATCATGCACTTCATTGTTATAATTTCAAAAAATATAGACTTTTTGAATGTAAATATTTGATTTTTCAAAATGGTTCCTAAAAACTTAAAATTTTTTGAAAATTTGAAATTTGATGCCCGATGTAAATTTCTTTAAAACTTTGGCTTGAAAATGTTTGCTCGGGAAGATTTTCGGAGTCGCTGATTACGAATCTTATATTAGTTTTCCAAAATTTAAAATAGCGGATGAAAATTTTTTAATTCAGACGAATGTTCTTGGAAATCTGTACACGGGGTATTTCTTAGCACAAGTTCGAGCTTTCCGTTCTACGAGCTACAATTTTCAAACAAAATCGAGAGATAGGTTTTTTTAATGGTTTGAGTGTCCTCTTTCAGAATCTAAAAAGAAATTTCAATTTCAAATTTATAGTAAAATGTTATAATTCGCAGAAATTTTTTTTAAATTACATTACGCTCTCTTGTAATCAAAATGTTGCTAATGTTTCAAATTTAAATTTATTTAACAGTATTTAAAAATATTATAAACAATTTTCATAGAAAAAAAAGTTTTGAGTGGAAAGAATTTTTTTCACATTTTGCTTGGTTTGACATTAGAATAAATTTTAGAGCGACAAACCTTTGTTTATAATTGTTTAACATTTTTTTAACAATATTATAAACAATTTTTACAAAAAACTATGTTCAGAGTGGAAAAAATCTCCTTTTCTTTGACACTAACTTATTTCAACATTACAATTTCTAATAAAAATTCACTGTAGCTTTTTCTGGTTCTGAGATATGGAAGCAACGTTAGATATTACATTTATTGCGTTTTAAGTAAAATTGTTAATTTCAAATCAGTATAATTTCGATTACATTTTAACAGGTTAAACATTTCAAATAGTAAATTTGAAATTGTTCAATTCTTTTAATGAAATATGAGAAAAAACCAAGAAATAAATTTATGTTTAATAATTTTTGACACTCTCACCTTCTTGTTCAAACTTTAAAACTTAGTACTTTAATAAATAAAATCATTGTAAACAAATTGGCTGCCTTTATTCCCGTGTTACTTACGATTTTTTTTATTCCTAATGCACAAAAGTGTCGATTTCAGATTGCAGACGACAGGGAGTAAAAGTCATTCACTTGTTCGACTTATAGGAAAATGGCGGCCGTTGTCTCCCTTGGGCAAAAATAACGCATGGGATTTTTATTACTTTAAGGAGATAGAAAACAGATGATAGAATTAATTAAAAAAGAGGACTATAATAAGAATGGTATTTAGTTACATTCAGCGATAGTTTCAAACAGTTATATAAATTAACAAATAATGATGGTGGTCATTTTTGTTCACTAATAACCCTTCGTGATTTAGATTAGCAGTCCAAAAATTCACATATTCTATTTGCATGATAATAAATTTATGCTAATAAATATTATTCTTAGCTTTTTTAAACATTTGTATATAATCCATTTGGTTGTTGAATCTTATTAAAAGAAAAATAATTTTTGAAATTAAAACATATTTTTTTATATTACATATGTATACCGAAAAAAGTTTAGTTTTCATAAATTTTATGTTACAAAATTTTTTTCTTTCCTTTGAAAATAGATGAACTTACATTTTGACCGGTACTGTAAATATTTCACATTGAAAATTCCGATAAACATAATGATAGCAAATTAAACTTAATTAAAATTGAAGGGCCGGATGCATCAACTGCCGCTACGCGCTATTACACGAAATAATACCAGCCAGGTAGCAGTGAGAGGCCCAGAAGCGTTCACTGCTCACTGACTGGTATGGTCCTTTACGGCGGCGCGTAGCGGCAGTGTTATATCCGGCTCCTTAATTATTCAAAAATTTCACTATAAACATAATTTTTTATATACATATTACTTCTAGTATCTCCTAAATATATTTTTACGGATTCAAATGAACGTACCCTCGATAATGCAACATACATCTGACCGTGATTAAATACATCTCTTCTTAAATCTATATATATTCTGTTAAATGTTTGTCCTTGAGACTTGTTAATGGTCATTGCAAAAGCTAATTTTAAAGGAAATTGTCTTCTTTTAAAAGTAAACGGATATAAATTTTCACAATATAAAGTTACTCTATGTAAAAAGACAATATTTCCACTCTTATCTCCCGTTAATATTTGACATTTAATAACATTATGTGATAAATCTAAAACAATTAACCTTGTTCCGTTACATAATCCTTCATTAATACTAAGATTTCTAATAAGCGTTACAACGGAATTAATTCTTAAATGTAATTCATGTGGTGGTAAAGAAGGTGGAGAGAGAGTATTTAAATATTCTAGTAATAAAGTTTCAGAAAATTTTCCATTATCACTATTTTCAGTAGAATCAATACTTTTATATATTTTTTCACCTTTACTGTCTAACAGACGCACCACTCTTTTATTAATATCATCAACGTCAACGTTTTTAGGTGCTAAAATTGCACACTCTGACAACTCCTGAAATTTATTCTGTTGTATGAACTGACAATACATTTCTTCTGCAATATCGACATTTCCTTTTTGAATAATTTGTTCTGGTAATATAACATTATCATCTGCATCATTTAATTCACCATAGCCTACTTTAAGTAAAAAATCTACAAATTCCGTTTCTTGTGGTAAGGCTCGCATATTATCTGTTAATGTGTATTTTTTAAAATGTTTCCATAGTTTACTATTTTTGATTGATAAATTAACTATTTCTGATCTAGTACCCCATTCTTTAATTGGTAAAGTTTGTCGAAAATCTCCGCCTAGAATTACAATTTTACCACCAAAAGGTTCATTGGAATTCATTATATCTCTTAATAGATAATCCATAATTTCTAAAGCATATTTTGGAGCCATTGGTGCTTCATCCCAAATAAAGACATCTATATTTTTTAAAAAAGGCCTTCTTTAGATTGAACTTTAATGTTTGAAGATGAATCACTGTATAATGGAACGGGTAAACCTAAAACTTTATGAACAGTTTTTCCATTAGGAAGCAGAATCGCAGCTATACCTGTAAATGCCATGTTGCAAACATTTATCCCTTTACTTCTTAACAAATGCCATAGCGTAATGTATAAAAATGTTTTTCCAGATCCTCCACAACCATCAACATATAAACACTTAGAACAATCAAAAGAAGAATCCTTTAGGGCATCAAGTACATAATCAACTACAAGTTTTTGTTTTACATTTAATTTAGCATAATTCTGTTCTCCTATGTTAATATGTTCTGCAATACTTATATCATTAACTTGTTGAGTAAGAATTTCATCTTGTATATCTAACAATCCCTGAAAGTCAGTTAAATTATATCCTTCGTTAAATAACATTGTTTTAATATTTCTATAAGCCCTTTGTTCAGCATCAATGTCGTTAGTTTTTGAATAATCTTCTGACATTTGACCCTTAAATTGTTCCCAAAGTTTATCCGGTTGTACAGGATGACAATGAATTAAAATTCTTATAAATAATTGGCGAAGTGAATGAGGCATCATCCATAATGCAGCTTCTTCCATTGTTCTAATCCACTCACTATCATCTTCTACAAGTCCTAATGCCAAACAAGCAGATGTAAAAGATTCATGAACAACTCCATTAACTGTTCTCAAACTTTCAAAAGAAGTTGCTCCTTTTACTGTAAGCAATAACAGTCTAAGATTAAATAACTCTAATTGATTTCGATTAACTGAATACATTCTTCCCAAAACTTTTTCTTTACGAATTCTTTGTTTCCATTCAAGAGATTTTGTTACCTATGTATAATGCTCTGGTATTTCTGAATAATAATACTTTTGAGCATTACTATCCCGTTGGTTAAGTTTAAAGTAATCCAGAAGTTTTGTATTTTTATTTAAATCGAAAGAAATACCGTTACTATCTTTTTCTTCTCGAATAATAACATTCTGTTCATTTGGCAAATGTATGGGCAAGCGATTAACGCTATGACTCTTTTTTCCTAAAGGTTTACTTAGAATTCTCCAAACTGCCTCAACTGGACCAACATATCTATTTTCTTCATAATGATTTATTTCATTATGATTAATACTTACATCACCATTCGCATTTGTGATAATAATAGATGCAGCGTCATGCCCTTTGAGAATATATTTATATAAATATTTAACAGACTTGATACTCGAAACTATTTCTACATTAATATGGCAATTAAATATTTTTGAAAGTTTAGGACAACATTAGATACAACATTAGAATTATCAACAATAAATCCATTTGGTCGTTCATACACTTTATTATTATTTCTTCGACGACAATGAACATAACAATTTTCTTCAATTGTAGTTTCTTCTTGGTAACTTTTTGGAATTTTTTTTGAACATTTTCCATCAATTAAACACCAATCTCCACAAGGACCATGAATATTATTTTGCATTATTATTTTATGTAAAATAGGATTATTATTTTCATCGGGAATCTCTGCAGAAATATAACGATCAACACTTTCAACTGTTAATATTTTAGAATTTTCTTTCAATATAACTAACAAATGAATGTGTGGCAATCCTCGCTTTTGAAATTCAATAACATAAACATAAGATTTGACCTCTCCAAATAATTTATTATCAACAATATGTTTAAGTAAATGTTTTACTTTTAATGCGAATACTCTAGTTACAATATCAGGTCTATCAGCAGCAGTTTGATGGGGTAATAAATTTTCCTGTATCTCTTTCCAATTTGGATTTCACGTTATTGTAATAAATAAATCTGGTCTACCATGACGAGCAACAATAGCCATCGAATCCTGATATTGTTGCATCATATTGCGAGGTGATCCAATAAAAGTGGAAGGCAATATAAGCGTTTTTCCCACGTTTACATCATTTTCCAACTCATGATTGTGTAAATAATCGATCAACCCTTTATATGTTTCACTTCTTAATTGAGCTTGATTCTTTGCACAAAATCTTAATCTATCTTTTTCAATTTTTACATAATTGTCAACCACCCATTGTTGAAATAATCTACCCCCATATAAAAATGGATTAAATTCCTCATCTCTTATAGCAATTTTGTATTTAATATAGGCAGATCTAGAAATAGTATGATTTCTACTTCTATAATCACTATCACTACGAATCATATTAATATTATAACCCTTATTTCCAAGTGGATAAAATATAGGATAAATCCATGGTTCAACATCGGGATCTAAATTGCTAACCAATTTTAATTCCTTTGTAGATTTATTATAAACCGTTACATAAGATTCTGGTATTTCTCCCTCAGAGTTTGTATTAAAAATTGCAGCAACTTCATTAAAACTTTGAAAATTATATCTATTTTTATCAAAACCTTTTTTCAAAGTGAACAATAATTGTAATTCATGAATTTCTTCATTTTTTTGTCTTGCTAATTCAGTTGCTATTCTTATTACCTCTTACATCATCATGTAAGATTTTGTGTATGCATGAGAATTTCTCATAATATTTTCTATAGATTTTAAAATGTCTTCATCCAAATTGTCGTTACTTTTCAATCTGTATCTGATTGATTCCTCAGGGTCATCAATAAATAATTGACCAAAACATGGATCTTCACCTTTATCCGGATATAAAGCACTATTAATTTGATAATAAATGTGACCTTGAATTTTATAACAGAATGGTCCTTTTCTTCTTCCATTAAAATTAATTACATTAGCATTTAAAGATGCAAAAGAAAAAGAATTATTGTTCAGCCTTATATTCTTTTTAAAATGACCAGATTTTTCATGAAGCCCTTCTAGCAAAAGCTTTAATTCATCTGGATATTGTATGGAAGTTAAAACAACACCTCCATAACTACAACAGTCATTAAAACTAACTTTTCTACCAGCAACTTGTTCATCTTTAAAATGTTTAGCTTGACAATGTGTGCAATAATAATTCATTGGACCTAGATAATTTTCAACATTATTTGGCTTAAATGTTTTATTATCATCTAAATCTATATTTAATATTTTCTTTGGAACAGAAATATTTAAATTTGAATTTATACTATTATTTACCAGTTTCAACTCATTTTGAATTTGATGATTTAATACTGTTTCACAATAATTTCTTTGACATAGAGTATTTTTTTGTTTTTGACAAAGTACTTCTATCACTGTTTATATTTTTTAATTTAAGGTTTTGAGTATATTCTAAGTTTTCTAAGTGTTGTTGATAATTCAATATTTCCTTTATTTATTTTATTTATTTCTCTTGGAAAAGAAAGGAAAGTGTTTTCTTCCTCTGAATAATTTGCATTATCAACTTTACGCTTCAATTTTTGCCTTTCACGATAATTTTTTTGAATTTCAGCCCTACTTTGTTTAACTGTTGTTGATAATTCAATATTTCCTTTATTTATTTTAGTTATTACTCTCGGAAACGGAAGGACAGTGTGTACTTCCTTTGAATAATTTTCATTATCAACTTTACGCTTCAATTTTTGCCTTTCGCGATAATTTCTTTGAATTTCAGCCTTACTCTGTTTAGGTGTAACTTAATTGATAGAGCTATAAAACTCTCTGACAAGCAATTTCACTCAACTAATATAGAATTTGTCAAAGAAATTTTATTAAATAATAATTATCCATTAGAATTCATAAATAAGCACATAATGAAACGTATTTTTCTAATAGAATCTAAATCTCATCTTCCTATTGACAAAAATGTTATAATACTTTACATAAAGCAACCAAAAATATTCTTGCCCTATGTTCC
This sequence comes from Leptopilina myrica (nomen nudum), assembly GCA_032872475.1. Lineage (NCBI taxonomy): Eukaryota > Metazoa > Arthropoda > Insecta > Hymenoptera > Figitidae > Leptopilina > Leptopilina myrica (nomen nudum). The sequence goes on along the minus strand of CM065459.1, from coordinate 39,265,694 downwards.
AAACCTATTTGAAAAAAGTTCCTCAATTCTTAATAATTACGCCATTTTATCCATTCCTTACAAAAATAATAACATGAATCATAACTTTGTCATAAAAGGCAAGGATAAAAATATAAAATCTGAAAACATCATTACTGTTTATAAAATTAATTGTGAGAATTGATCTGCATGTTATGTGGGATAATAAAAAAGAATAGTAGGTGTTTGTATTAAAGAACATAAAAATTCTATTTCTAATGTAATCGCTACCCATAATGACATTTTTAGACACACACTTACCCTGACATTTCCTGAATTTTGTTTACTGTCACGGTCATTCATCCTCACGTCAGTTACTTATACTTGGAAAATTATATACATTTTATTCACCAGTGTTTAATTGTAATCGCCACGACAAAAACGTTCCATTAGAAGGTTTTTTTTCAATTTTATTTTATTTTTTTGGTAAAAAACTGTTATTATAATTATTAATTTTATGTTTTTTTAATAATGTAATGTAATTTAATTATTATTTTTTGTTAAATAAATTATAGTTTCTGAAGAGGGCAGCCGCGGTGTCAAAACGTTAAACAACATTTGTTGTTTCATTTCAAACACCTGACTCGGAATGATCGTTAAATTCTGTGTTTAGTTATTATTAATAAAAACTTGTTCAACAATTTTTTTTGCATACAATTAAAAAATTGCACGATTTTTAAATGATTTTCATTACAAATTCTTAAATTTTATAATCAAAAAATTTTTTTGAGAGCTAATGTTACGATCAATCATGCACTTCATTGTTATAATTTCAAAAAATATAGACTTTTTGAATGTAAATATTTGATTTTTCAAAATGGTTCCTAAAAACTTAAAATTTTTTGAAAATTTGAAATTTGATGCCCGATGTAAATTTCTTTAAAACTTTGGCTTGAAAATGTTTGCTCGGGAAGATTTTCGGAGTCGCTGATTACGAATCTTATATTAGTTTTCCAAAATTTAAAATAGCGGATGAAAATTTTTTAATTCAGACGAATGTTCTTGGAAATCTGTACACGGGGGTGCTTAGGGCAGTTCCATAGGAAAAGTAAATGGTGAATCACCGATTTTTCTTAAACTGCGTAATTTTGTATTACTTGGGGTACTAAATAACTGTGTAAAACAGTTTTGCAAAAAAAAATTTGCGAGATATTTACATTTGAAAATTTGCAATTTGAAAAAATGCCTTTTTTGCAAAACTGTTTTACACAGTTATTTAGTACCCCAAGTACTACAAAATTACGCAGTTTAAGAAAAATCGGTGATCCACCATTTGCTTTTCCTATGGAACTGCCCAATAGTCAATCCCATATAGCAGGAAAAATGGTTCAATTTTATCCCATCCTTTTAAAAATGCTTCCTCGAGAGTTTTACTGATGCTTTTTCAATTATTTTGAACATCTTTAGCCATCAGTTAGTAAACTAATGTTTCCAATTCTAACCGCATGGAGGTAAATGGACATCGAGAATCTTAGATTTTTTTATTTTTTGAATTTAAAAATATTCTTTTTGCTTATTTTTTTCATCTTTTAGTTTTTAAATTATTTTTTAATTTTATAAATTAATTATTATTTATTACACAGCCACAAAAAAAATTTCTGACCTGTAGATCACACTATGTGCACTATATGTTTTTGGAGTCTCTGAAACTGAATCCATGGTCGATTTCACCCCATTACGTTAGGATTCAAAATGGCGGTGCAATATGGCGGACAAAAAATTAAAATTTGATGTTTTATCATGAAACTTGGTATCTAAGGGTTTTGGGGTCGCTGATTACGAATTTAATGTTAAATTTTCATAAATTAAAACGGCGGTTACAATATGGTGGACCGAAAAATTCTGAATTTGAAGAATTTCTATGAAAATTACTATGTGGGTGATTCTCCACCAAACCGACAATCTCATGTCCCTTGTATTTTTTAAAAAATTAATTGCACATACGTAAATGAATTAAACGTGAAAAAGTAACTCTAGTGAGTAAAAACCAAAGTATACAGCCACTTCAATTTATAAGATTTAATATTCTTGATTAAATGCAAGTTTAAGAGCTAAATCGTCATGGTGAAGCCTGTCCCTTGCGTCAGTTACGAAACAAAAATAAATATCTTTAGAAAAATTAATTAATAAAAAAATTATTGATAACATTAATTTATTATCTAAGTGTGTACAATTAAAAAAAATTGGTTGTAAAAAACAGTTTTTTTTTTAAATTTATGTAGGATGTTATTTCTCGTCCCCAGTTTTCTGTGTCATGGTGAAGCCTTTTTAAAAAAATATAATATTTCTAAAAAATAAAATAAATATTTAGTTATACTTTAGTACATACAAAAGTTCAGTTCCCTCAAAGGTTCACTACGACAGAAACAATTTTTTTTTGGTTTTTTTACATTTAAAACGTCAACATTGTACAGGAAATCACAAAATCTTTATGGTAAAGCTTTCACATATTTCATAATAAATCAACAAAAAAAACTTTTTCAGTAAATATTGTATAGTCGTATTATTTCAGTGACTATAAATGACAGAAATGCTAAAACCGGTTGTTAATTGCTAATAATTTATTTTAAAAAATAGTATTTATTTTGCGTCATGGTGAAGCCTTTTGGTCGTCTCTCATTGAATTCGTGCTTTACACTAGTATGTAATTAAAATAATTTTTATGATTGTATCAAAATGAAATTTAAAAATTAGAGTTACCTTAACTGTTACTAGTAACTTTGACTTGCGCGCTACGCGCGCCCTCTTTTTTCTGCTATTCAATATGAAAATATTTTAACATTAAAAAAGTTTCTAGCATTATTCTAAAGATAAACACATATTTATTAAAAGAATTTTATCTAAAACGATTAAATTTTGTTTTAAATTTTGTAATCCTAAATTGCACCAATTTTTTAGCAATCTTGAAACATGCTTATATAATCTTAAGTATAAAATTGCCTCAAGCTTCAAATGTTTAAATTATTCAATTTTTGTATCATTTTTATTTGTAAAAAATATTAAGAAATTTTTAATTGTTAAAAAATTATGATTAACAAATAGAAAAAAAACTTACTTTATGCATAATTTTTATTTCTCAATAATAATATTGTTCATCAACTCATTCTTTTCTTTCAGGAAGTAATTTGCATAATTTGTACACTAAAAATAATTTAATTGAAACAAATAAAAATTTATTTACTCAATTAAATAGTTTAATTGTCGATTATGCAATAAATATTTATTTTAACCAAGTAAATATTTATTAGATCTGAGTATTTTATTTGACGGTATGAAATAAATATTTATTTGCATCAATAAAATAGTTTTTTTAAGTAACTAAATCTTTATTTGTATCAAATATCCAATTATTTAGCACAATTAATTCATTTAATTAAGACTAATATTTCTTTAATTGAATTAAATAATTAATTTTTTTTGCTTAGGGAATTTGGGAAATCTGCATACAGATACCTTGGATTCCTCATTCCAAGGTTATGTGGGGTTAGTAAAATAAAAGAATATAAAATAAAGACAAATTATAAAATTGTTTAGCAAGCTAGCGACTTACTGACAGCCCCGACCCACTAAAACCCGTAACCTTTCTTTTGAAGCCCTTCACCCACTCTCGGAACCCACCTTCGAGGTTGGCGCTCCAACTCTGTCGCTGGTGCAATGTTAAAGAGTAATTGAGGAGCCGGGAAGAAGAACTCGCCGAGCGCGGGAACGTATACTCTATTGGGGAATCCACACTTCGATATAAGAAGCAGTGAGCGCCTCTGGGCCTGTCTCTGCTAGCCGACTGGTATTAACGCATGCGTTGGAGTGCTCGGCGAGTTCTTCTTACTGACTCCTCAATTGTATTAACCCATTTAGTCCCAAATGTCCGTATTTCTTAGCACAAGTTCGAGCTTTCCGTTCTACGAGCTACAATTTTCAAACAAAATCGAGAGATAGGTTTTTTTAATGGTTTGAGTGTCCTCTTTCAGAATCTAAAAAGAAATTTCAATTTCAAATTTATAGTAAAATGTTATAATTCGCAGAAATTTTTTTTAAATTACATTACGCTCTCTTGTAATCAAAATGTTGCTAATGTTTTAAATTTAAATTTATTTAACAGTATTTAAAAATATTATAAACAATTTTCATAGAAAAAAAAGTTTTGAGTGGAAAGAATTTTTTTCACATTTTGCTTGGTTTGACATTAGAATAAATTTTAGAGCGACAAACCTTTGTTTATAATTGTTTAACATTTTTTTAACAATATTATAAACAATTTTTACAAAAAACTATGTTCAGAGTGGAAAAAATCTCCTTTTCTTTGACACTAACTTATTTCAACATTACAATTTCTAATAAAAATTCACTGTAGCTTTTTCTGGTTCTGAGATATGGAAGCAACGTTAGATATTACATTTATTGCGTTTTAAGTAAAATTGTTAATTTCAAATCAGTATAATTTCGATTACATTTTAACAGGTTAAACATTTCAAATAGTAAATTTGAAATTGTTCAATTCTTTTAATGAAATATGAGAAAAAACCAAGAAATAAATTTATGTTTAATAATTTTTGACACTCTCACCTTCTTGTTCAAACTTTAAAACTTAGTACTTTAATAAATAAAATCATTGTAAACAAATTGGCTGCCTTTATTCCCGTGTTACTTACGATTTTTTTTATTCCTAATGCACAAAAGTGTCGATTTCAGATTGCAGACGACAGGGAGTAAAAGTCATTCACTTGTTCGACTTATAGGAAAATGGCGGCCGTTGTCTCCCTTGGGCAAAAATAACGCATGGGATTTTTATTACTTTAAGGAGATAGAAAACAGATGATAGAATTAATTAAAAAAGAGGACTATAATAAGAATGGTATTTAGTTACATTCAGCGATAGTTTCAAACAGTTATATAAATTAACAAATAATGATGGTGGTCATTTTTTTCACTAATAACCCTTCGTGATTTAGATTAGCAGTCCAAAAATTCACATATTCTATTTGCATGATAATAAATTTATGCTAATAAATATTATTCTTAGCTTTTTTAAACATTTGTATATAATCCATTTGGTTGTTGAATCTTATTAAAAGAAAAATAATTTTTGAAATTAAAACATATTTTTTTATATTACATATGTATACCGAAAAAAGTTTAGTTTTCATAAATTTTATGTTACAAAATTTTTTTCTTTCCTTTGAAAATAGATGAACTTACATTTTGACCGGTACTGTAAATATTTCACATTGAAAATTCCGATAAACATAATGATAGCAAATTAAACTTAATTAAAATTGAAGGGCCGGATGCATCAACTGCCGCTACGCGCTATTACACGAAATAATACCAGCCAGGTAGCAGTGAGAGGCCCAGAAGCGTTCACTGCTCACTGACTGGTATGGTCCTTTACGGCGGCGCGTAGCGGCAGTGTTATATCCGGCTCCTTAATTATTCAAAAATTTCACTATAAACATAATTTTTTATATACATATTACTTCTAGTATCTCCTAAATATATTTTTACGGATTCAAATGAACGTACCCTCGATAATGCAACATACATCTGACCGTGATTAAATACATCTCTTCTTAAATCTATATATATTCTGTTAAATGTTTGTCCTTGAGACTTGTTAATGGTCATTGCAAAAGCTAATTTTAAAGGAAATTGTCTTCTTTTAAAAGTAAACGGATATAAATTTTCACAATATAAAGTTACTCTATGTAAAAAGACAATATTTCCACTCTTATCTCCCGTTAATATTTGACATTTAATAACATTATGTGATAAATCTAAAACAATTAACCTTGTTCCGTTACATAATCCTTCATTAATACTAAGATTTCTAATAAGCGTTACAACGGAATTAATTCTTAAATGTAATTCATGTGGTGGTAAAGAAGGTGGAGAGAGAGTATTTAAATATTCTAGTAATAAAGTTTCAGAAAATTTTCCATTATCACTATTTTCAGTAGAATCAATACTTTTATATATTTTTTCACCTTTACTGTCTAACAGACGCACCACTCTTTTATTAATATCATCAACGTCAACGTTTTTAGGTGCTAAAATTGCACACTCTGACAACTCCTGAAATTTATTCTGTTGTATGAACTGACAATACATTTCTTCTGCAATATCGACATTTCCTTTTTGAATAATTTGTTCTGGTAATATAACATTATCATCTGCATCATTTAATTCACCATAGCCTACTTTAAGTAAAAAATCTACAAATTCCGTTTCTTGTGGTAAGGCTCGCATATTATCTGTTAATGTGTATTTTTTAAAATGTTTCCATAGTTTACTATTTTTGATTGATAAATTAACTATTTCTGATCTAGTACCCCATTCTTTAATTGGTAAAGTTTGTCGAAAATCTCCGCCTAGAATTACAATTTTACCACCAAAAGGTTCATTGGAATTCATTATATCTCTTAATAGATAATCCATAATTTCTAAAGCATATTTTGGAGCCATTGGTGCTTCATCCCAAATAAAGACATCTATATTTTTTAAAAAAGGCCTTCTTTAGATTGAACTTTAATGTTTGAAGATGAATCACTGTATAATGGAACGGGTAAACCTAAAACTTTATGAACAGTTTTTCCATTAGGAAGCAGAATCGCAGCTATACCTGTAAATGCCATGTTGCAAACATTTATCCCTTTACTTCTTAACAAATGCCATAGCGTAATGTATAAAAATGTTTTTCCAGATCCTCCACAACCATCAACATATAAACACTTAGAACAATCAAAAGAAGAATCCTTTAGGGCATCAAGTACATAATCAACTACAAGTTTTTGTTTTACATTTAATTTAGCATAATTCTGTTCTCCTATGTTAATATGTTCTGCAATACTTATATCATTAACTTGTTGAGTAAGAATTTCATCTTGTATATCTAACAATCCCTGAAAGTCAGTTAAATTATATCCTTCGTTAAATAACATTGTTTTAATATTTCTATAAGCCCTTTGTTCAGCATCAATGTCGTTAGTTTTTGAATAATCTTCTGACATTTGACCCTTAAATTGTTCCCAAAGTTTATCCGGTTGTACAGGATGACAATGAATTAAAATTCTTATAAATAATTGGCGAAGTGAATGAGGCATCATCCATAATGCAGCTTCTTCCATTGTTCTAATCCACTCACTATCATCTTCTACAAGTCCTAATGCCAAACAAGCAGATGTAAAAGATTCATGAACAACTCCATTAACTGTTCTCAAACTTTCAAAAGAAGTTGCTCCTTTTACTGTAAGCAATAACAGTCTAAGATTAAATAACTCTAATTGATTTCGATTAACTGAATACATTCTTCCCAAAACTTTTTCTTTACGAATTCTTTGTTTCCATTCAAGAGATTTTGTTACCTATGTATAATGCTCTGGTATTTCTGAATAATAATACTTTTGAGCATTACTATCCCGTTGGTTAAGTTTAAAGTAATCCAGAAGTTTTGTATTTTTATTTAAATCGAAAGAAATACCGTTACTATCTTTTTCTTCTCGAATAATAACATTCTGTTCATTTGGCAAATGTATGGGCAAGCGATTAACGCTATGACTCTTTTTTCCTAAAGGTTTACTTAGAATTCTCCAAACTGCCTCAACTGGACCAACATATCTATTTTCTTCATAATGATTTATTTCATTATGACTAATACTTACATCACCATTCGCATTTGTGATAATAATAGATGCAGCGTCATGCCCTTTGAGAATATATTTATATAAATATTTAACAGACTTGATACTCGAAACTATTTCTACATTAATATGGCAATTAAATATTTTTGAAAGTTTAGGACAACATTAGATACAACATTAGAATTATCAACAATAAATCCATTTGGTCGTTCATACACTTTATTATTATTTCTTCGACGACAATGAACATAACAATTTTCTTCAATTGTAGTTTCTTCTTGGTAACTTTTTGGAATTTTTTTTGAACATTTTCCATCAATTAAACACCAATCTCCACAAGGACCATGAATATTATTTTGCATTATTATTTTATGTAAAATAGGATTATTATTTTCATCGGGAATCTCTGCAGAAATATAACGATCAACACTTTCAACTGTTAATATTTTAGAATTTTCTTTCAATATAACTAACAAATGAATGTGTGGCAATCCTCGCTTTTGAAATTCAATAACATAAACATAAGATTTGACCTCTCCAAATAATTTATTATCAACAATATGTTTAAGTAAATGTTTTACTTTTAATGCGAATACTCTAGTTACAATATCAGGTCTATCAGCAGCAGTTTGATGGGGTAATAAATTTTCCTGTATCTCTTTCCAATTTGGATTTCACGTTATTGTAATAAATAAATCTGGTCTACCATGACGAGCAACAATAGCCATCGAATCCTGATATTGTTGCATCATATTGCGAGGTGATCCAATAAAAGTGGAAGGCAATATAAGCGTTTTTCCCACGTTTACATCATTTTCCAACTCATGATTGTGTAAATAATCGATCAACCCTTTATATGTTTCACTTCTTAATTGAGCTTGATTCTTTGCACAAAATCTTAATCTATCTTTTTCAATTTTTACATAATTGTCAACCACCCATTGTTGAAACAATCTACCCCCATATAAAAATGGATTAAATTCCTCATCTCTTATAGCAATTTTGTATTTAATATAGGCAGATCTAGAAATAGTATGATTTCTACTTCTATAATCACTATCACTACGAATCATATTAATATTATAACCCTTATTTCCAAGTGGATAAAATATAGGATAAATCCATGGTTCAACATTGGGATCTAAATTGCTAACCAATTTTAATTCCTTTGTAGATTTATTATAAACCGTTACATAAGATTCTGGTATTTCTCCCTCAGAGTTTGTATTAAAAATTGCAGCAACTTCATTAAAACTTTGAAAATTATATCTATTTTTATCAAAACCTTTTTTCAAAGTGAACAATAATTGTAATTCATGAATTTCTTCATTTTTTTGTCTTGCTAATTCAGTTGCTATTCTTATTACCTCTTACATCATCATGTAAGATTTTGTGTATGCATGAGAATTTCTCATAATATTTTCTATAGATTTTAAAATGTCTTCATCCAAATTGTCGTTACTTTTCAATCTGTATCTGATTGATTCCTCAGGGTCATCAATAAATAATTGACCAAAACATGGATCTTCACCTTTATCCGGATATAAAGCACTATTAATTTGAATATAAATGTGACCTTGAATTTTATAACAGAATGGTCCTTTTCTTCTTCCATTAAAATTAATTACATTAGCATTTAAAGATGCAAAAGAAAAAGAATTATTGTACAGCCTTATATTCTTTTTAAAATGACCAGATTTTTCATGAAGCCCTTCTAGCAAAAGCTTTAATTCATCTGGATATTGTATGGAAGTTAAAACAACACCTCCATAACTACAACAGTCATTAAAACTAACTTTTCTACCAGCAACTTGTTCATCTTTAAAATGTTTAGCTTGACAATGTGTGCAATAATAATTCATTGGACCTAGATAATTTTCAACATTATTTGGCTTAAATGTTTTATTATCATCTAAATCTATATTTAATATTTTCTTTGGAACAGAAATATTTAAATTTGAATTTATACTATTATTTACCAGTTTCAACTCATTTTGAATTTGATGATTTAATACTGTTTCACAATAATTTCTTTGACATAGAGTATTTTTTTGTTTTTGACAAAGTACTTCTATCACTGTTTATATTTTTTAATTTAAGGTTTTGAGTATATTCTAAGTTTTCTAAGTGTTGTTGATAATTCAATATTTCCTTTATTTATTTTATTTATTTCTCTTGGAAAAGAAAGGAAAGTGTTTTCTTCCTCTGAATAATTTGCATTATCAACTTTACGCTTCAATTTTTGCCTTTCACGATAATTTTTTTGAATTTCAGCCCTACTTTGTTTAACTGTTGTTGATAATTCAATATTTCCTTTATTTATTTTAGTTATTACTCTCGGAAACGGAAGGACAGTGTGTACTTCCTTTGAATAATTTTCATTATCAACTTTACGCTTCAATTTTTGCCTTTCGCGATAATTTCTTTGAATTTCAGCCTTACTCTGTTTAGGTGTTGTTGATGATTCAACATTTCCTTCATTAATTTTATTTATTGCTCTCGGAAAAGAAAGGGAAGTGTGTGCTTTCTCTGAATAATTTTCATTATCAACTTTACGCTTCAATTTTTGCCTTTCGCGATAATTTCTTTGAATTTCAGCCTTACTCTGTTTAAGTGTTGTTGATGATTCAACATTTCCTTCATTTATTTTATTTATTGCTCTCGGAAAAGAAAGGGAAGTGTGTGCTTTCTCTGAATAATTTGCATTATCAACTTTACGCTTCAATTTTTGCCTTTCGCGATAATTTCTTTGAATTTCAGCCTTACTCTGTTTAAGTGTTGTTGATGATTCAACATTACCTTCATTTATTTTATTTATTGCTCTCGGAAAAGAAAGGGAAGTGTTTGCTTCCTCTGAATAATTTGCATTATCAACTTCACGCTTCAATTCTTGCTTATCGCGATAATTTTTCTGAATTTCAGCCCTACTTTGTTTAACTGTTGTTGATGCAATACTCCCTTTATTTATTTTATTCATTATTCTCGGGAAAGAAATTTCTTTCTTCATAGAGTTTTTAGAAAAGTTTGATTCTCCATACTTAAGTTGAATATCTTTTTCATTTAAAAGGCAATTCTAGTCATTCACAACTTTGCAAGATCTACTATTAGAAAGTTGTTCAGAGGGAAATTCACTTAAACTATTGCTTTTAAACATTAACATTAAATGATTTCTCATATTACAATAATAGTAATGAACAGAGTGGGGCATAATATTAAAAAATAACGATGTTGCGAATGCAATTTCATATACTCCACAAGAAAGACTGTATTCTGGTTGCTGATCAACAGTGGTGAAAACTACTGGTGGTTCAAAAGGATATAATCTAATTAAATAATTTATTTGATCATGAATCAAACATTTTTTATTAAGACTATCAAAAATGTAAAGACATCTTCCATCATAATAAGTACAGATCCAATGACCAAATTTATAAGATCCAGTAAAAAGTATTTGAATGTGCTGCTTACTTTTCTCGATTGGAACTATCAAATCAAGTGTTTGTAAACACAAAGTATTTTGCATATTATAAAAAAAAATTGATTGTCTTCCCAATAGCTTTTGAAATTCATACATATGATCATTATTTAGCATTGCTCCTTCAGTGCCAACTATACTGAAATCATGAGTAGTAAAATTAACAGTTTCTCCTTTGTTAGACATTTTTCTTTTTCTTTTAGAAAAATATTTACATATATTTCGTTATCCAATATAATCAATTTCCAATTTTGCCTTTCATCCAATTTCACAAATTTCTAATTTTGTATCTTATCTAATTTAACCAATTTCCAGCTTTATTTACCCAACATAACCAATTTCCAAGTTTGCCTTTTAACCAATTTCCAAGTATGCCTTTTAACCAATTTACAAATTTTCCTTTTATCCAATGTAACCAATTTCCAAGTATGCCTTTTATCCAATATAATCACTTTCCAAAGAACCCCGCACAAAATGCATTGGAATTGGCTTACCGTTAATTTTGTTCAAATTTTCAGAATTAGTAGTTCTAAGTGTCCTAATTAAAGATATAATTTTGTTAAACTCAAAACTTCACTTGTTTGGCTGAAAACAGGGGGTGAAAGTACCCCCTGTCTAAGGCATGAAATGAACATTTCAGTGCTTTTAGCCAAATAAACCATTATTTTTGGCAAGTTTAATGTCAGAAGTCACCAATATACATAAAGAGAGAACTCTTAATGTTAAACAAATAAAAATGTAAAATATCAACCCTCAAAAACTACCCCTTGTACAGTTAAAACCATATAGAAAAGGAAAAAACTATTTTAATCACAGAAAATATTTTTATAAATAAAATATTGACTTTTCATTTACTAATACATATGAGATGTCATATTTACCCTTACAAACAACCCCAACAACAACAACAACAACAACAACAAAAAGCAACCCCTTTTATATTTTAAATAAATCCAGTAAACCAGATAAATGAACAGTTTAAACAGAGAAAGACTTTTGAAAATCGACTGGAAGTAATTATTTAATCTTCCGTGATTTTCAGTGCAATGTTCAAAATAAAAAAGTACTCTTATGAAAAAAACAACCCCTTAAGATTTAAAGTGAAAAAAGTCAAAAATCCATTTTAACCAAAGAAAACTATTAAAAATAGTAAAGAGTTTATTATGTTTGTAGTTGTGAAAGAAACTACCTCCTACATGTAACAAAAATAAAATATTATTTTAAATATTCGACGCTATTTATAATAAACATCCCTCTAAGTATTAGGCTCATAGAAAGAAAATAACTCATTGAAGATATTGCATGTCTTTAGGCTTGTGAAAACTCTCAAATGTTTTGTTTCAATCTTATTATATTGTTCAAAAACATGCCTGCATTCGCTAGAAAAACATTTTCTACCCAGAGTACGCCACGTGGAGGCTGCAGGTACAAGATTTTGTACTCCTTTTCTTGTTAAAAAAAAAATCTCACCTATTTACATATCTCACCTATTTACATATCTCACCTATTTACATATATACAAGTTGCACTTAGTAGCAAATCTTATTTTAAGGACTTTGCTGCAATGCATCCAAGAAAACTATTCATTGACAGGGTTGTTTCTGTTTCCTGCATCTAACACGCTGTCCAAAAGATCCGTCCAAGGGCATTTCACGTGTTCTTCGTGACGAGCATATCCGAAGTACCATAAAACACTTGCAACGTGAGCACAAGTACCTAAAGTTCTTGCACCCGACTTACAAGTGCAATAGTAACCACGGATAGGTTGCTGCTGTTCACCTCTATTTTCTTCAAGATCATAAAGTATCCATAGCTGATGTCGCGTAGCATTTCGAAATCTGGAATAAATGCGCATTCATATTAAACCAGGTTCATTCATCAAAGCATCTAGTTGTAATTCTTCATTACCATCTCTATGGACTTTATCCTGAATATAAGATGGTGCCAAGTTTACTTGGTATACCCCGAATGTCAAGTGACGCAAATACTCCATAGAAAGATGAGGAAAATATGGAAGATCGTTTTCGTTTAAATGTACCCACTGTGCGTTTCTTGGGAAAAGTTCCTCTTCTTCAACCCTTGTTTTTAATTCATTTGCTGTTTCAGCTTTTAATAACATTTCTGTTGCTAATTCAACTGTAGCTACTTCCATTTCTATTAAACCACGATATTTATTTATTATCGCGCCAGCAATGCGATAAAAATCACCAAGATGAGGAACATGTGTCATTGATATGGGTTTACCAAATATTTTAAAAATAGATTGCAAGTGCCCGTTTCGCGATTCTACTAACCATCTTATTTTTGTGATTAACCGAGCTTCGTTCGCATCCTCAGTAGAGAATTGTCGTTCATTACGACCCAACAACGGTGGCATTTTGGGTATTAAACCCATCCGTTCAAGAAAAGGAATCGCATCGCGATACCCTCTATCAACAATATATCGCCTTCGTCTAACCATTCTCTGATTTGAGCACCATCTCTTTCACATTCTTGTATTAAAATGTTGGCGTCGTTATTTCGTGCGTCTGAAAAGTATGGTCCGTGAATGTCAAGAATGTATCCATTCGTTGACACCAAAAGAATGGGCTTAACAAGATGACAACTCTTGTGAAGATTAAACGATTGTCGTAAAGCTTGAAAATTGCTAGATTTCCCAATTTTTGCGTAAGTACGTCGATGATGACAATTGCTTTACGATTTTCTGGTGTCGGATTGTATAATGTATTTGCAAAATCAGGTACATATCTCTCTATGAATTCTTGTCTCGTTATTGCGTTAAGTCCAATGTTTTGAGGAACAAATGATTCCATTAAAAATATTCTTACTTTACTAACAGCCATACTAACACTTTGTCTGCTGGGATAATTAAAAACAACTGAAAGAAATTCATCTGGTAGACCTTGCCGCAATTTGCATAAAAATACTAAAAGGTCTTTCTTTGAAATATATCTCTGACCTGGTACCAGTTGCGCTGGATCGAATAGAGAATATAAATCTCGAAATTGTTCCTTAGTTATTGGAGAAAATGATTTGAACTGATCGTCCGAAAAATCGCTTTCATCTACGAATTTTTTTTCGAATTTTTTTTCACAGAACCGCTGAGACCATTTAAAAACTTTAATAACTGAGGACCTTTAATACAATAAAATCTATTCATAAAACGAAGATGTTGCATGAGATCTGCAGGGATGAAACCGTGTTCATCTAAATGCTCTGGACAACACCTAACATTTTCTTGAACGTAAATGTCTTTCAGGACAAAAATGTTAACACGACATTCGTCTGAAAGTCGTACTACATTATCTATCCGATTGCAAATAAGGCACGTATGGCTCGATGTTTGCGTTAAGACATTAAGTCTTAAACAAGATGGATTATTTTCATTTTCATTAACTTCAATATTAATAAGTCGCTTGCATGTTATGCATACACGTGTATTAATACCAATTTGGCGTCATTCACACGAAAAGACATATATAGTCAATACAGTTTAAAGGCAAGAATTACATACTATAAGATTTTTAAACATAATAAACTGTTTACTATTTTTAATAGTTTTCTTTGGTTGAAATGGATTTTTTACTTTTTTCACTTTAAATCTTAAGGGGTTGTTTTTTTCATAAGGGTACTTTTTTATTTTGAACATTGCACTGAAAATCACGGAAGATTAAATAATTACTTCCAGTCGATTTTCAAAAGTCTTTCTCTGTTTAAACTGTTCATTTATCTGGTTTACTGGATTTATTTAAAATATAAAAGGGGTTGCTTTTTGTTGTTGTTGTTGGGGTTGTTTGTAAGGGTAAATATGACATCTCATATGTATTAGTAAATGAAAAGTCAATATTTTATTTATAAAAATATTTTCTGTGATTAAAATAGTTTTTTCCTTTTCTATATGGTTTTAACTGTACAAGGGGTAGTTTTTGAGGGTTGATATTTTACATTTTTTATTTGTTTAACTGTTACATCCCGACATATTTTAAATTTATATTATTTTCATAAATTTAATAAATTCTTTAAATAATCAATTAAATAATATTATAAATATAACATTTAGCCATGCCTAAAAACATAATTTAAAAATATTACATTGTCATTTAAATCTCAAATTAGAAAAGCGTAAAAATAGAAAGCATAATTAAATATTTTAATATTTCATTCATGTGAGTCATTAACACTCGTTACTACTCATATGAATGAAAGAGTAAGATGAATCTACGAACTATGTTTTTACGACAAGTGTAAGGCCATGAATGAAAGAGATGACGCATGATAAAAAGAAAATATAAAAGAAATAAATGCGTTCAGAATGCATATACTTAATATTAATAAAATTAATTGAAAGTTGGTTTATTGGTTTGTTCAGTTATCGATGTGTAACATTATCACCAAATTATAAATATAAATACATTCAATTTGATCGAATCAAGGATAAATCGATTATCGACAATCGATTGATCGATAGTCGATTGTTGATTCGATTAATGAATTAGATGTGCATATCGATGTTTGAATTGAGCGAATAGTGAATCTATTAGCAATTATAAAATTAAATAATCAATAAAATGAAGATATAATAGCATAAAAAGATCATATTACATATCGTACGTGCCTGAAATCGTGCATGGCGTACGTGACTAGAACGGTGCATGGTGTACATGTCTAAAACGGCGCGTGGTGAAAACACCCAAAACAAAATTTACCACCACTTAATACCCCTAAAATGCATTAGATTAGAAACTATATAAGCTGCTGTAAAAAGCAGAACGAGTGTCAAAAGTTCCGGTGTAATTCAGAGCGAATAATAGCATTGTAGAGCGACCCTTCAGTTTAAAACGCGAGTTATCGAATTCTTTCCGTAAAAGGTGCAAGTTAAATTGTTTATCACTTAGAAACAAGTTTCTTTCCCGTAAAAAGGTGCAAGATAATAATTTAACATTTAGAATTGTCAATTTTGCTGTTTTAACTGTCGTATTTGTTATACAAAATTAACAGTGCAAATTTCATTAATTCTTTCCGTAAAAGGTGCAAGTTAAATTGTTATCACTTAGAAACAAGTTTCTTTCCGTAAAAGGTGCAAGATAAATAATTTACCACTTAGATAACGTGAAACTGTTAATTTATAGCAAAACTCTTACAAAGTTGTGAAAGTTACATAAGTGTAACATAACAAACTTTAAGTTTCATTCACTTGAAACGAAACAAATCAAGAAACCAAATACAACGACTTTGCGGTACTTTGTCAACGAATATTGTGTAATAA
Organism: Leptopilina myrica (nomen nudum); assembly: GCA_032872475.1. Lineage (NCBI taxonomy): Eukaryota > Metazoa > Arthropoda > Insecta > Hymenoptera > Figitidae > Leptopilina > Leptopilina myrica (nomen nudum). Next base: position 39,249,301 of record CM065459.1, on the reverse strand, counting down.
ACGTAAGTAATGAATTGTAATAATTGTAATTTTAATTAATGTTGTAAACAATAAATTCATAAAAGGAATATTATTCTTGTTTTTAACGCAAAACCCATAGTTTTGACAAGTGATCACGATCCTACTATAAAAATAAAGATCAGGCCTTACCAACCTGATTAATCAGCTAACTGGTTTTACAACCTCTTTTAACTAAATAATCAAATTTATTTAAAAGCCTTTCTTTTGCTCGGGACATAACAGCTGATTTGGTGGCAGCGGTGGGATTGTCACTTTTGTTATAAACAAATTAATTTTCAAAAAAAAAATTTTTTCGAAAAAAAAAAAAAAATTTTTTTTTCACAATTTTAATTTTGAGTCAAAATTAACTTTAAACTCAATAACCACGTTCAACTCCACACAACCAACTCCTAATTGTTTATAATTTAATAAACAATTTCCTAATTCCTTCATATAATCCTATAATTGAGCTGTCTTTGCGCCGTCCGGCGAGATTTGGCTTAATTTAAGAATAGTTTACGCCGTCCGGCGAGACCGTTCAATAGGGATTTTCCTCTCTTTCATTTTTCAAATAAAATTGTGACATTATTATTGCGCCGTCCGGCGAATTTTAATTGATCAAACGACATTTGAGCCGTCCGGCGAAATTGTCATTTTATTTGTTCCTTTTAAAACTTCCTAACATTCCTTGATTTTCACAATAAATAATAATTTGCCTTGAGAATATTTAAATTATTTAATAAATACATTTAATAAAAACATTAAATACATAAAAATGTCATTTGGTTACAGTTAAAAAATTATGTGCGATAAAATTCCAACACCAAAGAAAATTAAAAATCGAGGAGGAATCAAAGCACAAAGAAGATTTAATATCGAATCATCACTAGAATCAGAAAAATTTGTAGAAAATTTTCATTCAAAAAACAACCTCAGAGAATTAAAAACACAGGAAGAATTTTCTGAATTTTTCGAAAAATTACTAAATAAAACGGAGCAAATTTTAAGAAAATAAAAAGTGTAATTAAAATTCAATAAATAACAAAATAAACTCTCATTAAAATTAATGTGCTTTGTTTATTGTTGTATGATAATAGTATACCTAATATTAATTGCAATAATTTGGTATACAAGTCCAAAAAGGAAAAATTGAAATAAAAACTAATTAAATAAACAATAAGCTGATAAATAAATTACCTATTTAACAAAAACATATACATATAATCGAAATCTAGATGAATAGATACTTTGACATAATTAACAACTTTAATTATCCTCAAATCGAATTAATCTCAGGAGATTTAACATCTCACAAGGGTATATTTCTTATTGATAATACTAGTCGATTAAATATAATAAAAGAAACAGAATTGTCCTCATTTATTAACATCGATAGAAACATTCGATACACACTTCGACATAACTCAATTCACACCAACGGTAGTGCAATAGTAGAATTTTGTGATTTTTCTTTGAAATTTGAAACTATCGATTACGAAAGTAACTCCGAAATTATTGGTGTTTTAGGCGCACCATTCCTAGATCAATTATTCGAAACCAATCATTTTAGTCGAATTGCTAGAGAATACGATAGAAGAGCTCGAAGAAGAGCAAATACATTTAGACAACGATTTATTAGACGCATTTGTAGAATATTAAGGAATTCGTCTTGCCGAAAATATCCATGAATTGTTACGTCAATAATATTGAATTTAATACGGATATTTTTCAAAATATTCATATATCATCTCCCAATTTAAAGGAAAAAAGAGGTCTTTTCTTAATAAATCCTGCTTTAAACATTAATTTAATAAACGAGAGAAAATTAGCACCAGGCATTGTAATCGATCGATCAGAATCAATCACTCTAAATTCAGGTTCTTTTGTTACTTCTGGAACAACAGAAATAATAATTGCAAGTAAACCAATTAAGTTTCGAACTTATATTAATAGTAGACAAAACGAATTGACAGGTATATTGGGATTATCTTTCCTAAACACAGATCCTAGTGAGTTTGTATTATGATCATCATCGATATTAACACATGCGATACTTTTCACTAATAACAACAATTTTTGTTATAGCAATCTTTTCGTTAATTTGGTGCCTAAAATTTTGGCATATTTTCAAAAATTTTAAAATCAAAAAGTTAACAGATATATTGATTTAAACAATTTTCAAGTGAGAAAAGTATTAGGAAAACATATTAATATGAAAGGCCATATTTAAATCGCGCGGTTAATATCATTAATCATCTCCTCATTTACTTAAACTACTCATTGATTTCGCGCGCGAAAGCTACAAGTAGTACGCCGCGAGGCAAGTCAGACGTACACCTTAAAGGCAACTCTCACACGTACCTTAAGCCGGTTGCGGCTTCTCTAGTGAACCACCATATCGAACTCCCTTATGAATTCATATTTTCACTTTCTAATAAGGAATAACGAATTATATCCTCAATTGTTACTAAACTCATCATTTTTTATCGGTAACGAAGGCCGATTTATACTAGATCCTTCTTTACCAATAAACTTAATTAAAGAAGACAAAGTTAACCCTTTCTTAGGAATAAATCGTATACTAAAATACTTTTTAAGAGACGGTACTATACGAACACACGGGGAAGCGAAAATTTGCATTAATCATACAGTACTAGAATTTCAAACCATAATTTGTGACGACCAATCAGATATTATCGGAGTTTTAGGACTTCCATTTTCATTTGATATTATTAACGAATTATTCTAATAAACAACGAAATGACTCGTAAAAATAAACATCAAAAAGATTATGATGATGAGGCGGATAATACCTCTGCCCCAGCCAACGATGCAACCTTTGCGACCTCTATGAATAGAACCCTTCATGACACTATGGTAAATTCTATGGCCGAATGTTTTGCGTTACAACAAGGTATAATGAATATTCCTTTTTATGACGGGCATAATATGCCAGTTAAAGATTTTATTGATGATATTTTAAATGCTGCATCATCCATTCCTAAAAACTGTGAAGATCAGTATTTGAAATCTATTCTTGCTAAGTTAAAGGGTGCTGCTAGAAGCAGTACTCAAGGTAAGTCTTTTGGAACCATTATTGAACTAATAGACCATTTAAAACAAAGATATTCCACTCATAAATCATATGCATGGTATTTGCAAGAAATATCCACAATTCGTATGAATCGCAACGAAAATGTTAGTGAATTTTATGATAGATTGTCTCAATTATTAGCAGGGGCAAATGCGGCACTCGCTAGTTCTTATGGAGCTCCTAATGCTAAAATTCAAATGGAACCTCTAAATTTCTGTGCATTGGAATCCTTTATCAAAGGACTTCCCGATTCAATGTCAACCGTAATAGAGGCACGAAATCCTGGAAATCTTAAAGATGCTTTTGACATTGCTTTAAAATGTGAACAACGCCACGAAACTTTTAAACCGGATTATAATGCCTACCATTATTCCCGACATCAATCACAAGACTACAGAAATCGAGAAAGAAGCCCTAGTAATAGAGTACAATTCTCGTACCCTTATGAGCAAACGAGATATCGTTCTCAATCACCCACCCCCACTGGAATTTTGAGAAATCCATATCCTCCTTATATGCAAAATAATCATTACCCACAACCGTATCCTAGTCAACCTAATTTTCATTTTCCTAACGCTTATATGCCCTACACAGCATATCCTTTCTATCCATATCCTCCTCCACAAGAAGGATATTTTAATAAAAATCAAGATGGAAGTAGAACACCACCCCGTTCTCAATCCCCACATTCATTTGAAAAGAATAATTTAAACTTAAACACGACTCGACGGATAGACGCGACGACGAGTGGAGACCACAAAGAGCGTCCAGCCAATGCGAGGATTCTATCGTTACAAAACACATCTTCCACGCAAGAAATTCAAGAGAATCTCCATTAATAATTATAAATTCTCCAAGCTTTCAAACATCCTCAGCAACCCTATTAATAGATACAGGAGCAGATGTAAACATAATCAAGGAAAACATAATATTACCAGATTTAAATATAATTCAAGAAGAAGCTATACATATAGCCGGAATCGTTCCTATAAAAATTTTAACATTGGGAACCGTTCAAATTGAAATAAACACAAAACAAATAACCTTTCAAGTAGTACCCATAGATTTCCCTATAGAATCCGACGGTATATTAGGTCGAGAATATCTACGCGAAGAAAAGGTTGAAATTTCTTTTTGGCACAACACAATTGTCACACATTCCAACCCTATAAAACCAATATTTTTCGCAGATAAAGAATCGACCGAAGCCAGAGAAGCATTAACCGAAAATAAGGCTAATAAAAGAAAGAATGTAACTATTAAGGCAAGGACTAGACAAGTAATACCGATCGATATTCTGAACACAGAACTAAAAGAAGGATATCTACCTTTAATAAAAACAGCAGAAGGATTACTAGTAGGTGAAGGTGTAGTAACCAATCAGGATGGAGTTTGTCACATCTATGCTATAAATATGACATCTGAAGACGCCGAAGTCGACATACCACCTCAGGAACTAATTCCTTTCGAATTTTACAAATTACCAGGTGAAGATTCGGATGAATACTCCACAGAAGAAGAATATACACCTCCAACCGATAGAGTTGCAGCAATATTAGAATATCTAAGATTGGATCATTTAAATAAAGATGAAAAACAACATGTCCAACAGATAATAACAGAATTCCCGAATAGTTTTCATCTCCCCGGAGAACAACTAACTCCAACTCATAAAGTTCAACACAAAATCATTACTAAAGATGAAATACCAATTCATGTTAAACAATATAGATTTTCCCCATCTCAAAAAGAAGAAATCGATAAAGTCATTGATAGAATGAAATCAGAAGGAGCAATAGGTCCTTCCTGTTCACCATACAACTCGCCACTGCTTATAATTCCAAAAAAGATTGATGGAAGTGGTAAGAAAAAGTGGAGAATCGTAATTGATTTTAGAGCACTAAATGAGAAGACAATTGGTGATTGTTATCCCTTGCCCAATATTACCAGTATATTGGATACCATTGGGGGCGCTCAATATTTCTCCGTATTTGATTTAGCCAGTGGATTCCATCAAATCGAACTAGATCCAGTTGATAGGTCAAAGACAGCATTTTCTACTATACATGGACATTATGAATACATAAGAATGCCTATGGGATTAAAAAATTCACCATCTACCTTTCAAAGATTAATGGATCAAGTTCTGACTGGTCTCCAAGGAGTAGAATTATTTGTATATTTAGACGACATCGTGGTCTACGCAAATGATTTGGAAGAACATGGTAAAAAGGTAAGAAGATTATTACAAAGATTGAGGGATGCTAATCTTTCATTACAACCAGAAAAATGCGAATTTCTCTACAAAGAAGTAGCATATTTGGGACATATAATAAGTAGTGATGGAGTAAAACCCAATCCGAAAACAGTAGAAGCAGTCAAAAATTTTCCAACCCCCAAAACACCAAGAAATGTCAAACAATTCTTAGGATTAGCGGGATATTATCGAAGATTTATCAAAGACTTTTCAGCCAAAGCCAAACCACTGTCCAATTTATTGAAAAAGGATGTGAAATTCGAATGGAAACAAGAACAACAAGATAGTTTTAATGAACTAAGAGAAGCTCTATGTACTAATCCAATTTTGCAGTATCCAGACTATGAAAAACCTTTCACTTTAACAACAGATGCATCCGATTACGCTATAGGTGCAGTACTAAGTCAGGAAAAAGATGGATTTGATCTACCTATCGCTTATCTATCCAGAGTATTAAACGCGCCAGAAATAAATTATTCTACAACTGAAAAAGAATGTCTAGCCGTTCTATATGCAGTTCATCATTTTAGGCCTTATATTTATGGTAAGAAATTCACTTTAGTCAGCGACCACGAACCATTGAGATGGATCGACACCATAAAGGATCCAGGACAACGATTAATAAGATGGAGATTAAAATTAAGAGATTATGAATACGAATTTCAACACAAATCAGGAAAATTAAACACGAATGCCGATGCTCTATCCAGAAATGTTATGGAAGAAGATATCGACGAAAATTCCGAAAACAGTAATGATCAAAAACAAGTAAAAATTTTGATCAACAAACGTATTGACAAAAACCCTAAAAAACCAACTAAAACTTCATCAAACATTCCTTCTAATCCTCAAAAATCGAAATTACAACCTCCAAAATCAATATTAAAACCATCCACTTCAAAATCCACTGCAGACCAAAGTATTATTGGTTCAAGAGTAGCACAACGACGAACATTTCAACCACCTACTCTAAAGTCCACACTAGATCAAAGTACCATTGGTTCAAGAGTATCACAAAGAAGAGCACTACAACCCAGAATAAAGACAATAGACGAAGACACATCTGAAAGTAGCACTGACGAAGAGAGAGAAACGCCAATTCCTCCTATTCAAAAGGCAAGTAGAAGCGTGCTCCCTAGTCTGAAACTTCCACCAGCTGCTATCAAGAACATACCAGGTCCAAAAAGTGCACCTCCAGAAACGCAGACCAAAGCTGTAAAATTTCCAATTCCAGAAACAACCGTACTAACGATAGACCCACCAATTAGTGAAAGCGAAGACAGTTCTGAAGAAGAAGATAACACAACGCTTTTAAGCAGAAAAGAAATAGCGAAGGACCTAGGAAATTCCATATCTCGTTTTAATCAATCTGTAAAACAACATGAAGATTGGCTAATAGATTCACCACAATCTCCAAGAGATTGGCTTAGTCTTTCTGATGGGAATGACGACGAAGGAATTCACAAAGCAGCCAACGAATTAATTCCAGGAGACCATACAGAATTTTCTCATAAAATGGATTTCCAATGGGATTATGCTAAAGGCGAATCCATATGGGAAAATGATTCTAAAGAAAGTTCAGATAGTGAAGTATCGATCAAAGAAATCGAAGAACCAGAACAAGAAATACAACAAACACCTCGAAAAATGGACACAGATGAGATTAAGGCTAAAAATGTAACCTTTAGGTCCACATCATTAGAACCACACACACCTGTAACTTTCAAAACTCCAAAAGCTATGTCAACGCCTTATCACACTGCATTACACGAAACAGATGTCGAATCAGAAAATGAAACAGACGACGAAGAAGAAAGCGATACAGCTGAAAATGAAATTAAGGAAAATAAAATTAAGTCAACTTCTTTAAGAACAACACTCCTAGAAAGCATTCCTCCCGATTTGCCTTCATGTTATTTGAAAACACCTGAAAAATCCTCGAATATAGCCAGTCACAGAGAAAATCTAACTTATTATCGAAATAATTACGTGCATTTTCTATCCGCTGATTGTGAATTTACCACTCCAATAAGCAGATTGCTTATAGATATTGCAGTAATAGATCCAGAAGAAATTAAAAGTAAAAAGCCCATTAAAGGACAAATTCTTGTAACTCCAAGAGGAAAACATAACGTATATTCTATAATAGTGAAAGATAAATATTACGATCCAGTATCAAGAGAAGATTTAATTTCAGGAATACAGGATTTAAAAATTCTTTTACATAAAGAGAAGGCAAAAGAAATAAGAATTTCTCGACATGGTGATTTCACTGACGAATTAAGGAAAGGAGAATTAATGCAAATAATTGAATCTATTTTCTATAAAAGCGATATTAATATAACTATCTGTTATGGACAAGTTTCTGTCCCAAAGGAAGAAAACAGAGAAGACATTATCAGCGAATTTCATAGAAGTAAAATAGCGGGACACAAAGGAATAGTAAAAACCTACAGAAGAATTCGCGAAAAATTTTACTGGCCTAGAATTAAAGAACAAGTAACAGAATTTGTGAGAAGATGTCCCACATGTCAAACTCAAAAACTAGTTAGAGCAAAAACCAGGGAACCAATGATTATAACCGACACACCTTTGGACGTTTTCGACAAAGTTTCATTGGATACAGTAGGAAAACTTCCTACGACCCCAGACGGGAATTGTCATATTTTAACTATGCAAGACCACTTATCCAAATATTGCATAGCCGTAGCAATACCCGATATTTCAGCAACTACTATTGCTCACGCAGTTGCCAAAGAATTATTTTCAGTTTACGGAGCACCTAAAGTTATTTTAACCGATAAAGGTACTTCATTTATTGGCAAATTAATGTCAAAACTATCAAAAATATTCAAAGTCCAACAAGTAACAACTTCAGGTTATAGACCACAAACTAACGGAGCTTTAGAACGCAGCCATGCTGTATTAGCAGACTATATAAAACAATACACCACGGACTGTGACGATTGGGATAGATTATTGCCTTTTGCAATGTTTGCTTACAATACCTCTGTACACGAAGCTATTAACTTCACTCCCTACGAGTTAGTTTTTGGTAAAACTGCCCGTACCCCTAGTTCCTTTCCACAAGAAGAAAAATTAGAAACCTATGGTTCCTACTTAACAGAGCTCATAAACAGACTAACTGAAATAAGAATTTTAGCAGCTAAAAATTTGATAGACTCCAAAACAAAATCCAAAGAAAGGTACGATAAATCAATCAAGCCTTTCTTAGGAAAAATAGGCGACAAAGCTTATGTCGTAATAGAAGGTATGAAAAGAAAATTTGACCCCCATTATCATGGTCCATATACAATTGTGGATATCCTTGATAAAAACAATGTAATCCTTGTAAATAATAATGGAAATAGGTTCCAAAAACACGTAGATAAGTTAAAACTAGCACATGAATAAAATAATAATACAATTTTAATTTTTAGATGTCAAAATCAATCATTTTTACTCCACCAATCCAAGGAGAGTTGGTAAGAAATTACGTGTTCCCCAAGGGTAACATAGAAAGCATTAATTACCCAAAAGGAATATTAGAGGAACTGACTGCAGAATATAATTTGGATAAACCAACCTACACAGTTGATAAAACTACTGGTCCTGAATTCGGAAAACTGTGGAGAGTAAAATGCATTGTCACGGACGATAAAAATAGTAATGCATTCATCGTAACGGGAGAAAGTTGCAGAACCATTCGAGAATCAGAACATTCAGCTGCAAAAATGATACTAAAAGAATTAGAGAAAACGTATTATTTTAGCGAAGAAGAGAAACCACGATCGTTAAAACACAAAATTTATGTCATGACACCCGAAGAACCATCACTAATAAAATTAAAATTGTATAAATGGGAAAATTGCTGCGAGTATTGTTATAAAAGAGGACATACCAAAGAACATTGCTTTAGCGTGATTAGAAATAAGAAAATCCTGCAGAAACAAAACCCATTCAATGATAAAAATGATGATTCAGACGAATTTTGGGAGCTACCTGGCCCTACATGTTCATGGGATTAAACACCCAAAATCACAAAGTTTCTCTTTAACAGTCTATAAAACCATTCAATTTTCTTGTTGTACCCATTTAAAATCTAATAACCATTTAAATAGTTGATTGATTATACCAATTAAGAACAATTCAGCATGATATTAAGATTTCTCAGTTAAATAACTAAAATATTGTCAAAAAAAAAATATAAATAAAATAAAATGAAATAAAATAAATAAAATAAAAAATAAAAAAATTTTAAACTACAACCTTCCGAAATAATCAAATTTTACTCTTTTTACAAACGTAACCCTTAAATTCACACAAATGATTTAAAAATTATTGTAAACCGACCATAATTTACAACACCAATTAAGATCAGACTATTAAAAAACATAAATAAATTCCTAAAATGATAAACTCTAACCAATAACAGTACTCATTTAATCAAAAGGGAGAAAACAAAGTATATCTATCCTTTTCTAAAAAGTCAATTTCCTATAAATAAACAAATTTGTTAAGTAAAAATTGAAAAAATATAATTAAGCAGAAGCAATAAAATAAAAACTTATTAAATCAAGAAACAGAACCCAAAAATTTATTAAATTATAATAAATAACGAAGAAAAACGGAATATACCTGTCCTTTTCTAACAACCCATAATTACATTCATTAATAACAATTACATCTCAATAATAATTAAAATAATAAAAGGAAGATAATTATTAATAATTCTGTTAATTATAAGTAAATTCTATTAGAAACAGATTAAAATTAAACAATAATATACATTTCAAGTAAAATTATCGCATATCGATATATCGAACATAAAGGTAGCAACGAGAAACTGCTCAACGCGAACTTACGTAGGCTTACGCCACGAGATCTATATGCATAAAATCAATGACAAAAATTCAAAATTAATAACCAATAGGTTAGAAAAATATATCTAAATAGCAATAAATAGGTAATAGTTTATTAAATCGAAGCCCAAAACACAAAATTTTATTGCAATAAACAAATAAAAATAAAAATTCAAATAAAGTAAGAGAAGAAAACATACACCTATCCTTGTCTTCAAATACAGTCTCTCAAGGATGAAAACCTAAAGTACGATTCACTATGCGATCTATATGAATATAATCAATGTCCAAAATTCAAATTTAGTAACCAGCAGGTTAAAACCCACTGAAAACAAAAAGTCCCTAGATTAAATAAAAATTTAAAATTCCCCACCCAAATTAAATTCATGCACATAAGTGCAACTAAAAACATGAATTAATAATAAAACCCATAATTATGGGCTTCTTCAAGTATGCAAAGCCCATAAATATGAGCCCAGCTTATAAAGCCCATAAATACGGGCCATACATACGTATGCCCATAATTATGTGCTCAACTTGCGGAGCTCATAAATACGGGCCAATCAAAAAAGGGAAGGAACTAATAAACAAAACTAAACAAAAATAATTAAATTTAAAAATTCATTTATTATTAAAAACTTAAACTAAACATACAAATAATTAAAAACTAACAACTGGGCCCAAACCTCGCCTGCCCAGGCAGGAGAACGTATCTTGTCCCGTCCCCGGCCACAATTATTTTTAGATTTATGTACGGAGGGCGAATAAAAATTCGCCCCCCATTTAAAAATCGAGTCACCAGTAGATTCTGGTATCCATATTCTGAAACAAACAAACAAAAACTTTTAACATTAACAAAATATATTTTAAAAACAACAATAATAATAAAAAAAAATAAACAAATACAAATTAAAAATTTAACTCACCTCCTTCATTGGGCCCGGCGTGCGCCCAACGACGATCGTCTCCTTCATTATTATTATTCTCTGAAAAACGAAAAGAGAAAATTGCTATAAAACACAAAATTAAAGAACATGAAAAATATAAAAGCATAAATAATAAAAACAAGGGACACTTACCTCCATTCATCTTGATGTTTTGTTTTCAAATGAGTCATTTTCAAAAATTGCTGATCCTTGCAAATCATAACGCGATAAAAGCCCTTAGATGAGATCATAAAAACACAGCATCCAAATCAAATTAACAACCAATAAATAAAATACAAAATAATAATAAAACACGTAATATTTTAAAATAAAAAATACCATTAATTAGTAACAAAAAAAAAAATACTAAAAATTCAAATAATAAACAATGAAAAAATGAATTACCAACTGTCAAAATATAGATAATATAACCGCTAATTATCTAATATACCGACTGTTAATGAGAAACGAAAATTCAAATTTCGCCCTTATAATTAGGATAAATTTAAATAATTATATAAATAATGTGATTATCGAATAATGAACAAAATGTTTATCAAGTTGTAAATAATTATGAAAATCACATTATTACAAAACATATAATCACCAAATATTATACTTATATTCAAATATTTACTTAAAATATAAATTATAATCAATTATAATTAATACTATGCTTAATCAATAATTACAAGAATTAATACATTACACCAAGAATTACATATTGATATTATAAAATATTAGATAATAATCAATTAATATTACTCTTATTACTTCTCTAAAATATAATTAATCAATAATAATATTAAATAATCATAACTTACTTTTATAACCTATATATTATAATCAATATTCTAACTTATTCATAAAACCCATGAAGTAGAAAAAACACTTGGATCAAATAAAAACACTACTTCAAACTTTAATTAAGAAATATAATTAATAAATATAATAAATAAATATAATCAATATTATTAAAAATATATATATCCATTATATACCAATAAAATACAAATAATCAGTATATTATACCCTTAATCAATATTATAGCAATAAGAATATTATAAAACCATATGTATTACCAATTAATCAATAAATAAAAATTAAAAGAAGGACGAAAGAAAAAGAAGGAAGGGGATTTGGCGGTCGCCTTCTTCTTTCCTCCTCATTTTAATGAAAACTAAAATAAGAATAAAAACTAAAATAAATTTGATGTTACAGATGGAAATTCCATTTTTGGGACACATATCTGACGCTGTTAATTATATATCAATAGCTTTCAAAATATTATTATTATTGATAGCATTGATAGTAGTTAAAAACCTATACGTACTTTATAAAGTCGTAACAAAGAGAAGACAAAGATCGAACAATAATCGATCAAATGTATAAGGATTATCGGTCCAATTGGAGCTCACATACATTGGGGACAATGTACACTCTAAGGAGGGAGGACCAGGCCCAAAAATCCCAAAAAAAATTTAAAGAAATAGAGCCACTAACAGAGTTGAAATAACCAGGCTACTATAAAACGCCAAGAGGCGACACAATTCAAATCAGCGCGCTGAAAACCTTAAGCTCACAAACATCGATCGCATGAATCGACCCTGAAGCTATGTATATATCGCGCATGTCTTGTTCGGCAACCATCATGAAAAAGCGGCAAATAATTCAAATTCAAATTTTAAAATTCGCTATTCACGATGGAAATCGAATAAAAATTATAATAAAAATCAACATTAATGCTTATAAATACTAAATATGCTTATACAAATCCGAATTAATCAACATTAACAGAAATGCATACATATAATTAACAATTAAAAATAATAATAACTAAGCTGTTCATTAATAAATAATGATTATTAACTAAAATATTCTATTAACAATTTAGTAATTCCTAAACAAATAATTAACAAATACTAGATTAGAATAATAATTGCAATTGTTTGTAACTGATTTAGTTAATTATAATTGGCCAAAGTAGTTACAAACAATTAAATTAATCAAAGAAAAATTTATATATATATATAAGTATGAATTAAACGGTAAATTATTGATCAACTTAATGATTATTAATAAAATATTAAAATAACTAACTAATAACGTATTAAACAATAATTTATTAACATTATATTAATTAATTATTGTCGAAATTTAAGAATAAATATAGAATAAAATAAGAAACATCTTAAAATTAAGAATATTAATAAAAATCAATTAAATTACAAGATAATTCATTAATTATGACATTATTAACAATTATTGTTAATAATAAATGCTAGTAAAAGTCTCCGCGTGAAGCTGAAAATATCGGGAAAGCATGAAAGCAACAGAGGATGGTTGCGAGGCAGGAGTATGAGCTGCGTGGCTAATACTACTGCCACGCCTCATGCCCAATAGTAGTATAGCCAGGCCCACGTCTCTCTCACACAGTAAGCGAGATCGAGCGGCATTAAAATCTCCAAGCATACGGCTTCGTTGTCGCGTATACTCTTACCACGCATGTTCGCTTGCTATGTTTCCTGCTCTAAAAACCTTAATATTATCGAATTATCAATAATGATTGATAGAAAATAAACACAAAAATGAATTTTATGATAACTTATAGTCAATTTTAACAAAAATTTAAAAAAAAAAATTAAAGGCAAATTTTGTAAGCATATAATTATAATAAAACTGATAATTATAATTTTGAAAGGGAAATCAATGAAAAATAGTAAACATAACAAAAAAAATTTTTATAGTACATAATTAATAGTTTAAAGTAAATTTTGAAATAAAAGAGAAAACATTTATAATTGATAAATAAATATTGATATTAATAATAGATAATATTAATCTGAGTAATTAAATAAGTTTTAAATGATTATTAAATAATCAATGAAATTTAAAATTCAAAATCAATAAAAAGGGATCAAAAGACACAAGGAAACAAAGTAAAACACCGATGATGTCACGTTAAATAAATTTATTATAAAATGAATTATTGTTTGAAGGTATATGTATGTGTGCATGTTTATGAATATGTATAGGTTTGTGTATAAAATTATGTATATAAAATAATTCGTAATAATTAATTCACTACATCTATCTCTTCTTCATCGAATTCAACCCTCGGTAGGATTGCTGCGTCACCACCACAAGCACATATCGGATGTCTCTGACCAATCAAGACGAATTTTCCACAACAACAGAAACGTCCGTTTTTACCCCGCAAACTGAAATAAAAGGAGAAAACACGACCTATAAAATTTCAAATAATTCACAAATGAGAGAGAAGAAATAAATATAGATTCATAAATTACCTTATGAGATTCGTCCTATTTTGTGATGATACAATAAGGGCTGTGACCAAACGCATCAATCTTTTTTCCAATTTCGACTTAAGACTTTTCAATTTTTTTGATTCCCTCGAATCCCCTTTCACCACCGACCAAGAGGCTGACACCTTACGAAAAACAACTTTCAGCTGCGAGTCAGGACATCTTATCATCCGATAATTTGGAATAAATCCTCGGGAACATCTTAAAATTTTTATTTCCCTGGATATCATGTGACATTCAGTAATGCCAAAAATTATTTGAGCCAATAGTTCTATTTTGAAGGGCCGACGAGAAAAGGCACTATTGAGAACATCTGCAAACAATAAAGTAAACAAAAGAGAGTGAAATATAATAAAAACTAACATCGTATCAAGCACACTCACATATACACATATTAAGAAAGAAAAGTTGATATTCATAAATAGTCAATATTATATCCCCGGAATATCAGCAACATTTTACATTTAAAAATTAACCGTTTTAAATTAAGGGTGGAAACACGCACTAAAACACCTTGTCTTTGTGCATCTAAAGCACTCACTATTATTACTTCATTTAAAGAACAGTCTATGCCCGTGACGTCTATAATTAGCCGACGCACTATCTCAGCTGCTCCTTCGACAGGCATTTTCCATATAGCAAATTGAAAAATGCCCATACGTTCTTCCAATTCCACCATGCGTAGTCCTATAAGTCTTTGTCTGGATACGTTAGCAGTCAATAAACGATCCAACTGTGGAATTATTGGAACATCTATTGGAATATTCGATGCGTGCCAATGTTCTTCTGATCTTGAAGTAGAAGGAACAGGATCAATTTCCCTAACTGTCACATTTTCCACTTGTGGCATCACAGTTGCTTGAATGTTGTCAGCATTTCTCAATGGTTCAAAAACATTGAGATCAAATAAGTCCACATAATCTGACACATCATTGTCAATCTCTTCAATAGAATCACTCATATTAAAAAAAAAAAAAGCAATGAAAACACACACAAATTAAAACAAAACAAAACTAATCAAAAAAAAAAACTATTACCATGAGAAACATCTCGATTTAACGATAGAGGAACTGGTCTCATTGTTTGAACATAAAAATCAACCAAATCAACCGTGGAAGCGTCACTAACTGAACTGTTATCACTCATAGCTAATGAAGAACTAATTACAAAGGACTTCAACAGTATAAGTGGGGACGACAGATCCTGATATCATCAGTCAAAAATTTGATGAGCATGAAGATTCTCACGATCTTGAACAACTCAGCTGGACCAAGGGATATCCGAGAAACCATATTTTGAAAACAACTTACCTTCTTCTTCACCATTTTCAATTTTGAACACGTACTGCACATGATGTATATTTTAAACACTTATCTATTACACTTAACTCAAAATGTTCTTCGTCAGCAACATCACATCTTTTATAATTAAAAAGCAAAATTGTAAAAATTTATGAAAAAATTTATGTACTATAAGTACAAGTCCATCGAGGACGATGAACAATTTAAGGAGGGAGGACTGTTACATCCCGACATATTTTAAATTTATATTATTTTCATAAATTTAATAAATTCTTTAAATAATCAATTAAATAATATTATAAATATAACATTTAGCCATGCCTAAAAACATAATTTAAAAATATTACATTGTCATTTAAATCTCAAATTAGAAAAGCGTAAAAATAGAAAGCATAATTAAATATTTTAATATTTCATTCATGTGAGTCATTAACACTCGTTACTACTCATATGAATGAAAGAGTAAGATGAATCTACGAACTATGTTTTTACGACAAGTGTAAGGCCATGAATGAAAGAGATGACGCATGATAAAAAGAAAATATAAAAGAAATAAATGCGTTCAGAATGCATATACTTAATATTAATAAAATTAATTGAAAGTTGGTTTATTGGTTTGTTCAGTTATCGATGTGTAACATTATCACCAAATTATAAATATAAATACACTCAATTTGATCGAATCAAGGATAAATCGATTATCGACAATCGATTGATCGATAGTCGATTGTTGATTCGATTAATGAATTAGATGTGCATATCGATGTTTGAATTGAGCGAATAGTGAATCTATTAGCAATTATAAAATTAAATAATCAATAAAATGAAGATATAATAGCATAAAAAGATCATATTACATATCGTACGTGCCTGAAATCGTGCATGGCGTACGTGACTAGAACGGTGCATGGTGTACATGTCTAAAACGGCGCGTGGTGAAAACACCCAAAACAAAATTTACCACCACTTAATACCCCTAAAATGCATTAGATTAGAAACTATATAAGCTGCTGTAAAAAGCAGAACGAGTGTCAAAAGTTCCGGTGTAATTCAGAGCGAATAATAGCATTGTAGAGCGACCCTTCAGTTTAAAACGCGAGTTATCGAATTCTTTCCGTAAAAGGTGCAAGTTAAATTGTTTATCACTTAGAAACAAGTTGCTTTCCCGTAAAAAGGTGCAAGATAATAATTTAACATTTAGAATTGTCAATTTTGCTGTTTTAACTGTCGTATTTGTTATACAAAATTAACAGTGCAAATTTCATTAATTCTTTCCGTAAAAGGTGCAAGTTAAATTGTTATCACTTAGAAACAAGTTTCTTTCCGTAAAAGGTGCAAGATAAATAATTTACCACTTAGATAACGTGAAACTGTTAATTTATAGCAAAACTCTTACAAAGTTGTGAAAGTTACATAAGTGTAACATAACAAACTTTAAGTTTCATTCACTTGAAACGAAACAAATCAAGAAACCAAATACAACGACTTTGCGGTACTTTGTCAACGAATATTGTGTAATAAACGTAAGTAATGAATTGTAATAATTGTAATTTTAATTAATGTTGTAAACAATAAATTCATAAAAGGAATATTATTCTTGTTTTTAACGCAAAACCCATAGTTTTGACAAGTGATCACGATCCTACTATAAAAATAAAGATCAGGCCTTACCAACCTGATTAATCAGCTAACTGGTTTTACAACCTCTTTTAACTAAATAATCAAATTTATTTAAAAGCCTTTCTTTTGCTCGGGACATAACATTAACATTAAGAGTTCTCTCTTTATGTATATTGGTGACTTCTGACATTAAACTTACCAAAAATAATGGTTTATTTGGCTAAAAGCACTGAAATGTTCATTTCATGCCTTAGACAGGGGGTACTTTCACCCCCTGTTTTCAGCCAAACAAGTGAAGTTTTGAGTTTAACAAAATTATATCTTTAATTAGGACACTTAGAACTACTAATTCTGAAAATTTAAACAAAATTAACGGTAAGCCAATTCCAATGCATTTTGTGCGGGGTCCTTTGCTTTTTATCTAATATAACCAATTTTCAAATTATCCTTTTATCCAATAAATCCAATTTTATCTAATATAACCAATTTCCAAATTATCCTTTTATCCAATAAATCCAATTTTATCTAATATAACCAATTTCCAAATTATCCTTTTATCCAATAATAACCAAATTCCAAATATAACCAATTTCAAATTTTATCCTTTATCCCAAATTTTAAATTACACAAAAATTTTAACTTAATTAATTAACACTCTATTTATATTCACAAATTTTTCACTAACACTTACTATTCACTAAATCACATTTAACTAATTTACTTAAATATAACCAAATTCCAAATTTTTCTTTTATGCAATATAACCAATTTCTAATTTTTTCTTTTATCCAATATTCCTGTTATACAAAATAACCAATTTCAAATTTTATCTCTTATCCCAAATTTCAAATTTCACAAAATTTTTAACTTAATTAATTAACACTATACTTATATTCACAAGTTTTTCACTAACACTTACTATTCACTAAATCACAATTCACTAATTTACTTATTACACTTTATATTCACTCACGTATAGTGAGTGAATTTACTAACAATGATAAATAAAAAAAATTTAATTGAATGTTATACGTAACGTATAAGAGTGTCTTCTTCGCACTCATAGATTGATGTATATATATATATATATATATAGAGGCCTGTATTCGACTCTAAGAAGGATTACGAACCCTTAAACAATAGCCTTTGTAAGAGGGATTACCTCGGATAACCCAGGTAATATTTTCTTTCTTCCTTCATCGGAAGAGAAACTATAGATAAAAGTCTATTAAATGTATATATATATAATATATATAGTAATAGAAACTCCATAGATAACGGTCTCGATAACGTCTGGGTAACGGCGCCGGTAACGGTCTCTCTGGTAACGGCTACGTTTCTTTCTTTCTCTAAAGGCAATGTCAATAAGAATATCTCTCTTTACCTAATTTGCATATTTACTCGTTTCATTTTAAGGATAATTTTGGTAATTTTAACATTAATTACTATATAAATTTTCACATATTACAGTACCTACAAATATCTGTAAATTGCTAAGAATTGATTTCAAAAGTTTAAGTGATGTTAATAAATTACGATAAATGATTTTAAATAATTTACAAAATTATAACATATATTTCCATAAATTTTCATATTACCACATAAATTATCTTATTCATTTCCATAAATTACTCTATACATTTCCATTAATTTCTCAAATTTATTAAAATTTTTATTTATTTATTATAAATTACCTAAAAAATTTATAAATTTTCTGCATTAGATTTTTCAATTTTAAAATATGTTTTGTATTAATATTACAAATTACCTCACAATTTTGATAAATTACCGCATAAATTTCTATAAATTGCTTACATTAGATTTTTAAATCCTGAATTTCGTTTGGATTATCATAAATTACCTCAATATACATAGTTTCAATTAAATGTACTTTTTTCTTTAATTTGTTTAAACAATTATTGTTTAACAAATAGAAAGGACCCCGCACAAAAAGTATAGAAAATGGGTCCCTGTCGATTTGAACTAAACTTGGGGAAAATACTGTTTATATATGCCTAAGCGAAAACCCTTTTAGCGAAATCAAAAATATTGAACCATTTGTTACGTCATCGTAACGTATTTTTTCAATATTAATAATAATATAAATAATTATAATAATAATAATGGGAATAACAATAAATAATTGTTATTAACATATTATTAACAATTATAAATAGTTATTAATTAATGAAAATAGTAATAATAAGAATAATAAAATAATAATTAGATTTAAACAATAATAATGTTTAAAAACGAATAATTAGTTATAATTACGAAACGATAATAATTAATGTAACAATAATAACCAAATAAGAATAATAAGCAATTGTAATAATAATAACAAGATAGTAATAAAAATAACAACAATAATAGTTAATAATAACAAGATAATAACAATTTATAAAAATAAATAATAATAACAATAATATCAAAACAATAATAATTAATTGTAACATTTATAACAAATAATAATAATTAATTTCAACAAGATAGTAATAAAATGTAACAACAAAATAACAATTAATAATAAGTTAATAATAATTTGTAACAACGAAATAACAACAAATAATAGTTAATAATAACAAGATAATAATAAATTGTAATAATTAACAACAAGTTATAATAATGTAAAACAATAATAACAAGTTAATAACAAAATATTAATAACAAATTGTAATAACAATTAATAACAAAATGTTAATAACAAATTGTAATAACTATAAATAATTAACAACAACATAAAAACTATAATATTAGATTGTAAAAACATATGACTAAGACGATGTGAACACGTGCGATCTAAAAGCTGAGTCAACGCAAGTGTTTCTCTAACAATGGTTTCCTAAATGCATGGCAAAAGGTATCGTTGCTTCAAATACATGGCAAAAGGTATCGATACTCCAAATGCATGGCAAAAGGTATCAATGCTTAAAATACACAGGGAAATTTGGATATAAAAAGAGCCACACTATCAAACAGTCTTCAGTCTTAATTTTTTCATCATAACAAGTGGTTCTCTTCGTGATAGTGCTCGCAACCCCAGTATAGTAGTTGTCCTGATCTTTACGTAAATTTCTAAATTCAGTGAATCTTGAAGTCAAATTTGGTGTTTGAAAGATTGTTCGAGTGACAACAAAGCTGAAAGAAAACCATTCAACTGCCTGATTTACGAGTGTCGTAAATCTTCCACCTGTACCATTTAGTAACCGATTAACGCACAATTGGCATTGTTTCCCATCGGCGCCAGCTAGGACCAAAAATTTGCTTTTCTAAGGTAAACAGAGAAACCACTTAAGACTCGTTTTTAGAAAGCTAGTGCTCATTTCATCTTTCCATAATTTTGATCTTTTAAATATACTGTGTTCAAATAAATTTATTCTTGTCATTTATCCAACCTCGTCCCAACTTTAATTTTTCTAAATTAAAGTTAAATCGAGAAAAAATAGGGAATATAATAATAAGGTTAGACATAACATACCTCATTATTTTTGGTGCATCGGCCGTCGTGAACGGATAAATGCGAGAGTAGTTTAATTTGAATACATTATTATTTTTGCTGCATTGACCGTCGTGAACGGATAAATGCAAGGATAATTTAATTTGAGAATATATCGTTATTTTTGGTGTAAAGGCCGTCGTAAACGAATAAATGCAAAGAAATTAGAATTGAAATAAATAGTTCATTATTTTTAGTACCGGAATAGTTAAGTTGAAATAATATAATCCTTAATTTTGATAAAATAACGCCGCGAATTAGTAAAAACAAGAGTATAATTATTTTTGGTGCATATAAATTGTCATATTTAAGACTCATTATTTTTGGTATATAAAACATAGTAAATTAATTAATAAAAAGTAGATTTTATGATTTTTACTAAATTAGCTATCTAAAATCAATGAAATAGGTTTTATTTGCACAATTATTTAACAAATGAATAAAAACAGGAATAATTTTATTTGAATAATACCCATTTTTCATACATAAAAAAATACAAGAATAATAACAATTTTTATAAATAATAACAATTTTTAATAACAATTTTTATGAATAATAACAATAATAAAATAATAATAATAATAACAATTTCTATAAATAATAACAATTTTTATAATAATTTTTATAAAAAAATAGCAATAATTTTTATAAATAATAACAATTTTTATAAATAATAACAATTTTTTTAATAACAATAATTTTTTAAAAATAATAACAATTTTTATAAATAACAACAATTTTTATAAATAATAGCAATAATTTTTATTAAAAAATAACAATATAAAATAATAAGAATTTTTATAAATAATAACAATTTTTTTAATAACAATAATTTTTAAAAAATAATAACAATTTTTATAAATAACAACAATTTTTATAAATAATAGCAATAATTTTTATTAAAAAATAACAATATAAAATAATAAGAATTTTTTATAAATAATAACAATTTTTTAATAACAATAATTTTTAAAAAATAATAACAATTTTTATAAATAACAACAATTTTTATAAATAATAGCAATAATTTTTATTAAAAAATAACAATATAAAATAATAAGAATTTTTATAAATAATAACAATTTTTATAAATAATAACAATAATTTTTATAAAATAATAAGAATTTTTATTAATAGTAACAATTTTTATAATAATTTTTAAAATAATAGCAATTTTTTATAAATAATAATTTTTATAAATAATAACAATAATTTTTTTTTAAACTATTTTATAAATAATAGCCATTTTTTTTTAACAATAATTTTTATAATAACAATTTATATAAATAATAACAATTTTTTATAAATAGTAACAATTTTTTGATAACAATTTTTATAAATAATAACAATAATTTGTATAACAATAATTTTTATAAAATAATAACGATTTTTATAAATAATAACAATTTTATTAAATAATAACCATAATTTTTATAAATAATAACAATTTTTATAAATAATAATAACAATTTTTATAAATAATAACAATAAATTTTATAAAAATAATAACACCAATTTTTATAAAAAAATAATAACAATAATTTAAAAAAAAATAAATAATAATAATAACAATAATTTTAAATAGTACAAAATTAGTAAAACTAAGAATAAAATAAAATTAATAATAAACATTAATAATAATAATAATAATAAAAATTAATAACAATTTTCAATTCTCACATTTTTTTTTAAAAATACCATTTTTATTAAACAAGAATTAAAATTTATAATAATAAAAATTTATAAACAATAATAATAATAATAATACAAATTTATAACAATTCTTTAAAATTTCAATTTTTTTTTAATTAAACAAAACTAAAAAATTTATGTACCAACCTAAAAATCAAACAAAAATTAATAACAAATTAATAAAGCAATAAACAATAACAATAATAAAATTTACAAAAATTATTTCTTGAATTTTCATTTTTGTGACTTAAAAATTAAACAAACTCAATATTTTTTGTACCTTGCTAAAAATTCAAATAAATATAATAAAAAATAACAAATAATAACAATTTTTTAACAGTTTTTTCAAATTTTCATTTCTGACAAAAAAATTTTTTTTTTCTCTCTCTTCTCTTTAAACAAAATTATATGATACAAATTTAAAATAAATAAATATTAATAAATTAATTAACAACAATAATAATAATAACAATTTTTTTTAAATTATTCATACCTAAACAAAATTTTTGAAACCGAATTAAATAATTCTTGTAAAATAATAATAAATTAATAAAATAATAAATAATAATAAATAATTAAAAATAAAGTAAATAAATAATATCTTTTAATATTTTTATAAATTTCTAAATTAATCCAAAATAAATAATTCTGATAATAATTTAGAATTAAATAAATTAATAAATAATTATAAATAAATTAATAAATATAAACATTTTTAAAAATTTTTCACTTTTTTTGATCAATTTCTTTTTTTTTAACAGAATTAATTAATTATTAACAATAACAATCTGAAATTTTATAATTTTTTTTAAAATAAAATAAAAATTTAGTAAATTAAAAATAAATAATAATAACAAATAACAAATTTTTATAACGATTCAAATCTAAATAAATAAACAATTATTAACAATAAAAAAAAAAACTTTTTTTAATAAAATTTTTTTTTTTCTTAAAATTTAGGTAAATAAATAATTGTTAATAATAATAAAGTCATTTTTATAAATTTTTACATAAAATAATAACAAATTTTTTTTTAAATAAACAATTTTTAATTAATTTGCAAATAATCAAATTGATAATAAATATAAATAAATAAATAAAAATTAATAATTAGACTTTTTCTTTTAAACAATAAGCAATAATTTTTTTTTAACAAATAATAAATTGAGTTAAATTTAATAATAAATTAATTATTTTTATAAATTCTTAATTAAATAGTATTTTTTACAGTTGCTAATAAAAAAAAATAATAAAAATAACTAATAACTAAAATACAAATAGAATAATTACTTTTATATCAAATTAATTTTTTTTTTAAATAAATAATTAATAATAAACAAATTAAATGCAATTTAATAAATAAATAATCAAGATAATAATCTAATATTTTTTAAATTTCGATATTTTTTAACAGAGTTTAATTGGTAATTGTTAAAATAAAATATAAATAAATAAAACAATAAATAAATAATAAATAAAATAAACAATATAAAAGTATAATTTTTTTAATAATAAAGGGTAATAATAAAATATAGAATAAAATATTGCTTAAAAATATAAAATTTTTAAGAAAAATATATATTTTATTATTTAAAAAAAAAAAATTTTTCAGCATACTACAAATATAAAATTGTTATTATTCACAAATTTTCTGATAATTCATTTCATAATATTTACTGTATTATCTATAACAAGTGTGCACCAATTTTTCATAATTCATCTCATAATATTTACTATATTATCTATAACAAGTGTTCTGAATATATCTGCATTTACACATTTTATATCTGTCCATACTCCAACTGTTAAAAGTAAGCAATAAAATTGCTTTATTGAAATAATTTCTATTTACCAAAAATAGTAAACACAAGTGCTACGTGAGGCAGGTTAGGAATAGATTAATTAATAGTTTTTTTTTAAAATCAAAGTTCACACATAAATATTATAAAATTATTATAAATATTTTATTCTCTCGGTTTAAATTTTTAGAAACAAATTATAATTTTAATATTATGTTACACTTTAATGTCTTCATCAGATAAAAATACTATCGATTCGTCTCATATAACTCGTTCTCAAATAAAAAATAACCCAGAAATAGTATTACATTCAGGAATCCCTAATTATAAAACAAAACCATTTACAAGTACACCTAGATATTCTAAAGAAAACCCTAACCTAGAAGAATTACAAAAACAATTTGACTCAGGCTTTGTAAGTTCTCAACTTTTTGACAGCGAATCTTCTGACAGTGACAAAGACGTAGGTGAAGATACTATTACAGAAAAAACTTTAGTTAGACAAAATAAAACTATAACTGACGAAATTGAAACTTACAATTCTTCCGAACACAGTTCTTCTAATAATAGTGAAAATAGTTATAATTTTGAAGAAAACATGGCCCTACCAAATAATCAACAAGTCTCATTACGAGATGCTATAGAAACAATACCTATGTTTGACGGAAAAAACATACCATTATCAATTTTTATCGAAAGTTGTTTAGAAGCAAAGTCTATGCTTCCCGAAGTAGCACAAGTTCAGACAAATTTAGTTAAATTAATTAGAAGTAGAATTTCGGGAGAAGCAAGAAGAATTATAATAGGAAATAACTTTAATACTGTAGAAGAATTAACGGAAAGACAAAAACAAATTTACTCACCAGCAAAATCAGTATATCAGTTACAAGGAGAATTAGGCGCAATATATATGTGGGAAAATGAAAATGTAATCTCATACGGTGCTAGAATTGCAGAAGCGGCAGAAAGAATATTAGATGCACATAGAATTAGCAACGACAATGCAGTAGATGATGCGTTTAAAGCAAGTTTAGATAGATCAAGTATAGACTGTTTTTCGCGAGGACTTAGACCAGAGATTGAAATACGAATAGGAACATCTGAAACATTCGCAGGGATAGTTAACAAAGCAATCGACATTGAAAGAAGATTATCATCACACAACGATTTAAGAAAAAGTAACAATAATACGGAATATAATTTACACCCTAAAACTAACAAGGAATTCGCTAAAACAACGAAAATTAATATAGCTCAAGATAATGTAGTAAATTGTTTAGCCTGTGGGAAACAGGGTCATTTTGCAACAAATTGTTTCCAACTTAACAAAATGTTAGGATCAAGACGAGAAAATTCCTTTAATTCAGGTCCAAGACAAAATTTTTCAAACCAGTATCAAAATCGATTTAACAATCAAAACCCTTTGTTTAATAAATTTCAAAATAATTATTCACAACAAAATCAAAGACAAAATCAGTTTAGAAATATAACACAAAATCAATTTCGAACTCCATTTTTTAATCAAAACCAAAATCAACGTCCAAACTTTTTACAAAATCAACGTCCAAACTTTTTGCAAAATCAACGCTCAAATTTTTCACAAAATCAACGCTCAAATTTTTCACAAAATCAACGCCCAAACTTTTCACAAAATCAACGCACAAATTTTTTACCAAACCAACAAAATTTTTTCCGAAACTTTTCTCAAGAATCTCGAAATGACACTAGAAACTTCGCGAATAGAAACCCAAACATAACCTGTAATTATTGCAAAAAATTAGGACACATTTCTACCAATTGTAGAAAAAAGATGTGGGACGAAAATAACAAACAACCACAAGTCTCTCCAGAAACACAAAATCAGGAAAACTCCAAAGTTCCTCTTCAGTAGGATGCTCTGAGGAAGAATGCAAAAAAAGTTACTACGCGTCCAGAAACATTAATTTAGCAAAAACAAACTCAATACCGTACATCCGAATAAATACTAAAGAATTAAAAAACCCAATAACTATGATGATTGACACTGGAGCAGGCCCTAATTTATTGAAAATTCGCGCATTAAATTCAGAAGTAAAAATTGACGAAAATAAGTGTTTAAAATTAACAGGAATTAATGATCACCCTGTATATACGTTAGGACAAGTCGAAATACAAATTTTCGGAACATTAACAACATTCAATCTACTATCCGATGAGGTCCCAATTGAACATGACGGAATTTTAGGAACATAATTTTTTATAAAAAATAAAGCAAAAATTAACTACGAAGAAGGTCATTTAGAAATAAACAAACAAAAATTTAATTTCGATTCAAAAAATTATTTTACAATACCAGCAAGATCAATTTATAATATTCAAGTTAAAATTTTAAATAAAGAAAAAAAAGAAGGTTATATTCCAAGATTAGAAATAAAAGATGGCGTTTATATAGGGGATGCAGTAGTTACAAACATAGAAGGCTTAGCTTGTTTAAAAGTAATCAACACTCTAAATGAACCAATAGATGTGCCAATTTTTGAAATAAATTTAGAAGATTTTGAAGAAATAAAACAAGAAACACATAATTCTGAAGACACATCAATTACACAAATTATTGATGTATTTTCAAAAAATTATAAATCAGACAAAATTTTTAATATTACAGGCAGTGACAGAATTGAGGAAATAAAAAAATTACTTCGTCTAGATCATTTAAATAAAGAAGAACTAGAACACATTTTGAATTTAGTAAAAACATATTCTGACAGATTCCATATACCTGGCGAATATTTAGAAGGAACAGATCTTATAAAACACAGAATAATAACAACAGATGACACTCCAATTATAACTAAACAATACAGATTTCCACCCATTCACAAAGAAGAAATGACTCGACAAGTAAACGAATTATTAAAACAAAAAATTATAAAACATTCTGACTCTCCTTATAATACACCAATATGGATAGTACCAAAAAAAGACGACTCTCAAGGAAATAAAAAATGGCGATTAGTATTGGACTTTAGAAAACTCAATGAACGCACGGTAGGACAATTTTATCCCCTCCCTAATATTACAGACTTACTAGATCAACTCGGAAATGCTCAATATTTTTCAGTTTTCGACTTAGCTTCCGGTTTTCATCAAATAAAAATGGACCCTAGAGATTCATACAAAACAGCATTTTCAACCCCTTTTGGACATTACGAATTTGATAGAATGCCTTTTGGACTAAAAAATTCACCTAGCACATTTCAAAAATTAATTGATCAAGTATTATTAGGATTGCAAGGATCAGAATTATTTGTTTATCTGGATGACATCGTAATATACGCGGACACACTACAAGAACATGAAGAAAAATTTTCAAAACTAATGGATCGGTTACGTTTTGCAAATTTAAAATTACAGCCGGATAAATGCGAATTTTTAAGGTTAGAAGTAGGATATTTAGGGCATATTATCGACAAAAATGGCGTACGACCGGACCCAAAGAAAGTAGAAGCAGTGAAAAAATTTCCAACACCAAAAAATGTGAAAAATATTAAACAATTTCTCGGACTAGCAGGATACTACCGCAAATTTATAGATAATTTTTCAAAAATAGCAAACCCATTAAACCAACTTTTAAAGAAGGATATACCTTTTCTCTGGACCGATAGACAACAAACAGCTTTTGACATGTTAAAGGATAAATTATGTGAAGAACCACTTTTGAGAAGACCAGATTTTTCTCAACCATTTATATTAACAACAGACGCATCAGGTTTCGCAATAGGAGGCATTTTATCGCAGGGAGAAATTAATAAGGATCAACCAGTCGCTTATACTTCCCGAACATTAAGTGAATGTGAAAAGAAGTATGACACGTATGAAAAAGAAGCTTTAGCAATCATATACAGTGTACAACATTTTAGACCATACCTTTACGGAAGAAAATTTACGTTAGTAACGGATCACAAACCGTTAGTTTGGTTCCAAAATTCAAAAGATCCATGTTCAAGAGTTACAAGATGGAAACTAAAATTAGCAGAATACGATTTTAATGTGGTCTACAAGGCAGGAAAAACAAATGTAAATGCTGATGCTTTATCAAGAAATCCAATCGAAGATATTACTGAAAATAAAGTGCAAAAAATAAAAACAGAAGAAATTCCAGAAACTCAGGAAAACATTACTCAAGAATATATTGATAAATGTGTGCAAGAAAAAATTGAAGAATACTTAAATTGTGTATCAAGTGAAAATAATTACTCAAATTTGGAGGTAAAAAATCTCCGCCATATTAAAAAGATGTTACATAATGAATACTGCAAACCAGAAAATTATGATACACGTAATGAAGCTTGTAATGTTGTTACAAGAAATCAACGAAGAATACAAGAAAACGATAATCAAGAAGAAGAAATACAAGGAAACAAAAATCAAGAAATACTGGAAATTCAAGAAGAAAAGAAGAATCAAGAAATTCAAGAAGAAGAAAAAGAAGAAGAAGAAGTACATATAAAAAGGAAACGAGGTAGACCAAAGAAACAAAGCACACGTTTTAATACTTCCTTAAAAAAGAAGAGAGGAAGACCAAAAAAGGTATGTAATACAAAAAATAAGAAATTTTATAATG
Organism: Leptopilina myrica (nomen nudum); assembly: GCA_032872475.1. Taxonomy (NCBI): domain Eukaryota; kingdom Metazoa; phylum Arthropoda; class Insecta; order Hymenoptera; family Figitidae; genus Leptopilina; species Leptopilina myrica (nomen nudum). Next base: position 39,220,325 of record CM065459.1, on the reverse strand, counting down.
AAGCTTATACTAATGAAATTGAATCTGATCCTGAGTATATTAATCAAGAAACAAAACCAGAAGAACATGGAGATATCGACCAAGGCTATGAAAATTCTAATTCTGAAGCATCATCCGAGGACGAAGACAATTTATTAGAAAAAGAAGATTGCGAAAATTCAAAACAAGAAAAATATATTATCGACTGCAGAGACCAATTAACGATGCGCAAAGACAACTTAACTTATTTTATTTCAATTAACGGTGATCCTTTAGATAATGGTTCCAGATCGTTAGCAAAACGCGAAAAATTACCGAATTTTAGTAAACTTGAGTTAGGTGTAGCAGAAAAAATTAAAAAAGGTATATATTATCACATTGCTCTCCCCATAGAAAATGAAATGAAAGAAAATTTAAATAATACTAAACAGAAAATAAAAAATACAATAATTTCATTAAAACATCTATGCGAAAACTTGAAACTAAAAACAATTAGTATTGCAAAAACGTCAAAAATTAACAATGTAACTTGGGATGAAATCCTATTAATGATTAAATTAACTTTTAAAAATTCATTTGTGAAAATTATAATATGCAACGGATATACAAAATACCCCACCAAAGAAGAATATTTACAATTAATAGAAGAAGCCCATTCAAGTTCAATAGGAGGTTATAACAGATACACCTGGTACAGCATTTGAAAAAATAGCAATGGACATCGTTGGACCATTGCCCAAAACAAAAAATGGAAGTGAGTACATATTAACTATACAAGACAATTTAACTAAATATTCATTAGCAATTGCACTTCCAAATCATCAAGCAAGCACAATAGCTGACGCATTTATTAAAAGATTTATTTGTATTTTCGGATCCCCAAAAGGAGTATTAACAGATCAGGGAACAGATTTTTTAAGTAATTTAATGAGAAGATTAGCAAAAAGATTTAGAATACGACAATTTAAAACAACAGCTTTCCACCCTCAGTCTAATGGATCAATAGAAAGATCTCACCACGTTTTAGGAGAATATTTGAAACAATTTATTAATAAAAATGAAGAATGGGACGATTGGTTAGAATTAGCTATGTTTTCTTATAATACAAGCATCCATGAAGGTACTAAATGTACTCCGTACGAATTAATTTTCGGAAAATTAGCAAGACTACCATCAAGTGATCCACCACTTGAACACGAAAAACTAGAGACTTACGATCAATATTTGACAGATTTAATAACAAGACTTCACGAAATGAGAAATATTGCTAGACAAAACTTAATTTTTGCAAAAGAAAAATCAAAAACTTATTATGACAAAAATTGCAATCCACAAAATCTTAAAGTAGGAGATGAGGTATTTTTATTGCAAGGAGGAAAAATTCATAAATTTGCTAATCAATATACAGGACCCCATAAAATTTTAGAAGTATTAGGAAAAGGAAATATAAAAATAGAAATAAAAAATAAACCTAAAATAGTACATGTCAACCGACTTAAAATATCTAAAATGAATAAAAACTGAATTTTTTTTTTCCAGACAAAAAAAACAACATGATTAGTCTCACTCTAAAATCTTTACAATTAATACCAGAAGATTTTACATTTCAAATAAATTTAAACATTAAAAATAGTTATTTATCAAAAAATATTTTAAACATACCATTTGAGTCACATGAAGCTACAGAATTTCAAATAGACACACAACAAATTTTTATAATCGGAGGAGTGGAAATCGAAGTAGAAAACACAACATTATATTTCGCAGTTATAGATACTAACATGTCATATCCTTTTCAAAATAATTATGGAATTATCGGATCAAAAAACGCTTTAGAACTAGGACTCATAAACTTAGAAGTACTGGATATTTTTGCCCCTATGGAACACTAATAAAAACACACAAAATTGTACTTTTTAGATGGATGACAGACACAAAAGAAAATTAGACATAAATATCAATTTTATTGCTCACCACGTAAATATGACTGAATTATGGCCATATTTATTTATCTCAGGAATATTCTACAAAAACGATTGTAACATACATAGATGGAAAAATAATTTAGGAAATTTTGAAACAAAGAAAGATATAATATTAACTATAAAGACACGCGGACCCTACGCTTTTTACAATTTAATAGAATGTTTATACGAAATAGACCAAGGATATATTGCAGACATTTTTACTACAAGTAAACTTATTATTTTAAACACAAACAAATTACACAATAAATTCGAAAAATATAATAATAAATAAGTAAAACAAATACAACTCATTTTTCAGAAATGTTTTCCGGATCGAAAACATGGATGATATTAATCATAATGACAATGTATTATACAAACATACATGCTATCATCGGATATGACTGCGGGGCCAACACTCTTAATTTAACTACTATATCACTTTTGGAAGTAGGAGACTGTGACATACCTAGACCAGAGGTACATTCAGAATCAATTTATATTCAATTAATACAAGTTGCTGATTATTCCCTAGCTAAAATCAAACAATGCAAAATAGAAATCAGACGTTCAATCACACAATGTGGAATGTTTTCACATAGTTCCAGTGTGGCAAATGGTCAAAGCGAATATATTCTAGATGTTAGTCGCGAACAATGTATGACTCTTCATGAAAGAGGGACAATAATGATAGGACACGATTAATTAATATCAGGATTAAAAGTCAATCACACATCTTTTAACAGCGTACTATTAGCAGGATCTGTATCATTCGATGGTAAATGTTCAGGAGCAAAATATTCTGACCCCTTAGGAACTTGGGAGGATGTAACAGTGCAAGCCGTAGTTGCAATAACCTTAAAAGAATATTTTGCATCAGTTAACTTAAATAATAATAAAATTCATCTAAAATCTGGTGTAACATGTCAACTATCAGATGCCAGATGCATTGATATGGAAGGAGGACAAACATTTTGGAACCCATTACCCGAAGACATTTGTAAATTCAATAAATACGAAATACTTTATGAAGGATTAGCAAAGAAAATTCACGAAACCAATTCAAATAATTCAGAAATCTTATATTCTCTAAATTCAGAAGACATAACCTTTGTATTAACTCAAAAAGCTCAAAACCCTATTTGTCATCTAATAATGTATAAAACAGAACATCCTAAACTACTAGTAATAGAAACACAAAAAGGAGCAACAATTATAAAAAATACTAAACCCACAGTTCAAAATATGGACTTATTCACTTACGTAAATTCTAAATTTGTATACACAGAAAGACACATACGAACACAAATTAACCGACTATATTATGACGTATTAGTACAGAAATGTGAATTAGAACAGAAAGTATTAAAAAACACACTAACATTAGCAACACAGACACCTGACGAATTTGCATTTAACTTAATGAAAGGACCAGGTTACATGGCTATTCTTGCAGGCGAGGTAGCACATATAATTAAATGCGTTCCTGTAGAAGTAAAATATCGAGAAACCAAAGAATGTTACACACATTTACCAATTTTAAAAGGAAATAATTCACTTTTTCTTACACCCAGAACACACATAATCACAAGTAGAGGTACACAAACAAGTTGCAATTCCTTCGTACCTACAATGTATTTCTTAGGCGAAACTTGGTACAAAATGATACCTAATCCAGCAGAATCAGCAGCCCCTGCTATTATGAAACCATTAAAAAGTCCTACATGGAATTACATCAATCCTTCATCTTTAGCAACAAGCGGTATCTACTCACAATCAGATTTAAATAAACTACATAAACATATAATGTTCCCAGAAGAAAAACCTACGGTTCTAAACAGTTTAGCTCGCAGTATAACAGGACAAACTAGTACAAATCAGGGTATATCATTAATGCATTTGTTAGACGAAGAAACAATGGAAAAAATCGCAGAATCAACTTGGAATAAAGTATGGACAGCCTTTTCTAGTTTTGGAACTATCAGCGCAGGTTTTATAGGAGTAGTAATATTAATCAGAGCAATAAAATTACTCATAGACACATTTATTCATGGTTACACACTTTATACCGTTTTTGGATGGTCATTTCATTTAATCGGATGTATTTGGGACTCAGTAACAAATCTTTTATTACATTTAGGAACACAAGGATACACGAAAACAAAAACAGATAATCCTACTCCTCAAGAAGACGCAGAAATAGAAACAAAACAAGGTAACAGCAACATTATTTCTACAGCACCTGCATATCCGGTGGAAGAATTATCAAAAATAAACCATACTAACAATTTTCATATTTAAAAAGCATGAATCCCTCAGAGAAAGTAGAAGAACTAACAAAAATCCTTAAATTGACACCAGTTGACTACAAATATAAAATTAGAAAAGACGAAGACGATAAAATAATTTTTGAAATATCAATTACAGTAGAACCTCGGTTATCCGAGCCTCGATTATCCGAGATTCCGGATTATCCGAGGCACTAAACATGCTCAGATAATGCGGAATAACTCGGATAAAACGGATCGAGCGACTAAATTTGGAAAGTAAATTTTACAAAACCACTGTTTGTGATCATTCCATTTAAAATTTCGTTCATTTTTGTCATTTAATATTATTCTAACACTTTAAACACTTGAAAAATAATTTAAAATTTTGAAATTTTCATTGGTTCCGTGTTATCCGAGTTTTCGATTATCCGAGGTACCTCTTCCCCACATTACCTCGGATAATCGAGGTTCTACTGTATACATGAAAAATTCAAATTTACTGCTATTGGACGTAATCCAGACGAAGTAAAAGAACATTGCGCATTACTATACTTAAAAACACTTCCTAGACTTGACAAAACTAAAATTAAAGTTCAACCTATTACAGACGTAGAAAAAGAATTAGAAGAAATTTGTAAAAAACTAAACCTACCACAACCCAAATATTCAAAATTAGTGTTTAACACATCTTCCTTAAAATCAGACATCATTGTTATCTGCAAAGTAAATGAAATAAAAGAAAGTTATTTATCAACAAATATAAAAATAGCACAAAAACAAGCAGCTTCAAAAGTGTTTCATAAATTATTTCAAAAGCAACAAGAATCGCTAGATATAGTTTCAACATCCAGGACAAACATTAATTTTTCAACAAATATAATTAAACCTCAAGTCCAATATTTAACTTCACTTCCACTAAAAAAACGTATGATACAAAACATTTTTCTTGAAAAACCACTAGCAATTACATTTGTTAAAGAAAATTCAAAAATAACTAACAAAAACATAAAACATGAAGCTCCCATACAACCTGAACTAAATAAAATAAACAAAGATTATAAAAAATGCATAAATTGTCAATTCAGACCTTTAAATACATATTCTAAACTATAAAAAACGCATATTTGTTTCTTTCAACAGGAAAATGGAAAATTTTTACAACGAACCATATGATGCCCCAAGATTCAATAGAAATAGACAACATTCCTTCCACACTCTAAATCACATAACTATTTTAATGGATTTTACAATCAAATATGGTCTTCATCCACCACAAATTTACACTTACGAAAGTTGCAATCATGCCACTAAACCTTATTTTGTATCTCAAATAATAGTCCTAGATCATTTAGTATTAAAAACAGCAAAAACAAAAGAAAAAGCGGAAAACAAGGCAGCATTTAACTTACTTTTAATTTTAATTAGAAACTATGACTTATGTGACGAAGAAATCAATACAAATCAAGACAATTTAAGAACGAAAGATCAGGAATCTCAAACAGACTCACGTCAAAAACTAGTAGCATGGTCAAATTCTTGCAAATATTGCAAAACAATCATGCATAGCAGTAAAGAATGTAGTAATCACATAAAAAATATTATCAAACTTTCAAACAAAGTAACTCAAACTTTAGAAAGAAATCTATTTTCACGACTACTCACTCCATTTAGAAAAAGAATTACTCCTAGACGAACTTACGTATAAAATTAAATTTTTCTTACATCCTGACTTTTATATTTTAGCATGTATCAAGAACCTATTGACATTTTAAAACAAAGAAGAACAACACTTACACTCTCCAGCCTAAAAGAACCTCTAAAAAACAGATTTATGGAAATGCAACTGGAAGACTTTAAACCATTACCGGGACAACATGATATTATTCAATTATTACGCTATTTTGTTTTTGAATATGATTTACCACCCCCACAAGTTTATATGTTAATTGAAAAACCAAAAAACCTTCTACCTCAGTACATTGTTTTTATGTCAATAAATGATAAATCAATAAAGAAAAAAGCATATACTCAAGATCTAGCAGGTCAATATGCTGCATTAGGTCTTCTAAAACACTTTGTAAATACACACGATCTAATAGATGAAACAATCAATGTAGAAATAGAAAACCAAAAAACTCGCGAAATTAGCACTCAAACTGACCCCCGGCCAAAATTAATACAATGGAATAATTACTGTAGATATTGTTTTAACAAAGGTCATACATTTAAAAAATGTACTGACTTACAACTTCAAGCATTAAGAGAACCTAACAAACCAACATATTTGTTAACAGGCAATCCATATTTACACAAATTAATTGAATTATTCCACAGAAATAGTAAACAACCTAGAAAAAAAGATTTTAATGAATCCAAACTAATCTAAATTTATTTTCTTTTTGTTATAGCGATTTAACATCAAACTACTTACATTCGCATGCCTCTCTACAAAGAAAGAAGTATTAATTAAAAATTTTTTCTCTTTCATTTTTTCTGTTTTAATAGATAATCAAGAAAAACAGCATGACATGGATAAGGTTTACTGCTTTTATTATATTTTGCACCATATTTTTCAAACCATCATATTCATATACACAAATATTCCTACCTAATGAACCTAATATTATTTTTGAATCAGTTAAAGACATCATGTTTCCAACTAACAAAAATCATCTAATAAGTTATGTAAATATAAACGATATATTAAAATTTGGAAAATTGTTAACAAATTTGTTTAAAGAAATAACTACACAATGCACAAATAGATGTTCAAATGACTATATAACAGAACAAATCAAAAGTAAAGAATTTAAATTGCAAAAAACTCTAATAGAAATTGAAAACATTCTTGATAATATCAGTAATACAGACGAAAATAAACAACTTTTTCAAGAAATTATAAAAAAAACAAACTATTTGGATCCAATGTCATTTTGGATACAAAAAGATATAGACATTTTTCCGATGGAATTCTCTAATGATATGATTAAAATCACTCGCATTAATGGAACAATAAATAATTATACCAGTTTGTTTTACAATTTTCCAAGTAAATTCAAAAAGAATTATGAATCATTCGTAAAATTATGGATAAAAGAACTAAGAAAACCTATATACGAATATATTTACTATACACAAACTCTAATAAATATTATAACATATTCTAACAATAACCAATGGCATCCTACATTACTAAAATCTATACCACAAGAAAATCTGAAAAATTGCATTCAAAATAACATTACATTATCAGATTTGCTTAAAAATTCAATAATAACACAATTTATTTTTAAAAACAAATTATATTTCTCATTTACAATACCTATTATTTCAAAACAGCAATATAACGTATACAAATTACATTCAATTCCTTCATTTTATAAATTCAATACAAACTCTAGTATATCTACATACATAAAATATAAAACACAATATATTGCTATCAGTATAAACAATCAAACATATTTTCACATAAATAATTTTTCTTTATGTCATAACACAACAAGTGGAAAACTTTGCCTTAACACACCTGATATTAAATTAACAATAAAAAATTTCATATGTGAAATAGCTTTATTTTTTAACAAACAAACAAACACTTGCACATTATATTTACAATTAGACAAAAATACTGATTGGACTATTCTAGAAAATTCTCAAGCATGGCTTTACTCAAATTTTTACCCTATTAACATTTATATTCATTGCCCTGACAAAAGAACATCTCAAAAAATTATTAAAAATAATTGTATTTTACATATAGAGCCTGAATGTATCATAGAATCAAAAAATTATATTTTTCCTAACATAACTAAAAATACTCAACACACTTCTTCTTACATACCAACATTAAAAAATGAATTTTTTTTAAAAGAAAATTATCCTACACTATTTAAATTAATTGACAATCCAACTTCAATATTTAAAAAATTAATACAGTATACAAAAAACAAATCTATCCCAGCATCTGAAATGGAAGAAAAATTAATATTAATAACACAAATCCAAGAATCTAATAAAAATTACATATTATCAATAACAAAATATCAATTGTTTTTAAATTATATTTTACTATCGTTATTAACTTTAATAATTCTTTTAATAGGACTAAAAACTTATTTCTTAATAAAAAAACAACATACTACAATATACAGAACTCACCAAGAACAAAATTTTACACCACAAGAATGCATAACATTGCACGAATCCCCAATATAAAATATCTGAAAAACAAAACAAATTATAAATTTTATTTACTTATTTTTTCTCTTCTCCTTCTCTTATAAACAACACAAACATAAAACACTTACTCTTTTTAAGAAAGGAAACCTTTCTTCACTTTCAAAAGGTAAAAATATCTTATATCTTTTACTGTTTAAAATAAAAGGTGCATTAATTACTCCTCCATTTTGTTTTATGAAATCTTTTATTTTTGCGACCCATTTTGCTTTTGTAGTTGGTCTAATGTCCAACCAAGAACAAGGCAGTCTTACTTTTAAACCATCATTTAGTTTAAAAAAAGAATGTTTTGTTAAACTTATTTTGGTGTGAGTTTCAAACCTAACCAAATGTCTATCCACCTAAAAACGAAATGCATATTTTTATATATATACATATATGTTCATAAATACGTAATATAAAATATATACAACAATTAAATTTTTTTTTTACTTACAACTTCAAGGCAACGTCTTTTTACTATAAAAAAGGTATTATCCATGTGATAAATCCCTTTTAAATTATCCACTTTTATTAAATCAACAACAGTTTTCCTTAGTTCATTTTGTTGATTAATTGGAAAAGTACTCCACCAATTAGGTCCACTAATTAGTATTTTTTCAAATTTTATAAAAAAATTCTCTTTACATCTTCTTTTCTCCCAAATATTTTGCACAAAAACTGGTTCCAAAGGTACACCATCACTTTGCTCACTCGAAATTGTAAGTCCATAATCTTTCTCTGTACATTGCAAAGATGCATCATCTTTTTCACTTAAAATATCATTTAGTTCTTCTTCATTTGAAATCACTACACCTTCTTTTTCTAATATACTATCAAATTCTGTTAAACATCCACTATCCGTTTTTTTGCTCATTTCAACATCTTCTTCAACACTCTTTACACTACACGAATCTATATTCCAATTTTCGGACTCTAAAGCCTTATTAAAAAACTCAATTGGATCAGGAAACAAATCCACATTTTCTATAACATTTTCAAAACTACTCGAAGACATTTCGAACTTTTCTGTTTCAAACTCAAAAAGAAACTGAACTGATGCATAAATTCACCTGATCAGACACCCTGTACCTTTTTGTCAAAAGAAAACCCCACCACAGACAGACCACAGACAACATTAGAAGAGTATACGCATTAGCATAACCCTTAATATTTGTCAAAACTAGAGTATCAAAGGAAGATATGATAATGAGAATCGGACCAACTGGCACTTTTTAAAGACAAAATAGGAAGTAACATAGTCAAGTCAATTTTCTTTTAGTTGCATGTGAAAATTTTAAAAATAATCCAGTAGATAGTAGAAACAGCATGAACAAATTTTTAAACAATACAAATAAATTAACTAAAATTTTTTCTCTTTCTCAAAAGATGCTACCGACCGACAACCAACCGTTAGAAGCTTCTAAATGTGAAAATAATATAAAAAAAGTATATTTAATTAAAGAACTGTTAAAACGATATGCATGTGTAAAAAAGATTTATAATAGTGCAATAGCATTTTCGCATGATAAAATAATTTGTCAAAATTGTTTTTTTGATTTAGATAATTCTGAACAAGTAAATTTTAATATAGAAAGAGTGCAACATTTATATGTAAGAAACGTTGATGCAACAATAGAGTGTTACAATTGTAAAATTATTTTGTACAATAGTATGCAAAAAGCAAACGAATGCATGGAATGTACGCTTAGTATTTTAGAAACAGAAAGAGAAAAAGTTGAAGAATTTAAAGATGTTCGACTATATTACGACCCTAGGTATTCTGATAAACCAACAAATTACGACTCTGACTCTGACACAATTATTTACGAATACGATTAAATTTTTTTTATTATTATTAATAAACAAAAATAATAATAAAAAAAATAATAATAACAATAAGTTATTTTTATTCTTCTAGATAAAATGAATCCGATTACAACTTTAGAAAATCTTGCTGTTCAATTCTCATTTTCTTACCCCATATACACAATACCAGACGCGAAGATTTCTGCAAATATTGCAACTTTGTCTATAGAACAAGATAAAAATCACATCGAAATTAACATTGAAAAATTACAAAATAAAAAAGATACAAAAAGAAAATTAGCGGAAATAATGTTAATAAGATTAAAACAAAAATACGATTTTAATGAAAAAAAAAGCAATAGATACTTGGAGTGATAAAATCCAATTAATTAAATGGAGCAGTTCTTGTGAAAGGTGTTACGGAAGATATCATGTAGCAAAAAATTGCCTAAATTACAAAAAAAATAATAAAAATTATAAAGATTAAGACAAATTCTTTTTCTCTCGCTATAAAATAAATAAATAAACAATAAAATATGTGCATGCTATCTTCTAAACATTTAGTTATATATCTATTGTGTGTGTGTGAAAAACAAAAAAAAACAATACAAAAACAAAAAATAAATAAATAATAATAATAATAAACAAAAAAAAATAATAAAAAAAATATATAAACTAAATAAAAAAAATGTGTATGTTTTACGCTTAACTTAAATACAATTGTAAATTTTTAACTCAAAATGTAAAAATTAGAATTTGGAAATTGTTCAATTTCATTTTTTCAATTTCCAAATTTCTGAAGGGGGAGGTGTTACGTCATCGTAACGTATTTTTTCAATATTAATAATAATATAAATAATTATAATAATAATAATGGGAATAACAATAAATAATTGTTATTAACATATTATTAACAATTATAAATAGTTATTAATTAATGAAAATAGTAATAATAAGAATAATAAAATAATAATTAGATTTAAACAATAATAATGTTTAAAAACGAATAATTAGTTATAATTACGAACGATCATAATTAATGTAACAATAATAACCAAATAAGAATAATAAGCAATTGTAATAATAATAACAAGATAGTAATAAAAATAACAACAATAATAGTTAATAATAACAAGATAATAACAATTTATAAAAATAAATAATAATAACAATAATATCAAAACAATAATAATTAATTGTAACATTTATAACAAATAATAATAATTAATTTCAACAAGATAGTAATAAAATGTAACAACAAAATAACAATTAATAATAAGTTAATAATAATTTGTAACAACGAAATAACAACAAATAATAGTTAATAATAACAAGATAATAATAAATTGTAATAATTAACAACAAGTTATAATAATGTAAAACAATAATAACAAGTTAATAACAAAATATTAATAACAAATTGTAATAACAATTAATAACAAAATGTTAATAACAAATTGTAATAACTATAAATAATTAACAACAACATAAAAACTATAATATTAGATTGTAAAAACATATGACTAAGACGATGTGAACACGTGCGATCTAAAAGCTGAGTCAACGCAAGTGTTTCTCTAACAATGGTTTCCTAAATGCATGGCAAAAGGTATCGTTGCTTCAAATACATGGCAAAAGGTATCGATGCTCCAAATGCATGGCAAAAGGTATCAATGCTTAAAATACACAGGGAAATTTGGATATAAAAAGAGCCACACTATCAAACAGTCTTCAGTCTTAATTTTTTCATCATAACAAGTGGTTCTCTTCGTGATAGTGCTCGCAACCCCAGTATAGTAGTTGTCCTGATCTTTACGTAAATTTCTAAATTCAGTGAATCTTGAAGTCAAATTTGGTGTTTGAAAGATTGTTCGAGTGACAACAAAGCTGAAAGAAAACCATTCAACTGCCTGATTTACGAGTGTCGTAAATCTTCCACCTGTACCATTTAGTAACCGATTAACGCACAATTGGCATTGTTTCCCATCGGCGCCAGCTAGGACCAAAAATTTGCTTTTCTAAGGTAAACAGAGAAACCACTTAAGACTCGTTTTTAGAAAGCTAGTGCTCATTTCATCTTTCCATAATTTTGATCTTTTAAATATACTGTGTTCAAATAAATTTATTCTTGTCATTTATCCAACCTCGTCCCAACTTTAATTTTTCTAAATTAAAGTTAAATCGAGAAAAAATAGGGAATATAATAATAAGGTTAGACATAACACATTCTTGAGATAACCGGGGTAAAATGTCAAATTGAAGAAAAAGTGCATAATCAGGGTTTAAGAACTTGAAATGACTATAAAACCTCAAATAAATTATTATCATTATTTAAGATTACCTAAAATGATGTCACTTAATAATAACAACTATTAATAGTATTCATAACAATTATCATACATTGCTTATACAATTAATGATAACAAGAATCGGTTACAGAACGAGATTACTAACTGATAATGATTTTTAAAGAAAGTCAGTAGTGAAACAGTATTCTGAAAATAATATTGATGATACTTTTATTGACAACATTAAGGATAATAATACTTCCGCTTAAAAAAATGTTTGATGCTTAAGGCTCGCTTAAAACTGAAGGCTCACTTAAAGCCCAAGACTGGTTTAAAACTAAAAATTCGACTAAGACTTAAGACTTAATACTTTTTTAGAGCTAAAAACTACTTTTAGACATAAGATTGAGTTAAGACTTTTATGACGCTTAAAGCTTAAAGCTCACTTCAGGCTGAAAGCTTGTTTGAGACTGAAAACTTACTTAAGGCTTTTAAAACTCTTGATGATTACCCTATATCATTGTCACCGATGACAGTAATTGCGATTGTTATGAACATGCTTAAAAATTGCAAACAACGCTTATTTAAAACTTGTTAAACGCTTCAATAAGATGTAAATCTTGATGGACATGCTGCAAGCTAGAACATAATCTTGGACAAAAGATTAAAAAAGATTGGCCTAAGACTTGTTACACGATGAAGTAAGTCTTAGTCAAGATTTTAACTTGAAACATGTTTTGAGCGTTCAGTAAGCCTTGAGCCTCATGAAGTCTTGAGCTTAAACCCTTTTAGACCCTTCGGTGATTAAAGAACTTAAAATGACTATGAATTACAAAAACAATTATCAATAGTTGTTTCCATTATTACCAATACCATTTAGTGCACTAAGTGATTAATAAAATGTAACGATTGTCAGAGATAGTCAGTGATGATAGTGGTGAAGAATGTATTTTTTATCAATAGTGACACCCAAAAGTCAATCTCATATCCGAAGAATATCTCTAAGATGTAAGGTATCTTTAGTAAGTAGAAATCCGAAGGATGTACTAAAGACATCACACGTCCAAATGCTCACTGGGAATATGATTGAGACAACTTGTCGAAATATAATAAAATTCAATGCTTATTTATGTTAGAATATAATTGTGCGAACAAATAAAACTATACAACCAACATAAAACCAACATAAAGTAATGACGATAACCTATAACTACATTCGAAGTAACATTAAGGTCTCATTTCTTATAATAAAAAAATGTGTTTTACATTAATAATAAAAGCTATGATAACACAGACGATGTTTTTATATTTATGATTTAAAGTGATGAAGTTTATTTACAACGACTTTTGTGAATCGCCATTTTGACGAATTGCCATTTTTACGAATTGTCATTTATACGAATTGTAATTTTTGCGAAAAGTTATTTTTACGAATTGTCATTTATGCGAATCGACATTTTTACGAATTGTCAATTTTCCGAAAAGTCATTTTTGCGAAAATTCCCATAGTGAATGTATATATGCATACAAGTTTACAATAGGAATTTTCGCAAAAATGACAATTCGCAAAAATGACTTTTCGAAATATTGACAATCGCAAAAATGACTTTTCGGAAAATTGACAATTCGTAAAAATGGCCATTCGCAAAAATGACAATTCGTAAAAATGACTTTTCGCAAAAATGACAATTCGTAAAAATGACAATTCGTAAAAATGGCGATTCGCAAAAGTGAGAATTGGCAAAAATGACATTTCTCAAAAATAACAATTCGCAAAAATGGCAATTCGTAAAAATAACTTTTCGCAAAAATGACATTTCAAAAAAATGACTTTTCGGAAAATTGACAATTCGTAAAAATGGCCATTCGCAAAAATGACAATTCGCAAAAATGATAATTCGTAAAAATGACTTTTCGCAAAAATGACAATTCGTAAAAATGACCATTCGCAAAAATGACAATTCGCAAAAGTGACATTTCGCAAAATTGGTTTTTCACAAAAATGACTATTCGCAAAAGTGCAGTTCGGTTAAATGACATTTTAGAAAAATGACAATTGGGGAATAATCATGCGTCCCCAAACAAGTTTAGACCCTTCAACGGGTTTTAAGTCTTACGTCAATCTTACGTTTTAAAAGAATCTTTATCTTTAACCTTGTCTTGATCATTCAAAGACTATTAAGTTTTAGCAATTAGTGTTTGTAGATAAAAATAAGTCTTGGGCCTTATGTAATCCTTGAGTAAATCTTAAGTCTTAGGCTTATCTTAAGTTTTAAACAAGTTTTTATCTTCAAGCATTAGTAGATCTTTAAGAGAGCTTTTAGTCTAAAGCGAGTTTTTATAGAGTCTATACCACAATTGTTTATACGTCAGGGACTAACATAGTGACAATAGTTTCAATACTGAAACCCAGTATGTGAAAATAATATATTTCGATACAATGGGCAAAACATTTGCACAGCTCCGTGTATCGAACAAACGAAGCGCAAAATATTTGATTCACTGATTCACTGAATGAAAAGTGTTTTGCGCATTGGTCGGTGCGCATCGGTTGGTCGGGCTGTAAGGTATCGGCCATTTTGTAGTGCTGTCAGTAATGAGGAACGAGAATTTACATGCACGTATAAAGAAATTGTAGTTCATGCCATTGTTTACATTCATAACATTGCGTGCGTTTGATATTTCTTTAAGCCTACTTAATATAAAGAAATACTTATTATTAAAAATCTGTTTTTGGTGCAATATATTGGTATTTATTGCAATTGTGTGAATTTTTTTGCACTGATTTCTAAAGGTAAGTTGACTTTAACCTTGGCGGATTGTAAAAATCCAAATATGACCGAGTCACGACTTGGCTAGAGATAAATATAAAGAAAAACACTAAAATACTTTTAAAAAACTATTGAAATAAATTAATAATCCTTTTCATTTATTTATAATTTGATGTAAATAGTTGTTTATTTATTGCGATATAAATGTTTCATGTGAGCGTGTGTAACATCGATAATGTAATGCAATGTTGACATGCAGCCGCGCATTCTGCACGATAGATGGCGGAAGCGAGATTTATCTATACACTTGGTGAATCCATTTTTCTTGCTTTTAATAAATTCGAATTTGTGTCTGACTTATATTAGCCTTTATTTTTTCTTTAGAGGATGACAGTAAATGTTTTAAAAATTCTCTATGTTTATTATAATGAGAGCAATGAATTGATTGATATATTTTTGAAAATAAAAAATATTCTTGTCATTTTTTAAACAAGAAACGAATAAGAAAGTAGCTTCTTTGAGAGGAGTTTAAATCTCATTTATAACCAAAAGTTAGTATTTTCTATTTTGCTGTTAAACTTATTTGTGGAGCTTTACAAAAAATTCAAACTCTTCATATCTATAAAAAACAAAAATACTCCATTTTTCTTTTTAAAAGATTGTGAGAATATCGAATTATTAAAAAATATAACACTTAGTTCTATTATCGTAAAAGAATTAAAACTTTTGACCATTACAAATGAGATTTAAACTCCACCTTTTTCAAAAATGCTATTTTCTTATTCGTTTCTCTTTTGAAAAATGGCGAGAATATATATATATATATATATATATATCACTTAGTCTCAACCCCTACTTAGAAAATGAAGACTTTTGGCAAATAAAACTGAGAATTCAAACTCCTTCTGTTTACTAATAGCAAGTTTTTTACTCGTAGCGCTCATTATAATAAATACAGAGAATTTTTAATTTTTTTTAAAATATAACATTTAGTCTCATCATCCAAAGGAAAAATGAAGCCAAATAAAAATAAGGCTCTTTTTGTATATATTAAAAGCAAGAAAATGGATTAATAAAGTGCATAGGCAAATCTTGCTCCCGCTATCTGTCGTGCATAATGCGCGGCTACATGTCAACAGTTGAACTTTAATCGCTCTTTTCTTTAATATCTCAATAAACAAAAAAAACAATTAACATCCAATTATGCCTAAATGGAATCTCCGACTATTAATTTTTTCCTTTTCATTGGTTGTTAAAACCGTTGTAGAATTTTACATTCTATTTTCCACCTCAAACCGAGTCGTAATCAAATCGGGACTAAAGTTTATCACATTTGTGTTTTGACGATCCGCCATAGAAGTTGTCTTCAATTATATTTTGTTCTCATTTTTTAATTTTCCATTGAAAAAGAATTTCTTTGTATCTTTGCTTATGCGTCGATTAGTGTATTTATTTATTTCATTAATATTTTTTTGTTTTTTACTACCTTTTTTTATTTATATGATAATATTATAATTATATTTTTAATATGTGATAGTTTGTTTAAATTGAATTGTAATTCTTTTATTTTCTCTTCTTTCTTTATATTTAAAAATATCGTATTTTGTTAAGTTGACATTGAAGATTAGTAGACTACTATTTTTATTTAATGTATTTTATTATTTTTAATTTCTTCTTTATTATTTTATATTGTTATTTATTTCTATTACAGGTACTCAAAACATATTTTTTATATGTTTTTAATTATTACGTTTTATTTTTGTTAAGTTTATTTTTTCACATTACTATTATAGTTTTCTAATGTGCAACATTAAAGCTACTTGAGATAATTGTTTCTTTTATTGTTTTAAATAGGTGCTCATGATGGCATTTAGAAATAATATACACTGTTATGTTTGCGATGGGCAATTTGCACCTCGTATTATGAGACGAATCAATGGAGATGAGAACGCTGAAAAAAGACAAATCGCTATTTTTAGAAGAGGTGTGCTTGAAAGACCTGCATTAGAAGTTAATGAAGCAACAAAAATATGCAATAATTGCGATCTTTCTATTAGAAATGAAATCAATATTTTGGCAGAAAATCCTAATTGCTGTAGACTAAATGTTTTGACTCAGACTAGAAGTAGCACTTGCTTTATGTGCAATGCAGTTAATGATTTATATAGATTATCAGTTCCATGCAAAGCAAAAGTGTTCATTCTCAAAAACATTTACATTCCGGGAGAAGTTAAATCTTGTAGACATCATTTAGATGATCAAGGTTTTATTTTAGAGCCACTTTTGCAAGGTTTAAGTTTTATCAATAAACCGTACATAATTGAAGGAACACATCTGGAAGCTTTTCTACAAGAACTAAGAACTGTAGCCAAGCCTCTAACAAGAATTGAAGATGAAAATAGCTTTACTGATGATGAAATAAAATGTCTTTGTTCTATAGATAAAGCGCAGTTTAATCATTTATTTGCTTATTGTGACAAGGTGCCCTGTCAAGGTAGTCATATGTATATAAGCAAAAAAAACCTATTAACATTCTTGTGTAAACTGCAGCATGGACTTTCGGATGATTTCCTCAAGGTATCAATCAGAAAATATATTAAATCTTAATAATAATATCCACACAGCAGTGAAATGTCAAATCTTTCAGCTGTTGGAGAATCAGGTTGTCTTGGTTTACGCTAATTGAGCTCTTAAAACTTAGCTTTCTATTTAGGACACAAGTTTAGATTGATTTATTTTTTATCTATATGAAAAAAAAATTCCTCTGAACCTAGCAAATCGCATCTAAAGAGTTGCTGAGTAATAATGTTTATGGGTAAAAGTAATATGCTAAATGCGACTGCTAACTTCAGCTGGCTTAAGAATAATATAATTATTTAAAACTACTAATAATAATGTATTTCCCCATGAAGGTCATGTTTCAATACTACTGTACGTCATTCCTTAATGCAACGTTTTGTGCCAGAAAATATTGGATTTGATGCCATCTCTAGAGAGGATTACATAGCTGCACATGTAACAGACTTTGGTAACCAGCTGTACAATCCAGACCCACAAAATCGAAAAGTAATCTCTTGCATCGATGGCACCTATTTTTACATTCACAAGAGTGGCAATTTTATAGTATTGCGACAGTCATACTGTCTTCATAAAGGACGCCATTTGATTAAACTTGTTCTCATTGCCGCTCTTGATCGTTATATCCTTGAAATTCAAGGACCTTATTTTTCTGACAGCCGAAATAATGATGCTTCACTATTACAAAATGAATTTTTAAGAGATACAGATAGAATGTTGGCATGGTTTCAAGAAAATGATATTATGATTGTTGACAGGGGATACCGGGATGTAACTCATCTTTTGTCACTTTTAGGAATCACATGGAAGATGCCAGCGCTTCTTCCACGAAATCAGTAGCAACTGAATAGTGAAGAGGCAAATGATTCAAGACTAGTGACTAAATCCCGGTGGATCGTTGAATGTAGGAATGGACATCTAAAGTGTTTCAAATTCCTCCAACAAACAATACAAATGCAACACGTTCCAAACCTTGGAGACTTTTGTAAGATTGCTGGAGCTATAATAAACAGATACCATCCTCTTGTTATTATGGAAGATGCTAATATTGAAACAGCTAATCGAATGCTGGATAAAGCGAGACAACCTAATGTTGTTCAAGAACTTGTTGAATCCGAGAATCTAAATAGGAGAAACGCTCAACGATGGGTTAGTCTTGATGAAAGCCGCATAGTAGATTTTTCTGTTCTGACAATAGAGGTTTTAAAAGCAATTACATTTGGTGTGTATCAAATAAAACTGGCGCCTTCTTATATACAAGACAGGTTAGAAAGAGAAAATAATGAGGAATTTCAAGTTGAAATGATAAGAGACGAAAATCGATTACCACAGCCAGGCTTCTTAAGGGTAAGAGTATATTCCAGGTTTCGGAATTCCACTAAATATCAACTTTGGATTGCCTACTCAACTAATCCAGATGAAACAAATGATGAAAACTCTTTAATCCTCGGGTATTATTGTACCTGTAAATCAGGATCGAGAACATTAGGAACATGCGCTCACGTTAGCAGTATATTGTGGTTTTTTGGGTATGCCCAACATCAAGAGAACGTTCGATATCCGTCAATGCAACTCTTGGAAACAGTCCAAGATGCAGGTCATAGACATCAATTAAATGACTTACCAGAAATAATTGACGTATAGGAGAACAGTTTCTAGTTAACATCGGGGATTACAATACTTTATTTTGAAAGCTTATTGTTTAGTCGTTGTAAATAAACTTCATCACTTTAAATCATAAATATAAAAACATCGTCTGTGTTATCATAGCTTTTATTATTAATGTAAAACACATTTTTTTATTATAAGAAATGAGACCTTAATGTTACTTCGAATGTAGTTATAGGTTATCGTCATTACTTTATGTTGGTTTTATGTTGGTTGTATAGTTTTATTTGTTCGCACAATTATATTCTAACATAAATAAGCATTGAATTTTATTATATTTCGACAAGTTGTCTCAATCATATTCCCAGTGAGCATTTGGACGTGTGATGTCTTTAGTACATCCTTCGGATTTCTACTTACTAAAGATACCTTACATCTTAGAGATATTCTTCGGATATGAGATTGACTTTTGGGTGTCACTATTGATAAAAAATACATTCTTCACCACTATCATCACTGACTATCTCTGACAATCGTTACATTTTATTAATCACTTAGTGCACTAAATGGTATTGGTAATAATGGAAACAACTATTGATAATTGTTTTTGTAATTCATAGTCATTTTAAGTTCTTTAATCACCGAAGGGTCTAAAAGGGTTTAAGCTCAAGACTTCATGAGGCTCAAGGCTTACTGAACGCTCAAAACATGTTTCAAGTTAAAATCTTGACTAAGACTTACTTCATCGTGTAACAAGTCTTAGGCCAATCTTTTTTAATCTTTTGTCCAAGATTATGTTCTAGCTTGCAGCATGTCCATCAAGATTTACATCTTATTGAAGCGTTTAACAAGTTTTAAATAAGCGTTGTTTGCAATTTTTAAGCATGTTCATAACAATCGCAATTACTGTCATCGGTGACAATGATATAGGGTAATCATCAAGAGTTTTAAAAGCCTTAAGTAAGTTTTCAGTCTCAAACAAGCTTTCAGCCTGAAGTGAGCTTTAAGCTTTAAGCGTCATAAAAGTCTTAACTCAATCTTATGTCTAAAAGTAGTTTTTAGCTCTAAAAAAGTATTAAGTCTTAGTCGAATTTTTAGTTTTAAACCAGTCTTGGGCTTTAAGTGAGCCTTTAGTTTTAAGCGAGCCTTAAGCATCAAACATTTTTTTAAGCGGAAGTATTATTATCCTTAATGTTGTCAATAAAAGTATCATCAATATTATTTTCAGAATACTGTTTCACTACTGACTTTCTTTAAAAATCATTATCAGTTAGTAATCTCGTTCTGTAACAGATTCTTGTTATCATTAGTGACGCTCCACGAAAGAAGGGACCTATCCCCGAAAGAACATTAGGCTCAATTTTCCGTACACAATGCATGAAAACTGAGCCTAATGTTATTTCGGGGATAGGTCCCTTCTTTCGTGGAGCGTCACAATTTATTTAATTGTATAAGCAATGTATGATAATTGTTATAAATACTATTAATAGTTGTTATTATTAAGTGACATCATTTTAGGTAATCTTAAATAATTATAATAATTTATTTTAGGTTTTATAGTCATTTCAAGTTCTTAAACCCTAATTATGCACTTTTTCTTCAATTTGACATTTTACCCCGGTTATCTCAAAAATGGTTCAATATTTTTGATTTCGCTAAAAGGGTTTTTGCTTAGGCATATATAAACAGTATTTTCCCCAAGTTTAGTTCAAATCGACAACGATCCATTTTCTATACTTTTTGTGCGGGGTCCTTTAAAAAGTTAAAATCCGTATGAGTTTTATGTAACATTCATATAAGCTCAACTATCAGTTTTGTTAGTATAATAAATGTATAGTAACTGATTATGGCACGTGAATTCGTTAACAGTTATTTTGTTTAAAATATATAAAAATTACAAACAATTTGTCCGGCCCATAACAGATATTTCATTCTTGACTATAATACTTGAAACTTATATTATGATTTTTATTTTAATTTAAAAAACTAATAAAAAATAACAATATCCAAATTGTCGGTTTCATGGAAAATCACCTTTGTAGGGGGTTTCGGGATTGCTGATTACGAATCTGATGTTGGATTTTTCAAATTCAAAATAGCGGATCCAATCTAGCGGGCTAAAATTGTAAAATTTTAGGTTTTTCAGAAACTTAGTATTAAGAGGTTTTTGGTGTCGCTAATTAGGAATTTGACATATCATTAAAACGCCTTTTTAGTTCAATAATGCAAGAATTTAGTCCCCACCAGGCAATTTAAAAATTGAATTTTTAATATTTTAAAACTACTCTATTTTTGTCTAAAAAATATATCTATATAATATATAGGAAGTTTGTTTATTTCGTCTACTCTATTGAAGTCACCATTTTTAATTTTTAAAATCTGACATCAGACTCGTCATCAGTGACACCGAAAAACCCCGAGTAACGAAATTGTCATAAATCTAATCGTTTCTTAAAAAAACTTGTCCGCCATATTGGATCCGCCATTTTGAAAATTTGATATTTGACATTATATTCGAATTGAGCAACTCTAGAATTTCTTGATGTGTGATTTTAGTAACTTTAGCACTTAACTTAATTTTACTATTTGCATGTTTGCTGCAAATATTTAAAAGTATACTAAAAATGGCAAAGTAGTTTCGTTCACTAAATGTAGTGTAGAATTTTCATTTTTAATCCAATCAAGGTCCACAAGGGCCCAAAAGTTTCTCAATGGAATAATCTATCAATAAAAAAATTTAAAATCTAAATATTTTCTACTGTTTGTTGTGGAAAAAATTAACAAAAGTTAGTCAAGTGTCTAAAAATCATCGAAATTTCCATGAAATTTGAACTTGAATCGACTGTAGCTCTCTCAATTTTCATTTAATTTTATTCTGTAATATATGGATTGAAAGATAACTTAATTACCTTTCCAACGACATTCTATTCATCATTTTTGAACGACTTGATTTTCCTACAGGTAAATTTAAGTGCCGTCACTGCTCAAAAAGACAAAATTTGAAGCTACAAAAAAACTACACGAGTTTGGCGGATCCAATATGGCGGACAAGTTTTTTTAAAAATCGATTAAATTTATGACAATTTCGTTACTCGGGGTTTTTCGGTGTCACTGATGACGAGTCTGATGTCAGATTTTAAAAATTAAAAATGGTGACTTCAATAGAGTAGACGAAATAAACAAACTTCCTATATATTATATAGATATATTTTTTAGACAAAAATAGAGTAGTTTTAAAATATTAAAAATTCAATTTTTAAATTGCCTGGTGGGGACTAAATTCTTGCATTATTGAACTAAAAAGGCGTTTTAATGATATGTCAAATTCCTAATTAGCGACACCAAAAACCTCTTAATACTAAGTTTCTGAAAAACCTAAAATTTTACAATTTTAGCCCGCTAGATTGGATCCGCTATTTTGAATTTGACAAATCCAACATCAGATTCGTAATCAGCAATCCCGAAAACCCCTACAAAGGTGATTCTCCATGAAACCGACAATTTGGATATTGTTATTTTTTATTAGTTTTTTAAATTAAAATAAAAATCATAATATAAGTTTCAAGTATTATAGTCAAGAATGAAATATCTGTTATGGGCCGGACAAATTGTTTGTAATTTTTATATTTTTTAAACAAAATAACTGTTAACGAATTCACGTGCCATAATCAGTTACTATACATTTGTTATACTAACAAAACTGATAGTTGAGCTTATATGAATGTTACATAAAACTCATACGGATTTTAACTTTTAAAATTTCTATTTGTTAAACAATAATTGTTTAAACAAATTAAAGAAAAAAGTACATTTAATTAAAACTATGTATATTGAGGTAATTTATGATAATCCAAACGAAATTCAGGATTTAAAAATCTAATGTAAGCAATTTATAGAAATTTATGGAAATTTATGCGGTAATTTATAAAAATTGTGAGGTAATTTGTAATATTAATACAAAACATATTCCAAAATTGAAAAATCTAATGCAGAAAATTTATAAATTTTTTAGGTAATTTATAATAAATAAAAAAATTTTTTAATAAATTTGAGAAATTAATGGAAATGTATAGGGTAATTTATTATCGTCACCATGACGTCTTAGCTCTTAAACTTGCATTTAATAAAGAATATTAAATCTTATAAATTGAAGTGGCTATAGACTTTGGTTTTTACTCACTAGAGTTACTTTTTCACGTTGAATTCATTAACGTATGTGCAATTTATTTCTTAAAAAATACAAGGGACATGAGATTGTCGGTTTGGTGGAGAATCACCCACATAATGAATCCTAACGTAATGGGGTGAAATCGACCATGGATTCAGTTTCAGAGACTCCAAAAACATATAGTGCACATAGTGTGATCTACAGGTCAGAAATTTTTTTTGTGGCTGTGTAATAAATAATAATTAATTTATAAAATTAAAAAATAATTTAAAAACTAAAAGATGAAAAAAATAAGCAAAAAGAATATTTTTAAATTCAAAAAATAAAAAAATCTAAGATTCTCGATGTCCATTTACCTCCATGCGGTTAGAATTGGAAACATTAGTTTACTAACTGATGGCTAAAGATGTTCAAAATAATTAAAAAAGCATCAGTAAAACTCTCGAGGAAGCATTTTTAAAAGGATGGGATAAAATTGAACCATTTTTCCTGCTATATGGGATATTGGGCAGTTCCATAGAAAAAGAAAATGGTGGATCACCGATTTTTCTTAAACTGCGTAATTTTGTAGTACTAGGGGTACTAAATAACTGTGTAAAACAGTTTTGCAAAAAAAAAAATTTGCGAGATATTTACATTTGAAAATTTGCAATTTGAAAAAATGCCTTTTTTCAAGAATTTTTATTTCGAAAACTATTGATTCTACAAGAAAAAGTCATTTATTCAAAATTGTTGAAAAGTGTCATTTTTAATAATAGGTATTACAAAAAATTAAGAAAAATTAATTTTTCAATAATTTATTTAAACAATAATTTTTTATTGTTAATTAAACATGCTAGGAACAACATGGAATTTCCTGGAAAAATTATTTTCACAAAATATAAATCTTCCTCAAAAAGTGGTTAAAATTTGGAAGAGGTGTTTTTTGATTATTTTGAGAAAAAATTTTTTTAATTTTGCTCTACGCGTTTTTGTGTGGTGCGCTAACGGCGCACATGATATCATGTTTACTGCTCGCCCCTAATATATTTATTAATTATATACGTTTATATTATTAATATAAACAATTTAACGACATATTTTTAACTTTTTTATAAGCATTATTTTCCTTTTTTTATGAAAATTTTTTTTTCCTTCACACTTTACCCAGGCTTAGGTATTGATACCTAACTTTCTGCTTGCAAATTTATGTGACAAGAAATTAAAAATGCATTATGAACATTTCAAATCATTGGTTATAATGTAATATTAATTGATTTTTAATTTAAAATCTTTGCCATTGGTCCTCTTCAATGTTGTGGGCGGTGAAGGCGACCGTGAGACCCCTAGACTTGACCCTTCCTATAGGTAAATTTTTTACCTGAGTAACATTTTGTCACTCTTATTTTTGCTCTTGTGCACTTCGTACGTTTTTTAGCTTGTGATTTTTTATTGGTTTTGTAATTTTCGAAAGTGTTGTAAATGCCAACTAATGAGATTTGCTGCAATCCCTTCAAACTTTCTCAACATTCTTGGATAAGGAATAATGTCTCTCGAACAACTGGAGAGTATATTTGCATATCTTGTAAATTGTTAATATCAAAGGAGACCTTAGTCTCTTTGGTGGATCTTTTTTCTTTGATATTAACAATTTATAAGATATACAAATATACTCTCCAATATCCGTAAATTTCTCCTTACACAATGCAGTTGTTCGAGAGACATTATTTCCTATCCAAGAATGTTGAGGAAGTTTAAAGGGTTGTTTAAAGTTGTTTAAAGGGTTGTGCAATTCTGTTAATTTTTGTGGTGTCTACATTGAAAGTTTTTTTTAACCTACTTTTGAAAATTTTTTCGAAAAAAGAAAATATCAACTTTTAAGTCTATTTTTTGCATTTTCCTCGCCGCGATTTTTTTACTTCATTATTTGGATCCCCTAAAGAGATACCTAAAGGTATTTGCTAAATATCTTTAGTTAGATTTTCTATATTTGTTGTGAAAGACAAAAACGCACCCTGGGGCGAAAAGTTAAATGTATTTTTACATGTATTTAATTTTTGTTTAGTTTTCGTTTTTTTAGGTTTGTTCGTTTATAAATTATTTATTTAACATTGGGCAAGTACTCTGTCAAAAAACAAGACCGTTCACATCAAATAAACAAAAAAGTTTTTTTTTTGAAATTTTAATTTTTTAACTTTAGAACTATTCTAAAGCTTTTTTTAAATAAACAAAGATCTTTTATTTACTAAATTACTTGTTTACGTATACTGTAACTTATCTAATACTTATCACCTATCAGAAAATAGTTTTAGTAGGCTAAAAAATAGAATGTAACTTTTCGCCCCAGCATGGGGCGAAAATAATCAGCAACTTATTTGAGGAATTTCGCGTCAAGTGATCAAGGGGTCTTTTGGTGCAATGTTTATTTCAATAATTTTTTACTCTTAAACAATTAAACATACAAATTTGACAAAGTACATTTTGGAAAGGTTTTTTCATGCTCTTTCGATTGGAAATAAGCATTTTGAAAAAAAAAATTCTGACCCAAAAAAATCAAAATTAAAAATAAATTTCAATTTTTGGGGGAGAAAGACCTAATTTTTTTTTAACGAAAGCTGAGGTTTTTTCCTAAAAGGACATATAAATGGTAAAGTGGGACTAGAATGTTTAAACAAAGAAAAAATGAGTTTTCTACTCGCCGGAGCGCTCAAAACCCGACGCACAGTGGGAAAAACGTCTATATTTTTGGACAAAAATCTACTGACAACTCAAATCTTAACCGATTTTAATTTTTTTTAATACTCAGAAAGGTTTTGCCTGCAGTACACAATTGCGATAAATTACAAAAAAAATTAATTAACCTAAAAAATGACATTTAATTGCAAAATTGTACTTTTAAGGTGTTTTAAATAATACAAAAATGATTTATTTTTGTATTTTATAGAGTTATGAGAACTTTTTTTGGTTACTTAATACAAATTTGACATTTACATTACAAATTTTTAATTTTCAAAATGGCGGATACAATAGGACGAGTGAATTAATTAGAAATCGATCCAATTTGCTTGAATCTCGTTACTTGGGGGTTTTAGGTATCGCTGATCACGATTCCAGTGTTATTTTTTTTTAAATTCAATATGGCGGATCTAATATGGCAGATGCTATTCCTAAATCTCAATTGAATGAAATTGAAACTTTTTAATATTGAGGTTTTTGAGGTCGCTAATTATGCAACTAAACTCAAAATATTAAAATTTTCAAAATTCACAATGGCGGATTCAATATGTCCGACTTTATTTTTAAAATAAGTACTTTTTTGCTAAAAACCTATTATCTGGGGTCTTTGGGGTCGGTGATTACGAATCTGATGTCAGATTTTAAAATTTAAAAATGACGAATCCAATATGGTAACAATTAATATTTTTAGGGTTATTCTTAACAAATATGATTTCAGATTTATGAAATACAAATAAATAACCAAATATTTTTCAGGATATTTATATTATATTTTCCTGGACATGAAGATGAACTTTTTGTTATATAAAGAATTTATTAAAACTTTAGGCTTTAAATTCTAATACAATTAAAAGATGCGAATAAAACACAATATTTAAAATTATTTGAAATTCGTTGATTGCAATATATTTAACAGTTTTTTATTACACATGCAATGTGAAAGATAAAAAAATAATAGAATTTGATTTGTTACCTTGCGTTGCGTTAATAAGAAAGGATAGAGATTACTTAATAACCATATCAGTATATTTTTAAAATACAGTTAAAAAAAGTGGAGCATTTATTCATTCAGACTTTCTACGATACACTGCTAGATTCGCACGATAGAAAATCTTCTGCATGTTTCTTATATAACTTAGAGTTTAAAGCCGAATCTGCAAGATCAAAAGAATTAAAGAATGCAAGAAAAAAATTAGTTTAAAAGCGATTAAAAGCTTTGTCAATTGTCGTGGATGTTGTTCAGTAAGCAGCTGGTACCTTTACATGGGAGTGAAATAATTGAATCCTTCGAGTTACCAATAGGTTACTATTTAGAAGAGCCACAAGAAGCTAATAATAAGATTTTCATAAAGGCTAGAGCGCAAAATTCGAGGATGTGTGATCGTACTTCGACAAATGTGGACATTATGCATCAAATGCTAATTTCGTCCGATCCAGTCATTAGCTCTCTTCGGATAAAGGAAGACACTAAAAAAGGCCATAATCAGACGAAGCACGAAGTTTACTGCTTGACTAAGTAAACTAAGGAGCAGGTAACAATTATTCAGTAATGCCTAACTTAACGGTTATTTTTAGCACAAATTATAATGTAATAAAGTACAAAAACTTTTTTTATTTCAGTCTGTACCCTAGAACTTGGATGACAACTTAAATGTACAAATTATCACAAAATGCTCCACTTTTTTTAACTGTATTTTAAAAATATACTGATATGGTTATTAAGTAATCTCTATCCTTTCTTATTAACGCAACGCAAGGTAACAAATCAAATTCTATTATTTTTTTATCTTTCACATTGCATGAGTAATAAAAAACTGTTAAATATATTGCAATCAACGAATTTCAAATAATTTTAAATATTGTGTTTTATTCGCATCTTTTAATTGTATTAGAATTTAAAGCCTAAAGTTTTAATAAATTCTTTATATAACAAAAAGTTCATCTTCATGTCCAGGAAAATATAATATAAATATCCTGAAAAATATTTGGTTATTTATTTGTATTTCATAAATCTGAAATCATATTTGTTAAGAATAACCCTAAAAATATTAATTGTTACCATATTGGATTCGTCATTTTTAAATTTTAAAATCTGACATCAGATTCGTAATCACCGACCCCAAAGACCCCAGATAATAGGTTTTTAGCAAAAAAGTACTTATTTTAAAAATAAAGTCGGACATATTGAATCCGCCATTGTGAATTTTGAAAATTTTAATATTTTGAGTTTAGTTGCATAATTAGCGACCTCAAAAACCTCAATATTAAAAAGTTTCAATTTCATTCAATTGAGTTTTAGGAATAGCATCTGCCATATTGGATCCGCCATATTGAATTTAAAAAAAAATAACACTGAAATCGTGATCAGCGATACCTAAAACCCCCAAGTAACGAGATTCAAGCAAATTGGATCGATTTCTAATGAATTCACCCGTCCTATTGTATCCGCCATTTTGAAAATTAAAAATTTGTAATGTAAATGTCAAATTTGTATTTAGTAACCAAAAAAAGTTCTCATAACTCTATAAAATACAAAAATAAATCATTTTTGTATTATTTAAAACACCTTAAAAGTACAATTTTGCAATTAAATGTCATTTTTTAGGTTAATTAATTTTTTTTGTAATTTATCGCAGTTGTGTACTGCAGGCAAAACCTTTCTAAGTATTTTAAAAAAAATTAAAATCGGTTAAGATTTCAGTTGTCAGTAGATTTTTGTCCAAAAAGATAGACTTTTTTCCCACTGGGCGACGATTGGCGACACGGAACGCCAGCGACGAATTAAAATTTGTTTTTTCTAATCTGAAATTGCACTTAAAGGAAAACTGCGAAAAACATTTGCAAAATAATGTCGCTTAAAAGCTGAATAAATCTAGCTTCATAGCGACCGTCGCCAACAGTCGTTTATTAGTTGTTTATCCTTGTCGCAACGACTTTTTCGCCCTATGAAATTTCTTCTTAAGATGAGCATCCCGAAGATGAAAACGAGTTATCCTTAACTGTCAAAGACTGCGACAAATGTTGGCGAATTATTTTAAAACAGAAGAGGGTTGATTTTTTAAAATATTGTTAAATGTCAAATAATTTCCATAAATATCGGATTTGTATTGAGCTTAGTAAAGAAAAAATTTGTTTAGTCGATGAAAAAGAATCTGGATTCAAACTTTTAAAATTCGAATTACTGTCTCTCTCTTAGTGGAAACAAGTTTGTCCAACAGTATTTTTTTTAAATCCGATGTCTATACTTTTGAAGAATAGAATAAAGTTTTTAAAATAATGCTTTTTTCACAGGCACAAAAATAGCGCTTTATTTCTTTGATTTCAGAAAATATAGTATTTTTCTTTAGCTTCTTTCTTTCATTGATTTTCATTTTAGGAGTTGGCATTACTTTTTGAGCAATGTACATTGCATCTGGGTGCTTTTTTCTTATTCTCAAATCTGCAAAGGGAGAACGATTTTCATTTGAAGAAGAGGAAATTTTTTCAGTTTGCCTGGAAGGTTTTGAATTTTAAAGTCGCTTTAAAACATTATTAGAGAAATCAGTATAAAGCAGATTTGTTAGTTTAATCTTATTTTTGCTTGCAATGAAAGGAGCACGCGTTTCTACTGATGATTGTAGGGAAGATGGCGGAGAGCTATGTCTTTCTTCTATTTCAGACGAAATTGGACGATTATTGTCATTCTTTTCAAAATATTCCAGATCAAGATTTGTTATATCAGATTCTAAAATAGATTCATTAAAATTCTCTTCTGTATAACTATGATAAAAATAATATAGTTCATTTCTAAACTCATTGTCTGATGCGATGATGCGATCTCTACCTCGGCTACAGAAAGAATGCTGTAATCATTAATAAAAGTATCCGTATAATGTGAAGATGCTTCAGTTGATTGAAACTTTAATTTCCTACTGGATGAAGCTTCCTTTTCAGGTAAAGAACCCAGGCGCGAAGTGACGCCGAGTTCAGGCTTTATAAAGATTTGCCGAGAATTGGTCAATATTCGTTGAGCATTAGTGAGACAACGAGAGCAGGACTGATCAAAACTTTAATGTAACACCGATTCCAGACTGCAGCGCGAGCCTTGATTGAGCATTGGACACCAAGGCTCAATCAATGCTGCAGAAGCCTGATACAGGACTGAACAAGACTGCTTTCACTGTTTCCAAATTTAAGATTCTCTCGCAGTTCGTTCTATATAATATGAATATATTCATTCATAATAATAATAAAGATTATTGTTATTATTTTTATCCATATTATGTGCGTGTATAAATTTAATGACAATAAGTTACTTCTATTATAATTTTTAAATTAAATTTGTTAATGTTATTAACAATTTAGTTTTTTTGTAGTCTTAAATTAAAAAATTTTTTTCTCGAAATCCAGTTGACCGATTTTAAAAATTTTAAAGGGGTTTTCTTCTTCTTGAAACAAAGTATTTAAAAATAATTTTTGTTTTTAAAAAAATTAATTTTTAACTGTTTTTTATATAATTTGTTTATAAATTGTTAAAACAAATTGTGTTCTGGGCCTCCTAGAAAAAAAATAAAAATTGTATTGTATTGCCAATATCCCCCTGAGAAAAAAAACGTTTAGAAAAAAAATGTACATCAATTACAAAAAAAGTTATTAAATAATTAGTGTCGCGGTGCAGAGCGATATATGACTCACAAGCACGGCTCTAATGGCACCTGTAATAATGTTGACCGATTTAAAAATAATAAATCGGATTTTCTTCTTTATAATACAAAGTATTTAAAAATAATTTTAGTGTCTAAACAAATTTATTTTTAATAGTTTTTTAAATAATTTGTTTATAAAATGTTTATAACAAATTGTGATCTGCCCACGTTAATTATGAAAATAACGATAATTAGTAAATAATAACCGCGGCCGTACAAAGCGATACAAGACGTTAAACTCTATATATAATTATATTGTTATTTTATTAGGTATATTGTAATATTAGTATTTTTTAAACAAAATGTTATATAAATATACGAATAATTAAACTGTATTACTTTTTCCTTAAATATTGAGATTGTTAGGATTTGTACAAACTTATAGTGTAGCGCCAGTGCACACAGGTGCCATTAGAGCCGTGCTTGTGAGTCATATATCGCTCTGCACCGCGACACTAATTATTTAATAACTTTTTTTGTAATTGATGTACATTTTTTTTCTAAACGTTTTTTTTCTCAGGGGGATATTGGCAATACAATACAATTTTTATTTTTTTTCTAGGAGGCCCAGAACACAATTTGTTATTAACAAATCACTCCATGTATCTCTCCATGGGAGAGATACACCGACCTTCGAGGTCCGAGTTTCTTAGCTCACCTGACACTGGATATCATAGACGTCGCATCAATGCTTCGGCAATGCTATAACGTCTATGTAACTAACGGAGGCGGTTCAGGGCCCATCCTGGCCAGATGGTAGTACCCTGTTAAGGCCCGATTGTCTCTCGATACGAGACAAAACACCAAGTATGAGCGATTGTAAAAACAAGGAAGAGTACCTGCGGAGTAATGCTTCGGCTGAATCTCTCACTGGTTCCGATCGTCAAGCGCTTTCGAGCGTGCGGGCGGTGGCCAGTGGCCCAAGGATGCAGGAGGGCAACAACGCGTTGGTAGTGCCACAGATCATCGTGGACAAGGCGGAGAGACGAGGGAGTATGAGCAGCGTGACGAGTCAGGCTAGCTGCATTTCTGTCTTCAGTAATGCTTCAGCAAAGGACATTGCTAGCTGCAACAAGGACCGAGATGAATGCATAAAACTGCGAGAAGAAGAGGCGGTATGCATTCTAGCAATAGAAGAAGAGGTCAGTAAGATGATAAAGTCCTGCGAAGTCCAAAGAAATGTCAATATGACAATCAAGGATGGACTTAAAAGCATAACATCGCTCATACAGGAGACCAAATTGAAGCACGCAGCAGCTACAGAAAAGGACGAGAGCTTCTACCAAGGATTGACCTGGTCGGAAGAAGCTAGACAAGATCGCAGAGTTAGAAGAGATCGTTGTAACGCAATCGTGTTGAGAAACGTCGTCTTGGATGCTCAGAAGCGGAAGAGAAGTGATCCTGAGCCTGCGAAGGATCCAAAAAGGAAAAGGGAGGAGAGACCTAAAAAGACTAGAAGCAAGGGGATCAAAACGGTTCCAAAGCCACATCAGGTCAAGAAGGAGAAAGCCACAGTGATCGTTAAAGTGGCTGAAGGAAAAACTTTCGCCGAAGTACTGGCGAAAGTTCGAAAAGAGGCTGACCTGGAGGCCAGTCAGATAAGGGTTGTGGGAGCTTTACCCACTAAAACGGGAGACCTACTTATTAAGATTGGTGGGTCTTCAAACAAGAAGCTGTTCACCGAGAAGGTGACTAAGGTGATCGGTGACCTGGGTAAGGTGCAGATGGCGGACCGGCAAACTACGCTGGAAATCCGCGATATGGACAGCCTTACTGAGAAAGAAGACGTCTTGGGTGCCTTGGATCAAGTTTCTACGGTACCAGCAGGAAGCAGGAAGGTGACGGTCCTCGGACCAAATAAGCGAGGTATGAAGCTCGCGGTCGTGGTCACCACCCAGGAGGACGCTGCCAGGTTGGAGAAGATGGGGCACATTAAGGTCGGTTTTGTGTCCTGCAGAGTGAGTAGGAGAGTTATGGTCACAAGGTGTCACAGGTGCCTTGACTATGGCCATGTAGGCAGAGACTGCCAAGCAGTAGATAGGTCAGCTGCGTGCTTCAAGTGCGGAGAAGCTGGCCATAAGGCAGCAGATTGTAAGAAGCGCCCATGCTGCTTCTTATGCAAGGCGAAGTTCGGCGAGAAGGAGAGTATCCAACATGTCGCCGGATCAGGAGGATGCAAGGTCTTCAGATCTGCCCTAGAGGAAGCCAAGAAGACTTTGTCAAGGACAAGAAGAAAATAAGGCCAGAACAAGAGCGGCACGGAAGAGTCGCGACAGCGACTAAACGGGACCATTCATCTACGAAGTCAGAAGCCCCTAGGTAGTTCCGTAGGTGAATAATAGGTCTAATATAAATGGGTTTTTAACATGGTATGGTCGATGTGAGTCCTGATGTCTAAAACAAAAGGCAATCGATTGAGTCCTGTATGATTCAATTTAAAACAAATTGTTTCTCTATAAAAGATTTTACTGTTTTCATAACCTTTCCAATTGGATTTATTCGGTTGTAAAGTTTATGTTAGCTACCCGCCAGAATGCAAAAAAAAAATATATATAAAAAAAATATAAAAAACAGTTAAAAATTAATTTTTTTAAAAACAAAAATTATTTTTAAATACTTTGTTTCAAGAAGAAGAAAACCCCTTTTAAATTTTTAAAATCGGTCAACTGGATTTCGAGAAAAAATTTTTTTAATTTAAGACTACAAAAAAACTAAATTGTTAATAACATTAACAAAAAAAATTTTTTTGGTCTACAATTTTCAGGGTCTTTTTTTTACTCTACCAGGAGTAAAAAAAATTGTTTTGGATGGAATTAAAAAATATTTTTTTTAAAGTTGTCCGTTTGAGAAATTCTGACCCATGAACAATACCGGAATTTTTAAATAAATTTAAATCTGCAAAATAAGTTATATATATTATAGTCAAATCATATACAAGCATCATCCATTTCTTCTCTGATTTCAATATACCAGAATATACCTGTTTTTACGAGACATTTGAGCTGGTATATATATATGTATATGTATTATCGCTTGTCTTCTTTCTAATATAAATCTATAGTGACATGCGCTATATATCTATTAATATCCCTACCTTTCTTTTCTGAAATTTGGTATATGGTAAACCTGTAGAAATCGTCTGAATTTAAGTTTAGTAAGTGATTTGCTACCATCAGTGACAGAAGGACAATCGATAAACGTAAGTAAAGTATTGAAATTATTCTAAAGTGATGTGCTTAAACACATGTTACGATATAATTAGTTATATATTATATAAATAATTGTTTAAAAAAAAAGTTTTTGATTGTAATTTTTTAAAAATATTAAATTTTTTTACAGATGTTTTAGAGGAAGTGAGTTTTTCCTTACTGGTGTGAGAAATGAGTCCGTTCAAAAAAATGCAGTTGGAAATAAGTTTTGGAAAAGAAATATAAATTCACTTTATTTTTTCGAACGAATGAAAATTATGCACAATACAAAAAAATGAGGAATTGCCTTAATGTTCACTATCGAAGTTTCTTGTGTTTTCACTGATAGCCACGCCGGCCGGTAGCACACTTGAAAATTGAGATTAACCTTGATTTACAATGTTTTACCCTTAGTGGTAAATTCAATGAGGAAACACCTTGTACGAAAAACACTTTATCACCTTTTAGCAATTAGAATTTAGAATAATAAGGAACAATTTAGAGGGAAAACCGGTGAGGTCAAAACCATGAGAGTCTATCGAGAATTCCTTTATGAGTGAGTACAGGGACTACGGTGGGTTTGAACTGAGTTCAACCCAAAAAATGCTTGCACCTCCGTTTTTTCTTGAATTTGTTTCTGGGATGCCTCCTGATAAATTTGAACCCAAAAAGAAAAAAATCGCTCGAGCCGTTTTTAAAAAAAAACTTATTTTTTTCTTTTTTTTCAAATATTAGTCAATTTATTTTTAAGAAAATAAAGCAAAGTAAGTATTCTATTAGCTTGAGTTCTTTAAATCAGTAGTAGAAAAAAGTATCTTAGTGCTAAATTTCATGCAACAACTAAAAACCATAGAAATTAAGGAAAAACCATGAAAAAACTGTTCATAATTTACTTTTTTGCATATTTTTAGTTTTCAGTACATGTAAATTCAAATTTTTCTACCCAAAAATCAAAGCCTATTAAATCTTCTGTAAATTAAAAACGAATTAAATGCTTTATCTTTAATATTTTAAAAGTTTCGACCTTCTAAAATCATTTGTTTTCATATAATTTCTTAAATAGTAAATAATTTTTCAGTTTTTGCGAAATAAATAGATTTTAATGCTTCTAAAGTTGCTACAATAAAAAGATAAAGTCAAGTTAGTCAAATTTCGAGCAAATTAAAAAAAGAAAAGCTCTCTATTTCTATTAGAACTAAACTTATGTGTTTTTTAAAATGCCCATTTTTAATACTTTTAATAAATATATCGCATTTTCTAATTTCTCATTAGTTTTTAATTGTTAATATTTTAAAAAATAATTGTTACTAAGGGTAACGGTTTTATTGTTTTAAGATATTTTGTGTGTTTTGTTCCTAATTAATATTAGGATCAGAATTTCGTCGTTCTGTCTTACCATTTTAAAAAAATGTCGAAGGATCATGCAAGAACGCATGATGAAAATCGAAAGCGAATTTGTCTGTTGTGTTTTGGAAAATCAAATAACATGGTGAACATTAAAGGTAAATTGGAGAGTTATGTGAAAAATATTGTCGATTACGATGCCGATGATGTGAGGTTACCTAATATTTTATGTTCTACATGTAAGAGAGACGTATATATAACTTTGCAAAATGATTCTAGAAAAATCGTTCAGCTACTAAATTTTTCAAATCTAATATCTTTAAGAATAACGAGGTCCAATAGTAAAAGTATCTATATTGATATATCTATTTTAGATATATCAAACTAGAATATTATTTAAAAAATTTATTTTTTATAAGCAATTATAATAGAATTAGTCATGAAAAAAATTTGCTTCTTTACTTTACGATGTTTGAATTTTAGGGGCAAAAACCGTTTTTTGTGTACTCATGTAAATATTTACTCGTAACTTCCGTAATTTTCCATCGATTTTCAAAATTGTTCTTTTGCTTAAAAGGGGAAAAATAGTTATTTAACAATTTATATAAGAAATGCCTCAAAATTTCGTGAAATATAAATTTAAACTTCTACCACATTTTTTAATTATTTTTTATTGTCGAACTTTTTATATGCTTTTTTTGCAATACTGACCAATTTTATTAATTTTGATAATATAGAATAGATTTTAATCCTAAATAATGTTTGAAAAACATTAACTCATTTAAACAATATAAATATAGAAAAGTTAAAATTTATCCGGAAACCCCTCTAAATACAGACTCAGCTTTTATTTAATTTTATCAAAAACAAGTTTGACATGCATGCCGTTTTAGTAAATCAATTAAATTTAGTGAATACAAAATTTAAAGTGTCCTAATGTAAATTCCACAACAAAATTGAAATATTTGTAAATTTGGAGAAAAAATGTTTAAATCTTAAAATTATTGTATCTCTCTCAATTTGTAATAAAATTTTTTCAAAAAATGATCATTTTACGCAGAATTAAGTATACTTTTAAGTAATTATCATAAAAAAATCTGTCAAATCGAATACTATTTTAAAAACGTCGTTAAACTTGAAAAAATGGAATGAAAATCGATAAATCGCAAATATTTTCAACCGCGGTTTTGTCATTTTTTATTTTGACTAAATGAGCAATACACGGTTAAAAAGGTGTGCTTTTCCCTTTCGAACAAAAGAACAATTTTGAAAATTACGTAAGTTTTAAATAATTCTTTACATGAATACACAAAAACGGTTTTTTGCCCCTAAAATTAAATTTTGGGGCTGTTTGGGAAGTTTTAAACATTCTACTTTTTTCAGTTTTTCATGACGAACAAGTTAGGATAGGTCCGATTTAAAGTGCCATTTTACTGTCACACAGTGTTATATTATATCCTGCAAATTCTCTTACAGATAAACCATCCACGGTAGCACTAATTGCCAAAACACGCTGCAGTTACTGTTTTTCTGTGATTACTGAAGGACTTGCTCATAAATGTAATTTGACTACTCGCTTGGAAAATCTGATTAAGTTTATAGAAAGAGCAGGTCAAAAAGTTGAAGAGCAAGTTACGTCGTCGATTTTAAAAAGAAAATTATGTCAAGAAGATAGAAAGAGTTTACAAATTTCACTAACTCAATCTCGTGGTGGTCAGCCACTTTAGGGGGTCGATTCCGTAACTTCACTTTCACTTTCACTTACATTTCCATTTTCACTTTCACTTTCACTTTCACTCAAACTACAATTTTCACTTACATTTTCACTTTCACTTTCACTTAAACTCCAATTTTCAGTTTCACTCCCATTTTCACTTTCATACATTCACTTTCACTCCCATTTTCATTTTCACATTTTCACTTTCATTCACATTTTCACTTTCACTTTCACTTATACTCCCATTTTCACTTTCACATTCACTTTCACTTAAACTCCAATTTTCACTTTCACTCCCATTTTCACTTTCACTTAAACTCACATTTTCTTTTTCACTTTCACTTAACTCTCACTTACACTTACATTTTCACTTTCACTTGCACTTTAAATTTCTCTTTCACTTTTACTTGACTCTTACTTACACTCACATTTTTAGTTTTACTTTCACTTGACTGTCACTCCACTTTAAATTTCACTTGAACTTGACTATCACTTCACTTGCACTTGACATTCACTCTTAATTGACTTTCACTTGACTCTCACTTACGCTCACATTTTCTTTTTCACTTTCACTTAACTCTGACTTACACTTACATTTTCACTTTCACTTTAACTCGACTCACTTACACTCACATTTTTACTTTCACTTTCACTTTCAATTTTCCTTTCACTTTACTTTCACTTGACTCTTACTTTCAATCACATTTTCACTTTCACTTGACTCTCACTCCACTTTTAATTTCACTTTTATTTTTACACACACTTTCACTTTCACTTGATTATCACTTCACTTTTACATCACTTGCACTTGACTTTCACTTAACATGCACGTAACTGTCACATCACTCTCACTTCACTCTTAATTGACTTTTACTTTCATTTCCCTCTCACTTTCAGTTGACGTTCTCTTCACTCTCATTTTACTTCATCTTCACCTGTATTTCAACATCCGTACACACTTCACATTCACTTTACTTTCACTTTATTTTTACATTACTTTTACTTTCACGTCACTTTCTCTTCACCTGCATTTCACTCTTAATTTATTTTTACTTTATTTTAATTTTATATTTTTCTTGCTTGAATGTGACTACACTTACCTTTGCATTCTCTTTTGATTAAATTAATTTTCAAAAGAAATGTGAAAATTTCTGGTTTCTAATCATTTTAACATTTGTTTTAAGTGATTTAGATGTATGTATACAAAAATATATCCCTCAAAAAGGATTGTGATAACACATTTAATTAATTAAAAATATCATTTATAGCTTCTTACTGTAAAACATAATCAAATTCTACGCACAAATCGTAGGAAACGTGTATTTAAAGGTTACGTTACTTATTGTAATTAAAGTTCATACAAACTTAAAAAGTTTTAATTTACACGAATAAAAAATTTCTTCTAAAATAATTAATTTTTTACAGATATGAAGCAATGAAACCCATGTAAAAGTTTTTGATCTCCGTGGTCCTATGTAGAAGTTCATAAAAGAACATAGAAAAATAAAAGTGAAAAAGAAAAAAAAGCATTATTTAAGTATTGTTATAGGAAATCTTGAAATAAGAAACAGTTTGATTTTATAAACTAAATTCTTTT
Source organism: Leptopilina myrica (nomen nudum) (assembly GCA_032872475.1). Lineage (NCBI taxonomy): Eukaryota > Metazoa > Arthropoda > Insecta > Hymenoptera > Figitidae > Leptopilina > Leptopilina myrica (nomen nudum). The sequence goes on along the minus strand of CM065459.1, from coordinate 39,181,424 downwards.
ATTTTTGAATCATGAGTTAATGTATTTAATAAATGAAATTATCAATAAAGTAATTGAACGAAACAAGTATTACAATTTCCGCGTTGGTAATAATATCTAATAATAATAATAAAATCTGAAGTCATCAAGACTTAACAACAAACAAATAAACGACTATTTTTTCTCCGCTATACCTTTTAAATATTTGGTAATTTCACGCAATATTGTGCATTTCTCCTCATGCTGCCTTTTTCTTCATTCCATATCTTTTCTCTTTAAATCAATTTTGATTTGCATAATTTGCAATGCTGTTTTATCTGTCAAAAAGAGCAGAATTTTTATACAGCTTACTTTTTCCATTTAAAATAAATGGGATTTTTTTAACGTTTAGATTTCTAAAAATAATTTTTCTACTTAACAAAATTTTTTAAATCGGGGTTTAGATTCTGAAAGTTCACACTTTTACCTTTAAAATGACCGAAAATACAAGACTTTTGGTTAATAATTTAATAAGTTATAAAGCTTCTAATATAGAGATTAATAGATTTAGCCAAATTTTACTACTTAAAGCCGAGGTTATATGTTCTATGTTCTTCAATGAACTTCTACATAGGACCACGGAGATCAAAAACTTTTACATGGGTTTTATTGCTTTATATCTGTAAAAAATTAATTATTTTAGAAGAAATTTTTTATTCGTGTAAATTAAAACATTTTTAAGTTTGTATGAACTTTAATTACAATAAGTAACGTAACCTTTAAATACACGTTTCCTACGATTGGTGCGTAGAATTTGATTATGTTTTACAGTAAGAAGCTTTAAATGATATTTTAATTACTTAAACGTGATATCACAATCCTTTTTGAGGGATATATTTTTGTATACATACATCTAAATCACTTAAAACAAATTTTAAAATGATTAGAAACCAGAAATTTTCACATTTCTTTTGAAAATTAATTTAATCAAAAGAGAATGCAAAGGTAAGTGTAGTCACATTCAAGCAAGAAAAAAATTAAATTAAAATAAAGTAAAAATAAATTAAGAGTGAAATGCAGGTGAAGAGAAAGTGACGTGAAAGTAAAAGTAATGTAAAAATAAAGTGAAAGTAAAGTGAATGTGAAGTGTGTACGGATGTTGAAATACAGGTGAAGATGAAGTAAAATGAGAGTGAAGAGAACGTCAACTGAAAGTGAGAGGGAAATGAAAGTAAAAGTCAATTAAGAGTGAAGTGAGAGTGATGTGACAGTTACGTGCATGTTAAGTGAAAGTCAAGTGCAAGTGATGTAAAAGTGAAGTGATAATCAAGTGAAAGTGAAAGTGTGTGTAAAAATAAAAGTGAAATTAAAAGTGGAGTGAGAGTCAAGTGAAAGTGAAAATGTGATTGAAAGTAAGAGTCAAGTGAAAGTAAAGTGAAAGGAAAATTGAAAGTGAAAGTGAAAGTAAAAATGTGAGTGTAAGTGAGTCGAGTTAAAGTGAAAGTGAAAATGTAAGTGTAAGTCAGAGTTAAGTGAAAGTGAAAGTGAAAAAGAAAATGTGAGTTTAAGTGAAAGTGAAAATGGGAGTGAAAGTGAAAAATGGACTTTAAGTGAAAGTGAAAGTGAAAATGGGAGTGAAACTGAAAATTGGAGTTTAAGTGAAAGTGAAAGTGACAGTGAAAGTGAAAATTTAAGTGAAAATTGGAGTTTAAGTGAAAGTGAAAGTGAAAATGAAAATGTAAGTGAAAGTGAAAGTGAAGGTACGGAATCGACCCCCAGATCACTGTCGGACAGAATGCAGTTAAAAATACATTGAGAGAATCAGTTCTTACTGCAGAAGATTTCCTAAAAATCCAAAATAATTTTCATTTGAGGCAGAATAAAATAATTGGAATCGCTGCAGCTATTCGTGTCAGTACAAATAATAGAAAGATCGTTGAACCTCACCTTAAAGAAAAATTATCTGTTCGATTTCATTCTGTTGATCAATATTTCGGTACCAAAAAGTTCGATTTTATCAAAATTAAATCTAATAAAGTTTCTGAAGAGGCTCAAATAGTTGCTTATTGCACTGATCTAGAAAGTTTAATTGAGTACATTAAAGAAAAACAAGAAGTATGTGAAAATCATTTAAAATTCGGATTTGATGGCGGAGGAGGTTTTCTAAAAGTGTGCCTGTCTATCCAAAGTCCTGAAAAGCAGGAAAAATTAAATGGGTATCGTCAAAAGTATGAAGAAGGAATTTCTGCCAAACGCTTTAAAGATTCTGGTGTCAAGAAGTTGCTTGTGCTAGCATTAGCCCAATGTACTCAGGAAAATTACGAGAGTGGTAACCACCCTTCTGTGGTCTGCAATGCAAATTAATCATTTTCAAGGCACTATTGCAACAGATTTGAAACTTGCAAATATCTTAGTGGGTATTATGGCACACTGCAGTTTATACCCGTGTACTTGGTGTTACGCACAAAAAGGTAATCTGCAGGAACGTGGAATGTATAGAACACTAGGTAATTCAATGCAAAATTACATGGATTGGTGTAAAGCAGGATCTAAGAAGGAAAAAGCCAAACAGTATTATAATTGCATTCATCCTCCACTTTTTAGTTCACAGGGAGACAAAACGTTTCTACAGATAATCCCACCACCTGAATTACATTTACTACTTGGAGTTGTAAATACCCTATTTTCTAAATTATTGTCTGAGTTTGAAACTGATGCTACGAATTGGGCACAGTCATGCAACGTCCAACGGGAAATAATGTATGGAAGTCCAGGATTCGAGGGAAATTCGTGTAAACAACTGTTGGAAAAAGTGGATTTATTACGTGCAAGCAGTAATATTGAGTGCTTAAAGTATGTGAAGGCATTTGAGGATTTTAAAGCTGTAGTAAAAGCGTGTTTCAGTCATAATTTGGATCCTTGTTTTAAGGAAAAGATTGAGAACTTTAAAAGGAGCTATTTAGATCTCGCTATATCGGTAACTCCAAAAGTTCATGCCGTTTTTTACCACGTACCTGATTTCTGCAATGATATGAAAAGTGGCCTTGGATATTTTAGTGAACAGGCAATGGAGTCTGTACATTCTGATTTCGAGCAAATTTGGACTAAGTACAAAGTCTCTAAAGAACATAGCGAATATGAAAAACGATTGTTACGTGCTGTATGTGAATACAACAGTCTTCATTCATTCTAAATATTAAGAATGTTTGCAAAGCGTTCATTAAAAGTCTTCTGAGTTAGTTTTTTACTTGTCATTTAAGTTAAAATCGCCTAGAAATAAGAATAAGTTTGATACTAATAGAAATAAAGAGCTTTCTTTTTTTAATTTGCTCGAAATTTAACTAACTTGACTTTATCTTTTCATTGTAGTAACTTTGGAAGCATTGAAATTTATTTATTTCGAAAAACTGAAAAATTATTTACTATTTAAGAAATTATATGAAAAGAAATGATTTTAGAAGGTCAAAGCTTTTAAAATATTAAAGATAAAGCATTTAATTCGTTTTTAATTTACAGAAGATTTAATAGGCTTTGATTTTTGTGTAGAAAAATTTGAATTTACATGTACTGAAAACTAAAAATATGCAAAAATGTAAATTATGAACAGTTTTTTCATGGTTTTTCCTTAATTTCTTTATTATAATTTATTATAATTATTATAAACATAAATTTAAATTCACTACGGATAATGTTAAATTAAATTTATATAACATGATTTTATATTTTCAAAAAATTATGTAACAAATTTATATTGAAAAAACCTTAATTAAATCAAATATATTTTATTTAAATCAAACAATATATTTAATTGAAACATTAATAATGTTAACATATTATAATATAAATACTAATTTGTTGAGTGTTAACAAATTAGGTAGACGTTCAGTGATTTTTTTTACTTTAAACCTAATCACAGTATATTTCTGATTAAAAAATATAATTTTGAAAACAAATAACATTTTTTAAATAAAAACAATAAACAATATCTAGATATTAAGAAAAAAAACTTTTCCATGTATATATTTATAAATTTTAATAAAATTATTTTAAATATAATTTATATCTTATTATAATAGATAAAATTTTCTAAGACGTCTTGATGTACAACTTATAAATAATGAATTAAAAAACAAATTTAAAGCCATGAAAAAATGGGGGACTATCTCTGCTGGGGCTCGAAACCTAGGACCTATCAATTGCCGGTTGATTGCTTTTCCACTGAGCTACAGAGGTCCACATCCAACAAATTTTCATAGCTTTATCGATCCAGTAATCAAGATGGTTCGCATTCCTCTGCTACAAATTATTTAACTTTTATCCCAGAATTTTTCACGAAACAATTATCAACTTGTAATGATCTTAATTTTTGCCAATAAGGATTTGCTCGCCGGATGGAGTCCGGGTCTCTAGATTGGTAAATTCTATAAATTTACAGTGACGCAAGCGCCATCTATTATAAATACTAATTTAAGAGAAATTTGTGAAAGGTAAAATCAAAATAATAAAACATAATTTAAACCTTCGAAAGTAAATATATTTAACAAAATGAAATAGAAATAATAACAAAATTAATAATTAACAAATTAAATTTAAATTATAAAATTACAATAAAAATATAAAATAATAAAACTGACTCGATACAATGTAAATAAAAATTAATAAAGAAAGAATTATAAAATTTAAATAATAAACTAAAATTGAGAATTAAATTACAATTAATAAAAATAAAATATTTAAACAAATGTGTATGTGTCATATCTGTTGAACGATTAGCTCCTCAGTTCAACAGGGGAAAATTATGTAAATGTGTGTGTGTAAAGAGGATAGTAAAAAATAACATGGATGTCTCAACGTCCCTGGTTAGCGCCCCACGTTCAGTTGAGACTAAGGTGGGAAGAGTGCAGAGACTAAACGGTGGAGCTCCACACGGTCTTCTCTGCACCAGGTAAAAATTATAAGAACGAAAACGAAGGGTGTTACCAGGACTCGTTAGCGCCCGAAGTCCAAGTACAACTCCTTCTAGGAATTTGTCAGAGCTGGTGAACAGATTAGCTTCTCATGTTCACCTTCTCAAACAAGGAAGATCATCCCCTGGCCAGGATTAGCGCCTCTCTGGACAGAGAATAGATCGAGGGGTGAGAAAGGAAATTAAGCTGCTGTCGATCGGCCCCGGAGCAAGCCCCGAGTCCGGTCGTAGGCAGACTGAGTGAATCGAAATGTGCAACCAAGTATTATAGATCGCTGGCTCTCCTCAGGTATGACGAGAGGTAAGAGCGACCTACGTCATGCGCGGCAGTGAGTGCGCTATCGGTACTTCTCTCCCGCCAGCTAGGCAGTGAGCACAGCGATATATATATAGATATATTAAATGTATAGTAAAATGAAATGAATGAATCGACGCGGAATAAATTTGAATTTAAAAATTATGCTCAACATTACAAACACATTAGCACATATAAATAATTTTCATCAATCCACTTTCACTCGCAGAAGTGATTGCAGGGTATAGAGAATTAAAAAGAATTAATGATGGGCAATTATGAAGAGATGATGTCGTCAACAATCCAGTTTAGACACAAGAAATCTATTGATTACTTATTTTTTTGTTTAAATTCTAAGGACAGTATTAATTTTCAATTTCTTGTGATACTAATAATTAAGTTTTGTTTACTTATTACAGCATTTATAATAATATCAATTTTTTCCACTATAGACATATACTTTAATACATTTTAATATATAAAAACTATAATATATGATAAAAAATTTCAAAACAGATTATTTGTTTAATTTTTGAAATGAAAATGTATTTATTTTTCTAGTATATATATAATTTATTTTCTTGTATAAAGGTCTATAGTGTATGTTATAATAATTTTTTCGTTACAAACGACAATCTAGCTTAGCGTAACGCCAAAACAAGAAACCTTTTTAAAATATACCTAACGTTCCTTGTTTTAAATTAGTTTCATAAATGAATCTAATTTAGGATGAGGATAAGTCAATGAGCCTACTAAATGTATTGAGAGAATAATTCATTTGAAAACCAACAAGAAAGAAAAGAGTTGACAAAAATACAATAAGTATAATTAAAATTATTGATCTTAATTAAAGAACAACGATTACTGGTGTGTGATGATTATCTGGTAGTTCAATCTCAATGGTGTTGAGCAGTAGACGTAAAGGGGCCTTAGGATTGTTGTCCCTAATGGTTTAGTATTAGTCCTCTTGTTTACACTAATGAGGTAGTGTATTGTATTGTGAAAATATCTGCTTTCTTCCAGACGGTTGTCGCCTCCTGAGCAAATTTCGATGGTTCAAAATTTGGAATGTGTTGTTTCAATATTAGACTTTCGTTGATAGTTGAGTTTATTTCCAAATTTATATTTTTTGGAATAGTTAAAATGTATACTTTGGAATTTGATGAATTATAAGAGGTCGATTCACTTCAAATTCAATACTTGGAGAATAGTTCACTTTTAAAGATATACTTTGAGTTCACTTGTAGACGATCTGATGTATACTGCTAATTTCCAACACATTACTTTCTGTTCTAATCAGAAAAGGTACCCCTTTTTATACCAAAAATTAGCTGTTTTTCTAGTTAGAACTTCCTTCATTAGTCATGTTATTGGAATCGTTGTCGTTGACGCGCGTTCCACCGACAAATGTTTGAATGTCCTTGATTCTTCCTTGTGCGACGAGGTCTTCATTCAAGTTTGTTGAGTTTTGTTACTGCTGTTTCGACTTAATTTATAGAACATGTATGTTATACATATTTTGCTTTTCTTCCACGTGTCGAAGGTTGTTGAAGATCGTTGAAGATCGTTGAACTGATGCAGAATTATTATTTTGATTACGTGATTCCACAATACTTCATGTTTCGTGTAGTGAAACTTGTGGTAGGTCGTGTAGCTTGATGCGCGATCGTTATTCTTTTTACATTGTTTAAAATATTACTCTTCTTTCTCTAATATCTTATAATTTATAAATTTGTTTAAATACATATAAAATATATAATAATAATAACCATATTTATAAAACATACTGAATACAATTCAATAATATAAAAGAGTATTTCAAATACAACAATATATTACATAGGCAAAATTAGAAGGAATTAAACATATAAATATTATAGTTATATTAAGTATATGGGAAGAAGTTACGGACGTAACATTAGACACAAGTAATCTATTGATTACTTATTTGATGGTTTAAATTTCAAAACCAATATTAATTTTTAATTTCTTGTGATACGAATAATTAAGTTTTGTTTATGTTACAAACCAGAATTTATTTAATTTAATGTAATTTAATTTAATTAAATTTAATTTAAGTCTTTGAGATGACTTTAAACTCTGTTTTGGGAGGCACTAAGCTGCCAGGGTCAAGAAAAGGACCCTGTTTAAGTTTGTGGGTTAGTTGTCCTTCTTTTAAAAGTTGCCGTCCAATACTTCGTTGTACGTTTTAAATTTTTCTTTTTCTTTGTGATATAGGAATGGTTTCTCAGGTAAGTATAAAGTTGTAAATTAATTTTACTTCTATTTATTAAAGAAAGGAAACATACAGGTGTTTTATAGAAAAGAAATAAGGAAACAACTCAAACTAATATCGGAACGATACAATGTACTTACAGCTACCGTCGTCAATTCGCGTTACTTCGTTGACGTCGGGCGAAACAGAAAACTTCGTTGTTCACAATGGTTGTATTTTAGTTTTCCAATTGAAACTACGTTGTTCACAATATTTGTATTGTAGTTTTTCAATTTGAAACTACGTTGTTCACAATGTTCGTATTGTAGTTTTAAAATGGAAACTACGTTTTGTGGGGCCACTGTCCCGGGACGGCGCAGGCGCTACACGTGCGGACTGGCCGGTTAGGAACAAAAATTTAGGAGCAATAATTTTTTATTGCGCCCAAATTTTCACCCAACGACAGCTCTCACTGGACTCCGTCGGCTCGAAGGATTTTATTTAATTTTGACGTCCGCCTCTCGTGGTGCCAACACTACGCGTGTCTATCACTAGGGTCCGACGCGCAGACGGGCAATTGTTAACTACTTTTAATCACCGACAGGTAATTATCAAGGAAGACGTTACCTGCGGAGATCACAAAGTTGTACTGCATTAATTAGACAGTCTCAGCCGAGCTCTAGCCCTGCCTCGCTGTAAGGGTGGGACTGTTTTGCTGATTATAAATTTTCTTATTTTAGGAGTAGGGACGTCTCTCGGACCCAGTGGCTTTTGCATTTTGCTGACGCTCTTGATTCTAACGACACTAGAACAACTTCTGCGCGCTACGCGCGCCCATTTACTATTCTTCAAACTATAAAATATACTATGTTATGAATACAGTTTTACACCAATACTATGATATAGTGAAATACCATTTAGAATAATTACTTCTTCTAATCTCCATCCAATCTTTAAGATTTTTTAGCTCTTTTATTATAAATATGAAGAAAATATTTTTTGCCTACCTTAGTAGATATTTAGAGAATAGTAATAATGGTTTTCTTTTAATTTATCTTAAATATCATAATCTGTAGATTGTATCCAATTCGGACCTCCAAAAAGTTAATCGTTCAATGGCATACAGTTCATTTAAAAATTGACAAATCCGAAAAAAAAATCCAAACTACACGGAGAAACAAATCAAGCGTTTGTAGTATGAACAGTTAACCTTATTTAGCAAGAGAATGCACATGCGCAGTAAGCGTGAGATTTCTACCTTTAGACGCATGGGACGTCGTATATTGCGATTGCAAGAGATCCACGCTTTTTCGGTATAGTTTCATGCAACTGTAGCAGGAACATCCATAAAAACTTAGCATAAAAGGGCTCCATACTACAAACACTTGATTTTTTTCTCCGTGTGCTTTTTAAAAAGAAAGGTGTCTTGCACAGAAATCCACTTTTTCCACATGGTTAAAAAATACAATTTCCTTATTAATTTTTGACAGTTGTCAACTGTGAAGAATATATGTCGCTAATAGAATTAATCTTATTACGTTTAAAAACACTTGTATACAAATAATTTATTGTAAAAAGTCTCCAATTCAAATGATGGACAGCCTTATTGACAGTTGTCAACTGTCAATATTACATAATACTAACTGACTGATTACCTAAGTTGGATAAATGCTTCGCTTGGCGGACGTTGTAGGACCAAGAGTTACTTGGTTCGCGCACATTTGGCGTGGATTTTACCGGCACGTGAGATAATCTGAGCGGGTGTATAAACAAATAAAATAAAAATAAATATTACTTTCTATTGCGGAAAGCTACATTTCTACTGTCTTCAGGTTCTAAAGAGGATTTGGAAGTGTTAAAGAGGCTTAAAAGAGGGTAAAAAATAAATAAAAACAGGTTTTTGGAGAACTAAAAGAGAGTTAAAATTTTGACTCGCACTGCAAAAAGAAGTATTTTAATTGAAGATGTTTTGGTAGACACTTTTTAGTTATTTGAAATATCTTAATTTAAGACGTTTAAAGTATCTTTGTACATATTTTCAGCATATTTTTTTAGAAAAAAGTTTGGAGGTTAACTATGGGCTTATATGTAAAACATTTTATGCATCTTAGTTTTTATTAACTTAAATTTTTTTCGCATCTTACGATACATAGTAGTAACTTTATCGCTAAACATCTTATTGCGCCAAAAACATCTTAATTTAAGATATACTTTAAAAAACTTATAAAAGTATCTTACTTTTTTAAGATAGAAGAAATATCTAAGACGTATAAAGCATCTTAAAAATCAGTAAGATACTATTGAAAACATCTTATTTTAAGATGTGAGATACCATTTTTCCATCTTACATTTTATTTTAAGATATCAAATAAGACACTTATTTTTGCAGTGCGAGTTCCGTCTTTTTTAAAGTAGCTTAATTTTAGTTATATTTTGTATTTAGTTGTTTTCGGAGTCGATGATTACAAATTTAATATCAGAATGAAAAAATTTAAACCCATTTAAAAAAACAATTTTATTCTTTTGTAGTTTTAAGGATATGAGTCTTGTAGAGTAGAATTTAAGCTTTAATTTAAGACTATGTAGAAATTTTTAGCACATTTTTTCTCTTCTTTCAAGAGAAAAAACTACTGAAAACCCTAAAAACACGATTTTTGGGGTCTGTATTCTTACTTTTTCCAAAATCCTTGGATTTTTTGGTCTTTTACATATTAGTCTTAAAATTCACTTTTCAAGCTTAAATTTAAGACCTTGTAGAAGTCCTAGCACGTCAGGTTAAAGACAAAAAGAAATGTTGGAAACCCTCAGAAACACGATTTTTTATCTCTTTACCCATACTTTTCTCAAAATCCTGACGTAATGGTCAATTTTGGCACCCGGGATCGTGTTCAGCAGACAAAACTACATAAAAAAAACCAATGCGATTAAAAAATTTTAAAAATGTAGAATTTTGCAGGCCTGTGTAACTAACTGGGAAAACATTTATATTTGCCTGGAAAACCGGGAAATAGCCTGGAATTTTTTCCCCAACTTTTAGTGGACACCCTGATGTCACCAAAAGGAGAAAAATCTAAGAAATTTTTATTTAACCTGTCATTACAACTAATTATCATTTAAAAATCTAACGTATAGTATTTTATTAACATTACAAAGCTATAACATTTCGATATAATTGTCAGTCCACCCTTTTTTAAAGAAATAGAAAAAAATTTTTAATATAAAATTTATAAAAACAAAAATTTTTTTCGGGTTATATTTTGAAAGACGATAAAATTTTGAAAAGAGGACCTTACAGAAGTCATAAATTTTATATTAAAAATTTTTTTTCATGTCTTTAAAAATGGGTGGACTGACAATTTTGGACGGTACTGTATATATATTGTTTGTGATGTAGATATTAAAAAAAATTTTTATTATTAAACTTATTTCCTACCAGAGTCCAAAACTGTAAGAAATTGTAATATTTATATTAATACATTATTAATATGACACTCAAAACTATTATTTGTTAGGTATATCTTTTATCCCCTTTTTGTCCCCTTTTTTAGAAAAAATATTCCCCTTTTCCCCTTTTTGAGGGCAAAAGGTACTGTGATGCCTGAATTTTGAATTATTTACATTTTTCAAAAATCTCATTTCTTTAGAAAATCTAAATTAAATTTATTCGCAATTGAAATTTTCTAAAATTAAAAATTTAAACCTTTCTAAGTTAAGTTATATATTTATGACATTTGTAAACGTGCATCTATTACAATTCAATTAATAGTTTATAATTATGAGGCAAACAAAATTAACCAAAATTCAGAATTACCTCATGAATTTAAAAAATTTAATTTACTTTACAATTCTTTTCATAAAAATTCTTGACTTTTCAGAGCAATTCTACTTTTCCTGATCTTTACCAACCCTGGTAGAATGAATATGAAAATATTTCGTATAATTTTAAGTTGACAATCACAATTTTTTTTATAAAACAGCTTTTAAAATTTCTTTGTTTTGTAAAGTAACCTATAAATTAAAATTCATACACTTTACTATGGCTGTTTTCGGCGTTCGCCCCGAGGTAACTCCAGGCTGATTTGAGAGACTTAAAGGCGCTCACTGCTCATTGACTGCTATAGTCCTTTACGACTGTGCGTAGCGGCAGTTGATATATCCGGCCCCTCAATTATTCAAAAATTTCACTATAAACATAATTTTTTATATACATATTGCTTCTACTATCTCCTAAATATATTTTTACGGATTCAAATGAACGTACCCTCGACAATGCAACATACATCTGACCGTGATTAAATACATCTCTTCTTAAATCTATATATATTCTGTTAAATGTTTGACCTTGAGACTTGTTAATAGTCATTGCGAAAGCCAATTTTATAGGAAATTGTCGTCTTTTAAAAGTAAATGGGTATAAATTTTCACAATATAAAGTTACTCTATGTAAAAAGACAATATTTCCACTCTTATCTCCCGTTAATATTTGACATTTAATAACATTATGTGATAAATCTAAAACAATTAACCTTGTTCCGTTACATAATCCTTCATTAATACTAAGATTTCTAATAAGCATTACAACAGAATTAATTCTTAAATGTAATTCATGTGGTGGTAAAGAAGGTGGAGAGAGAGTATTTAAATATTCTGATAATAAAGTTTCAGAAAATTTTCCATTATCACAATTTTCAGTAGAATCAATACTTTTATATATTTTTTCACCTTTACTGTCTAAGAGATTTACCACCCTCTTATTAATATCATCAACGTCAACATTTCTTGGTGCTAAAATTGCACACATTGACAAATCTTTAAATTTTTTCTGTTGTATCAAATGACTATACATTTCTTCAGCAATATCTATATTTCCTTGTTGAATAATATGTTCTGGTAATTCGATGTTATCATCTATATCATTTAATTCGCCATTACCAACTTTAAGTAGAAATTCTACAAATTCTGTTTCCTCTGGTAAAGCTCTCATATTTTCTGTTAATGTGTATTTTGTGAAATGTTGCCATAAATGACTATTTTTTATTGATAAATTTATTATTTCTGATCTAGTACCTCGTTCTTTTATCGGTAAAATTTGTCGAAAATCTCCTCCTAGAATTACAATTTTTCCACCAAAAACTTCATTTGATTTCATTATATCTCTTAATAACTTATCCATAATTTCTAAGGCATATTTTGGAGCCATTGGTGCTTCATCCCAAATAAAAACATCAATATTTTTTAAAAATTGTCCTTCTTTTGACTGAACTTTAATATTTGAAGATGAATCATTGTACAATGGAACAGGTAAGCCTAAGACTTTATGTACAGTTTTCCCATTAGGAAGCAGTGTGGCAGCTATGCCTGTAAATGCCATGTTGCAAACATTTATTCCTTTACTTTTTAATAAATGCCATAAGGTAGTATATAAAAAAGTTTTTCCAGATCCTCCACAACCATTAATATATAAGCATTTAGAACTATTAGAAGAAGAATCTTTTATTACTTCAAGTATATAATCAACTATATTTTTTTGTTTAACATTTAATTTAGTATAATTCTGCTCTCCTATTTTTATATGTTCAAAAATATTTATATCATCAATCTGCGCAGGAAAATTTTCATCTATATCTAATAAACCCTGAAAATCGGTTAAACAATATCCTTCATTCAATAACATTGATTTTATATTTCTATAAGCTATTTTTTCAGCTTCAATATTGTCAATTTTTGAATAGTCTTCTGACATTTGACCTTTAAATTTCTCCCAAAGTTTTTCCGGATGTACAGGATGACAATGAATTAGAATTCTTACAAATAATTGTCGAAGTGAATGAGGCATCATCCATAAAGTAGCTTCTTCCATTGTCCTAATCCACTCACTATCATCTTCTATAAGTCCTAATGCCAAACAAGCAGATGTAAAAGATTCATGAATAACTCCATTAACTGTTCTTAAACTTTGGAAAGAAGTTACTCCTTTTACTGTAAGTAACAATAATCTAAGGTGAAATAATTCCAATTGGCGTGGATTAACTGAATACATTCTTCCCAATACTTTTTCTTTACGACTCCTTTTTTGCCATTCAAGAGTTTTTTTTATCCACGTATAATGTTCTGGTATTTGTGTATAATAATACTGACGAGCAGTACTATCACGCTCATTAAGTTTAAAAAAATCGAGCAATTTTGTATTTTTCTGTAAATCAAAAGAAACATTGTTATTATCTTTCCTTTCGCGAATAATAACATTCTGTTCATTTGGTAAATGTATGGGTAAACGATTTATACTATGGCTCTTTTTCCCTAAAGGTTTACTTAAAATTCTCCAAACAGCCTCAACAGGACCTACATACCTATTTTCTTCATAATGATTAATTTCATTGTGATTAACAGTTACCTCACCATTCGCATTTGTAATAATAATGGATGCAGCATCATGACCCTTGAAAATATATTTATATAGATATTTAACAGATTTAATACTTGAAACTATTTCCACATTTATATGGCAATTAAATATTTCCGAAAGTGTAGGGCAATATGGAACCACATTAGAATTGTCAACAACAAATCCATTTGGTCGCTCATACGTTTTATTATTATTTCTTCGACGACAACGAACATAACAGTTTTCTTCAATTGTAGTTTCTTCTTGGTAACTTTTTGGAAAATTTTTTGAACATTTACCATCAATTAAACACCAATCTCCACAAGGTCCGTGAATGTTATTTTGCATTATTATGTTATGCAAGGAAGGATTGATATTTTCATCAGGAATTTCTGCAGAAATATAACGATCAACACTTTCAACTGTTAATATTTTAGAATTTTCTTTTAATATAACTAACAAATGAATATGTGGTAATCCTCGCTTTTGAAATTCAATAACATAAACATAAGACTTAACCTCTCCAAATAATTTGTTGTCAACAATAACATTTAAAAGTTGTTTCACCTTCAATGCAAAAACTCTAGTTACTATATCAGGTCTATCAGAAGCAGTTTGATGAGGTAATAAATTTTCTTGTATCTCTTTCCAATTTGGATTACACGTCATTGTAATAAATAAATCTGGTCTACCATGACGACCAACAATAGCCATGGCATCCTGATATTGTTGCATCATATTACGAGGTGATCCTATAAAAGTGGAAGGCAATATAAGCATTTTTCCAACATGTACATCATTTTCTAACTCATTATTTTGTAAATAATCGATTAATCCTTGATATGTTTCACTTCTCAATTGAGCTTGATTGTTTGCACAAAATTGCAATCTATCTTTCTCTATTTTTACATAATTGTCAACTACCCATTGTTGAAACAATCTTCCCCCATATAAAAATTGATTAAATTCCTTATCTCTTATAGCAATTTTGTATTTACAATAGGCAGACCTAGAAATATTATGTTTTTTACTTCTAAAATCACTATCACTACGAAGCATATTAATATTATAACCTTTATTTCCAAGTGGATAAAATATGGGATAGATCCATGGTTCAACATTCGGATCTAAATTACTAACTAATTTCAATTCCTTTGTAGACTTATTATAAACTGTTACATAAGATTCTGGTATTTCTCCTTCTGAGTTTGTATTGAAAATAGCAGCAACTTCATTGTAACTTTGATAATTATATCTTTTTTTATCAAAACCTTTTTTCAACGTGAACAATAGTTGTAACTCTGGAACATCTTCATTATTTTGTCTTGCTAATTCAGTTTCTATTTTAATTACTTCTGACATCATCATGTAAGATTTTGTGTATGCGTTTGAAGTTCTCATAATATTTTCTATATTTTGTAAAAGTTCTTTGTCCAAATTTTCGTTACTTTTTAATCTGTATCTGATTGATTCGTCAGGGTCATAAATAAATAATTGACCAAAACATGGATCCTCACCTTTATCCGGATATAAAGCACTATTAATTTGATAGTAAATTTGACCTTGAATTTTATAACAAAATGGCCCTCTTCTTCTGTTATTAAAATTAATTACATTAGCATTTAAAGATGCAAAAGAAAAAGAATTATTGTACAGCCTTATATTCTTTTTAAAATGACCAGATTTTTCATGAAGCCCTTTTAGCAAAAGCTTTAATTCATCTGGATATTGTATGGAAGTTAAAACAACACCTCCATGACTACAACAATCATTAAAACTAACTTTTCTACCAGCAACTTGTTCATCTTTAAAATGTTTAGCTTGACAATGTGTGCAATAATAATTCATTGGACCTAGATAATTTTCAACATTATTTGACTTAAATGTTTCATTATCATCTAAATCTATATTTAATATTTTCTTTGGAACAGAAATATTCAAATTTGAATTTATACTATTATTTACCAGTTTCAACTCATTTTGAATTTGATGATTTAATACTCTTTCACAATAATTTCTTGGACATAGAGTATTTTTTGTTTTTGACAATGTACTTCCATCACTGTTTATATTTTTTAATTTAAGGTTTTGAGCATATTCTATTTTAGATTCAACTTGAAGTTTTTTCTTAGTTGAAGTGTGCACTTCACCTGAATAATTTACATTATCACTTTTACATTTCAGTTTTTGCCTTTCACGATAATTTCTTTGAATTTCAGCCTTACTTTGTTTAGGTGTTGTTGATGATTCAACATTTCCTTCATTTATTTTATTTATTGCTCTCGGAAAAGAAAGGGAAGTGTTTGCTTCCTCTGAATAATTTGGATTATCAACTTTACGCTTCAACTTTTGCCTTTCGCGATAATTTCTTTGAATTTCAGCCTTACTCTGTTTAGGTGTTGTTGATGATTCAACATTTCCTTCATTTATTTTATTTATTGCTCTCGGAAAAGAAAGGGAAGTGTTTGCTTCCTCTGAATAATTTGGATTATCAACTTTACGCTTCAATTTTTGCCTTTCGCGATAATTTCTTTGAATTTCAGCCTTACTCTGTTTAGGTGTTGTTGATGATTCAACATTTCCTTCATTTATTTTATTTATTGCTCTCGGAAAAGAAAGGGAAGTGTTTGCTTCCTCTGAATAATTTGGATTATCAACTTTACGCTTCAATTTTTGCCTTTCGCGATAATTTCTTTGAATTTCAGCCTTACTCTGTTTAGGTGTTGTTGATGATTCAACATTTCCTTCATTTATTTTATTTATTGCTCTCGGAAAAAAAGGGAAGTGTTTGCTTCCTCTGAATAATTTGGATTATCAACTTTACGCTTCAATTTTTGCCTTTCCCGATAATTTCTTTGAATTTCAGCCCTACTTTGTTTAACTGTTGTTGATGCAATACTCCCTTTATTTATTTTATTTATTATTCTCGGGAAAGAAATTTCTTTCTTCATAGAGTTTTTAGAAAAGTTTGATTCTCCATACTTAAGTTGAATATCTTTTTCATTTAAAAGGCAATTCCAGTCATTCACAACTATGCAAGATCTACTATTAGAAAGTTGTTCAGAGGGAAATTCACTTAAACTATTGTTTTTGAACATTAACATTAAATGATTTCTCATATTACAATAATAGTAATTGACAGAATCAGGCATAATATTAAAAAATAACGATGTTGCGAATGCTATTGCATATATTCCACAAGCAAGACTGTTTAATGGTTGTTGATCAACAGTTGTGAAAACTACTGGTGGTTCAAAAGGATATAATCTAATTAAGTAAGCCCTTTGATCGTCATTTAAATATTTTTTATTAAGACTATCAAAAATGTAAAGGCTTTTTCCATCATAATAAGTACAAATCCAATGACCAGACTTATAATATCCACTAAAAAGTATTTGAATGTGCTGCTTATTTTTCTCGATTGGAACTATCAAATCAAGTGTTTGTAAACACAAAGTATTTTGCATATTATAAAAAAAATTTGATTGTCTTCCCAATAGCTTTTGAAATTCATACATATGATCATTATTTAGCATTGCTCCTTCAGTGACAACAATACTTAAATCATCAGTAGTCAAATTAACAGTTTCTCCTTTGTTAGACATTGTTCTTTTATTTTATAAAATTTACTTATATCAAGGAATTAAAAATTTTAAAATAGCAATATTACAGTAGAATTTTAAGATCAAGTTTTATACATTTAATTATAAATATTATAATTTCCTTTTATTCAATGATATTACCAAATTTTGTCTCCTATAGAAAATACAAACAAATTTCCAATTTTGTCTCTTATCCAATATATAACCAATTTACTATTTTTCCTTTAATCCAATTTAACCAATTTCTAGCTTTCTTTTTATCCAATATAATTAATTTCCAATTTTGCTTTTTATCCAATATAACCAATTTTGCCTTTTATCCAATATAACCAATTTACTATTTTTCCTTTAATCCAATTTAACCAATTTCCAGCATTCTTTTTATCCAATATAATTCATTTCCAATTTTGCTTTTTATCCAATATAACCAATTTTGCCTTTTATCCAATATAACCAATTTCCAGCTTTTATCCAATATAACCAATTTCTAATATTTTATTTTATCCAATATTCCTGTTATACAATTCAACCAATTTCCAGCTTTTTATCCAATATAACCAATTTTGCCTTTTATCCAATAAAACCAATTTAACCAATTTCCAGCTTTTTATCCAATATAACCAATTTTGCCTTTTATCCAATATAACCAATATTTATCCAATGTAACCAATTTTGCCTTTTATCCAATATAACCAATTTTGTCTTTTATCCAATAAAACCAATATAACCAATTTTGCCTTTTATCCAATAAAACCAATGTAACCAATTTTGCCTTTTATCCAATATAACCAATTTTGTCTTTTATCCAATAAAACCAATATAACCAATTTTGCCTTTGGATTCCAATTACATACGATTTCCAAATGATAACAAATTTTTTAATTTATTAATAAACATAAAAAAAATTTTTTTTAACTTTATTAATTAACTTCGAAAACTAAACACAACTCAAATACATAATTATTTAAATGATTGAAAAAAATTAGAAAAAAGTATTTTAATGTATTTCTATTATTATTTAATATTCACTTATTTAATTATATTCACTAATACTTACTATTCACTAAGTCACTATTTACTAATTCACGAAGTATTCACTGATAATTCACTTATTTAACTTTTTTATTCACTCACCTATAGTGAGTGAATTCCCAAAAAAATTGTTATACTTCAATTTCGTTGAAGACACGTAGAACGTGCTCCAAGGAAAATAATCGACGATATGATTTTTAAATTAAATTTTCGTTCTTATATTTAGGTGGTAGGCCCTAAACGTGAGTGTCCTCTTCGCACTCATAGATATATATATATATATATATATAGGCCTGTATTCGACCCTAAGAAGGATTACGAACCCTTAAACAATAGCCTTTGTAATGGGGATTACCTCGGAGAACCCAGGTAATATTTTCTTTCTTCCTTCATCGCAAGGGAAATATAAAGAAAAGTCTATTATATGTATATATATATATATATAATATATATAGTAATAGAAACTCCAAAGGTAACGGTCTCGATAACGTCTGGATAACGGCGCCGATAACGCTTTCTCTGGTAACGGCTACCTTTCTTTCTTTCTCTAAAGGCAATGTCAATAAGAATGTCTCTCTTTACCTAATTTGCATATCTGCTGATTTCATATAAGGATTGTCGTGGGAACGGAAATGGTCTGTAACTTGAGGTTTTATTGAAATATATTTTCATAATTAATTTGTAATTATTGTTATTTTAATTATTTAATATAACAGTAATTTCTCAACTATGAATATTAATATAATTTTAACCCTGTAATTATTTAGTCCTACATGTATAAGTTATAAACAATAGTTAATTATATTATTGTTTATACCTTATAGTCCTCCGTCAATTTTATTGAGAATAATCGCAATAAGATTGTCTAACTAAGAGACCAATATTCTTATTAATTTAAGAATGATGGAAAGTTGATGTCGAATCAGCTGCTAGGCCACGTGTTCTTATTGTGACGTTTGTTCACAACTCGTGGGCTCCGAGGGGAAAGGGAAGTAACTCATAGGATACGAAGCAACGGTAGAACCGAGAACAGCCTGTCTGTATTTGTGCCCGTAGCATGCGATTTCGTTGAGTACCAACACATTCAGCCGGCGGGTCCACGAGTGAGTGTGCTGGTGTCCCCAAACGGAGCGCCGCCCACATAACGCCGTAGCCGTCCAGACACATGCGCCCCAACCTGAGTTCCTTCTTGTATTAGAGTTTTATAGGAAACAAAACAATTTATAATAATATTGCCCTAATTACCTTTTGTTGCAATAACGCTAGTTTTCGCCGTTTTGGGCTTCGTAACGTTGTCACAATTTAATTATTACTTTGAGGTAGCAATTATTGCGCCCGTTATATTTTATAATATATTATTATTATCAAATAACTTTTATTATGATATTTGAATTCTTTCAGGTGTCGAAATGAAATTAAATGGAAGGCACTAATATCGAGAGAGTAATCTTATTCGGAGTGTCGGATTTCGAGCATCATGACTTTGTCATGCTGCAAGAAGTCTTGATGTCAGAACTTTAAAATTATTTAAATATAATAATGTAATAATATAATAATATATAATTTAAATTAGATTATGTAGTGTTCAGATTTTGTATTTTATTTGGAACTTTGTGTAACAATCCACCGCGGGTTCCTGCTTTTTGCCCCAACAAGCTATGTGCCTTCTATTAAACTTCACTTCGAAGTATGTTGAATTGAATGGAAGGAAAGTACTTGATTTTATTTTTTTAATTAACAAGTATGGACTATATGCTATAGATCCTCTAAGTATGCGCTTAAACATATATAATTATGCCGCTATTATATGCGGAAATACCAAATACAATGGGTATAATCGTACGTAGATTAATATAAGAATAGGGTAAGAACATGTTTACGGCATGCTGGTTCGCACTGATCTATAGCCCGTGTCGAAGTTTCAACCCTGCTCTAGTTTTCAAAACTGCAAGAAAAAAATTTCCCTTTTTTTTATGAAAATTGCAAAAAGAAAATAATTTTTTTTTACTTCCTTTTCAGACTCAATGTCAAAAGAGTTCAAACTCCGTCTCGGTTGTAATTTTGTTGAGAAAAAAAAAGTTGCATTGTACAATTAATTATTTTCAGTTTTCGTCGTTTTAAACATTTTTAAGTGTATTGTATAATCTACCCAGGTTCGTAACAAATGAGCACAATCGAAACATACCAGAATTTTCAATAATATTGTTATTTCTCAGAATAAAAATTTTTTAGCATTCTTTTTTTTTCTATTTTAGGAATTGGAACTTATGTTTCCTTTCCTTTTTTTTAACAAGTTGTGTTCTTTAAAATTTGTAATTATGTTGTAATTATTAACAGTTATCGTTGATTTGTCGTATGTTAGGTGAAAATTTATTCGTAGTGCTTCTAAATGCCTTAATGCTAAGAATGAAAATCCCTTTATTACTGCGTTTTCCTATTTAAATTTCCTAGTTACCACATATCAAAGAACTATTTGCAAGATTGTAATAGGGTTCCTTAAGGCGATACAATTGGTTTCGATATTTGGCGTTATCCTAAATTTTCGCAAGGAATTGAATTACTTAAAGTTCATAATTTTATCCAAAATAAATCGTTTCAGAATTAATAGTTTTCCAGACTCAAGAATTTAAAATAATGAAATTAATAACAAAAGTCGTTGTCTTTTATACAAGTCCTTGCAGTAATTCCCATTAATTTCCTAAATATATATTTTGTTTAATAAAGAGAATTCATTAAATTGTTTGCAAGAGTTCAATTACTCTTAGAGCTTTTAATGAAGTTTTTTTTTGAGAAAAGAAAAGGAAACTCTACTATTCAAAAGGTCTTTAGTAAAGTGATTTTCGATGCACTATTTCCAAACAGGATTTAGTTATAAATTTCTGAAAGAATTATTTTGTTTTGGCATAACCCTCGTTAGATGTATATAAAACCCGTATTATTCTATATATATTTTTAATCTTACTTATCGAGCGCGACGTCCGAGTTCTATGAAACTTATTCTTTGTAATTTGTTTTGGAGACGTGATCACAACTGTTTATGAGATTACCGTGGGCAAGTCTCAACAATCTTGATTTCTTAGAAATACTTTCATCTCTTTTCATCCTACATTTCAGCTGTAGCAGGGATATTGTCGCACACTATAGTTAATAAGGGAGGCTATGGGCGACGTAGCATTGTAGTTACATATGCACGTGGTAGCTATAGTGTGATGGCAACAGTGGCAATGATTTATTAGCATCTTAGCCGCTGTATGCTCAGTCCACCCGCGCTGTCCCGGTAGCCTTACTGATCGCCAAGCGACGCGAGTTCTCCGTGCATAATGGTGTTTTGGAATTTTAAGTGAGAGTAACCTTCGAATTTGGTGGTTTAGTAAAAAAAAATTAAAATGTCTTTGCCGGATACTTTTATTCCCGATGAAGAAAGTTCTTTTGACGCCCTTGCCCAGATTGCCAGTGATTCCGAGCTGGAACCCTTCGACGCAGAGGATTTCCTGGATTGTCACTGGAGGACGGAATTAATTTTCCGTCTCTATCCTGAAGAGAGATTTAAAAACAGGAGGGCAATCTTGTTTAAAAAAATCTACGGGTGGGATGCAGAACTTGGCGAACGCGAAGTTCCTGTACTTCAGAGGAGTGTTGATCCTGATGACGGCTCAACAGGTCCTCGTGCCCCCAAAACAATATTAGAACGTCTTCAGCGTACAGCTGAAGAATTAAAGGAGCGCGAAGATAGGATGTCGCGGGAGGTTGGCGGGAAATTTGAGGCCTCATTTTCCAACGGCAAAATAAAAATTCACCATGGACCCACATCTAGACTGCAAAGTCTGCAACGCAAGGTTGCAGAGTTGCAGCAAGACAGGGAAAACGCTGAAGCAGAGTGTGGGCGTCGTGAGAAAGAGCAGAGAGGCCCTTCGTTTCAAGCTGCAATTTTGTTGCGCCGTTACGATGCCTCGCTCAAATCGTTTATGATTTTGGCGAAATTGAACTCTTCTCGGGGGTGAGTACATTGAAACGATTTGTTTGCTGTGTTTTATTAATTAATTTTAAGGGATTTTTCGAATTGGTAGTAGTTAGTGTGTGTCAGATAATGGTTTTAGAACCTTTTGTTTGTTCGATTTACGTCATGACATGTTTCTTACCCTTTTTTTTTATATCGGAAATGCAAAGAAAATTGAATGGATATTGGTTCGGGAAAAATTTTTTTTTTTTGAATTATGAATATTTCACTATCTTAGAAGCTATCACCCTTAAAATGCCTAAAAGCAAATTATTGTGAACCAGAATCTTTTGGTTTTCCTTAATGAGGTTCAGTTTGATTGAGAAATATGATTCTATGGAAAATTTAGGAATATTCTCAAAATTAGTTGATCTAGATATTAAATTTAATTGACAATTAGTTGGATTAGGAAATTTCAAACAACAACAAAAAAAAATTTTATTTTATTTTATTTTTTTTGTTTTGAAACCGGCTTCCAAGTTTATGTTCGAAATTCTCAACTGGAGGGAAGATATTTGTACTAAAGATCTATCGTGAATCAATTGTTTATGTAAAGGAGCAGTTGAATAATTTCGAGTTTCTTAAATTGAATTCTTTATAATTACTTAATGTTATTAAGTTAAATCAATATTTTAAAATTAGGATCCCAAAATGAACCTTGGAAAATAGTGAAACCTCTTTTGTTTTATCTCTACATACTCTATGTCTGCTTAATGGGGTCAATGTATTAATTTAAAAAAAAGTAATAAATGTAGTGCAATGTTTAGTGCGTTTTTGGTTCAGTAGTTCCTTTTTCAGTTTTGCAATTAGATACGGGCCATGGAAACCTGCTCCCATCCGGGACGATCAGAATGTTGTCTGGTTCCATGACAGGAAATTGGTCCTGGAGAGCCACCCTAAACTTTACTCGCGTTCTCGTTGGTACCAAGAGTACAGCTGGAATGAGGAGGATCGTCGGTACATGTGCCGGGGATTTTGGGCTAAGGTAAAATTTTAGAGTGATCCTTCAGTTAGATTTCTGTCTTCTTTTTTTTTTAAAGGGAGGGTTAAATATCTATGTATCTACCCCTTTTTTTTTATTCAAATTTCCGATCCTACGCGTTTGTAGCATTATTAATCTATCGAGCTCGATTTATCGAAAACTCGAGATGTTGTATCGAAATTGGGAAAAATCAGAGAACTTTATTTTAGCTATGGCAATTCTGATTCTGTTCTATTGTGTGTAATTTATAAAACGAGATCTTTTGTTTTATTTAGCCGGGTCATACTTTCCTGGCGGAGTTAAGTGAGGGACAAGAATTCACCAAATTGTTGCAAGGGAAATGGCATAACGATGACCGTAACTCCTTCTGGTAGGAAGTTTGCTTAATAGCTTTTAATCGATTTTAATGGAATTATATCAAGTTTTTTTTTAGCACCAAACGTTCCCTGCCTACTATCCCTCCGTTAGTGGGATTTCAACCAGTGGACAAAACCCTCAAATTAACCTTCCTTCAATCATTCTTTTGGACTCGAGAAGGCACTCCAGCAGGATTAATTTGATTAAGAAAGTAGAAATTTCGAAAATTTTATTTTGTTTGTATTTTCAAATTCAGTTTTAGTTCCGTTAGATATATGATAATTTGACGAATTGTTATTCATTTACTTTTTATTTGATGGAATGTATCTTTGCATGAAAATTACATTAACCACTCTCCAAATCTGAACAATTGAAATTTTACTAATTTTAAATGAATATTCAATTATGGAATAGCCGAATATTCGCATTGAGAAGTAAATCATACTAATTTGTTAAATAAGCTAAATGTGTTTTTTAATAAATAAATAAATAATCAAGATCGATATAAAAATATTTAGTCACTTTCAACTGTTAAGTACCCGTTTCCCTTCTGATTATCAATCTGAAGCTTATAAACTTGTAGAAATTAATATGTGCTTTTCATAAGGAGTTAGTTTATTGTCCTCTATTTTAATGTTGTGTTAAAAAAAATCCTTTTTTTTAAATATATTCAAGCAAAATATAAATTTTCCTTCATTCAAATATAAATTAATGTTTAAACGGAATATATGTATATTTTTTTTTTAATTCAAAAAAAATAAAGTATATATATTATTTGAGCTAAATAAAAGTTTATTTGGTTTTGAGACAAATATTCCCTTTCATTCGTTTTAAATAAAATTTACTTAATTCAAATAATTCGTCTCTCCGGTGCACAATTTTAAGCGCACAATTTTAGCTGGGCGGAGAGGAGAAAATATATTGATATTAATTTGGAATATTTGCGGTGTTATACTGATTTTCGTTGGAGAATTAAATTTTTCTATAAAGAGGTTTAGAAGAATTATAGCAGTGCCTTATGTTGAGGAGTCGTTAATTTTGTCAGACGTCAACAATTATACGGCTCGGAATTTTATCGCGCCTCGAGAGGGAAACCCGACACCGTAGATACGCCGGCATCGGACTATACGTTTCTTCACTACAGAGTAGAATACAGGGGACATTGTTCTAAAACATAAGTTACATTTCGGATAGTGTTTAGAATCCCAATCGTGACATTACCAACATTTTGAATTTGCGACGAGGCCAGTGTTCCTTTGACAACCAGTCAGTCCAAGTCTTTTGAGTTCGTGAAATTTTTGTAAGTAAAGTTTAGACTACTCTGATCTTTAATTTATAGAAGCAGGTTTAACAAGAAAATCCCTTTTCACTACTGCGTAATTGAATTTACTAGATTGAAAATTTTTTTTTTATAATTAACTAAATTAATCTCTCTGGTTCTTCATTCGTTCTGTTCTCAGTGTGAAGTTAGTTGTTTGATACCTTTTGTTTCCTAACTCGGTTATAATTTTCCTTGTCAACATTTTTTTTGAACAATAAGGAAGTGTTGAGAACCCCATTAAAATTTTCTTCAAGGATCGTCCTCAAATTTTCTTCTTCGAGTAATTGAGTTTCTTTAATAACCCCAATTTAAATTATATATTCTTTCTTTTTTTAAGTGACTAAATTAATTTGATTTGTGTTTCTTGTCAGAATTTACTATTGTTCATAAACAATAGTTCTTTTGGAGTTACTCATTTATTTTCAAAATTCCATGGGAAAATAAAACTTCTTCAAAGCAATGTCATTGTTTATGCGAGAATAATTGAATTCCCACGCAAAGAAATTCGCTGATAATTTTAAAACTAATAAATAGGATTAGTAAATTAGTAGATTGGTTAAAATCAAAATTTTAGAGGAAACAAAAATATAATAGTTAATTAAGTTCGTCAGGGAATTCAAAGAAGATGATATGGAAAAGTTGGAGTTTTGAAATGTTGACACCGTGGTAAACCCGTATTAACAGATTCTTCAATGTAGCAACCAGTGTTGAGAACTTTGCTACAGAGCTACTTGATTCGACATACACACAAAATTTACCCGATTAAAACCTGCCTCGCTCAGATCCAGCTCAAAATATCCCCGCTGTACGGGCGCATCCACAGAACTGATCGATTTCATGTTACAGAAAATCCTTCCATTCTCAGGGTATGCTATTACTCATTTATATATATATATATATATTTATATTTTTAGAGCTCTAGGAGTCTACTGACCTAGGAAGGTTAGATAAATTTGTCTTTAGTCTTATGTACACTGTTAGAAATCTCCGCAATCCTACAGCAACTGTACAGTACAAATGTGCTGCGAATTTACAGCTTTTGCTGTAATAACACAAAATGTAGTTTTACAAGAATGTTGTGATTTTCACAGTAAAACCCCAAAATACAGCAAAATTTCATGGTATTCAAAGGCTTTACAGCAAAAAGATTGTACTTCTTATTTACAGTAAATAGTTTGCGAAATCACAGTATAAAACTTCAAGAATTTCACAGATATTTATTTTGTGATTTTAGCTGCAGTTTTTTTTTACATTACAGCTAGTTTTGACTTCATTTTAACCTTGAGAATATGATTTTAAGTCTTAAAACTATAACTGAATCATTTTTTAAGGTTACAAACAGTTATAATAAAAAAAATTTTCCAATTATTTTGCTTCTTTGTTATAAATAATTTCAGACTGTTTTTCTGTAATGTATTATGAAAACTTATTAAAAATTAGTTACCAAACGTTTTTAAACTATTGCGGAAAAAATTAAGTTTCTAACTAGGTAGGAAATTTTACAATTAAAATAGAAAATATTTACAATAAATTTGGAAAAAAATTCTGACTGTAATTAAGAAATAATTCACTGTAAAATGATAGCAAATAATACTGTAAATTTCCAGTATATAATATAGTAAATCCACAGTAAATAATGATGCAAATTTACAGCAAAAACCGTCGTAAATTTACAATATCGTATTGTGAATTCTCAGAATTTGATAGCAAATATACAGAAATAAATACTGTAAATTTACAGAACTCCACAGCATATACACAACACTACACTGCAAAAGTTCAACAGATTATGCTGCAAATCTACAGTACTTTAGAAAAGCAAAATTACATTATTATTTTGTTGGATAATTGTTTCCTGTATTTCCGCTGCAAAATCACAACAGAATTTTCCAACAGTGTAGTAATGCAAAATTTTACGTCTAGAGGTTTAATAATAAGTAAAAGAATAATGTTTTTTTTTAACAATATAAATAAAAGAACACAAATATGCGAATTTGAGATAAATACAATTTCTTGACTTAATATATAAATTAGTAGTAAAATCAAATTAGAATTGTGAGTAATAGAACGGAACACATGAAATGTAAACTCCAAATCTAAATAGAAGTGGTGGGAAAAGTATGGGATATATATATTTTTCTGTCAATATCAATCAATTCGGTGGTCCCGCCCAAACAGCCAGATACTCTAGAATTCAGCTGAGAAACACTTTTGTTGGTTCAGGAATTCATCTTTGTTATTTCAGTCAGGCAGCCGTCGTGGTCGGCGGCGGGCGTCCGGCGAGCGCAACGTTAGAGATAATTGTTAATAACATGAACAGAATTGGTGGAATTCTCGTCTAGACCATTCCAGAATGTTCCCTGATGATTTAACTACAACTTTTGGCAGGCACTGAAAATTGGCAAATTCTGCCCGGAAGTGCCCAAAAGTGGCTTTTAGGTGAAATGAGTCAAGGAAATTGTTAATAACTTTTACGATAGGGCTAAAATTCCCATTTTAACGATGCCTAATGATTCCTTGGCATCTCAGCTACAATTTTTTGGTAATACTAAAAATTGGAAATTCTGACCGGAAGTGCCCAAAAGTGGCTTTTAAGTGAAACGAGTCAACTAGAAGGGGAAGATTTTTAATGACATTTTATTTCTATTCGATATTTCTTGGTTGCTTATCTCATTGTTAGTTAGTTATAGTTTGGTTTCAAATTATCAGTCTCGATATTCATATACATACCTATATATCTATATACATATCCCAACCTTAAAAAAAATTGCAGCAATCATTTATATACAGGTGTTTCGAATATGAGCACCAGGGCAACCCGATCTCAACGAGCACCCCTAGAGGCAGGGCTACAGTTCTATGAGCCCCCACGCTCTACGGATGGACGGACCGACTTGAAAGAGTTGTTCGATCGGTTGGACCGAATTTATTTTAATGGGAAACTTGCAAGCGCAGGTTACACAATAGGGTGGGGGTCGAGGATGACTTCCACGTCAGGGTTCACTGACCTGTCTCGGCGTGAGGTTCGGATTAGCTGGGAAATACACAGCCTGCTCTCCGAGGAAGAATTGATAGGAACAGTTTTACATGAAATGATTCATGTAAAACTGTTCCACCACAGGAAGGATGTGGACAGTCGAAATCAGACCGGACTGTTTCTGAGGGAGATGAACAGGATCAATAAAATGGGACCTTATCAGGTATGATATTCAGGACTTATTTATATTTACACTTCCTTTCCTCTCTTCCAATTGTCTTTAACTTTTGTTCCTTATAGGTGGTCGTGTATCATGACCTTCCTCAAAGGGTTATCAACGCGTTACGACCGTACGTATGGAGATGTCGTAGCTGTGGTTATGTTTTACGGTTACCATCCCGTCGGGTACCCGGACCAGAAAATCGACACCTCGTGAGGGGGCGACGGATTTGTAAAACTCCCCTATGGACACAAATTGAAGGATAAAAAAAATTTTTTCTTTTCTTTTCTCTCCCCTTTTTTTTAACTAAACTTAATTCTAACATGTGACCGTAATTTATACGAGTAAAAGAAACAATTTTTATTGTATTTATAATCAAAAATTTGCTCTTTCTCTTTTTATTTTATATATATATTTTTTCAATATGTTTGAAGCAAAATAAACTAAACTTTATTTTAACATGTGACTGTTATTTATACGAGTAAAAGAAACAATTTCTATTGTATTTATAATCCAAAATTTGCTCTTTTTTTATTACTAAAGTTTTAATTATAATAAATCCCTTTTTTTATTCTGGGATAGAATAATTACATAAAAATAGCTTGGTTGTTCCGTAATCGGTTGGTACTAACCTCTTCCGGATGATCTTCGTTGTTGTCTTCACGGTGTTGGGATTGGCAGTGTGGTTCCAATGTTGGTGTTCCTTCTCGGCGGCGATATCCTTGTTCGTGGGGTACTTCTTCTGTTGGAATTCCGCACATGATGGACTCTAATCCTTCGGTTAGTCATTTGATCTTCAGGGACGACTTATCTTGGAGCGTTGCAAACTTTTTCGAACTCTGAGGAGGGTTCGCTGATGTCACTACTTCTGGTTTTGCAGCTGCTCCTTCTTTGCAAGCAGTTGTTCGACTTGTGGATGGGGTGATTTGCTCGTATACTGATGGGGCATCTTTGCTTGAGTGAGCTTTGAGAGTAGGTTTTCTATGGGTTGGTAGATCGAAACTTTCGTGTGTCGATTGATTGCACAATATTCGAAATAACTTATTGATTACAGCCTTTATTGGCGTGCGACAAAAATACACTATTAGGATTATGCTCAGGAGACTTACTCCTGCGTAGGATCCGTAAATCATGATTTGATGTTTTCCTCTCAAATGTTGCTCGAGTGCTAAATCCTGTAGTTGTTGCTCCAATTCATCCAAGGTTTTGGAATTTGCTTCAAAGGTGGAATATCTTGGCCCTATTCCGTCGTCATGTTTGGAAAGATCTTTCGTTTGTTCCAGCAGATGTCCGTGTTTTGCCAGCAGAGGAGAAAGCATGGTAAGATTCAAATGCAAATCTGATTCGAAGATAAACTCTGACCTTCCAACCTGTGAAATGGCGGCTGGAATAATAGTGTTCTTAGTTTTCAGGGAGCATTCAGGTCCCAACTTAAGGATTCCTGTGTGACTTAACCTGACCTTGATTGGAGTTATCGAATGGCAGCCAACTGTAACCTCTTCTATCTCTGCTAACGAAAACAACCACCCGCCGATGGTAGTCAATGGTTCCCAGTAGGATTCCAAATTACTTGTTATCATGATGTCGCACAACTTCAATGCTTCCAGGG
This sequence comes from Leptopilina myrica (nomen nudum), assembly GCA_032872475.1. Lineage (NCBI taxonomy): Eukaryota > Metazoa > Arthropoda > Insecta > Hymenoptera > Figitidae > Leptopilina > Leptopilina myrica (nomen nudum). Next base: position 39,151,508 of record CM065459.1, on the reverse strand, counting down.
TTGGTCTAGTTAGCAGTGATGCTTCGCAGACTGGTCTTTCTCGAAGGTCGAATATTGGAGCCCCCGAAAGGCAAGCATGGTACGCTGTAGTGGATCTGCAAGAATTCCAATCTCTTTCCTGCAGTAAAAGGTATGTTCTCTGATCTTCGTCTATGATAAGGTAGTCATAATTTGATCTTACATAGGCCCTTCTGATTTCGCCGTCCAATCCATCCTGTATGATTGGAAGGGGATGAATCTTATAAGCTTGATAGTTGTATTTTTCCAGAAGCGGGATATCAATGAGGACCTTGAGGTGGTGGTTTTCACAAACAATTGTAACAGAGGATATGCGCATCAATTCGTCAATGCTTATCCTGGGTCCAGACAATGGAAAGCTTACATCCTTCAGGTTGTCTTGAATTTCCCGGAGAATGGGCTCCAGTTGTTCCGATGTGATGAGTCCAGGGTGCAGTTGGTTCTTTCTGGCTTCGTGGACTGCCTCCAGCATGGTGGTGGTCGCTTGAATACTATGGTCAAGTCTCAGTCTTAGAGCGCGAGCAATGGCATATGTCAAGTTCATTCGCTCCATTTCTTCCTTTGTTTTCGACGATGACTTTGTGGATAAGGCTTGGAGTTGTCCTTGGAGTTCCTTCAAGAGGGAATCATGTTGCTGAACTCGAGAGTGCAGCAAATCAAGTTGGGACCTGACAACGTGAGTTTGCTTTCCCACAAGGTGTGTCAGATTAGCTTGGACCTCATTAAGGTTCTGAATGGCAGAGTCGAATCTTTCGCCGTCATCATAAGTCAATATTCCGGCTACAGGTCCTGCGATTTTTCCGAGGAATCCAAACAACGGAACTGCTCGTCTCATACGTAATTGCGAGGTAGGTACCTTACCCAGGTAAGGTCGTCTTAGTATTTTCTAATTCCTCGATTTGGGTTCGGAACTGCTTTTGTAATTCCGAAGCCATTTCCCACCTATCCTCCCATTCGTAATTCTGAACTAACTCCTCGCACCAATTTTCATCAGGGCCGCACTGGGTCTTCAGTCTCCTTAGTCTGGATTTGAGGTCGTCGAAAAATCTGCACTGTGTACCGATGTCCAAAAACACAGCGATCCTCCAGTTGCTGACGGATCTTCTTACAACATCCATGTACTCAAAGTACACTCCACTGGTCGTTTCGAATGGAATGATCTGGTAGCTGTTGTCATCAGTGAGTGAGCTAGGTGGATCTAGTTTACTCCGTGCCGTTAGTACCATGGAACTGTAAACTAGGTACAAGAAGGCAGCAATATGTGGCGTCATCTTAGACTCGTGACCCAATTTAAATCCCAGTCTGAAAAGGAAAATATCATTAGTAACCTATACAAAATGGATTATAGTTGGGCAACCATGACCTTGTCCCTGTGTTTTTGAAACCTCGCGCCATTTTCGTTTTCTAGGATTATGTTATTATTTTCGGTAAATCCCACAATAGTTTAAGGGCCATCGGCTCGCTTATCGAACTTATTCGCGCGGACTTCCTTGTAAACGTATACCTGATCACCGATTTTAGCATTTAGAGGTTTAGATTTTTTATCGTAAATCTGTTTCGACCTTTCTTTTGCCCGTACCAGATATTTAGCTGCCAGGTTTTGTAGTTCGTTCATTCGAGTGATAAGATCCTTCAGGTAGGAGCCATAAGTCTCCACTTCCGGGCCATGGGGCAAGGAGCTAGGGGCTCTTGCCAAATGACCAAATACGAGTTCATACGGCGTAAAGTTCGTAGCCTCATGAACGGACGTGTTATAATTAAACATGGCAAACGGAAGTAAGCGATCCCAATCGTCGAAGTCCTTTGCATAGTGTTTAATATAATCCGTCAGTTCAATATGGCTTCTCTCTAGTGCCCCGTTGGTCTGTGGTCGGTATCCGGAAGTAGTTAGTTGCTTGACTCCAAAGATCTTCTCCAATTTACGCATTAATGAACTCACAAAACTGGCTCCTCTGTCAGTTAGCACACATCGGGGTGCTCCGAAAACTGAAAAAAGATTTGTTGCCACTGCATGGGCAATTGTTTTTGTTTCAATATTGGGAATTGGAACCGCAATACAGTATTTCGAGAAATTGTCCTGCATTGTAAGGATGTGCCGATTTCCGTTCGGGGTTGTTCGTAATTTCCCGACTGTGTCCAGCGACAATTTATCGAAGGGCATTGCAGGAGTATCGGTAATCAGCATAGGTTCTCTAGTCCGCGCTCTGCATAGTTTATTTTCAAAACAACTTCGACATCCACGAATAAACTGGGTAACGTCTTGCCGCATTTGTGGCCAGTAATAACGTTCTCTTATTCGTCGATAAGTCTTTAATATGCCTTTGTGGCCACCGACCAAACTTGCATGAGATTCGGAAATTATTTTATTACGCAGTTCGAGGGTGGGCACTTCTATTTTTCCGTGACAAAGCGTGATGGTGACATCGCCACCGCGGAAAATACCTGTAACAAGTTCTGTCATTTTTCCTTGTGGAAGCGCACCCAGCAGATCACCATTGTTTGCCATTCGACAAGATTTTTGATGGTCAGATTCTAGAATTTTCTTTAAATTCATTAGCCCCTTTTCTACATCTTTCCAACGGACTTCGTCAAAATGATGCCTCTTAACAATGATTGAGTAAGTTTTATATTTCCCGTTTTGAGTAACGAAAATCTGCCCTTTGACTGATTTACTGTCTCTAATGTCCTGAGGGTCAATGTACTCGGTGGCAATTAAAAGTTTACAAATAGAGTCGGTCGGTTCGCAATCTTCCGAGATAAAATGTGCGTAATTGTCACGTTGATACGTCAAAGGTTCGGTCCACTGATTCACAACGCGAGTGGAAATTTTTTTCTTACAGTCGTCGGATATCGCGGGAGCACAATCACTTTCAATTTTCACATTGTTGTCACTTTCACCTTCCGAAGAGGAGGGAGGGTCAAAATGGGTTTGCTTTGTATCCGTGAAGAATCGGCTTCCGGATAAGAAACTTGACCTTTCATTTTTTTCTTGAATCCGTCGGGGCATCATGATTGTTCTTTTCTCAGTCGATTTCGCCTGCCGGGCTGTTTCGTTGGTTTTGGGATAAGAGAATGGAGTGGAATGTGCAAAAGGAATCGTTGGAGTTTGAACTTCATAAGCTGTTGATTCTCCTTCACTCGAACTTTCAAATACTTCCGGAATTTCCTTAAATCGCACCACGCTCCCTTTATTGGTTGCTGTAGAGCGACTGGTCAACGGAGTTTCCCTTGAGGCTCCAGCAGGTTCGCTTGGAGCTTGGGGCTCAGCACCGACCTCTGGTTCTTCTTTGGATTGCTTTTCAGCTCGGGTTCGGTTGAAATTTTCCAAGAATTTCTTTACTCGCTCAGGAAGGTCGTCCCCATAGTCTGTAGTAGGGTCAAGATTCTGCAAATAATCGAGGTGCTCTTGATCGTCTTCACCATCGGACACATACATTCTCCTAGGTGTATGGTCTAATCCTTCATAGTCCCAAGATAAAGTGTTGTTAACAGGGTTAGAGGTATTTAAATTTTCTCCAGCAAGAGACGCATTAAATTTGTGGATGGATTCATTCACACCTTGAATTAGTTGTTTCCTTTCGTTTGTGACCTTTCTTTGATCAAGATCGTCGGAGTCACTAGTGTCTTCGTTGCTGTTGTCAACTCGGCGAGGTCCTTTTATCATTATTTGATCCTCGGGCAACTCTTCGGATTCAGATTCAGAAAGAGAGGATGAATGAGTTGCGGGTTCCATCATGGCACCTTCTCGGGCTAGTCGGTCGGCGTTCTCATTCCCGATGACACCTTCATGTCCAGGAACATGTTCCCAAACGACATCGAGAGGTTCTAATGCTTTTATTAGTTTTTCGTATACCTTCCTATTTTTAACCGGTTTGTTCTCAGTTGTTCTCCAATCGTTCTGTTGCCATTTGGGTACCCATTCTTCCACACTTTGCATGAGATACCGAGAATCAGTTTTAATTCTAAGTTTCTTAATTCCAGCCTTTCTAGCTTGTCTCGCTGCGATAGTGGCTGCCTCTATTTCGGAGGCGTTATTAGTCTGTCGTCCCTTATAACGTCGAGATATATTAAATGGGTGATTGGGACCGAACCAGACTCCAACTCCTGCTCTTGGGCTAGCTCCTCCATTCTCGTTACAAGCTCCATCAACATAAACGTCAGTATATTGGTTTGGAGCATCTTCCTTCGAGGTAGGTTTTTGGACAGGGGGAATGTGACGAGGCAGATGTGGGAAAACACTGTGATCACTCCGGAACACCGGGGGGTCTGATTCATCTTCTGTTGTCTCATCGGTTCCCTCCTGAGACTTCCCTTCCAGTTTGGGTTCGGTTGAAGTGGATGAGGATGAATTTGGATTTTCCGAGTGAGCGGAAACGGTGCTCTGACGTGAACGCAGGCGTTTCGCAATGCAACTCTCATCAGCGTATCCTGCTGATGATCTTGGGGGAGGTCGAAACGTCTCGTCGTGTTTTAGGGTTTCTGGTTTCGTGCTACCTGGAGGTCTTCCTCTGCGTTTGGGATTCTCGTTGTTGTCGATATCCATTTTACGCGCTGAACTCTTAGGATTACTTAATCCTTAGGTGCTGGTTCCTGGTCTTGGATCCGAAGGTCTTTCAAGGATTGTTAGTTTTGGCCCTGATCCTTGTCTCGTAGATGGGCTTCCTACTGGATTCACAGTCACGGTGGGCTTTCTAGCATTTTTAGGGTCGAAAACCTTAGCCTTTTCTTTGGTTTCAACTGCAACCTTAGGCCTCGGCTGTTTGGACTGTAGCCCTTCCTGAAGACTTTTTGTTCTTTGCGATGAGCGGGTTGGTACCGCAGATTTTTGCGCCCCTTTCTCACCCTGGGAGGGGAGACGATTAATAGGTAGGGCACGACAAGATTCCTTTAGTTCGCTCTGTGCCTCGACAGTGGATTTTGTTTCATTTAAAGTTTTATGCGCGGTCGAGTTAAAGTTTCCATTATCGGAAAGGGGTACGTCTGACCAACTCGAGTCTGACTCCAGCTGTGCGTTAGCCAATTGATCGACAGGGTTGTTGGAAAGTGCCTCGACGATTCTGTCAATTTTTCCAGGCTTGCATTCGAATTTGTACTGATAATTCTGGAGACGAAGTCTCCATCTTCGAACTCGTGCCCCAGGATTATCAATATATGTCATCCAGTGAACAGGCTCAAAGTCACAGGCCAGGATAAATTCTCGTCCATAGAGGTATGGCCTGAAGTGTTCCACTGCATACAAAATTCCAAGGCATTCCCGTTCTGCCTTTGGGTATTTCAGTTCGTTATCTCCCAGAATTTTGGAGTAATATGCTACGGGCAAATCTATTCCCTCCTTTTCTTGTGTCAAAATCGCGCCGACAGCATAGTCCGACGCATCACATGTTAGTTTGAATGTTGCATTAAAATCTGGATATTGGAGGATTGGTTTCCGGCATAGGTGTTGTCTAAGTCGGTTAAAAATGTGTTTTTGGGGTTGTTCCCATTTCCACGCGGCATCCTTTTTCAAAAGTTCAGTCAGGGGTTTTGCGTGTTTCGCGTAATCTTTGATAAACCGACGATAATATCCGGAAAGGCCGAGAAAACTTTTAATGTCCCTTGGTGTTTTCGGTACGGGAAAGTTCTTTATTGCCGAAATCTTGTTGGGATTGGGTTTCACGCCTTCTTCACTTATTATGTGGCCAAGATAGGCTACTTCCGTCTTAAGATACTCACATTTATCGGGTTGAAGCTTCAAATTCGCATACCTTAATCGGTTAAATAGTCTTCGAGCCCGTTTGTCGTGTTCCTCAAGTGTGTCGGAAAACACAATGATATCATCCAGATAAACGAAGGCTTCGACGTCTAGCATAGTGCTTAGAACGCTGTTAAGCAGTCTCTGGAAAGTGGGAGGTGCGTTTTTAATCCCCATTGGCATGCGTTTATATTCAAAATGGCCATTACGAGAGGAAAAAGCAGTTTTGTGCCTATCGTCTGGGTGCGTTTCCACTTGGTGGAAACCGCTAGCGAGATCGAAGACAGTGAAATATCGCGCACTGCCCAGCTTATCGAACACGGAAATAATACTTGGGAGCGGAAACGCATCGCCTATGATGTTCTCATTTAAAGCTCGATAATCAACAACAATTCGCCACTTTTTTTTCCCCGACGCGTCGATTTTTTTAGGGACTATTAGCAAAGGTGCGTTAAAAGGAGAATTCGAATGTCCAATAATTCCGCTGTCGAATTGTTTTCTGAGTTGGGTGTCTATTTTGCCTAGGGCTTCAAATGGGGACCTATATTGTTTTTTATGAATTACCTTGTCGTCAATGGTGGGGATTCTATGCTGAATAAGATGAGTGCACGAGAGCATCTCACCGTTTAAATGAAATATGTCTGCATAGTCCTCTGCCCACTTAGTGACGACCTTTCGCTCTTCAGGGGATAGGTGGGCCAAATATAGGGCATTTTTAACCTTGACCACCCTGTCTGCATAATCTTGATCTGCTTCTTGCGGAGAAATTTCGAATTCAGAATCGGTTAATTCCTCCCCTGGAAACTTGCAGAAGTCGAAAGGAATCAACCTCTGGGGGGGGGGATTTTTATATCAATGTCTTCCTCGGTGGTATTGATGGCCATTGCATGGCATATGCCATTGCTGTTAGATACAATAGCTTCACCCAAATAGAGCCCATCAGGAGTCTTTAACCGAGGAAGATAACCTTGTTTTAGTTCAGGAGTTATCGTGTCAATAGCAATTGGTGTTCGAGTACGAGACCTAATGCGTAGGATTCGGGCAAAGGGCTTTATCTCAGATTTTAGAGCCTTTCTTGCATCCAGTGATTCCTTATCAACAAAAGGGATAGGGGTGACTGGATCAGACACTGTTACTAATGTATTGTGTCTAAAAGAAATTTGGGCTTGTTCTTGTCGTAGATAGGGTCTTCCGAGAATTCCATGCGTAGAGATTGGAAAGTTATCTCTAACTACATGAAACTCTACAGGTTCACTAGAAATTGTCAAATTAATTGTTCCTAGTGTTGTTACAGCGTGTTTTGTAATTCCCGTGATCTCAAGACACTTGCTTGTAACAAGTGTGAGTTCAGGATTCAATGCACACAATTTAACGAGATTAGTATCGGACCCTGGATCTATAAGAAATCTGATTTTCGCATGCCTAAATTCAGGAGCAGTTAGCTGGACTACTGGGGAGTTCTCGGCTTCTGATTTTGCTCTAAAGATCCTACTGTATTCTCCGCAAAGTGAACGTTCTTTGGACGCTGCGGAGTTGGACTCGCTGTCGCGTCCGAGCGGCGAGTCGGCTGAAAGTTTAAATTGCTGTTAGGTGCCGGGGATGCCGCTCTTGGCGGTGTTGAACTAGATAGATAACCTTGACCTTGTCTAGGATAATAATTGGGCGATGCCGAGGTATCCATAGGGGATTGTGATGATGCCGGTGAATAGGGCATGTTAGGATAGTACAAGGGATTCTGAGGGGGGACTACTGGAGGTTGATATGGAAAAGCTGGGGGATATTGGGGCATCATTGACCTATAGAAAGTTCCAAGTTGCTCTGGTGTGAGATGTAACACCCCAGGGGATGCATGTCTAGAGGAAGAACTAGTCTGACTTGATTCTCTGTCCGAATCCGGTTTACGCTTTGTCGTAAGGTTGGGTTTTTCTATTTGTCGCGAATATGGGCTTGGGGATCTCGCCCGTTCTTCCGTTCGTGAGATATGATAAGATGACGAACGCGACCTTTTATTGTAGCTCTCGCGTTCTTCGGCATGTATCGCGAACTCAAGGGCTTCATCCAAATTACGAGGGTTTCTAGTGTCTACAAACTTCGACACTTCTGTGGGAAGCCTTCTTATGAAAGCGTCTAGGGCGCATTCAAGAATAGGTTGCAAAATTATATTGCTCTCTGTACGTTCTGGAGCGTTGTCATCTTCCCTGACTTCCCTGTATACCCTGTGGTATTTTGGTTGAAGTGCATGACGAGCGCCTCCGATTAATCCTTGCAGACGATCATAATAATCGCTTGCGGTTTCGGATTGTTTCTGACGTAAGGTTATTATGCTTTCGAAATACCACTGGTATTTCTTTGTAGGGGCAAATCGCTTCTTTAGGTGGTCGATTAAATCTTCCAAGTGGTCGAAATCTTTGTTTTTGCAACTATCCCATGCTGCTCCCTGTAACCTGCTTAGAACAGCCCTAAGAAATTCGGGTTCGGCTGTATCCGTCACGAAATTTCCTGCACGTTGCGCGGCTTGTACGAAGTTTTTTAGCGGGGGATTCCTGCCATCGAAAAGGGGAATGTCGCTTGCGCTCGTTCGCAGATTGAACCGATCAAGGGTAGTAGCCACACTAGCGTCAAGATTCGCCGGGGGCTGTTGACCGTTTGGTGGGGGTTGAGCCATGATTATATGAGGATAATTTAAATGCATAGACTTTATGACTAAATGTATATAAAATTTATACTTACGATTTATATTTATACAGAAAGTGTAAATGAATGTGGATAGGCGTGGTTAGGATTTAGTTATACGGTCGCAACCTTTAAAAGAGTGGGCAATTCGCCACCGCGGAAAATTCCTGCAACTTGAGCAGAAAACATATGATTGACTTACAACTTAGACCCTTTAATAACGCTTTCTATTGATTCGCTTGTCTCCACAGGGACTGGCCTTTTCGGGGATATTCTTAAATCAAACTGGTTGTGTTGGTTGTTTATGGTTTGGAAATCGATACAAAATCTTCCGCCTTTGTCCTTTTCTACTCTATGTATAGGTGTTGAATAGGAGGAAAGGGTCAATTTTGTTTGGGGCATATTTTGTTTGCCCAAAATTACAATTTCAGGGCCTGCATTAGCACTTCCAATTCGTCTAGGGACTTTTCAAGTGCAGTATGCCTAGCTGCTAGCTCCTCAGAATCAAACGAGTGTAAAAATTCGATCCTACGCTCTAAAAATTGTATACGAGATATTAGGTGAGAATTGTTTCTATTAAGATTTGTGCATTCACAGTAGTAAAAGGTTAATAATGCTCTTAATTCTTGAATTTTCTCTTCTGAATTATTGAACAGGATGTTCTTCCACTCGGGGGTCATTACTCTATTTTTAGTTCGTTTATTTTCTTGGTTAAAAAGTCCATTGCCAGTTTAACTTGACGAGCTTTTTTCTCTATATTGGAGACCAGCAAAGAGTGGGCGAATGTAGCTTGGGAAAGGGTGCCTACTGTAGTATTTAAAAGTTCCACTCGTGATTCTAATTCGCCTAGTCGCTTATGTAAGTCAGAGTTTTTAGACACAAGGTGGTCGTATCTTTCACCAATGGCCTCTGCTCCCTCTACCAGTTCTAACCACTGGTCTTGGGAAAACCCGGTGACGATGGTGCTCCTTCGAGGAAACATGAATTGTTATACAATAATTTAGATTTTATAGTTTCTATTTTTGAAATTTTTGGTTTAGTGGTAGGAACTATGGATACGATGTGGGCAGATGTTATGAATGCTATAGGGATGCTTTTTAATTCATGTAGGGTTAATAATTCGGGGTCGGATATAGGGAATTTGGAACTATACTCGACGAAGTAGTAGATATCAGTTATCAAGAGGAAACAGATATAAATGTGTATATCTCTTTTTAATCTTGGCGTCTAGTCTCGTAAGGTTGAGTCTGTCTTCTGAGTTGAATTCTGGTAAGGTTCCTTCGCCTTATAGCTTCTGCAATAGGAATTACTCCCGGGGGTGGGGGAATAAATTCGGGGTGAATAGGGAGTTGGTCTAGTAAAAGGGGAACAATGTCCGGTATTGGTTTTTGATAGCACATTGATCAGAATTTAACTTATTATGATGACGTCATTGTCATAGTCAATTGTACTATCTGAGTCACTGTCTAGTCGTTAGAATTAGCTTCAATTAATCCCCACGAGCACGTATTTGAGAGAAATTTTTTTTTTTAATATTAGGTGTTAGATTTTATACAGAATAACTAGAAAAGAGCCAACTCGACACAGCTCACTCGCCCAAGTATAGCGGAAGCCACTACCCAAGTATGAGAGTAGGAGGAATCTACCACATGAAAACACACCATTTGGTTCTCAACCTTGAGATATATTGCTCCAAGAACATCCACATAGATATTATTGAGGTAGGCCACAGTTGGATGATCTACAATGGGGTAATCTGGTTTTAGAGCAGTTTCACAGATGTAATTTTGTTTGTAACCAAAATCTATGGAGACGGTAACTACTTCACCTTGCAAAATTGCCGAAGTAGCAAAGGTACTACCAAAGATGTAGGAATTTTCGGAAATAGTCATTGAAACTCTTGAAAGTACCTTGTGAATCGTTAAATTCTACCTTAACATTCTTTTCCTGCTCCTGATTTCGAACTCGTTTAGGTCGGTTCTTTCTACGGTTTCGTTTTCCTCTTTGACGGAAATTACCGGGCATTGTCGCTCATTGTTGAGGTTAAATAAAACTCTGATAAATTCAGTGAATTAACAAGCTACAATTTTCAATCTGTTGAACAAGGTTATGTGTGTTAATTAACTGTGGAATTTCGGAGCCATGTCATCCAGTGAGCGAATCACGGAGACTTGTCATCACGGACTATTCAAAACTAATAATAAAATATGATTGATTATAGGTTTTTTTTGCACTTTTCCTTTAATATCAAATTTAGACAATTATTGGAGGTAATAACTGAGCGACAATAGCCAACCAAGAAAGGGCAGACACAATTTTAAAACCAGAACACTAGAAAATTTATCAAGAAGAATGGAAAATAGTATAACAGACAGAAAATAATCTAGGATTATTATGAATATATCTAGTGAAAATAGGTTATTAGAGAGGGGTAAAAGTGTTTGATGAACTACTATTTACGGAAAGTAAAATTAGGAATAAATTGGTGCCACTGGTAACAGGTGTTACCAGGTAACGTAGCAGGGCGGCAACGCGTAGGAAAATCCCAACGCTGCCACCATCAGCTTGTTACAAACCAGAATTTATTTAATTTAATTTAATTTAATTTAATTTAATTTAATTTAATTTAATTTAATTTAATTTAATTTAATTTAATTTAATTTAATTTAATTTAATTTAATTTAAGTCTTTGAGATGACTTTAAACTCTGTTTTGGGAGGCACTAAGCTGCCAGGGTCAAGAAAAGGACCCTGTTTAAGTTTGTGGGTTAGTTGTCCTTCTTTTAAAAGTTGCCGTCCAATACTTCGTTGTACGTTTTAAATTTTTCTTTTTCTTTGTGATATAGGAATGGTTTCTCAGGTAAGTATAAAGTTGTAAATTAATTTTACTTCTATTTATTAAAGAAAGGAAACATACAGGTGTTTTATAGAAAAGAAATAAGGAAACAACTCAAACTAATATCGGAACGATACAATGTACTTACAGCTACCGTCGTCAATTCGCGTTACTTCGTTGACGTCGGGCGAAACAGAAAACTTCGTTGTTCACAATGGTTGTATTTTAGTTTTCCAATTGAAACTACGTTGTTCACAATATTTGTATTGTAGTTTTCCGATTTGAAACTACGTTGTTCACAATGTTCGTATTGTAGTTTTAAAATGGAAACTACGTTTTGTGGGGCCACTGTCCCGGGACGGCGCAGGCGCTACACGCGCGGACTGGCCAGTTAGGAACAAAAATTGAGGAGCAATAATTTTTTATTGCGCCCAAATTTTCACCCAACGACAGCTCTCACTGGACTCCGTCGGCTCGAAGGATTTTATTTAATTTTGACGTCCGCCTCTCGTGGTGCCAACACTACGCGTGTCTATCACTAGGGTCCGACGCGCAGACGGGCAATTGTTAACTACTTTTAATCACCGACAGGTAATTATCAAGGAAGACGTTACCTGCGGAGATCACAAAGTCGTACTGCATTAATTAGACAGTCTCAGCCGAGCTCTAGCCCTGCCTCGCTGTAAGGGTGGGACTGTTTTGCTGATTATGAATTTTCTTATTTTAGGAGTAGGGACGTCTCTCGGACCCAGTGGCTTTTGCATTTTGCTGACGCTCTTGATTCTCACGACATTGTCGTGGGAACGGAAATGGTCTGTAACTTGAGGTTTTATTGAAATTTATTTTCATAATTAATTTGTAATTATTGTTATTTTAATTATTTAATATAACAGTAATTTCTCAACCATGAATATTAATATAATTTTAACCCTGTAATTATTTAGTCCTACATGTATAAGTTATAAACAATAGTTAATTATATTATTGTTTATACCTTATAGTCCTCCGTCAATTTTATTGAGAATAATCGCAATAAGATTGTCTAACTAAGAGACCAATATTCTTATTAATTTAAGAATGATGGAAAGTTGATGTCGAATCAGCTGCTAGGCCACGTGTTCTTATTGTGACGTTTGTTCACAACTCGTGGGCTTCGAGGGGAAATGGAAGTAACTCATAGGATACGAGGCAACGGTAGAACCGAGAACAGCCTGTCTGTATTTGTGCCCGTAGCATGCGATTTCGTTGAGTACCAACACATTCAGCCGGCGGGTCCACGAGTGAGTGTGCTGGTATCTCCAAACGGAGCGCCTCCCACATAACGCCGTAGCCGTCCAGACACATGCGCCCCAACCTGAGTTCCTTCTTGTATTAGAGTTTTATAGGAAACAAAACAATTTATAATAATATTGCCCTAATTACCTTTTGTTGCAATAACGCTAGTTTTCGCCGTTTTGGGATTCGTAACGTTGTCACAATTTAATTATTACTTTGAGGTAGCAATTATTGCGCCCGTTATATTTTATAATATATTATTATTATCAAATAACTTTTATTATGATATTTGAATTCTTTCAGGTGTCGAAATAAAATAAAAATTTCAAAAACAGTATTATTTGTTTAATTTTGGATAATAATTTAGTTGTATCTAGTTTGTATAACATTTGGAATGTATTTATTTATATATATATATATATATATAATATATATAATTTATTTTCTTTTATAAACGTCTATAATGTGTGTTATAATAAACTTTTCGTTACAAAATCAGTTCGTTAAAAAATGTATATAAATACGTTTTAAAAGTTAATAATAAAATTTATACTTAAGTTTGAAATTGTGTAACAACACATAAGAATAAAAAATGATTTAATTTGTAGTTAACAAAATTCATAAAAAAATTTTATTTTATTTTATATTGTTTCGTCATATTTCTTTTTATGTATAAAATATAAAAATAAATTTGATACTTTTGTAAAGATATAATTAAGTTTTATTTTATTCCTATGATATTTTAAAAGTTTTGTACAGACTTTAACTTTTTTTGACAATTCTTTATTTTCTCTTATCTATAATTTCCAGATAGAATTTTTAAATTCTCCCTGTTCTTAATGAATTTTGTGATTTACTCTAATAATTATTAAATGCAAACAGAAAACCATATGGAGTTCCTTTGTTGATACTCATTTTCACACCTTTTTAATTTCTTACCAAGAAAAATAAATTTATTTAAATTGTGTCTACTCTCTCAAACTGAATCAGTGAAATTTAACTAATCTTCAGTGAACCTATTCTCACGATTCGAATCAGTAAAATTACAATGAGAATCGGTTGAAGATTAATGAAATAATTTATAATAACTGAAATGTTCAATATGCGTGACTGAAATTTACAGTATTTTTTTAATTGGCCAATCAGTGATAAATAATTAATATTTAAGTAGTTTTCAACTGATTTTTAGTGAAATTAGTCAAATTTCACCTATTCAGATTTAAAGAGTATCGTACAATAGCTTGATTTCACTACAGGCGTACATAAAAATTATTATTATTTAAAAATAGCAACAAGTTTGGTGAGTTCCTTCAATAACAAAAGTTTTTTTTTTAAATTGGAATAGATTTTATTTATAACTTTACTAAAATTTAGGGGAAATAAGAACAGATGATTATGTCTTACAAAATTTAGGAAAAAATAAATTCCAAGTATGGACATATTAGAAGATACAAAGAAATACATAAAAAATTTAAAGAAATGTTTCATATTTAGTACTATGTAATGAAATATAATTTTGCGTCTATGCCCTATAAAGTACCTATAAAGCAGGTCTACATACTTGTTAAATACTATATGTACCAATGCGAATTTTAAATGAATAATGTCTTTAATGAATTTTTAGAACGCTAAAAAAAGTGTTAAGCATTAATAGAAAATAATTTTCTCTTTTTCTATTATAAGAAATACTTTTGAAAATTCTATTTCTATTTACCCAGAATTTCCAGTTTTAAAGGGTGGAAAAAACAGTCTTTGATTTTTAATTAAAGTTCGCAAAATGAAAAAATCAAATTTGATTTTTGTTGTACCGTTAATAAGAAATAATTGTAAATAATATGAATTTTTTATTTATTTTTTTTCAAATGCAAGTTTAAAACGTGAAAGAATTGTTTTCTTTAATTGGCAATCTTTTATGCAATAGGAAAAAAGTTTGTTTATACTGCTGCTAAATAACAAACGAAAAATGGTAAACTTCTTAAAACCTGTTGGAGGTGATTTAGGAATCATAGTTTAAGGCCATATATATTTTAAAAAAAATTTTAATTGAAAAAACTTCTGCTTCGATTATCCCCTTGTTTCTACTTACTTTAACTGACTATATATTTTCAATAGTTATTTTAATACCTAAAAATCACTTTATTTTAGAGAATTCATTGTCATATTTGATAGTAAAAATTTAGTTAATTGTTTATTAAAAATATCTATTTAATAAGAGATTTTTTTATCAGTAAAAGTTTTCTTTAACCTTTTTCTAATGTTGTACTAAAAAACTTTTTAAATTAATAAATAAATAATTTACCAATCCACAATCAGATTTAAAAAATTGAAAATGTTGGACAAAATATGTCGGGCAAACCAAAGATGGTTAATAAAATAAAAACTTTTAATGTAAAATAACAAATAAACATTTTTATTTATGCGATAGTTTTTAAAAAGTACAACAGACATATACAAGTCAAAAAATATTATAAAATATTGTTGATTGATAAGAAATACAAAAGTATTTAAAAGTCTATTAAAATTTATTATTACTTAACTTCTCGTTAACATCGTAACCAAGCTGCCATTACCTTAGAGAAAAATCTTCAACAGGTAATGTTTATTTTTGTGGGTTCGATTGATTTGATCGCCGATAGAAGACGAAACTGCCAATGAATATGATTAAATTCCAAAAAGTATCTTATGTTTTTTTATAAATTATTACTAAAATTATTAACGTTACGATTGTACGTAACAATCCACCACGGATGTTTCGTTGTCGTCCCCGAGAACTCACGGTCCTGACCATACATTCTTCTCATCCTATGTTATCACAGTATAATATAAACATTATATCTATATGCGATTCCTCTTATAGTAAGATTAATACAGTGTTGCATTTAGTGTCTGTGTTTAGACACCATTGGTGACACATATTCAGTATTATTCAAGGCTTGATCGAAATCAGACGTTATTTCAGTTTTAATTAGCAGAATAATTTTTTTTTCTTTTTCGCATTAATAATTCTTTGTTTTTCTTTTAAATCTTAAAAATTAGTTTTATAGTAATAGGATACTAACAGTGTAGTTAAAAGTAAAATAACAGTGTTGTGAATTATTACATTATTGGATTATCATGGATGCAAACTGTAAGTATCTTATTTTATTCCTATTGGTATTTTTGTTATAAGGAAATACTAGTGTAGGATGTTGAGCGCGTCTATTTTGACATATTTTCATAAAATAGAAAAATTGTCAAAATAACAATAAAATAATTGGAATTGAATTTTTTTTTAAATTAACATTTGATTGCTCGACATCCATCACCAAAATTTAATCTTATTCTAATATGCTAGTATGTTATGATTTTATTATGCTATTTCTTATATTTTCTCATTCTGTCCACACCTGTAATTAATCACATTAATATTTGTTCAAGAGAGTGTTATGCATTAAATCATATCAAAGGCAAATGTATCATCTGTTTATTTACAGTGATTTTATAATTGTATAATATCTATAATATTACATATTGTCACATAAATGTATGATTATATTTAATGCATAATGTACATATTTCGTTTGAATATAGATTTCTCTTTATTTCCCATCTATATCTCTTAATAGCATATGATTACGCTTGGTAGAAAGCTTGTAGGTGCTCAGAGGTAGTGGTGAAACGCCGGGGTGACTAGAGGGGGTGGAGAAGTGGGAGACGGGCGCATAGAGCCACGCATTGCTTCTAGATGGTCGCGGAGCAAGAGAGACGTCAACGAATGTGAGGGAGCGAAGAACTGACAAGGAGAGCCATGCGTCGAGCATATCCACATACTGCATATATATAGATATACTCGAACAAGAACTTTGCGCGTAGAATATAGGGAGATGAACCTCTTCTTTAATATTCAAGATATATATATATATATAAATCTCTCTTTTTTAAATATAATTTCTAGGCTCTTCACCACTCTCTCTGAACATCGCACATTAATTATAGAACAATAGATTTACATACTTTTTCTTCTTAAATTCTATTTAAATATTGATCATGATTTAAAACTGTCAATAATTACGAATATTTAATCAAAACTATTTTACTATAATTGATTTTTTTTTCTTTTTTTTTAGCAGCCATAAATTTGATAACAATTTCAACAGAATCAACTATAAGAAATTACAAACACATTTTTTTATTTGTTTAATATTCTATATAATTACATCCATATACACTTTTTTTATAGATTTTTCGACCCCAACCTTTCCAATATACGTGGAATAATTTAAAATTATACTTTTATTCTATTTTTTACACTGTATATAAAAACATGGAATATTATTTAAAAATTAATCTTTTATTATTTTTTTTTGATCAGTGTATACATATACCTTATTGGATTTTAACACTTAATTTGTTTGTTAGCTGGAATTATTGCTGATCAACAATTTTCAGCAATTCCATTAGAGTGCGACAGTGATTACATAATTTCTTCCCTTAGTGAGTTTTAATTAGTTGTTATTTTTGAGTAATACTGTTCAGTAAGCAAATTTAAAATATGGGGCTTGTAAAAATTTTAATCATATAAAACAAAATTTGTTTAGCATGGCAACCAATGGTTCTAATGCCAACAGGACATCCCTCCCTTGGTCATGCTTCAACAGTCGAATAGAGCGAGGAGTCAAATAGTCCTGAGGAATCAGAAGAAGAATCTGATTCTAATGAGATTATAGACGTAGAGGGTTCGGATTCTTCAATGGGTAATTTCCTTACTATCTATTATACTAAGAATTAATATAATACAATTAGTTTGTTTTACTAAAATTAATTAAAAGCTTCATTAGTTTTTCCTTTTGTTTTAGAATGGGCTCCTATACCTCACGACAGTCGAGAAGAAAAAGTGGTGGGGTTGAATGGACTGTTCCTTACATCAAAAGAAAAAGATGTTAATAATTCGTTCATACTAAAAATATACATATATGAGCGATTCCATCTCAAGTCATCAAGGTGGAGAAAATTTTTTTTCCAATCGTAGCAAAACTTGGGGCTTTTTTTTTTTTATTTGCATGGTTTACAAGCCCACGGTAAAAAACCATCAAAGGGCAATATACAAAGAAATTACAAAAGTTGTAGGGTTACTAATAAGCATGCTAAGAACTAAAAAAGGAAAAAAAAAACTTCGTAATTACATATAATTAGAAAAGAAAAATTGAGAAATAAACATGTATATCTTTCATTTGCTTTTGTAGTACTCATAGATAGTAATTTTTGGTGAAAATATTTTTTTACCTAGTCCAATATTTTCCGAGGGGGAGGGGGTTAAATTTTTGTGTTTTTCAGTACAATGCTTATTTCAATAATTTTTTACTCTTAAACAATTAAACATACAAATTTGACAAAGTACATTTTGGAAAGGTTTTTTCATCCTCTTTCGATTGAAAATAAGCATTTAAAAAAAAAAATTTTGATCCAAAAAAATCAAAATTAAAAATAAATTTCAATTTTTGAGGGAGATGGATACGATTTTTTTTTAAACGAAAGCTGAGGTTTTTTCCTAAAAGGACATATAAATGATAAAGTGGGACTAGAATGTTTAAACATAGAAAAAATGAGTTTTCTACTCGCCGGAGCGCTCAAAACCCGGTTTTAAGCTCCGTTTAGGAGAAAATTCTTTTTTTCAATGTTTAAACATTCTAGTCCCATTTTACCATTTATATGTCCTTTTAGGAAAAAACCTCAGCTTTCGTTTAAAAAAAAAGTTGGGTCTTTCTTCCCTAAAAATTGAAATTTACTTTTAATTTTGATTTTTTTGGGTCAACAAATTTTTTTTCAAAATGCTTATTTCCAATCAAAAGAGCATGAAAAAACCTTTCCAAAATGTACTTTGTCAAATTTGTATGTTTAATTTTTTAAGAGTAAAAAATTATTGAAATAAACATTGTACTGAAAAACACAAAAATTTAACCCCCTCCCCCTCGGAAAATATTGGACTAGGTAAAAAAATATTTTCACGAAAAATTACTATCTATGAGTACTACAAAAGCCCCAAGTTTTGCTACGATTGGAGAAAAATTTTTCTCCACCTTGATCACTTGAGATGGAATCGCTCATATCTCAGCCTAAAAGCAAATGATTAGCAATATGCTTTTATAACTTTATCTTTATGTTTTGAGAACCTTTCGCCATTTTCATCTTCTAGGATAACATTATTATTTTGAGTAAATCCTACTATAGTGAAAGGTCCTTCGGCCCTTTTATCAAACTTATTTGCTCTTATTTCTTTATAAACAAAAACTTTTTTGACTATTTTAGCCTTAAGGGGTTTAGCTTTCTCGTCGTAGTATTGTTTTAATCTAAGTTTTGGTGCTCCGTACTGAGAGAATAAATGTGTTGCTACTGTATGAGCGATTGTTGTAGTTTTTATATCAGGAATGGGAACAGCTATACAATATTTACTAAAATTGTCCTGCATAGTAAGAATATAACGATTACCATTAGGGGTAGTTGGAAGTTTCCCTACTGTATCTAACGATACCTTATCAAAAGGGACTGCAGGTGTATCTGTTATAATCATTGGCTCTCTAGTACGAGCCCTAACTAATTTATTTTGTAAACAACTTTTGCAACCTCTAATGAATTCTGTTATTTCATCTCGCATCCTAGGCCAAAAATATCGTTCCCTAATTCGTCTATACATTTTTGTTATGCCCTTGTGACCACCAATAAGACTTTGATGAAATTCTGCAATAATATTTGGTCTTACTTCGAGGGAAGGAACTTCAATTTTTCCGTGGCACAAAGTTATTATAATGCCGCCGCCACGGAATATATCTGTTAAAAATTCAGTCATTTTTCCTTGTGGGAGGGTACCTAACAAGTCTCCTGAATTTGCCATTCGACAAGTTTTTTTGATTATCACGTTAGAGGGCCATCTGTAGATTTTTCAAACCCTTTTTCTCGTATGTCCAGTCAATTTCATCATAGTGTCGTTTTTTTACAACAATGGAATAAGTACGATATCGTCCATACGGTGTAACAATAATTTGACCTGTTTTTGGTCTTCTTTCTCGAATATCTTGTAGGTCAAATTTTTCAGTTGCTATTAAAAGTTTTGAAATAGCATCTATTGGTTCACAATCTTCAGATATAAAGTAAGCATAGTTATTCCTTTCGTAGGTCAATGGTTCTGTCCATTTTTGAACTTTGTTATTCTTCAAAAATAATTTTTTTGTTTTATCAGGAATATTATTATTAGAAATATCAGAAAAAGATGGAGATTCGTAATAGGGAATACCTATTCCTTTAGAAGAACTAGGTAAAGATGTCAACGTCTTATTGATTATTTCATTATTTGTTTTTGGTTGTAATCGACGGGGCACAATATTAGTATTTTTGTTAGTTTCTTTGCATGCAATTTTAGGATTCACATAAGGAGTAGACTGAGCATCTGGAATGGATAAAGTTCCGGATGTTGGAAACATTGATTTTTGCCATTGTGAATAATCAGCAACAGGAGAATGTATAATATCCGGATAGTCCTTAAATCGTACTGCACTTCGTCTGTCCTTTTGGTTTTTATTTAGTAAAATTTTTGTTTTAAAGGAATCTTCTTTATCTAAGGTCATAGGAATTGTTGTTTTTTGTTTATTATATTTTTCTAGGAATTTGTTAATTTTTTCATTAAACAGTTTGTCGTCATATTCTCCACATGGATCAACGTCTTCTAAAAATTCAAGTACATATGAATTGATTTCACCATCAGAAACAGATATAATGTTTGGTCGACTGAATTCTTCGTTCATTCCTTCGTGGTCCCATGCTAAAGATAAATTGGTTTAATCTAATTTTTTCTTTATAACATCATCAAACTGTCGGAACGATTTTTCTAAGTCATTTCTTAGTTGTGAATTTTTGCAAGCTTCATCTTCACTTGAGTCACTTGAGTCAACCACTTCCAATAGGTTGAGGTAAAATATCTACAAACATGTTTTCTACTTTTTCTTCTTCTATATTGTCTTCATTCTCTATTTCAGATTCCGGAAAAACAGCTATTTGTTCCTTATCAATTCCATTTCTAGCTAGTTCATCAGCCATTTCATTTCCGGTTATACCCTTATTACTGGGCACATGTTCCCAAATTATATTAAGAGGTTTTATAGCTTCTAAAAGTTTTTCAAACGCTTGCCTATTTTTAATAGGTTTGTTTTCTTGAGTTTTCCAATCATTAGATTTCCATCTTGGCATCCATTCCGTCATACTTTGAATCATGAATTGAGAATCACTGATGATTTTAAGGTTTTGGATTCCAGCTTTTCTTGCCTTTAGAGCAGCTACTGTTGCTCCTTCTATTTCAGCTGCATTATTAGTTTGCCGTACTGTTGCTCGTTCGGAAACATTTAGTGGGTGATTTGGACCAAACCAAAATCCTATTCCTGCCCTTAGTTGTTCACTTCCATTCGAACTACATGCACCATCCACATAAACAGTTGTGTAATTATCTTTTAAAAGGGAACAATAGGGATTTTCTGGTTCAATCATCACACTAGCCTTTGTAAACTTAGGACTTAATTGTTTTTGGGTTAAGGTTAGCATTACACTGGGTAAAACACTATGTCCTTTTCTAAATACTGGGGGTGGAGAGTCTTCACTTAATTCTTCTTCTGAAGAAGATGATTCGTCGAGAGAAGTAGGAGGTTCGGACGTTGCCATAATTCTTTTTCGAGTAAGTCTTTTTGCAATGCAACTTTCATCAGGATCAATTGGGACTTTTGTCGCAGTTGATGATTTTGGTAGAGAAAAGGTCTTATCTTCTTTGTCATTCTTCCTCGTATTACTTTTGGGTTTATCCGCTATATTTTTACTTTTACTAGGAAGTTGTTTATGGTTTAAGATTCGTATAAGAACTTTAGAAAATTGACCTTCTAGTTTTTGAATTTCTGTTCGATCACTTAAAGTTCTTTTGAGCTTAGGATTGAGAAGAATGGTTCTTGGATTTTTCTTCGCTTGTAAGGGCTGCTGACGCGAAGTAGAAGGTTTCTCACTAACCGAAGATTTATTTTCCGTGCACTTTTTATCACCATCCTTTTTGTTAGCTGCAGATCGCGTTAGGGGTAAAGCCCGATATTTTACACACTTTTTTTCTTTTTCTAGCACTTTCACTGGTTTTAATTTTGGAGTTAAGTTTTTAGTATCAAGTCTGGGAGGATTAGAATCTTTCGATTCAGCGTCAGTTTCTGTTTTGAAAGTCATGTCCTTTTCTTGTTTGGTTTCATTCACAGGGTTGTTTGATAAGGCCTCAACTATTCTGTTGATTTTACCTGGTTTATATTCGAATTTATACACATAATCCTGAAGACGAAGTCTCCATCTGTGTAGCCTAGCACCTGGATTTTCGATATAATTCATCCAATTTATGGGATTCGAAATCACAAGCTAATATAAGTTCTCGACTATAAAGGTAAGGTCGGAAATTCTCAACAGCATATAAAATAGCAAGACACTCTTATTTTGCTTTAGGGTATTTTTGTTCGTTTATATTTAAAACTTTCGAAAAGTACGCAATAGGTAAATCTATTCCTTCTAATTCTTGCGTTAAAATAGCTCCTATCGCGTTTTCGGATGCATCTGTAGTTAATTTAAAATTTTTTGCAAAATCAGGATATTAAAGAATAGGTTCTTTACAAAGATAATTTCTAAGTTTACAAAAACTTTTTTCTTGATCGTCGGTCCAATTCCATACGGATTCTTTTCTCAAAAGATTTGTTAGTGAATTAGCTATTTTTGCATAATCTTTTATAAATCGTCTATAATAACCTGTTAATCCTAAAAATCCTCTTAGTTCTTTAAGGTTAGTAGGGTGAGGAAATTGTATAATCGCTGTAATTTTTGCAGGGTTTGGTTTAACACCTTCTGGTCCAATTATGTGACCTAGATAAGCTACTTCTGTTTTTAAAAATTCGCACCTATCAGGTTGCAATTTTAAGTTCGCTTCCCGTAAACGGTTGAAAAGTCTTCTAGCGCGCCTATCATGTTCTTCTAGAGTGTTGGAGTGAATAATAATATCATCCAGATAGACAAATGCTTCTGTATCAAGCATTGAATTTAACACATTATTTAATAATCGTTAAAATGTAGGCGGGGTATTCTTTATACCCACAGGCATACGATTATACTCGTAATGGTTATTTCCAGTGGAAAATGCGGTTTTATGTCTATCATCAGGATGAGTTTCGACTTGATGGAATCCCATGGCAAGGTCAAATACTGTAAAATATCGTGCAGTTCCAAGCCTTTCGAGCAAGGAGTTAAAATGGGGTAATGGGAAAGAATCACCTATTACCTGCTCGTTAAGTTTTCTATAATCAACCACAACCCTCCATTTCTTTTCCCCGGATGCGTCTAATTTTTTTGGTATAATTAAAACAGGGGGATTGTATGGAGAATTTGATGGACCTATGATACCGCTGTTTAATTGTTTGAGAAGTGCAGTATCCATTTGTTCTCGAGCTTCATGGGGGCATCTATACTGTTTCTTATGAATAATGTTGTTGTCAATAGTTGGAATTCTATGCTGAATTAAATGTGTACTTGATAGAGTTTCTCCATTTAAATAAAAAATGTCGGCATAGTCGTCCACCCATTCGAATACTATCTTTCTTTCTTCTGGAGTTAAATGTGAAACATAGAGGGCATTTTTTACTTTTATGACTTGTTCTGAATAACTGTTACTATTTTTATTTTGGAAATCTTCTAATTCTGAGTCTGTAAACTCTTCTCCAGGGAACTTGCAAAAGTCAAAGGGGACTAATTCTTAAGGTGTAAGTTCAAGGTTAATATCTTCTTCAGTAGTATTAATAGCTACAGCATGACATGCTCCATCCTTTGAAGAAACAACTGCATCGCCAATGTAAAGACCCTCAGGTGTGGTTACTCTAGGTAAATAACCTTCCTTGAGATTCCCGTTGGAGACGTCTATTGCTATTGGTTGTCTAGTTCTGGCCTTAATTCGTAGAATTCGAGCAAAGGGTTTAATGTCAGGTTTTAACACTTTTCTACTCTCTTGTGATTCTTTGTCTATAAAAGGTATGGGAGTTATAGAGTCTGAAAGTGTTACTAGGGCGTTATGTCTAAATGAAATTTGAGCCTGTTCCTGCCGAAGATAAGGTCTTCCTAATATACCAGAGGTTTAAATTGGAAAGTTGTTTTTAACTACGTGAAATTGAACAGGGTTCTTTTGAATCGTAATTTTTATTGTTCCTAATGTTTTAACTGAATGATTTGTTATTCCTGTTATTATGGCATAGTTTTCAACAGAAAGAATTAGTTCATTTAATTTAATCAGATTAGTATCGGAACCAGGATCTACCAAAAATTTAACCTTGGAACATCTAAATTCGGGAGCAGTCAATTCGACTACTGGGGAATCTTCATTCCTGCTTCCGACTCGAAGGATTTTACCGAATTGTCTGCAAAATGTACTGTCCTGGAACGCTGAGGAGTTGGACTCGTCACCGCGTTTGAGTGACGAGTCTGCTGAAAGTTTAAATTTCCCTGAGGTCCTGGTGAATTTGATCTGGGAGAAATATTACCATCTCTAAGCATTGGTTGACTTTGACTGAAACTAAATTAGAAGTGTTTGAATTAGTATTAGATTTTGAAAATTGAATTGTTTGGTCTGACTCGCGATTTTTCTTTTGAAAATCGTTTGTTTTTTCTATTTGTCGAGAATATGGGCTGGGTGAGCGATGTTTTTCAAAATTTCCGGTACGGGATATGTGATAAGACGAAGACCTAGATCTATCGGCCTATGCCTGTCTTTCTTCTGCCCGTAAGGCATGTTCAAAAGCTTCTGCAAGGTCCTTTGGATTTCTAGTATCAACAAATGTTGACATTTCTTCAGGAAGGCCCCTAACAAATGCTTCAACAGCACAATCTATTATCGGTTTTATCATAATTTCACTTACAGTTATAATTTGATTACAAGCCTCTTCATTAGCATTACGATATTGAGTTGTATACTTCGCCTCAAGGGCATGCTTTGCACCGCTTATTAATCCTTGTAAACGATCATAATAGTCGCTTACGGTTTCGCTTTGTTTCATTCTTAAATTAATTACACTTTCAAAATACCATTGGTACTTTTTCGTGGAAGCAAAACGTTTTTTTAAATAAGCTACAAGGTCATCTATCCTATTAAAAGTTTTATCTCTAACACTTTCGCGAGCAGGACCCTTCAGCTTACTTAAAATAGATTTTATGAAACTCGGTTCGCCCGCCTCACTCACAAACACTGCACCATTCACCACATCTTGAAGAAAATCCTTTAATGGGGGAAATTTTCCATCAAAATGTGGAATATGATAAGTGCTTTGTTGCACAGTCATATTTTCCATGACAGATGCCATTGCTGCACTAGCATCAGCAGCAACAGGAGAAAGAGTGACATTCGGTCCACCTGTACCACTTGTCAAATTATCCTCTCCAGTCATGTTGGTGTGAATAACAATGGTAGAATTGCTGCCAATTATTTTCCTCGGAATTAAGGATTTTCTTAATAGATTAGCCACG
This sequence comes from Leptopilina myrica (nomen nudum), assembly GCA_032872475.1. Classification (NCBI taxonomy): domain Eukaryota; kingdom Metazoa; phylum Arthropoda; class Insecta; order Hymenoptera; family Figitidae; genus Leptopilina; species Leptopilina myrica (nomen nudum). The sequence goes on along the minus strand of CM065459.1, from coordinate 39,126,436 downwards.
ATTGTCAGGTCAATTATTACAATTTTTAAAATTATAAACTGTAAAAATAAACATTAAGACGAACTATAAACAATTAAATTTTTGAAAAAGAGCAAATATAATTTGACAATAAGAATATCAGTATGTATACCTATCTTATTAGATTTTATTTTTACCACTTACGGTATACAATCAACTAAACAACTATATAATTTTAAGAAAGCATTATTTTATAAAATAGAAAAGTGTATTCAAGCGTTATATTGAATATTGGCAATATCGTTGTGTACTATCGCCACCACGGATATTTTCTGTGACAAAGTTCTTGTTACTTACAGTTGTAGTTTTATTCCCATGAAAATTTTTCTCTCTTTTTTTATTTATTTTTTTTTTAACTTGAAAATCTTTTATTGTCCGACAAAAATTTTTAAATTTGAACTTAAGGATTAAAATTTTAGAACTCTAACTTGACAAATTTGCCGGACGGCATAAGATGTCAATGACAAAACTGGAATTTGCCGAACGGCATAAGAACAGTTTCGATAGGGTATCCAAAATTTTTCAAGTTAAAGATTGAATTAATTGTCGAATAAAAACACCGACCTGACAAATTTGCCGGACGGCATAAGATGTCATATGTAGTACTATAATTTGCCGAACGGCATAAGAACAGCACCAGTCGATACTTTTTAATCAATCAATAATTGTAGGAAAATTATTAACAATCAAGTGGCTGAGTTGACAAATTTGCCGGACGGCATAAGATGTCTATAATCGAACCATAATTTGCCGAACGGCATAAGAATAGTTCCCACTAGCCCCTTAGTATTGTTAAAAATTCTAAGGAAATAAAATTTTAGAACTCTAACTTGACAAATTTGCCGGACGGCTTAAGATGTCAATGACAAAACTGGAATTTGCCGAACGGCATAAGAACAGTTTCGATAGAGTATCCAAAAACTTAACAAAAATTATTAAAAATATAAAGAAAACAGCGTAACAAATTTGCCGGACAGCATAAGATGTTAACAAAAGAACTACAATTTGCCGAACGGCATAAGAATAGATCTACCTGAATTTCTTAAAATCTTTAATAAGTATTGAATTAATTAATAATCAAATAAAAATACCAGTATAACAAAATTGCCGGACGGCATAAGATGTCAAGTGTAGCGCTATAATTTGCCGAACGGCATAATAATAGCACCAACTGATAATTTTCAAATGATTAATAAGATAGAAGGAAAATTTATTTTCTTATTTTGATATTGAGAATTTTATATATTTATAATAAAAATTTTATAAAATCTATCCCACCGCTGTCACCATCAGCTTGTTACGAACGAAAAATAAATCTTATTTATTTTTATTTATTTTGTAATTTATTTATTAATTATTCGCCGGAGTAACCAAGCTGCCATTACCTTAGAGAAAAATCTCTAACAGGTAATGTTTATTTTTGTGGGTTCGATTGATTTGATCGCCGATAGAAGACGAAACTGCCAATGAATATGATTAAATTCCAAAAAGTATCTTATTTCCTTTGAGATGAAAATTTAACACTTAATATTTGACAGAAAGTAAAATTTTAATAAATGATAAGATTCACAATTTTGTATAATTAGCTTTATTAATTAACATCAAAAATTAAATTATAATAATGCTTGCTTGATACAATAAGAAAATAATAAATAGGAACGATACATTACTTATCTTACTTACAGTATAATTTTACACTCTACCGCCTGAAAGATGAAGAGAAGAGAGGATATCTTTGACTCACAGTTCTTCCGACGGGCAAAATGAATAAAGGTGTACGCTTACGCGTACTATCCACGTCTCGAAACGCGGTATCGGTGCCCGTTTAAGTGTAGACGGCGCAGGTACAATCCGCACAACTGGCCGGTTATAAGAACAAGAAATTATTAAATTATTTTAATAACTTCTCACTACATCAAATCACCGAAAGGGACTCGCCGGTTTAACATTTTTATTTTATTTAACGTCCGCCCAAATAAAACTCTAAAGTCGAAATTTGAAGCCAGCACGCGGAAGGGTCTAAAGTAAACTATTATTCGGATTCTACGAATAGCTAATGTGATACAGCGAATAAAAATTTATTTTAAAGTATTATTTGGATTCGACGAAAAGCTAATGTGATACAGCGAACAATAATTTTTTTAACCCTCAAAATTATTATCTGGCTCAACGAAAATCTATCGTGATACAACAGAATATAATAATTTTTGAATTAAAGCAATATCCCGAATTATTATCTGGCTCAACGAAAATCTATCGTGATTCAGCAGAAAAATTCTAGAACGCCTCGCGAAATTTACTCCAGTCTTTTATTTGTTTAGACGAGTAATTACTACCGCACAATCGCGTTATAAGGGATATAGAAGCTACTTTAAGACTGAATACCAGTGCTTGTGCCCTGGCTTTTATAGAAGCTCTGCTCAATGCAAAATGGAATAGATGAAATGGGGGTTGCTCGGAATTAGGAGTGGCAATACCATATTTGGACATGCAGTATTGGATTTTGAGAATTTTTAAATAGCACATCTTCCACAAACTTTAATTCTAAGAATTAAATATGAGTTGCAATATTATAGAATAACTATAGCCATATTCTTTTCTCTTTCTCTTATATGAATTAACCCTGCACGTGTTAAACTTCATCAGACCAGCTATTCTACTATTGTTAATTCTAAGAATTAAATGTGAATAGTGATCTCAAAGAACAACTATAGCTTTCTTCTGTCTCTTTTCTTTACATGAATACGAGACTAACCCTACACGGGTTAAACTTCATTGCAATGTAATAGTTGGTTTTGAAGATGTAACTTATATTTTTATGTTCCAACACTTCTTTAATTTAAGTATAAAAGGAAGAAAAATAGGGGAAGATTGGTATACATGCATAGTGCATTGCTTCTTAAGAATCTCCAGTTACATTGTCAATAAGTATAGATTATGATTGTGTGCGAACAGTACCAGCGTCGCACGACTCAAGGCACCTAGCCGCGAAGAAGAAGAGGATAAAAAAATAGTAGTATGAATTGAATTACGCGAATATCCTCCCTCTTCACATCTTATATATACATTTCTTTCAGCAAAATTTTGTATTGATATTTGGCTCTTATTTTAATCATTTACTCACTACATACATTACATTAATTGTCGAAATTATTTATTACAAGCCAAATTAATTATAGTCTTGTTTATTAATATTAGAAAAATTAATCATGAAATATGAATGATTGTAATAAGGATAAGAATAATCAATTTTGACTACTATATATATATATATATATATATAATTAATTATTAATAAAATATGCATATTTTATAATCAATAAGAAAGAATAGAAATTATTCCTTCTATTTTAATTGAACGTATATATATATATATATGTATATATACATAATGTATCTTCGAGACATCAATGCGTATCGGTTTACGTCTGTCAACGCACGTGGCTGCCGGGGACTGTAGTAGATATATGTTTACATGCAATGAGATTTTAAGCATTTGCACTTTACTATTTTTATATTCAATTTAATATTTTTTTGGTTTATGTTTTTTTTATAAATTATTACTAAAATTATTAACGTTACGATTGTACGTAACATTCATTAAATCAAAAATTAATAATCTGGGCCCATTGCACAATCCTTCATTAATACTAAGAGTTCGAATAAGCATGACACTAGAATAAATTCTTAAATGCAGTTCATGTGGTGATAAGCATGATGGTGAAAGTGTATTTAAATATTCTGGTAAAATACCTTTATGATAATTACCATTATCATAATTTTCAGTAGAATCGATAATTTTATATATTTTTTATTTATCCTTATTTAATAAATGTACTACTCTTTTATTTATTTCATCAACATCAACATTTCTAGGTGATAGAATTGCACAAAGTGCCATTTCCTGAAATCTGTTATTTTATATATAGTCACCATAAGTATCTTCGGCAATATCTATATCCTTTGGTTGAATAATTTTGTTTGGTAATAAAAAATTATCACCTTTTCATTACATTTCCCGTCTCCAATTTTAAGCAAGAAGTCTACAAATTCCTTTTCTTCTGGTAAAGCTCTCATATTATTTAACAATCTAAATTTTTTAAATTTTTTCCAAAGTTTGCTATATTTTATTGACAAATTCAAAATTTCTGACTTTACCTCGTTCTTTAATTGGTAAAATTTGTCTGAAATCTCCATCCAGAATTAAAAGTTTACCACCAAATGATTCTTCTGATTTCATTAAATCCCTTAATAATCTAACCATTATTTCTAAAGCATACTTTGGAGCCATTGGTGCTTCATCCCAAATAAAAACATCAATTTCCTTCAGATAGTTTCCTTCTTTTTATTGTACTTTAATATTAGAATGTGAATCACTAAAAAGGGGTACAGGTAAACTCAATACTTTATGAACAGTTTTTCCACCAGGCAGTAAAGTTGCAGCTATTCCAGTAAATGGCACATTGCACTCAGATGCATTAATGCTGTCCTTCCAGTTTAAAGGAATTTTAAAAAGTCGTGTCATTTCTATCAAATATTCTTAGTTCGTGACATACGAATGTTTTCATATGTCATGGACTAAAAACATTTTGATAGAAATCATACGACTTTGATTTTTTGCTTTTACCTTGTTCTGTACGTATAAGAACATTCTACTCATCTGGTAAATGTACAGGTAAGCGATTAATACTAAGACTTTTTTTCCCTAAAGGTTTACTTAAAATTTTCCAAACAGCTTCTACAGGACCAACATATCTATTTTCTTCATGATTGATTTCATAATCGTGATTGACAACAGATTCGCCATTACTATTCGTAATAATAATAGAAGCAGCATCATGTTCTTTAAATATGTATTTATATAAATATTTCACAGACTTAATACTTGACACAACTTCTACATTTATATGACAATTAAATATTTGTGAAAGTTGAGGACGGTACGGTAAAGAACATAATTGTCTGTTTCAAAAGTTGTATCGTCTAAAAAATTTTTAGGAAATTTTTTAGAACATTTCCCATCAACAATACACCAGTCTTCACAATGACCTTGAATATTATTTTGCATTATAATTCGATGTAATTCAGGATTAACGTCTTTATCAGGAATTTCTGCTAAAATATACTGATTAACACTATCTGGTGTTAATATTTTACAATTTTCTGTCAAAATAACCAACAAATGAATATGTGTTAATCCTCGTTTTTGAAATTCAATAACATAAACAAAAGATTTTACCTCTCCAAATAACTTATCTTCCACAATAGTTTTAATTAAATTTTTTACTTTTAATGAAAAAACTCTTGCTACAATATCAGGTCTATCGGAAGCAGATTGAAAAGGCATTAAATTTTCTTGAATTTCTTTCCAATGTGTATTACAAGTCATTGTAATAAATAAATCTGGTCTACCATGACATCCTACAATAGCCATACAATCTTGATATTGTTGCATCATATTACGAGGTGACCCTATAAATGTGGAAGGCAGTATTAACATTTTCCCAACACGAACGTCGCCTTTCGACTCTTCGTTATATAGATGATCAATTAATCCTTTATATGTTTCACTTCTTAATTGTGTTTGATTATTCGCACAAAACATCAATCTATCTTTTTCAACTTTAACATAGTTATCAACAACCCACTGTTGAAATAGTCTACCTCTGTTTAAAAATTGATTAAATTCATTATCTCTTAAAGCTATTTTATATTTTATGTAAGTAGATCTTGAAATTGTATGATTTCAACTTTTTTTTCGCTGTCAGTTCGAATCATATCTATACTTTACACTTTATTCCCAAGTGGATCAAATATTGGATAAATCCAAGGTTCTACATTCGGATTTAAATTATTTATTACTTGTAATTGTTTTTCTGATTTGTTATAAACCGTTACATAAGATTCATGTATTTCACCCTCTCAATTTGTATATATTGCAGCTACTTCATTGCAACTTTGAAAATTATACCTATTTTTATCAAAACCTTTTTTCAATGTAAATAATAATTGTAAATCAGGAATTTCAGCATTTTTTCTGGCTAATTCAGTTTCCACTCTATCAACCTCAGACATCATCAAAAAAGATTTGGTATAAACATTATTATCTCTCATTATTCTTTCTATACATTGTAGAATTTGTTTATCTAAAATTTCATTATGTTTTAATCTATAACGAACCGATTCTTCTGGATCATATACAAATAATTGTCCAAAATATGGATCTTCATCTTTTTCTGGAAAAAGAGAATTATAAATTTGGTAATAAATTTGTCCTTGTATTTTATAACCAAATGGTCCTCGTCTTCTTCTACTATTAAATTTAACTACATTCGCATTTAATGAAGCAAAAGAAAATGAGTTATTATATGCTCTTATATTTTTTTATACAACTCAGGCGTATTATGGTCACTTTATCTACCTGTATGGGCGCGTACTAAGTTCCCCTTATAACCCAGCAGTCAATAAAGAAACCATTATATCCCTAGGGAGATAAATGGTATATTATTGACCGCTCACAGGTCAATAAAGTACTCTTTATCTCCCTAGAGCAATAATGGTTACTTTATTGGCCAGCTGGGTTATATGGGAGAACTTGGAATGCACCGGTACAGGTAGCATAGAGTAACCGATAATACGCCTTTGTTGTATAAAGCAAGCAAGCTAAAGTCGAAACACAAAATAAATACTTCAACAAATGAATTATATACCCCTCTAAAAAATTTTAAAAAATTGATTCACAAAATGAATTTAATATTGAAGATTATTTAGGTTCTATGAATTATTGTTTCAGTCATTGCAATGCAAAGCACTTTAAAGATGAATTAGTTAATGCAAAAAAGAACTCATTTAATGATTGTTGTGGTCATAGCGGTGTTAATTTATCCACAGTTGAATATCCATACGAATTAAGAATGTTGTTAGAGGGAAATCACGAAAAGTCTGGACATTTTAATAGCTTACATTATGCAACAAGGGAGGTACGTCCGAGTTTATGTACCCAGCACAATATCAAAAAACGAGTCGTAGCACGAGCGAAGCTATTAAAATGTCCAGACTTTCCGTGATTCCCCTCTAACAACATTCTTAATTCGTATGGATATTCAACTATGGATAAATTAACACCGCTATGACCACAACAATCATTAAATGAGTTCGTTTTTGCATTAACTAATTCATCTTTAAAGTGCTTTGCATTGCAATGACTGAAACAATAATTTATAGAACCTAAATAATCTTCAATATTAAATACATTTTGTGAATCAATTTTTCTAAATTTTTTTAGAGGGGTATATAATTCATTTGTTAAAGTATTTATTTTGTGTTTCGACTTTAGCTTGCAACAACTTTTTTTTCCTTCTTCATTTTTTTATCGATGTTTGTCAAAGAATTTTTTTAAATTTTACTCTTTCACGATATTCTTTCTGATATTGGGCCTTACTTTTTTTAAGATTCTCAGAGAAAAATTTAATTTATCAAAGTTGTTTAAATTATCATTTTCACTTTTCAATTTTAACTTGTTCTTACTATCATTTTGTACAACATTTAAAAAACTATTTTTAACTGCGTTTATAGAAGAATTTTTTCATTTCCAATAATAACTGTTCTATCTAGTGACAGTATTCTATTATTATCTAACCGTGAATTCATCTTATTTATTTCAATTAAATCATCATTAACCATTTCAGTTGATGGAACTTTTACTAAAGAAATCGTATCTCTCTTTTAAAAAACGCTACTTTGATTATATTTATCTGCCTTAGTTAGTAGATTTGTTGAATTTTCAAAATGTTCTCTTTGCGTGGAATAGTTGGTTTGTTTCGAAATGTCATAAGAAGTTTTTAATTTCTTAACTACCAATTTTTCCCTTCTATCAATTAGAAGATAATTCCAATCATATTGAACAAAAAAAATGTCTATTCTGAGAAGTCCTTGAAACCCAAAAAGGAATCAAAACATTATTACTAAATATAAAACTTAACCTTTTAACGACGAGATGTGCTGCTTTTCAACATGAATTTTAAACGCCTACAATTAGTAGAAAGAAGCCATAAAATTTTTCAAAAGTCCATATCATACTATTATTGGGGTCGCTCTTTCGAATGGCGTGGTCAAAATTTTCAAAAAATGATATTAAACCATTCTTTTCTTCAAAAATACTTAAAAATGTCAAGTTTTTTAAATGCAATTTTTTTAAAAGAATTTTTTTCTCCGCCATAACATTTTTAAATAGAACAAAAAGTATCGGAAACGTGTTCCCGATAGTTGTACTTGAAAAATATCCATTTCAAATTTTTATTTTTTTCGATTTTGAATTTAAAATGGCGCTTGAAGGACGAACAAATTTCCTAATTTTACCTAAGATTGCAAACTTTTTCAAAATTGCTCAAATCTAATTGAAATTTGTTACTCGGGGGTTTTGGGGGTCGCTGATTACGAATCTGAAGTTAGATTTAAAAAAATCAAAATGGCTGTCAAATTTTGTGGTACTAATTGAATTCAGTTGAAACTCGTTACTCGGAGGTTTTTCGGGTCGCTGATCACGAATCTGAAGTCAGATTCAAAAAATTCAAAATTGCGAATCTAAAATGGCTGCTTAATTTTTCAAAATTACTCAGATTTGCTTTAAATTTGATACTCGAGGTTTTTCTAGGTCGCTGATAACAAATATGAAGTCAGATTAAAAAAATTCAAAATGGCGGATCCAAAATGGCAGCCTAATTTTCCAAAATTACTGGGATTTGCATGAAATTTGTTACTCTGGGGTTTTCGGGATCGCTGATTTTGAATATGAAGTCGTCTTTAGCCTTTAAATAATTATAGTTGCCTGATTCTCACCACGAGGAGGTAGGCGATATAGACAATAATTTTTTTTACGTTTTCAGTGATTTTAATTTTTTTTTGTTTTTTTTTGTTTTTTCAATTTTATAATTTACTTCTTTCAACTTTTTATTAGAAACTATTAATTTGTATTATGCGCTTTTTTGAAGCAATTGTCACAGTAATATAACTTGCATATTTTGCAGTATTTCCTTGTTCGCATTTTGCATTTTTAAGGTGCAACAATATCGAGGTTTAAAAGGATATAATCTCAGCAAATACTCTATTTCATCTTCAACCAAAAATCCTCGATTAAGACTATCATAAATATAGAGCCATATTTTATCGTAATAAGAACAAATCCAATGCCCACGATCCTCAGAACCACTAAAAAGAATTTGAATATGCTTTTTATTTTTATCAATAGGTGTAATGAAATCGAGAATATGTACATATAAAGTGCTTTGCACATTAAAACCATTATTTGATGTCCTTTTTAACAATTTTTGAAATTCATATATATGGTTATCATTTAACATACATCCATTAGTAACTATTCTTTTATAATCTGCATCACTTAAATCAACATTTAATTCTATATTAGCCATGGTTTCTTTAAAGATTACAAATTTACAAAAATATTAAATTCTTAGGAAAAAAATAAAAATATTAAATTTGTAAGAAAAACATTTATTATTAAATAAGCACTAACTTTAAATATCTTTTTCAATTTCCATACACTAAACAATTTCAATTTATGTAGTTAATTATATTTTTCCATTTCTACATTTAGCCCATTTTTCCAAATTATATTTCCCATATTTCAAAATTCATCCCGTTTATCTCTTATTTCATATTGAACAACAAAAAATCCAATTTACACTCTATTTTATCCACAAAAACCATCCAAATTTTTAATTGATTAACTTAAAGAAATAAATACTCACTGCTTTAGTCCTAAATATATTATCAACTCATGTTTACCTTTTAATATTTTCCACTGATTAAAAACCACTAACAGTTATCAGGAACAATAATTGTTTTACTTTTAATATATTTTTATCACAAGAAGATATAAACTATTTTTCCGCACAAAGATGTATGGTCGTGTCTTATAGAAGACAAACTACAATATGATGAACTTAAACGCACGAAACACTTAAAATGGTTTCAGTTCAATCATAGTAATATATTATTACTATATGTATATATATGGGACGTTTCACGCTAAGCGGGCCACCCCGATGGCTAAAATTAAGAGCTTCCAAAAAATTGCTTATACCCAAAAATTATTCATATATAAGTACTTTCGAAAAATATGTGGCCTTTTAAAAAATTCAAAAAGGCGGCCAAAATATAACCTATAAATGTATCTAAATTCAAAAACAGAGGCCTAAAAGTGCTAATAAAGAGGCATTAAATAAGTAAATCATCTATGTATTGGCCGTAAAATTAGCATTAGGATACATACTATACATTCCATAAGCAATAACGGTAATTTGATAACGGTTTTCAGAAAATAAATATGGCGGATCCAATATGGTGGACAAAAAAATTTTTTAATGCTTCAGATTTACTTGAAATTTGTTACTCTGAGGTTTTCGGGGTCGCTGATGACGAATCTGATGTTAATTTGCAACAATTCAAAATGGCGGACAACATTTTTTTTAATTCATTAGATTTAATTTAAAGTTGTTACTCGGGGGTTTTTGGGATTGCTGATACCGAATCTGTTGTAAATTTTCAGAAATTCAATATGGCATATCCAATATGGAGGCGTTATTTCTCAAACGTCCCAGTCCAAAATTATAAGTCTTTGGATTGTGTTGGTATTTTGGGAAATTGTTGCCCTATATGAAAGTAATAAATCTGTAAAATATTAGCTCTTTAAAAAAAAAATTGTAGAAAGTGGTGGGGGTTAAAGTTCTGACATTTTAAGTAACACTGCCATTTTCAAAACCATGTAACTTTTATAAAACTTTATCGATTTTAATTTGTTTATAATGGATTTAAAGCATTTTTCATCTACTTTCTAAAAATTTTACAAACAAATTTTTAAAAAAATTTTTAAACAATTTTTTTTCAAAAATTAAGTTTATTTTTTAATTTTGACCTTGATGGGTATTTAAAAAATTTTTTTTTTTATTTTTATTGGAAAGCTGACATTTTTCCGGAAAAAACCATATAAGTTTCATAGTGGGATGACCAGAAGTTTAGAAGATATTTGAAAGCAAAGTAAGCGGTGCGCCCGGGTTACTGTACGTTACGCCGGCGCTGCGCCGTTAAGGGCATTTGAACCATGATGACGTCACAATTAGTGCAAAGCATGTGTTTTATAAATATGACGTCATAATGGTTCAAATGCCCTTAAACGACATAAAAATCACTCTTTTATCTTCATCTGCTTCAGTAAAAGCTCTGCATTTAAACAGGGTTGATACTTCCTATGAATCTTTTTCAATAGTAGCTCTCTGCATTTAACAGGGTTGAGACTGTCATTAAAATAATGCCTGCATTACTTTTACCGAAAAAAATTTAAATATATAATTTTGAAAACGAATGTTTAAACTTTTATAAATTATAATTATTATCAATTAAAATGAGTAATTTTGAAAAAGAAAGATTAAAGTTTTAAAGGAACAATAATTATCATCAATTAAAATAATTAATTTTGAAAAAAATATTGATGTTTCGTAAGTTAAAATTATTGTTATTGGCAATTGAAAAATTTAATTTTGAGAAACAGAAATTTAATTTGAATAGAAATTGAATATTTTAATAAGATTAATTTTTAAAAATTTAATGTTAAATAGTCATGAGATTCAATTTTTTTTATTAATTTAGGTCATTTGTTTAATAATAATAATAATAATAATAGTTTTAAAAACAAATGACCTAAATTAATAACAAAAATTGAATCTCATGACTATTTAACATTAAAATTTAAAAAATTAATCTTATTAAAATATTCAATTTCTATTCAACTTAAATTTCTGTTTCTCAAAATTAAATTTTCCAATTGCCAAATACAATAATTTTAACTTACGAAACATCAATATTTTTTTCAAAATTAATTATTTTAATTGATGATAATTATTGTTCCTTTAAAACTTTAATCTTTCTTTTTCAAAATTACTCATTTTAATTGATAATAATTATAATTTATAAAAGTTTAAACATTCGTTTTCAAAATTATATATTTAAATTTTTTTCGGTAAAAGTAATGCAGGCATTATTTTAATGACAGTCTCAACCCTGTTAAATGCAGAGAGCTACTATTGAAAAAGATTCATAGGAAGTATCAACCCTGTTTAAATGCAGAGCTTTTACTGAAGCAGATGAAGATAAAAGAGTGATTTTTATGTCGTTTAAGGGCATTTGAACCATTATGTCGTCATATTTATAAAACACATGCTTTGCACTAATTGTGACGTCATCATGGTTCAAATGCCCTTAACGGCGCAGCGCCGGCGTAACGTACAGTAACCCGGGCGCACCGCTTACTTTGCTTTCAAATATCTTCTAAACTTCTGGTCATCCCACTATGAAACTTATATGGTTTTTTCCGGAAAAATGTCAGCTTTCCAATAAAAATAAAAAAAAAATTTTTTAAATACCCATCAAGGTCAAAATTAAAAAATAAACTTAATTTTTGAAAAAAAATTGTTTAAAAATTTTTTTTAAAATTTGTTTGTAAAATTTTTAGAAAGTAGATGAAAAATGCTTTAAATCCATTATAAACAAATTAAAATCGATAAAGTTTTATAAAAGTTACATGGTTTTGAAAATGGCAGTGTTACTTAAAATGTCAGAACTTTAACCCCCACCACTTTCTACAATTTTTTTTTAAAGAGCTAATATTTTACAGATTTATTACTTTCATATAGGGCAACAATTTCCCAAAATACCAACACAATCCAAAGACTTATAATTTTGGACTGGGACGTTTGAGAAATAACGCCTCATATATTTTATCAATATTTAAACAATTAATCGATATTTTCATTTCTAAAAAAAATTCACTTTTGTATTTCTTGAAATAAATTTTTTTATTATTAAAATTTTCATTCACTCTTGAAAAAATTATATTCCTGTCGTGAAAACGAATCGATTCATGTATATAAAGTATTTATTTGATCAATATTTGTAAAATTAATTGATATTTTTATTTTCAACAAAAAATTCAAATTTCGTAATTTTTCATTAATACTTTAAAATAATTATTCTTTAATATTAATTAATAATTTAATAATTAATAATTATAATATTATTTAATATTTATTAATATTATTAATAAAATAAAATTAATTATAAATAATTAATAAATTATATTATATTATCTATGTTAAACATAGACTTAAAAAATATTTTTAAATAAATTTAAATATATAGAGGAAGCTAAATGATCATGAAATGAATAACTTGTTTCCATTTATGCGAAAGTAGTGATCTTTATGGTTAAAATGATATTTAAAATTATTTCAGTCTTTGCGTAGAGGTTAGAGAAGGAAATTTGAGAAATTATACGTCTTCAAAACTTAAATCCATTAATAAGGCATTTATTTCGTTTTGTTATTGAAGGTTAATATTTTAAAAAGTATAAAATTTGAATAAAACTGTGCAACGATTGATATAATTTTTAATATAAAAAAGGACACAACTTTAGCATATGTGGCACGGAGGGAAGTGGATAGTGAAGGCGACTATCGGTTCATTTTTGATAACTCAACAGTTTCGTTAATTTTCGACGGACAAAAATAGCAGTCGCATCTATTAAACAATAGTAGAAAGGACTGTACTTTTAGTCAGGGTTACATAACGGGAACTAAACCGCAAAGAGCGCTACTATCGCTCTCCATGCATTTCTGCTACTAAACACGTTTTTATCACGACTGTAACTTTTCTCGCCGTGGGGAAAAATTTCTTTATTCGTTAGTGATTGTAATGAAAGAAAAAAATCGTAAATCGATTACTTCGGTTCTGAGAAAAGTCACTTTTTAGACGAAATTTAATTTAATTTAATGATTTCGCTTTATTTACGATATTATTTATTACATATTTGAAATATTTAAGAAAAAATACACCACCCTCCGAAAGGAGGGTAAGGCCACACGTGCAGGACCCAAAAACATACCAATCTTAAAATCACGATTTTCTTGTAAATACAAATGTCAGAAAAGTAAAAAATATACCATTTGAAACGTTATTAAATTTTACAATTAATAATACATAACTGAAAATTTTATTAATTTACACAAAGGTAGCAGTAATCGACAAATTTGACAAAAAATTAAAAAAATAAAACTTTTTTGGAATTTTTGCAACTTTTTTTAAAGATTCAAGAAAAACATTGACACTTACATAGGTTTAATCATACAAGTCTCATTTTCAACTTTAGATCAAAAGTGTTAAAAGATCTTAAACGGTTCCCGAGATATTATTATAAAACGTCCGAGCATGTTCAGTCAAAAACCGTCTAAAATCGACTAATTTAGTGCATTTGTCAAAAATCAAGTTCAAAATAAAACTTACATACATAATTATTTATAGTGAATTCTGTTATCTGCTCTAGAGTGCTTTAAAGGTGATCCTCGAAGAAGTAGCATTTACGATTTAACAAATATGCTATTGCCAAAGCATACAAAGAGTACTCTCACACGGAGCAGATAACAGTTAACCAAATTCGATATTAATTATCTATTTTAGGAATAAACATAAAAAGTTTGATGAGAGGCGCACGTAGCGCGCCCATTAGCTCTAGTTCATAATAAAACCTGTTAAACATTTTTTAATACGTTTAATTTCTATTCTTTACCTTCAAATGACACAATAAAATTGTTCCCAATTATTAATCTTGTACAAAAGTGGTTTATTAATAAGAAAATCGCCTTTTTAGAAAAGGGCCCATTTTGTCGGTTTTTCGTATTTTCAAACAGAAAGGGGGGGTGGGTGGTTTTAAAAATTTGAAACCTATTGGTTTTTCATCTTTAAGGTGCCCTGGACTGAAAACAATTATTATCTGAATAACTTCCCAGAAGAATCGCGGAGATATCACAATTAATAGGTATCACAATCTTTAATTCCGTTTCTCTCGAAATGAGGTATTTGTCACTATAAACATTGAAATTCTGTAACTCATCGAATTTTTGCCCAAAAAAGTTGTATGACCACTCAATATTTTCGTAATTTTGCAAGGAATTCGCCCATATAGAATAGGCCAATAGTGCCAAAATGGGCCCTTTTCATGTGGACGTCGACATAGAATGTATATATTTTAAACTATTCTTTAAGCCATTATCAAAAATTTTTTAAATGGTCAAATGCCTCCAAAAATAGAATTTAAAGTTTTTTTTTACTTTTTTCAATGAAAAATAATATAATTTTAAAAATAAAATTAACTTAAATAAAGACGGTTTAATTTACTATAAAATACTGTCGTAATTTTTTTTATTTCATTCATTATAATAGAAATGATAGCATTTTGAAAATAGAGTTTTTCCCACTAGAAGTATGATGTTTTCCGTCTGACGTAGAACGGCCCATATGTTAAACCAATCTGTTAAAATTTTTTAAAGCTGTTGAAACCTTTATAATTGTGTAATGTGTTGGAATTTTTAGTATGGAATACTTTTAAACTTATATAATGCATTATTATTTCTTATTTTGAATTATTTTATAAACAACACCATTTTTTATCTAATTCTTTACATCTTTTAACATTTCCAGACTTGAAATTGTTTTTTTCTAAAATTTCGTAAGTAATAATCAACTGTTTCTATTTACCCCTAAATTTTAGCAAAGTTGAAAAATTTAGGGGTAAATAGAAACAGTTGATTATTACGATTCAATGATAACCATATTTTTTACTACTCCATAAAATTGTTCCACGGAAGTGAAATAACAACCTAAAATACAAAAAAACCGAAAGTATTTCGATTTAAAAGAAAAAACTTATGTTTTCCGTGTGGTTTTCCATGTGAGGACGCAACGAAATTCTATTCTGCTTTGATATCAAAATCTTTTTCATGAATAAGCAGATTAAAAAATTTAAATTTATTTTTGTATTGTGAGGGCGCTTCATCTAAAAAGTAAGCAAATTTTTTTTACTGCGTTTCTTCCAAATTTTTTTTAATATTCAACAAGTTTTGAAATAAATAGGTGTACGGTTTTCGTATCATGAGCGAGTTTTCCGGAGATTATAACGTATTTCAAATGTTTTAATTCATCATTTTCACAATAGTAAATCATGTATGGATGCAAAGTAGCTTGGCTGTTACTCCAATGGTGAGTCTGGACAGCATTTTGAATATGGAAGGTGAAGTTCTTGGAGAAATCTAAACTTATAATAAATTCACCATTTTGAGCAGAGTTTTTTTTCGTCAAAATATTTAGCTTGAGTTTTAGCAAGAAAATCATGTTTTAGGAGAAGAGTAAATTGTTCTTTGAAGCTTTTAAAAAACTCTTCACAGTTTTCTGATATCTCGGACATGTCACTCCTATAAAAAAATAAGAGGCTATAATATTTCGTATTATATACATTACTACTTGTAAATTAAGCGAATGAGAGTAAAAAATTACTAATTACTTCCGGATGTTAGTTAAATGAACCGTTTAAAAAAAAAATAATTATTTAAAAAAGGGCTGTTTTTTTAAACAAATGATAATAACTTTCTGAAAAAATATCATACGACAATTTTAAAAAAGGAATTGAAAGGTGATAAAATAAGTTTTAAAATGCGTAATATAAAATTAATTTGCGACGACTTGTTAAAAACTACAATTGTTTGAAATAGGCAAAGAATTGAAATTTATGTTTTTTCTAAACAGTAATTAAAAATTGTATTTTTTTAAAATTAATTATTTCAATATTCGCAAAGTAGAAGATGTAGGCTTTAAAATGAGAACTTGAAAACCTCAATACCTCGATATGATAACTTAAAGTAAAAAGATACGAAATGTCATGCCCGCCAAGGACAAAATTTTAAAACCTAGTATAAATTAAATAACTATCGAAAAAAATACCTATCATTACTTGTCCACTGACTAAAAGTTACTGTAGAAATCTTCTTTTCATTAAACAGGCGTTCTAATTCTGCCACGACAAATCGGACCCCAGGGCAACTTTTGCAGTTTGATAAGAAACAATCCGGCGAAAAATCCTTGCAAATTGACTTTTTTATCAAATCCTGACAAGTTTCTTTGAAATCAAAACCTTGATCCTTTAGTTGTCGTTTAATTCCATACACTTTCAACTTCATATTTTGATGCATTTCACACACACCATACGTTGTGTGTGCCACTTTGACCAGCCAAAATACATTCCCGAGGTCTTACTTCACAAAACTTTGAACAGCTAATTTTTAAATCGAGAAACTCGTCTTTAAACTGTTCATATAAATCTCTAAGGTTAAAAAGCAAAAGTCTCTTTTGAACCATAACTTTCCCATCATTGGTAACAACACTTACGCAATCTTTAACACCTGGCATCAATCTACTTGCATGATCAGACAAGTAGTAGTTTTTTGCTTTTTGAATTGTAGAATCTGGAATCGTTTTACCAGCTTTTTTGCAGGTTGAAATGCGTAACCTTTATCTATATTCAATTTTTTGGCATTTGACGCTATGCGACGTGAACTTGAAAATAATCTACATGTTTTAGATATGGACCATTCATTTGGGACCGTTGTCAAAATTTTGATTTTGTCCGATACACTTTTTGCATTAAGTAAAGCTTGTTTTATATTCTCGAAGAAAAAAATCTTAATTATTTTCTTTTTGTTCTTTTTATCGTAGTCACTGGAATCTCTCGAATTGATCGTTATATCAATTTTTCTTTTACCATATTGTATTGATAAATTTTCTCTACATTTCTTTTTTAATGGTGGTTCTCCAATCTCAAGGAGAAGTGAATTTATTTTTTCAATTTTCAAAGAATGTTCTATTTTATCTCAGCGATATGTTAGATCTTTTTTCTCAGAATCATAATTATTATCAAATAAATCATCCTCCGTATTTCTTCATCCATTTCTTTATTTTTATTTGCTAGTGCCAAGTACGACAAGATTTACAAACATATAATCCAACGCAATTTTTAAAATTGTTATGACATTTTTTACTTATTAAACGTAATCCATCTGATACTTTTTTGTGTTTTTAGGGTTCCGTACACCTTCGGTGTACCGCCGGAACCCTATTGGTGAGACTCTTGTGTCCGTAGCCAAATCGTGCCCCCCCTAGCGGCTAAACTATTTGATCTAGAGACCTCAAATTTAGTACAGATACGTATTTCCACATGTAGATTACAGAAAGAATATAGAGAATGTAATTGGAGGTAATGGCCATAGCGTTGTCAAGGAAATAACAAGATTTTGGACAAAAATGCACAAAAAGTGACCACCCCCCCTTAACTTCTAAACTATTCAACATAGAGGGCTAAAATTTGGCATACTGGCGTATTTTAATGTGAATATTACAGGAAAAATATAGAAAACTTGCTATGTAATAATAGCGTTGTCAAGGAAAAACTAAAAAAATTTTGAAAATTTTTTTTTACAATTTCCACATTATTTGATCTAATTAACTGAAAATGGGTTTATTAGTGTATTTTTACAGTCTGATCACAAAAAATATATAAAAAAATCTAAAAAAAATTTTTTTTTAAAGTAAAAATTTTTTTTTCTAATTTCTACTTTATTTTATCTAATTAACTAAAAATGGGTTTATGAGTATATTTTTACAGTCTGATCGCAAAAAAAATATTAAAAAATCTAAAAAAGAAATTTAAAAACAAAATTTTTCTAATTTTCACATTATTTTATCTAATTAAAATTTATTAGTATATATTCAGAGAGAAACTGAGAGTACGCACGTAATGCAAAGCATGCTTTCCTTTGAAAGTCTGCCCCCTCGCGGCCAAAAGTCCTAAGCTTAGGTGGTTAGCTATATATATTGCCTAAATAGGTGAGATCGCACACATATGTCAAATGTAATGGCTAAGCCGAATTATAATCGGAATCGCTCGTGATCACTCGTAAAATGCAAGGAACAAGAGGAATAGAACTGAACTAATCTGGTAATAGGCTGAAAAATGATTTTGAGTTCCAAAAGTAAGTCTATCGTAAAGTTGAGCTGTTGAGATTGAAAAAGAGGAGGATAGCGAAATTTGTGTTTCCTTCTTCTATTTATTTTTACACTATTGCGACATAATAATTATAACAATAATTAATATAAGTAATAAGTAAAACAATAATAATAAAAATTAAAATTAATTGAACTAAAAACAAAAGTTAAATTAAAATAAATTAATTTTTTTTAAATAATTATTATTATGAACATTCCAATTAAAAAAATTAATTAGGTACTGTTTGTTAAAATTGATTTTAAATAAAATTTAATTTAATTTTGTTTAGTTTTTCTCGAATAAATTTTGATACCGTAAAATTATTAGTAGAAAAAAATATAATTTTGTATCAGCAAAAATTATTTAATTATTATTAACTACACGTTGATAAACACCAAATAATTCTATACAATTAAATATTATGCAATTTTCAGAAAAACTATATTATGCCTTTAAATTAAATGCACTACAAAATTTTTCAAATTAAATTTTTTTAACTTTGAATTACTGAGTGATATTTTGGTTTTTAGTTGGAAAATTTTACTTTTCCAATCTACAACCTTTAAAAAATGATTCATTTTTTTGATTTTGTGAAAACAATTTTTTTCGATTCTCTACTTCGGCTCTAACTTCAGAAACCCTTGCAATTTAATAAATAAAATAATTATTTTACCAATAAATAGTAATTTTTACTAACTTATTAGTAAAATGTATCAATTTATTAATTAGTTATTATATTAACGTAAAATTTATTATTAAAAAGTCAGTCACTGATTCAAATTATAGTAAGCAGTACTAATAATTTGTATATAATTCATTCTTGTTTTTTCCTGATTTCCAGATATAGAATTTTTATTTTTTAAGAATATTTTAAATTCTAAACTTATTCGAAACATTAATAATTTTTTCTTTCATTAACATTTAATGAAAAATCCGAAACTCAAAGGCAAAAAATTTTCACTTTTTTTAACTGAACTAGTGATTATTATTTTTTTACATGACTTTAGATTTACAAAAATTATTATAAACATACAATTTTCTAAAACTCAATCATTTTTAAAAATTGCAATCACAAATCTTCAAAAATTTAATAATTTAATTATTTAAAATTAATTAATTTAACATGTTATAAAGTTAAATTATTTATTGAAAGAAATGAAAAAAGTCTAAAGCAGGGTGGCCACAAGTTTCAGTTTATCAATTTTCCTGACAATTTACTGACATTAACATTATTTTCCTTCACAAAATTCTTTTTATAGAAAAAAATTAACTAAATAAACTAAAAATTGTTATATTTTGTTTTAATGTTTGGACAAAAGTTGAAAAATTCGTAATTTTTCAAAATTAGTCTCAATTCGCTTAATTTTCCCGCAAAAAATTTCACCTATAGGATTTAATCCTGGTATTTCCTTCAATTTACTGACAAAAATTTGTTCTTCCTGACTTAACTAATAAAAAATTTTTTCCCTGACTTTACTGACAATGTGGCCACCCTGCCAAAGTTTTGTGTCCATTAAAATTTGTAATGATTGCTAAGTTTCGAAGGTAAATTGAAAATATAATTTTTTCAATTCACCTTCGAAACTTAGCATATTATGAAAGAAACAAGAATTTTGTTCTCAATTTTAGAAATTTAATATTTTTTCAGTACTTTTGATGAAATTCCCAAATGTTTCCCTAATTTATGCAATATTATGAGTTTATCGCTTAGTGTAAAAATACTAATATAAATGTTGGGAATTAAAATTATTAATACAATATTATATTTGCTAATTTTAATTCCTTTTTTTTTAAAGAGAATTTGTTGCTGTAAATATTTAAATACGCTCAAATCAATAAATTTTCACTAGAAAAAAATGTTCTGCTTTACAATTTTTATAGAAATTGTAATATAACGTCTAAAAGTATAGAATTTACAATCCCTTTTTAGTCTCAATTTTACAATTTTCTGTAAATTCACTACTCTGAAAGCAGGTAATAATCAGTAATAATTTTGACTAATATGTAGTAAATTTACAGAAAATTGTTATTTTACAAATTTCTGTAAAAAAACCTGTAAATGTACAGAAAATTTATTTTGCAGTGTAATTTATGTATTTCACTTTAGAAAAATGTATACCTAAATATGAACATATGAACAATGTAAATAAAAGTCTTTCGGCGATTAATGCATTTGAAATTTTGTTGTATCATAATTTGTATAGTTTTGAAACCAGAAATTTTAAATAGGCAAAAGTGCCGGATTTAACCTGGGAATTTATTAATATCACATTTAACTACTATTACAAATTTTGATGTAAATACAAAATTTTATAAGCATCAAAACCACAAATAACGTTGCAGTGTAAAAATGTCAAAACATTGACATAACCTCTTTTTTAGTTTTATTCTTCTATTCGGTATTCCTCTTGTTCCTTGCATTTTACGAGTGATCACGAGCGATTCCGATTATAATTCGGCTTAGCCATTACATTTGACATATGTGTGCGATCTCACCGTTTTAGGCAATATATATAGCTAACCACCTAAGCTTACACGGAGAAAATTTCTTTCGTAATGATTACAATAGTCTATATTACAGCTCGGATATGTGACCACTTTTTGTAATGATTACGAAAACTATGTAATTTATTAAAAATTTAGTAGGAGCGATTACTATAGTCACTTTAATGAATCCAAACACTGTATTAATCGTGTTGAAATTTATTTTTTGGAATCATTAATAATTTAGATGTACAGGTTCAGAAAGGGTACTGTAGGCATTCACGCAGAGACTTGTTATAATTACAATAGTCTACGTTAAAAGGAAATCTTGGATTCTGTCCACATGTGTAGCCGTCTAAGGAAATCAGTGATACAGACTGTAGTAGCCTTTACAACAGGACTATAGTAAAATAAGGTGACCGCGGCTGCCTTACCTTCTTATTTTACTATAGTTCTTCGTAAAGACTACTATTGCTATATTTCTGATTACAAATGACTGTTGTAAAGTTAAAAAGAAAATTTTCAACTAAAAAAGTTTTTTTTGTAATTCATGACTTGCGTAAAGTACGTAAGTTACCTAATTAGTGCAATTTACAATAATTCGTCCATTACGTAACTTAAGTTATTTACGTAAGTGCAACTTACGTTATTTACGTAACTTATATTTTTACGTATCATACATTATTTACGGAACTTATATTTTACGTAAATTACGTAAGTTAACTTACTTATGCAACTTACTTTTTTATTTACGTAACTTACGTAAGTTGTGTAAATTATATAACAATTTATACAGGCAAGAAATCTTGTACCTTCGGTGCGTGTGTTAGAAAAAAAATTTTTCACTATGGAAATGTAATAAAAAATAAACCTTACAATATTAAAGACTAACAATGAACAATAATTGTATTAATTACTGAGAACGAAGTGATTTTTTGACATTTAAAGTGTATAAGTCTTTCTCGCAAGCTGTGAACTTTCATAGCAGTTAGTATATAAGGAAGTTTAAGTCATGTATAAATATGTGTAAAATAGCGATCGTTATTATGTTATGCGTTTAGTATTTAAGTTAGATTTATGTACTTAGGGTTTAGTGAAATTGTCTAGTTTAATAATATAATTTATCTTGAAGTGGGTAGTCTTGGAAGAGTGAAATTAATGTGCAATACATGATTAGAAGCCATGAATTACAAAAAAATTTTATTTTAGTTGAAAATTTTCTTTTTTAACTTTACAACAGTCATTTGTAATCAGAAATATAGCAATAGTAGTCTTTACGAAGAACTATAGTAAAATAAGAAGGCAAGGCAGTCGCGGTCACCTTCTTTTACAATAGTCCTGTTGTAAAGATTACTACAGACTGTATCACTAATTCCCTTAGATTGCTGCAAATGTGGATAGAATCCAAGATTTCCTTTTAACGTAGACTATTGTAATCAGTCACATAGACTTTGTGCTAACTCATATTTAGTTCGTATTTATTTCAAATAAATTTTTAATGAGTACGTTCGACTTACAGAATTGTTACAACGAAGCTACTTTAGGCATTACGAAAAGTGGTCACATATCCGAGCAGTACTGTTCGACTATTGTAATCATTAACAGAAAATTTTTCTCCGTGTAGGACTTTTGGCCGCGAGGGGGCAGACTTTCAAAGGAAAGCATGCTTTGCATTACGTGCGTACTCTCAGTTTCTCTCTGATGTATTATTAGTATAATATTAGTATATTTTTACAGTATAATCACAAAAAAATATATTAAAAAATCGAATTTTTTAAAAAAATAAAATTAAAAAAATATTAGACAAGTGCGAGTTGAACTCGCACTGCAATGGCGGGTTCCGTACACAAATAGTAAAACAATACTTGCAACATTCATTAATAAATGGTAGAATTAAAATAAACAATTTAAAAAATTTATTAAAATCTTTTGATAAAAATAATAATTAAAAATAATTAAAGTATTGTAGGGGAGACTGGGGCGAAAAGTTAAACTGCCAAAACCGTTAAAATTCATTATCTTTCGAACGGGAATAATTGGAGCATTGTAATTTTAATTATAAAAGGGTATTATCACCTTAAATAAATGTCCGGAGTTGTGTGCAATTCTGTCAATTTTTGTGGTGTCTATATATTGAAAGTTTTTTTTCAACCTACTTTTGAAAATTTTTTCGAAAAAGAAAATATCAACTTTTAAGTATATTTTTTGCATTTATCCTCACCGCGATTTTTTTACTTCATTATTTGGGTCCCCTGAAGAGATACCTAAAGATATTTGCTAAATATCTTTAGTCAGATTTTTTATATTTGTTGTGAAAGACAAAAACGCACACTGGGGCGAAAAGTTAAATATATTTTTACATGTATTTAATTTTTTTTATTTTTCTTTTTTTAGGTTTGTTTGTTTAAAAATTATTTATTTAACATTGGGCAAGTACTCTGTCAAAAAACAAGACCGTTCACATGTAATAAACAAAAAAAAATTTTTTTTTTGAAATTTTAATTTATTAACTTTACAACTATTCTAAAGCTTTTCTTAAATAAACAAAGATCATTTATTTACTAAATTACTTGTTGACGTATACTGTAGTTTATCTAATACTTATCACCTATCAGAAAAGGACAAAACCTGTATTTTATGCGAAAATATCAGCAACTTATTTATTGAAAGTTGTAGAGGACAAGTTGCCCTACAATATTGATATACAAATATTTGCATCTTAGCGGATTATATTGCAAAAAAAATCATTTATGCAAAATTTAACTTTTCGGCCCAGTCTCCCCTATATCTAAAATTGTAAACAATAATAAGTAGAGGAACTAATTGTGCGAATTTTGTTCCCCTATTTATTATTGTTTACAATTTTAGGGTTAGTTGGGGTAAATCGGAACAAGGGGTTAATCGGAACAGTAGTTATTTTAGATAAATAAAAATTTTTTAAAATAAATACGGCCTTAAACCTTGTACCTTAGGTCACTCCCAACAGGTTCTAAGTATTTTCCGATTTTCAGTTTGTCAATTAGCAGCAGTATATACAAAAATATTTCCTATTGCATAAAAAATTGAAAATCAAAGAAGACACCCTTTCCATTTTTTGATTCGCATTTGAAAACGAGGCATTCTTTGAAATTCTAATATAGGCGCGATCCTGGCCAGATTGGGCCCAAATTTTAAGGACTAAAAGGACGAGAGAAATATGCTCGTATTGTGAAAATCAAATATAAAAGCAGACGACTGAGTCAACTCCTCCTCCGGACCAGTGCCACGATTCCGCCAGATATGAAAAAAGCATCCGAACGATGAGTCTTATTTTCTTTTCTTTATTTTTATAATCATTATTCTAAACACTCTCTTTATGACTATTTTGTTATATATGTCTTAATTCGTTTATTTATTGTGTCTATGTATGTGTATATGTGTGAATGCTGTGACGAGAACGAATTTTGAATATTATAAAGAACGAATTTTGTAGAATAATGTTCAATATATTGCGATCGTAATTTTATGTTGATTTCTATTTCTATTTATTCATAATAAATTTTATTATCTCACATGTATTTTGTCGGATTTTTATACTCATAATTATAAATTCATTTTCTTATATTGAGTAATTTTTATATATATAGAACTCTTTATTTCGTATTTAATTGATTATAAATTTTAAATTATTATATTTGTCTAAAAAAACAAAAAGATAAAATAGATATTTATTACAGTACATAGTATTTAACAAGTACAGAATTGTACATAATTGTATAATGTGTTAGAATTCTTGGTATGAAATACTTTTAAACTTATATAATGCATTATTATTTATTTTGAATTATTTTATGACTAACACCATTTTTTATCTAATTCTTTATAGCTCTTAACATTTCCAGACTTGAAATTGATTTGTTCTCAAATTTCGTAAGAAATAATCAACTGTTCCTATTTACCCCTAAATTTTAGCAAAGTTGAAAAATTTAGGGGTCAATAGGAACAGTTGATTATTACGATTCAATGATAAATATATTTTTTACTACTCCATAAAATTGTTCCACGGAAGTGAAATAACAACCCAAAACACAAAAAACCGAAAGTATTTCGATTTAAAAGAAAAAACCTATGTTTTTGGTGAAACATAGCAAATTATAAGAATCTATACCGAATCTAGGTTAAAGGACAACATACGTTATTCCTTTGTTTTCGTGATGAATTCGCAAATTTTAGCTCGTTTGGTTGCTTGGCAAGTCAGGCGCCCTTTTTTCTGTCGGTGGCAATTGGTGCGCGTTACAATAAAAAAAGTCGTTATTTACATTCCAAATCAAAAATATCAAATTTTTTTTTGCTTCAAGATGAGACTACTCGCTACACTTCCTATGAGTTTCATTGCAATTGGAGGGGTAGAACACATAAATAATTTAAATTGTTTATAAAATTGTTATTAAAAATTCTTAATTTACAATCTTGAAAATATTTTCATTTAAAAGAGCGAAGAATTTTATGAAATCAGTGTAAATTTCAATAATTTATTCTGAACGGCTTTTGAGTTATGAATTTTTTTAAAAATGTTGTAATATTTTGTTAATGCAAAAAAAACAAAAAATTCAAAATTCAAAAAACGGTTAAAAGGGTTTTTTGTTTTGTTGTGAAATACAGATTTTCATAAAGGTATAAATATTCTAGAAAATCAATAAAATTTATTAACACAGTTGAGCTGGACTGACCCATTTCAAATATTCAAAATGGCACATCCAATATGGCGGCAATGAAAATTTTAATATTAATCAATTTCTAGGAAACTTTGTATCAAGGGGTTTTGAAGGTCTCTGATTACAAATCTGAAGTCAGATTTCAAAAATTCAAAATGGCGGATCCAATATGGCGGCCATGACAAATTTTAAATTAATATATATAATATAAATATAAAATCGTATCATCTAATTTGTGAATGAACCTTATCTAGCTAATA
The DNA here is from genome assembly GCA_032872475.1 of Leptopilina myrica (nomen nudum). Lineage (NCBI taxonomy): Eukaryota > Metazoa > Arthropoda > Insecta > Hymenoptera > Figitidae > Leptopilina > Leptopilina myrica (nomen nudum). The sequence goes on along the minus strand of CM065459.1, from coordinate 39,100,040 downwards.
AATACTAACCTTCTACTTTCTGATTAGCAGCGAGGTAAGGGAAGTGCGCCGGTTGTGGGCACCCTTTTGTTTTGCCTCATAACATTTGTCCATGTGCATATTATTGAAATATATGTTTACGAATTTCAAACTAGAGCTCTAAGGTGACTGTCCGTGAAGGAATTAAATTAATTCCTTTAAATAAAAAAGTTTTATTAGAAATTTAGTGAAATGGAAATTTTTTGACAAAAAAATTTTTGTACCCGGTTGTGGGCACCCTTGAAAAATCCGTTAAAAATCCTGCTTGCCGTCGAAGTTTACGTAGGGGTGCCCACAAAAAACCTTGATACGAAGTTTTATAAAAATTAATTAATTTTAAAATTTGCATGGCCGTCATATTCGATCCAGCACTTTAAATTTTTAAAATCTTACTTCAGTTTTGTAATCAGCGACTTTAAAAACCCCTGGATACAAAGTTTCCTAGAAATTGATTAATTTAAAAATTTTCGTGGCCGCTATATTGGATCCGCCACTTTGAATTTTTGAAATATGACTTCAGTTTTGTAATCAGCGACCTTAAAAACATTAGAAACCATGAATAGTAGTTTAATTTTTCTCGTTTTATTAAATTAATATTTTTTTGCAAATAATAACCTGTTTTGAATTTTATTGGTCAACTTTTGGGTCCTGTAAAAATAGTTAACTTAACAAATTTCATTTGATAACAATTTTATATTATTCTTTGAACATTTATGACGTAAAACTGGTCAAAAAATATTAATTTTCAACGATTTTACAGGAAATCTACGAAAAAAGGTTTTTTCACATGCAAAATACATGCAAAATTTCATCAGCCTGCAGGCATCACTAAATATTAATTTTAAAAAAATAAAAAAATACGTATCTAATTTTTTTCAATTTATGACGAAATGAGACCCGGAAATGGTCAAAATGTCGTTTTTAACGACATATTATATATATATATATATATATATATATATATATATATATAAGCGATTCCATGTCAAGTGATCAAGGGGTCTTTTCGTGTAATGTTTATTTAAATAATTTTTTACTCTTAAACAATTAAACATACAAATTTGACAAAGTACATTTTGGAAAGGTTTTTTCATGCTCTTTCGATTAAAAATAAGCATTTAAAAAAAAAAAATTTGACCCAAAAAAATCAAAATTAAAAATAAATTTCAATTTTTGAGGGAGATGGATACGGTTTTTTTTAAACGAAAGCTGAGGTTTTTTCCTAAAAGGACATATAAATGATAAAGTTGGACTAGAATGTTTAAACATTGAAAAAAAGAGTTTTCTACTCGCCGGAGCGCTCTAAACCCGGTTTTTAGCTCCGTTTTGGAGAAAATTCTTTTTTTCAATGTTTAAACATTCTAGTCCCACTTTATCATTTATATGTCCTTTTAGGAAAAAACCTCAGCTTTCGTTTAAAAAAAATCGTATCCATCTCCCTCAAAAATTGAAATTTATTTTTAATTTTGATTTTTTTGGGTCAAAAATTTTTTTTTCAAAATGCTTATTTCCAATCGAAAGAGCATGAAAAAACCTTTCCAAAATGTACTTTGTCAAATTTGTATGTTTAATTGTTTAAAATTAAAATTATTGAAATAAGCATTGTACTGAAAAACACAAAAATTTAGCCCCTTGGCTGTCGACAAGATTTCCACTGTTTTGGCCAAAAGTGTGTTGTAAATTTTTATTTTTTTATTTTTATGAAACTTGGTATCCTAAGGTTTTAGGGATAGCTGATTACGAATCCAAGGTCGGTCTTTTAAAATTCAAAATGGCGGATCCAATATGGTGGACAATTTTTTTAAACTGATCGCATTCGCTTGAAAATGGTTACTCGGGGGTTTTCGGGGTCGCTGAACACGAATCTGGCGTTAGTTTTTCAAAATTCAATATGGCGGACAATTTTTCAAAACTAATCGGATTCGCTTGAAAATGGTTACTCGGGGATTTTCGGGGTCGCTGATTACAAATCCGCTGTCCGATTTTCAAAATTCAAAATGGCGGTTCAAAATTACAAAAAATAGGCGGATTGGCTAGAAATAATATAATTTAAATTTTAATTAAAATTGTTACTCAATTTATTGGGTATCAGCTTAATTTTCAATTTTGATAATGTAAATTGAGATTTTTAATCAGAAAGGCTAAAAACTGATGAGCAGTAAGTTCCAAGCAAATCCATACAATTTTGCTCCATGATTCTATCACATTGAAGTCACCGTTTTGAATTTTGAAAAACGGACCTCGGATTCGTAATCAGTAACCCCGTAAACACCCCGAGTAAAGATTTTCAGACAAATTGGATCAATTTTTCAAAATAATGTTTGCCATATTAGATCCGCCATTTTGAATTTTGAAAAACTAACGCCAGATTCGTATTCAACGACCCCAAAAACCCCTGAGTAACTAGTTTCAGCGATTTTTAAGAAGTTTTAAACCACCTTTTTTAAGTTGCGCATATATGCGTCAAGAGCACTTTCGGCGAGTTTTAAATCCGCGCATATATGCGTCCGCGACAGTCAAGGGGTTAACCCCCTCCCCCTCGGAAAATATTGGACTAAGTAAAAAAATATTTTCACGAAAAATTATTATCTATGAGTACTACAAAAGCCCCAAGTTTTGCTACGATTGGAGAAAAATTTTTCTCCACCTTGATCACTTGACATGGAATCGCTCATATATAAACAATAAATTTACAGTTTTTAGGGTTCCGTACACCTTCGGTGTACCGACGGAACCCTATTGGTGAGACTCTTGTGTCCGTAGCCAAATCGTGCCCCCCCCTAGCGGCTAAACTTGACCTAGAGATTACAGAAAAAATATAGAGAATGTGATTGGAGGTGATGGCCATAGTGTTGTCAAGGAAATAACAAGATTTTTGGCCATAAATGCACAAAAAGTGACCATTCCCCCCCCTTAACTTCTAAACTATTCAACGTAAAGGGCTAAAATTTGGCATTCTAATAATGGGTTTATTAGTATATTTTTACAGTCTAATCACAAAAAAATATATTCATAAGCTTTCAAAATTATATAAATTAATTTGGATTTAGAGAATAATTTCCTAGGTTGTTCCCGTTCCGAAAAAAGTGAGCGAGTTTACCCCAGTCTCCCCTATAAATTAGAAAGGGAGGTATTAAATTTTTTCAAAAAATTTAAAAAATGGAAAATTTCCAAATTTTATATGTTTTAATGTATATCTTTTAAGGCCATGATGGAGAAAAAGTGGTTTCAGTATCACCTTCTCATTTCTATACGGTTAATTATTTTAAGTCTAAATTTGGAGGAATTATAGATGAGACTAGTCCTAATAGCGGACAACTCCGTTTTTACCATTTTATTAATAAATAAATAATGAAAAATAGTTGTTAACATTACCATTTTACCCAGAAAAGTGGTTTCAGTATCACCGTCTCATTTTTAAACGAATAAATATTTTAAGTCCATATTTGGAGGAATTATAGATGAGATTAGTCCTGATAGCGGACAACTCCGTTTTTATAATGTTATTCACAAATAACACTGCAATAATTAATTAAAAATGTGACATTTTAACATTTTTAAAACACGAAGTATAATTACTAAGACTGTCGCAGGTAAGTGTCAAATTGATCTATATACGTGCATGTGTGTGAGTGCGGAAGAAAGTAGCGCAAAGTACGATGCGGTGGCTATCAAACGAAGTACCTTGAGATCTGTATCTGACTTTGGGCGGGAAAATATAAAATAGTAATAATGTTTATATTATTATTTTTACTATTATTATTATTATTATCAGTAATTACTGTAATAATAATAATAATAATAAAATTAATAATATATAATACGTAGTAATAATAAATATTTTTATTACTTTATTTCTAATATATCTATTGAATTATCTTTTTTTAGGTAATTGAAATAAGAAAATTTTAAAACCATAACCTAATGTTAATTATGGATACACACTAAATAATGTATGAATTATTTTTAAAGAACAAACATTGGAAATAAAGAACTGCATATATTAGACTCGGTGAAAAAACTTTCAGCACTTTGTAAATAAACGAGATAAAAATTCTAAAAGCAATCTAACCTAAAATTTTCTTTCCATTTTGTCAAATTTTTATACTGCTATGCTACTATTATTTTTTATTATTTCTTTTATACAGGAAATTTGCTAGGATTTAGGAAATTTGCTTACAGACTTATTAAGTTTGTCTACTTTATTTTGTTCACAGACACTTTTTGACTCAAAAAGGCGCGAGAATTTAAAAAGCAATAAAATGTCTCGGAAAAATCATGCCCACACACAAATAATTAAGCGATCTCCAAACTGGGATTTACATATATATATGTATGTATATATATATATATATATATATATATAATATGAAAGTATACAATAATAATATATTATTATTTGAAAAAAATAAGAATTACTTATGTTTCCATAATTTATGAATAAGCGCGCTCTATATTCATTAATTAACTATTGCTATATACTTAATGTTTGATGTACGGCGGTTGTGTCAATCGTGCGAACTAGCAAGTGTTATGCAAATGGCCATAACACAAACACAGATTTTTAATATTTCCTTCATGATATATTAAAATATTAAGACAAAGTAAAAAATTATTTCTTTGTACAAGTGATATACATTTTATTTGTGGAAGAAAATATAAAAAGAAGAAGCAGCCAACAATGTCTAATAAATTAAGGCTTTGCGACAAGAGAAAATCAACATCTCATGCGTCTCGTAAACGGTAATTGTTTTATATTACATACAGAAAATAATGTACTACTGAAATCCACAAAAAATTGTTTAATTTATTTAATTTTAATAAAAAACATGTTCTTTAATCTCAACATTGCAATTATGACAAAAAAGTAAACATATCAAGCTCATTTCTAGAAAATCGTATCATTTTTTTTCTAAATTCAATTTCTATGATATAATTCCGAAATTTTCCCAGCAAATTTGATTGCCCAGTGCCCAAAAAGACAACTAATCATATTTTAACAAAAAGAATTAGATTCGATTTAGACTTTTAAAAATCGCACTAAAAATGGACAATTTCGCTCAGTTCTAGAAACACGTTTCATTTTTTTTCCAATTTCGATTTCTTTGAAATAATTCCGAAATTTTCCCAGCAAATTTGATTGCCCAGTGCCCAAAAAGATAACAAATCATTTTTTAACAAAAAGAATTAGTTTCGATTTAGACTTTTGATAATCGCACTAAAAATGGACAATTTCGCTCATTTCTAGAAACACGTTTCATTTTTTTTTTCTAATTTCGATTTCTTTGAAATAATTCCAAAATTTTCGCAGCAAATTTGATTGCCCAGTACCCAAAAAGATAACAAATCATTTTTTAACAAAAAGAATTAGTTTCGATTTAGACTTTTGATAATCGCACTAAAAATGGACAATTTCGCTCATTTCTAGCAACACGTTTCATTTTTTTCCAATTTCGATTTCTTTGAAATAATTCCGAAATTTTCGCAGCAAATTTGATTGCCCAGTGGCCAAAAAGACAACTAATCATATTTTAACAAAAAGAATTAGATTCGATTTAGACTTTTGACAATCGCACTAAAAATGGACAATTTCGCTCAGTTCTAGAAACACGTTTCATTTTTTTTTCCAATTTCGATTTCTTTGAAATAATTTCGAAATTTTCCCAGCAAATTTGATTGCCCAGTGCCCAAAAAGATAACAAATCATTTTTTAACAAAAAGAATTAGTTTCGATTTAGACTTTTGATAATCGCACTAAAAATGGACAATTTCGCTCATTTCTAGAAACACGTTTCATTTTTTTTTTCTAATTTCGATTTCTTTGAAATAATTCCAAAATTTTCGCAGCAAATTTGATTGCCCAGTACCCAAAAAGATAACAAATCATTTTTTAACAAAAAGAATTAGTTTCGATTTAGACTTTTGATAATCGCACTAAAAATGGACAATTTCGCTCATTTCTAGCAACACGTTTCATTTTTTTTCCAATTTCGATTTCTTTGAAATAATTCCGAAATTTTCGCAGCAAATTTGATTGCCCAGTGGCCAAAAAGATAACTAATCATTTTTTAACAAAAAGAATTAGATTCGATTTAGACTTTTGACAATCGCACTAAAAATGGACAATTTCGCTCTTTTCTAGAAACACGTTTAATTTTTTTTCCAATTTCGATTTTTTTGAAATAATTCCGAAATTTTCGCAGCAAATTTGATTGCCCAGTGGCCAAAAAGATAACTAATCATTTTTTAACAAAAAGAATTAGATTCGATTTAGACTTTTGACAATCGCACTAAAAATGGACAATTTCGCTCTTTTCTAGAAACACGTTTCATTTTTTTTCCAATTTCGATTTTTTTGAAATTATTCCGAAATTTTCCTATAAAATTTGATTACCCAGTGCCCAAAAAGATAACAAATTGAAAAAAAAAACAATTACTTTCGATTTAGACTTTTGACAATCGCACTAAAAATGGACAATTTCGCTCTTTTCTAGAAACACGTTTCATTTTTTTTTTCTAATTTCGATTTCTTTGAAATAATTCCAAAATTTTCGCAGCAAATTTGATTGCCCAGTACCCAAAAAGATAACAAATCATTTTTTAACAAAAAGAATTAGTTTCGATTTAGACTTTTGATAATCGCACTAAAAATGGACAATTTCGCTCATTTCTAGCAACACGTTTCATTTTTTTTCCAATTTCGATTTCTTTGAAATAATTCCGAAATTTTCGCAGCAAATTTGATTGCCCAGTGGCCAAAAAGATAACTAATCATTTTTTAACAAAAAGAATTAGATTCGATTTAGACTTTTGACAATCGCACTAAAAATGGACAATTTCGCTCTTTTCTAGAAACACGTTTAATTTTTTTTCCAATTTCGATTTTTTTGAAATTATTCCGAAATTTTCCGATGAAATTTGATTGCCCAGTGCCCAAAAAGATAACAAATCATTTTTTAACAAAAAGAATTAGTTTCGATTTAGACTTTTGATAATCGCACTAAAAATGGACAATTTCGCTCATTTCTAGAAACACGTTTCATTTTTTTTCTAATTTCGATTTCTTTGAAATAATTCCGAAATTTTCGCAGCAAATTTGATTGCCCAGTGGCCAAAAAGATAACTAATCATTTTTTAACAAAAAGAATTAGATTCGATTTAGACTTTTGACAATCGCACTAAAAATGGACAATTTCGCTCTTTTCTAGAAACACGTTTCATTTTTTTTCCAATTTCGATTTTTTTGAAATTATTCCGAAATTTTCCGATGAAATTTAATTGCCCAGTGCCCAAAAAGATAACAAATCATTTTTTAACAAAAAGAATTAGTTTCGATTTAGACTTTTGATAATCGCACTAAAAATGGACAATTTCGCTCATTTCTAGCAACACGTTTCATTTTTTTCCAATTTCGATTTCTTTGAAATAATTCCGAAATTTTCGCAGCAAATTTGATTGCCCAGTGGCCAAAAAGATAACTAATCATTTTTTAACAAAAAGAATTAGATTCGATTTAGACTTTTGACAATCGCACTAAAAATGGACAATTTCGCTCTTTTCTAGAAACACGTTTAATTTTTTTTTCCAATTTCGATTTTTTTGAAATTATTCCGAAATTTTCCGATGAAATTTGATTGCCCAGTGCCCAAAAAGATAACAAATCATTTTTTAACAAAAAGAATTAGTTTCGATTTAGACTTTTGATAATCGCACTAAAAATGGACAATTTCGCTCATTTCTAGAAACACGTTTCATTTTTTTTCTAATTTCGATTTCTTTGAAATAATTCCGAAATTTTCGCAGCAAATTTGATTGCCCAGTGCCCAAAAAGATAACTAATCATTTTTTAACAAAAAGAATTAGATTCGATTTAGACTTTTGACAATCGCACTAAAAATGGACAATTTCGCTCTTATCTAGAAACACGTTTCATTTTTTTTCCAATTTCGATTTCTTTGAAATAATTCCAAAATTTTCGCAGCAAATTTGATTGCCCAGTGCCCAAAAAGATAACAAATCATTTTTTAACAAAAAGAATTAGTTTCGATTTAGACTTTTGATAATCGCACTAAAAATGGACAATTTCGCTCATTTCTAGAAACACGTTTCATTTTTTTCCAATTTCGATTTCTTTGAAATTATTCCGAAATTTTCCGATGAATTTTGATTGTCCAGTGGCCAAAAAGATAACTAATCATTTTTTAATAAATACTATAAGTCTCGATTTGGAGTTTTGACAATCGCACTGAAAATGGACAATTTCGCTCTTTTCTAGAAACACGTTTCATTTTTTTTTCTAATTTCTATTTCTTTGAAATTATTCCGAAATTTACCCAGCAAATTTGATTGCCCAGTGGCCAAAAAGATAACTAATCATTTTTTAATGAATACTATAAGTCTCGATTTTGAGTTTTGACAATCGCACTAAAAATGGACAATTTCGCTCATTTCTAGAAACACGTTTCATTTTTTTTCTAATTTCGATTTCTTTGAAATTATTCCGAAATTTTCCCAGCAAATTTGATTGCACAGTGCCCAGAAAGTTAACTAATCATTTTTTAATAAATACTATAAGTCTCGATTTTGAGTTTTGACAGTCGCACTAAAAATGGACAATTTCGCTCATTTCTAGAAACACGTTTCATTTTTTTTCCAATTTCGATTTCTTTGAAATAATTCCAAAATTTTCGCAGCAAATTTGATTGCCCAGTGCCCAAAAAGATAACAAATCATTTTTTAACAAAAAGAATTAGTTTCGATTTAGACTTTTGATAATCGCACTAAAAATGGACAATTTCGCTCATTTCTAGAAACACGTTTCATTTTTTTTCTAATTTCGATTTCTTTGAAATAATTCCGAAATTTTCGCAGCAAATTTGATTGCCCAGTGGCCAAAAAGATAACTAATCATTTTTTAACAAAAAGAATTAGATTCGATTTAGACTTTTGACAATCGCACTAAAAATGGACAATTTCGCTCTTATCTAGAAACACGTTTCATTTTTTTTCCAATTTCGATTTCTTTGAAATAATTCCGAAATTTTCGCAGCAAATTTGATTGCCCAGTGGCCAAAAAGATACCTAATCATTTTTTAACAAAAAGAATTAGATTCGATTTAGACTTTTGACAATCGCACTAAAAATGGACAATTTCGCTCATTTCTAGAAACACGTTTCATTTTTTTTCTAATTTCGATTTCTTTGAAATAATTCCGAGATTTTCGCAGCAAATTTGATTGCCCAGTGGCCAAAAAGATAACTAATCATTTTTTAACAAAAAGAATTAGATTCGATTTAGACTTTTGACAATCGCACTAAAAATGGACAATTTCGCTCTTTTCTAGAAACACGTTTCATTTTTTTTCCAATTTCGATTTTTTTGAAATTATTCCGAAATTTTCCTATATAATTTGATTGCCCAGTGCCCAAAAAGATAACAAATTATTTAAAAAAAAAAAGAATTACTTTCGATTTAGACTTTTGACAATCGCACTAAAAATGGACAATTTCGCTCTTTTCTAGAAACACGTTTCATTTTTTTTCCAATTTCGATTTTTTTGAAATTATTCCGAAATTTTTCGATGAAATTTAATTGCCCAGTGCCCAAAAAGATAACAAATCATTTTTAATAAAAAAGAATTAGTTTCGAATTAGACTTTTGACAATCGCACTAAAAATGGACAATTTCGCTCTTTTCTAGAAACACGTTTCATTTTTTTTTCTAATTTCGATTTCTTTGAAATTATTCCGAAATTTTCCTAGCAAATTTGATTGCGCAGTGCCCAGAAAGTTAACTAATCATTTTTTAATAAATACTATAAGTCTCGATTTTGAGTTTTGACAATCGCACTAAAAATGGACAATTTCGCTCTTTTCTAGAAACACGTTTCATTTTTTTTTCTAATTTCGATTTCTTTGAAATTATTTCGAAATTTTTCCAGCAAATTTGATTGCGCAGTGCCAAGAAAGTTAACTAATCATTTTTTAATAAATACTATAAGTCTCGATTTGGAGTTTTGACAATCGCACTGAAAATAGACAATTTCGCTCTTTTCTAGAAACACGTTTCATTTTTTTCCAATTTCGATTTCTTTGAAATAATTCTGAAATTTTCCCAGCAAATTTGATTGCCCAGTGCCCAGAAAGTTAACTAATCATTTTTTAACAAAAAGAATTAGATTCGATTTAGACTTTTGACAATTTCACTAAAAATTGACAATTTCGCTCTTTTCTTGAAACACGTTTCATTTTTTTCCAATTTCGATTTCTTTGAAATAATTCCGAAATTTTCCCAGCAAATTTGATTGCCCAGTGGCCAAAAAGATAACTAATCATTTTTTAACAAAATAATTAGATTCGATTTAGACTTTTGACAATCGCACTGAAAATAGACAATTTCGCTCTTTTCTAGAAACACGTTTCATTTTTTTTCCAATTTTGATTTCATTGAAATAATTTCGAAATTTTCCCAGCAAATTTGATTGCCCAGTGGCCAAAAAGATAACTAATCATTTTTTAACAAAAAGAATTAGATTCGATTTAGACTTTTGACAATTGCACTAAAAATTGACAATTTCGCTCTTTTCTAGAAACACGTTTCATTTTTTTCCAATTTCGATTTCTTTAAAATAATTCCGAAATTTTCCCAGCAAATTTGATTGCCCAGTGGCCAAAAAGATAACTAATCATTTTTTAACAAAAAGAATTAGATTCGATTTAGACTTTTGACAATCGCACTGAAAATAGACAATTTCGCTCTTTTCTAGAAACACGTTTCATTTTTTTCCAATTTCGATTTCTTTGAAATAATTCCGAAATTTTCCCAGCAAATTTGATTGCCCAGTGCCCAGAAAGATAACTAATCATTTTTTAATAAATACTATAAGTCTCGATTTTTAGTTTTGACAATCGCACTAAAAATGGACAATTTCGCTCTTTTCTAGAAACACGTTTCATTTTTTTCCAATTTCGATTTCTTTGAAATTATTCCGAAATTTTCCGATGAAATTTGATTGCCCAGTGGCCAAAAAGATAACTAATCATTTTTTAATAAATACTATATGTTTCGATTTGGAGTTTTGACAATCGCACTGAAAATGGACAATTTCGCTCTTTTCTAGAAACACGTTTCATTTTTTTTTCTAATTTCGATTTCTTTGAAATTATTCCGAAATTTTCCCAGCAAATTTGATTGCCCAGTGGCCAAAAAGATAACTAATCATTTTTTAACAAAAAGAATTAGATTCGATTTAGACTTTTGACAATCGCACTAAAAATAGACAATTTCGCTCTTTTCTAGAAACACGTTTCATTTTTTTTTCTAATTTCGATTTCTTTGAAATTATTCCGAAATTTTCCAAGCAAATTTGATTGCGCAGTGCCCAGAAAGTTAACTAATCATTTTTTAATGAATACTATAAGTCTCGATTTTGAGTTTTGACAATCGCACTAAAAATGGACAATTTCGCTCATTTCTAGAAACACGTTTCATTTTTTTTCTAATTTCGATTTCTTTGAAATTATTCCGAAATTTTCCCAGCAAATTTGATTGCACAGTGCCCAGAAAGTTAACTAATCATTTTTTAATAAATACTATAAGTCTCGATTTTGAGTTTTGACAATCGCACTAAAAATGGACAATTTCGCTCATTTCTAGAAACACGTTTCATTTTTTTTTTTTTTTCGATTTCTTTGAAATTATTCCGAAATTTTCCCAGCAAATTTGATTGCGCAGTGCCCAGAAAGTTAACTAATCATTTTTTAATAAATACTATAAGTCTCGATTTGGAGTTTTGACAATCGCACTGAAAATGGACAATATCGCTCTTTTCTAGAAACACGTTTCATTTTTTTTTCTAATTTCGATTTCTTTGAAATAATTCCGAAATTTTCCCAGCAAATTTGATTGCCCAGTGGCTAAAAAGATAATTAATCATTTTTTAATGAATACTATAAGTCTCGATTTTGAGTTTTGACAATCGCACTAAAAATGGACAATTTCGCTCTTTTCTAGAAACACGATTCATTTTTTTCCAATTTCGATTTCTTTGAAATTATTCCGAAATTTTCGCAGCAAATTTGATTGCCCAGTGGCCAAAAAGATAACTAATCATTTTTTAACAAAAAGAATTAGTTTCGAATTAGACTTTTGACAATCGCACTAAATATGGACAATTTCGCTCTTTTCTAGAAACACGTTTCATTTTTTTTTCTAATTTCGATTTCTTTGAGATTATTCCGAAATTTTCCCAGCAAATTTGATTGCCCAGTGGCCAAAAAGATAACTAATCATTTTTTAACAAAAAGAATTAGATTCGATTTAGACTTTTGACAATCGCACTGAAAATAGACAATTTCGCTCTTTTCTAGAAACACGTTTCATTTTTTTCCAATTTCGATTTCTTTGAAATAATTCCGAAATTTTCCCAGCAAATTTGATTGCCCAGTGGCCAAAAAGATAACTAATCATTTTTTAACAAAAAGAATTAGATTCGATTTAGACTTTTGACAATCGCACTAAAAATGGACAATTTCGCTCATTTCTAGAAACACGTTTCATTTTTTTCCAATTTCGATTTCTTTGAAATTATTCCGAAATTTTCCGATGACATTTGATTGTCCAGTGGCCAAAAAGATAACTAATCATTTTTTAATAAATACTATAAGTCTCGATTTGGAGTTTTGACAATCGCACTGAAAATGGACAATTTCGCTCTTTTCTAGAAACACGTTTCATTTTTTTTTCTAATTTCTATTTCTTTGAAATTATTCCGAAATTTACCCAGCAAATTTGATTGCCCAGTGGCCAAAAAGATAACTAATCATTTTTTAATAAATACTATAAGTCTCGATTTTGAGTTTTGACAATCGCACTAAAAATGGACAATTTCGCTCATTTCTAGAAACAAGTTTCATTTTTTTTTCTAATTTCGATTTCTTTGAGATTATTCCGAAATTTTCGCAGCAAATTTGATTGCCCAGTGGCCAAAAAGATAACTAATCATTTTTTAACAAAAAGAATTAGTTTCGATTTAGACTTTTGATAATCGCACTAAAAATGGACAATTTCGCTCATTTCTAGAAACACGTTTCATTTTTTTTTCTAATTTCGATTTCTTTGAAATAATTCCGAAATTTTCGCAGCAAATTTGATTGCCCAGTGGCCAAAAAGATAACTAATCATTTTTTAATAAATACTATAAGTCTCGATTTTTAGTTTTGACAATCGCACTAAAAATGGACAATTTCGCTCTTTTCTAGAAACACGTTTCATTTTTTTCCAATTTCGATTTCTTTGAAATTGTTATGTCCTATGAAAGGGACGTAATTACTTTATTTTTTATTTATTAAATAAATAATTATTTAACAAATAATTGTAGTGATTAGAACCTAGGCTCTCGCCTAATAGTTCGGGACACTTCCGAGTATTACCTTGTTGAATATTATAGAGTATTGCCCCATTAAAGTGCAATATAAGGAAAGTTTGGAAAGACAAGAAAAATAAGAAATTTTTAATTTAGTACTCACTTTTTATTAAAATTAAAAGTTGGTTTCTTTTTCCTCTAACGTGAAATAATATAACTTTGAAATTTTTGAACAATATCGATTTGTACTATCGATTTATCGACACTCGAGCTATCGATATTACTAATCGATTTATCGAAGTATAATAGTTATAGTTGGACTTTGGTTCCGGTTAAAGATATTATTCTGCGTTGGTCTTGAGACTTGAATTTTTATTGTAAATATTTTGACACGTATTAAATGAAACTTTAGATGCTTAGATTTTTTGACTTGGAAATTTTACTCGAGAACTGATTTGACTTCTTACTTCACTTCTCACTTGATTTCTGAATTGACTTTCTGAATTGACTTTCTGAATATGTACCCTATTGAGGATGCTGTTTTTAAAGATTTGTCCCCACTGAATTTTTAGTGAATTTCTTAATTTGGGGAAAATATTTTTAGAGAGATGGAAAAAGAGGTGGGAAATTTTTAGGATTGGTTTTCCATAAGAAAATGGAGAAAAGAAAATGGAGAAACCAAAGAAAATTTGATTCTATAGTTTTATGATTGGCCCTTCGAGACCTATCCCCTTTACATAGGCTGTATCTTAAAGGGAGGTACCATAAGTCTATTTTTGTTTCAATGTGGTAGGGGAGTTCTCTTTGAATTTTAAGTTAAGTAGGGATATTATTTCACGTTTTTGGATTTTTACAAAATGTTATTATAAATTTGCTTAATAATAATATTACATTAAATTTTATAGCGTAGTTTAATTGTTTATAATTTTTAAATGTATATACTTTTTTGAATTACAACTTTATCATAATTTTTAAGGTTACATTTTTAATTTGTTGATTAACAATAAGTTTTATAATTCTAACCTATACAATTTGTTTATCTAACTAATAAAATTTTATTTATTACTTGTTAATAACAATAATTATTTTTATTTATTGTTTATTTGTTTTTATTTATTGTTTATTTGTTAATAACGCTTCATTACTTTTTTTATTTATAGGTTATGTTGTTTTATTATTATTTAATTAAAATTCTATGTTTACTAAAATTATAACCTTTTTTATGTTTGTTTGTTTATATTTACATATTTGTTTTTTTATTTATACCGGAGTTGTAAATATTAACCTTTTGTTTATTTTGATTAGTTGTAAAATTTATTGTTTTTCATTTCTAACAAAAAATTATAGTTATTTATTAACTTTAATAATTTTTATTTAGAAATTATTTCAATTATGTGTTACTATAGTATTATGTATATATATATATACTTCTAATGGTCAATACATAGATTTCTCTACTTTGGTTAAAATCACACGATTTACGATGCTGTAGTACAAAGGTTATTTGTACAAAAATATGCTTTTTGAGTTTTAAAAGATAAAATTATTTACGATTTCGGTGATATTGCATTTCCGTTATATATTGTGGGAAGTTTAGAAAAAATATCAAGGTTCAAAGAGATAAAGAAAAATAATCTAATTAAATTTGTTACGCTTTTAAGTTTATGATTTTTAAAGAAATTTTGATAAAAGTACTTGATATTTTTCCTTTCATAATAATAATATCTTATCTTTAATTATTTTATATAAATTTACTATTTTTAGGGAAAGTGACATTTCTATTTCTCTCAGCTGTGTCCTGAAGGAGGGCTGTTTTTAGGCATCTGGCGCTAAGTTGTTTTACAATTTTATGGTTTCCCATTTGAGTTCTTAAAAAGGTTAGAGTTGACTGTTAAGAGCCCTTTTCACGGTACAATCTGTTAGCCATAAAATTGTAGGCGACTTGGTTTTTTTTAAAAAGATACTCAGAGTTCTTTTAATCTATTTTATGTAATATTAGTGGGTCATGTATTTTTGTGTGGGAAAAGAAAAAGAAAAGAGGAGAAAAAAAAATATAATAAGATTTCGAAAATTGTACAAGATGTAACACCCCCATCGTAAAATGGTTAGTTGAGGATGAAAGACGAGAATAACCATATTTCGTAGTTTACAATATAAAGGAGTCGAAAATTGACAAAAAAAAAAGAAATAGTACAATATTTTTTATTTTTAATGGATGAAAAGGTTTTAGGGTAGGCTTCGTTTCATGTGATTAAGTTCCCACAATCAATTGTTCATCTTAGGTTGAAATATCCACTGTGTTTCTGCAATTCTTTGTTGGGATATAATTGTTCTGAAGTTGAAGGTTCCGTTGATGGTTCTGTTGATGTTTCTGTTTCCGAGGGTTTGCTAGATGAAACTTCTTGTAATGGGACATCTTGAGGTGGGTTTTCCGGCCTGGTTCCCAAATGTACCAAGAGATGGGATATGGAACCACTGATTGCGCCCAGCAAGTGTAAGGACCACCCATAAATGGAATGTAGAGTATATCCGTGGACTAATGTATTGAATATAGCCTTTACGAGTTGTATCATAGTTAAGATTGCGAAAATTCCAGCACTTGCTGTACCGAAGATCAGGAACTTATTCCACATCTTGGACCATGTGTTGTCGATGAATTTGTCAACAACCTCTTCGTTGAACAGATTCAGGATACTATTACTGGATGCCATATCATGATGTCCACTCATACTCAATGCCAAATCGTTGAGTACGGCAGATTTTTCCACTGGAAACATAATTTTATCTTTGAGTTGTTCGATTTCCTCCTCGGTATAAATTCCACTAGTTGCTAGTTCTTCTGGATTGGTGTACGTCCATGTGTTAGATTTTGATGGTTGAAGTATAGTTGGGGGTAAAGCTTCAACTATTAATGGTAATACTTTATACCAATGTTCATTGACCAGGTAGTAGGAAGGAAGAAGAGTGTTGCACTGTATTTGTGTTCCTCTAGTTTTTAAAACGTGTGTTCTCGGGGCCATGAAAAAGGTTTTGTTATTTCCCGTCACTTGAAGCTCCATGTAGCAGTTTTCTCCTTGTTGGATTTTCACCTCCATAGGTGTACATTTGATTATGTGAATTGCCTCACCTGAAACTAATGCCATATACCCGGGTCCTTTCATTACATCGTATGCGAATTGGTCCGGAGCTTGGGTAGCGAATGACAGTGAATTTTTAATGGTTTGTTGTTCGAGGTAACATTTTTGAGTTATGATATCGATGTACAATTGTTTCATTTGTTTTCGAATGTGTTTTTCTACATAAATAAATTTGGAATTTACGTACGCGAATATGTCTAGATTTGTTATTGATATTTTGTTATTCTTAGCAAAAGATTCGCCTGGTTTAGTTTCAAAAATAAACAATTTCGGATGTTCAGTTTTTGTAATTCTATACCCACATACTAATTCATCTGATTTTGAGTTTAACGCAAATGTAACATCACCTTTGTTTACAGTGTAAATTGTTTGAGGATTATACATATCGAGGTCAATCATCTTGGTTGCTCTACCTTCATATAATATACTATATTGGTCGAATTTACAGGAATGAGGTTGGAATGAATTCCAATAAGTATAACCTCCTTCCTGATCCACACATTTTCCATCTAAAAGACGACATACTGTACCGGTCTTTAAAATGACGGAATTTGCTTCCAATTTTACACGAGCCAAGTGTTCTAACAAAGTGATTTTAACGGTTGCTTGTACAACTACCTTTTTCCATGATCCATATGGATCTGAATATCCTGTACCTTCACAACTTCCGTCATTTTCAAGAACTCCGGCTATTGTGACTGAATGCGTTACTGTACTATTGACTCTAAGCCCGTTAATTATGTTATCATTTATTTTCATTGTACCCGAATGATGTGCATTTTCGCATGCTGCTTTGCTAGTTTCTTTGATATACTCGTTTACACCGTTGTTTACTATTGACACATGAGAAAACATTCCGCATCGATATATTGTCCTTCTTACTTCGACTTTACATTGTTTTACCATAATTTCTGAGTATTCACTAATTTGTAACAGCTGCACATATGGATAAGTGATGTTCAGATTGTCGCCAGGTATGTCACATTCTCCCACTTCTAATAGGGATATTGTGGTGACATTTAGTTCTCTAGCCCCACAATTGTATCCAATGAATCCCCAAGTAAATGTTGGAAGAAGGAAAAGGAAAGAGATCACTGGATAAATCATTCTGAAACAGATACTTTTTAGGGTTTATTAATATGTGAAATTCGTAAACGATTTGCATGCACAACCTTATGATTTTTTCCAATTTGTATCTTAATGTTATTTTTACTTAAAACTTCAATAATTTTGTAGGGTCCGTCGTAATGATTTCCAAATTTTCCTGGTTTTGGACCACTTAAAAGAAAAACAAAATCCCCTAGTTTAAAATTTATGGGATTAATATTTTTATCAAAGTATTCTTTAGATTTTTCCTTAGAAGCTACTTGATTATCATAAACTAATTTTTGTATACCGTTTAACCGGGTTACGAGTTCCGAAACATACCCTTTAAAAGTGGGGAGTAGATCACCTTCTCGAAGAGGGTCATTAGAGGGGAGCCTTGCTAAACGTCCGAATATCACTTCGTAAGGAGTATGTTTAGTAGCTTCATGGACACTAGTATTATAGCTTAGCATAGCTATATCAATCCATTCGTCCCATTCATTGTCTGTATCTGTGTACTGTTTTAAAAATTCAGTCAATGAATGGTGGGACCTTTCTAAAGAACCGTTAGATTGGGGGTGGAAAGCTGTGGTTCGAATTTTCTTAATCCTGAACCTCTTCGATACCCTAACCATTAATTCGCTAAGGAAATTTCGTCCTTGATCAGTTAAAACTGTTTTGGGAGAACCAAAGACACATATGAATTTTTTTATAAATGCGTCTGCTATAGTACTTGATAAGGTATCAGATAGGGGTACGGCTAGACAAAATTTAGAAAAGAGATCCTGTATTGTGAGGATATATTCGTTTCCTTTCTGGGTTTTTTTTAAAGGACCTACTATGTCCATTGCAATTTTTTCTAAAGCAACACCAGGGGTATCTGTTATGACCATGGGTTGTTTAGTTTTTAATCGAACTAATTTTTTTAATTGACAGTCTAAACATTGTTGTATTCGTCTAGTAACGTCATCTTTTAGTCTTTCCCAGAAATATTGTTGTCTAATTCTATTGTAGGTCTTACTAACACCTTTATGACCTCCAATAGGACATTTATGAAATTCGTCAAAAATTTCATTCCTTTTTTCGATAGGGACGTATTTGACTGTACCATAACAGACTAAGACAGTGATATTTGATCCTTTAAAGACTAAATTAATCAAGTTAAAAATCTCTTCCCAATCTAGATTCTCAATTTTTTCACTTTTGGCAATCGAAAATTCATTTTGGTTTAAGTCCTCTAAAATGTCTTTTAAATCTTTAAACAAACGAAGAATTGAATCCCGAATCTGTGACAATGATTGAGAATTTTCATCTTTTAGACACATAGAAAACATGTACCGATTGTTTTTTCTTTTAACTCCATTAATTTCGCCTATTGTAAAAGTACCTTTCTTTGGAATTTTATTGTGTTCCATAAGTTTTTCAGCACCTAGATCACAAGGAGAGCCTTTTGTGATTACAAAATACACGATATTGTCCTGTCTATATTGGATGGGTTCCCTAGTTTTTATTATATTGAGTTTCCCAATTTGAGGAGTAAAACTTAGGGAATCTTCAGAAGAACTCGAAGTAGTATCTTCTGAATCGGTATCCGAGTCATGACGTAAATATCTTCTTTTTCTAGCGGCTTTTCTTGGGTTTGGAAAGATAACGTCACGAGAGACGATGTCCTTTTCTTGGATAGGGATTTTTCTTGGACGTCCTCTCCCTTTTTTAACTTTTGAGGTTTGTGACGGTTTCGTTTTAGGGAATAATTCTTCCTCAAAACCGTCAGAACTGTCTTCTTGGAAGTTAGATTTAGGGTTTGTGAGAGGTACTGGTTCCGCATTGGATTCATCTTTAGAATTTTCATATTCTTCGTACCTGGGCTTAGGGATACCTAAATTTCGTTTGGGAAATCTCTGAAAAGTTACCCGTTCTACAGGTTTTTTTGTGTTAAGAATCTCTTCTTTTTCCGATTCTTGAGGATTTACCACTGAGGGTTTGGGTGTGGACGTGGTTTCAAATTTAGAATTAGAACCTTCGTTTAGAATTGGTGAAGGGGGTTTCAGATTAAGTTTTGGAGTCTGGGAGATTTGAGTATCATGAGATTCTAATACTTTCTTTTGAGCTCTGGTCAAAACATTGATTGGTATTTCCTCTATTGGGTTTCTTGAAAGAGCGTCCGCATTCGTGTTAGTTTTTCCTGATCTATGAACAATTGTATATTCATATTCCGAAAGTTTAAACCGCCATTTTTGGATTCGAGTATTTAATGTTGCCGTTTTAAACCAAACTAATGGTTGATGGTCGGTATAAATCGTAATTTTCCTACCATATACATACGACCTAAATGCTTCTACTGAATCAATTATAGCCTTTGCTTCTTTTTCATATACCTCATAATTAATTTCAGGACCACGTAAAACTCGGGAAAAATACGCAATTGGTTTGTCTTTTCCAATTTCTCCTTGGGACAATATTCCTCCTATTGCATAACCTGATGCGTCCGTGGTTATGTTGTAAGGCTTATCCAAATCTGGAAATTGAAGTAAAGGGGCATTACATAAAAGACCTTTGAGTGTTTTAAAAGACTCGTCAGCTTTGTCACTCCACTCAAACGTTATGTCTTTTTGTAAAAGTTTTGTAAGTGGTTTTGCGATTTTCGCGAAATCTTGAATAAATCTTCGATAGTAACCGGCTAGTCCTAAAAATTCACGGATATTTTTAACATTTTTAGGGTTAGGGAAGTTTTGAACCGCTTCAACTTTCTTAGGATCGACTTTTAATCCTTTTTCACTAAGAACGTGCCCTAAGTATGAGACTTCTGTTTTTAAAAATTCACATTTGTCGACTTGTAATTTTAAGCCTGCATCACTTAATCTTTCGATTAAAAGATTTAATTTGTGATCGTGCTCCTCAATGCTATTAGCATAAATTACTATGTCGTCCAAATATACAAAAAGCATTTCACCTTGTAACCCTTTTAAAACTTGGTCCATAAGGCGTTGAAATGTAGCAGGGGCCGTTTTGAGACCAAAAGGCATACGGGTGAATTCATAATGTCCGAATGGTGTACTAAAGGCTGTTTTATGCGCATCCCTAGGATCCATTTTAATTTGAAGAAAACCCTTAGCCAAATCAAGAACTGAGTAGTATTTAGCGCCCCCTACCTGATCAAAAATTTCCGTGATGTTAGGCAACGGGTACGCGTCCCCCAGAGTTTTCTCGTTAAGGGCTCTAAAATCTAATACTACTCTCCATTTAATATTTCCTTCAGAATCTGGTTTTTTCTGTACTATCCACAATGGTGTGCTGTACTGAGAATTGGAAGGTTTTATAATCCCTGCATCTAATAACTCTTTTACTTGTCTAAGAATTTCTTTTTTCATAGAATGAGGAAATTTGTATTGCTTAGAAAATACAGGAATATCATCTGTAGTAGGAATTCTATGCATTACTTTATCCGTTCCAGTGAGTTCATCACCTGGAAGGAAAAAATGTTGTCTATATTTCCTAACTAATTGCAAAACATGATCTTTTTCGATAGGATTTAAATGATCTAAACGCAAATAATCTTTAATATCGACCGAGTTTGTATTGAATAGAGGTTCCTCGTCAGGGACGAATTTGTCCAATTCTGGTGAATAATCGTCATCACAAGTGTTAATATTTAAATCTCGTTTCATTTCGATATTAGAAAGGAGAAAGACATGTTTCTCTCCTATGCTTGTGATTTTATGATTTTCAATGTCTTTAATTTTTGAATCAATTTTAAAATCGGGAATAGTGTTTTCGTTAATTTGTCTGTCAAGGGTGTTTCTGATTTTATACTCTATACAGTATTTCATGTTATCTACATGAAAAATGGAGTTTTCAAAATCGATTATTGCTCCGCTTTCTTGGAAATATCTAGATCCTAGAATAGCTTCGCATGGGAGTGGAATTTCATCATCAATGATTTGGAATTCAGATTCTGATCCAAAAATGCATAAATCTATGCTACCTAAAGTTTTAATCGTTTCTGGCCCTATTCCTCTCAAAATTAATTTCTTGTTAGAATCGTAGCAATCTCCAGTGAACAACAATTTTTCTTTCATTAGATTTACCTCTGATCCGGTGTCAATCAAAAAGGAAGTGGCAACATTACTAAGCATATGTTGTATAACCAATATAGGTAATCTACCTATATTGTTAGCGTGTTCCGAATAGTATATATTTGAATTATTCCCCAAATTGGTTATTGACATTCTTTTCATTGAAATTTTTGCGTTCCCGATTTCTAACTTTTGATTTTTGAAATTTAGTTTACTTTTAGTTTGAAAGAAAAATTGAGTTCCTAGTATTCCGTCATAAGGAATGGAGATAGAATCTGAGATTACCAAAAATTCAACCTCTTGATTTGCTATTTTTAATTTAAATGAACCTATTGTGTCCGACGAATCCCCTCCTATACCACTAATTTTGTACGTATCCTTATAGTCAATTTTTCCTTCAATGGGTACTGCACTTTGTTTTATTAAATTTACTTCTGCTCCCGTATCTAACAATAAACTTACAGATTTTGTTAAGTTACCTAAGGTCATAGTGATGTATGGATTGTACCTTAAGGATTCTGAATTGAGGGTATTAATTCTGACGTAAGGTTCTCGCTTTGTGTTAGGTTGATTGAGCGGTTTGGATGGGGTAAGGTCCCTTGACTGACGCTCTGGCGATGGGGACCCTGATCGTTTCCCTGGTTTCTAATGTTATCGTAAATTCGGGACCTACATTCTTCTATTTTATGACCCCTTTTTTTGCAATAATGACATTCTATATCATTTGTTCTTCTGCATGTCGCTGCTGTGTGGCCAATATTGTTGCAGATTTGGCATCTAAATTGGGCCCTAGATTCTATTTGCTTTCCATTTTGACTCGGCTCTAAAGATTTCTTATAAAGTGGATTTTGATAACAATTTTTGGCATTATGCCCAGTTTTACTACAAATTTGACATTGTTCTGCGCCACTTGTTCTACAGAACTTAGAATCATGTCCAGTCTTATTACAAACTGAACATGGTTTAATCTTATAGCACTGTAGTGCAGAATGACCTTTACGGTCGCAAATTTGACAGGAAACACTGGCAATGTCTTGATTCTTTTGTGGAGATCTCTGTTCTTCCGTTTGAAAGATTTCTCTTCTTTTGTGAATTTTAACTTCCGAATTTCCACGTCTTTTATCTTTTTGTGCAAGAATTTTTTTTTCAATTTTGATAGCTTCTTTAATGACGTCGTTTATCGTGACTTGAGGGGTTAGTTTTTGTTCAATTTCAGGCAGAAGGCCATCTTTGAAACATTCAACAACGTCATTTTGAGTTTCAGTTCTAAAAGCGTCAGTAATCGCGGCGCCTGTTGCTAATCTTTGAGCCTCTAAAATTCTCGTCCCTATATCGCGGATTCTGTTAGCAAAGGTTAGAACATTTTCATTTTCCTTTTGAAATTCGTTACCTAGTTCACCGTATAATTGTTTTACAGTTTTTGTAACTGCATAAATGTCTCGTAAGAAATTAGTTAATTCATCGATATTTCTAAAGGTCTGACCACATATGGTCTCTCTAGCTTCTCCGTAAATTTTTGTTCTTACTAATCTAGTGAGGTTTTCTTCCGCTGCTTCTCCTATCATGGCCTTGGCTTCTAAACATCCCCGTATGAATTCATAAACAGATACATTTGTACCATCGAATTCTGGTACTGCCTTAAGGGCGTCTGTCAAACTGACAGTTTGATTAACTTGTAAAGCCATGTTCATTTGTTGTGGGGCAATGTTATTAAAGTTTATGATACGGTCTATATTATTTATATTTGGATTTAAAAAATTGTTTCCTGATAATATTTCATTAACATTTTCTTCATTTAAGGAAATATCATTTGTTAAGATAGTAGCGTTACTTGAATCTAAAGTAGATGAAAAATCTATTAATCTTATATTAGGTGTAGAGTTGGCTAAATTAATTTTCTTATTAATAGGTGTTGATTGATTTGGGTAATTTTTAACTGTAGTATCGTTGTAAATATCGGAGCTTGACAAACTTCTAGAAAGATTATGAGAATCCCTAATTATTATAGGTGAACGTACGAGTGTTTTATTTCTACTAAAAGGATTAAATTTTTCTACTTCCTTTAATAATTCTGAATCGTCTTTTACGTTTTTACGAGTAATTCTTTTATCACACATTAATAATATATAAAAAAAAAAAGAAATTTTGAAAATTACAATCTAGTAAAAGGTGGAAGAAAAGAAAAAGATTTGATAAACTTTAAATTTGATTTTTATTGGAAACAGATTTTTTTGGAATTTTATAATTCTTTCTCCAATCCTCGAGACAATTTATACATCGATTAGGCACTAACATATGTTTACATAAATTTTTCCTAATTATTGCTATTTTAGTATCTAAACTTAAAGTTTTAAATACATTTGGGTGAATAATAAAAGATTGTTTTTTCTTCTCTTCGGAAAGAGAAGATGGTACTTTAATTTCTTCTTCTTTTGGAAGAGGTGGAAGTGGCGAAATTTCTACTTCCTTGGGGAGAGGTGGAAACACTTTCGCTTCTTCTTTTTTGTTATTGATTAATAATTGAACGTATGCTTCTCTTTCTTGTCTTAATTTCCGGAATTCTTCTAGAGGTAACCACCTTTCTCCGTTAAGAGCTTTAATTCTGGCTAATTTCCTATTAAATGCTCTTCTTTGAGTTCTGGTGTAAATTTTCTTTGTTGAAAAACACTGAGACACTAAAAACAAAATTTATGAAAATCAATGTCTAGTCTGTTAGGTCAATTTCAATAATGTCTGGGACCACTAAATTTCGTACATGACTTTCTTCCGCAAGAGCCCGAGTTCTTTGAAAAATTGCCTCTTCAATAGTTAAATCTATTTCTACATAATTTTCAGGTTGCGTTTGCTCGATTTGTACAGGGGCTCGTATTGTCGGTTTAATAATTGCAGTAGGAATAGTTTTAATAGGTCTTTTCACTAAATTATAATATATCCACGAACTATTTGAAATAGTTTTGAATTTTTTATTTCCTCTTTTCCTTTTATTAGAGGAATATTCTTTTAAAGGAGGATGGTTTTCCATGGATAAGGATATTTTCTAATTCTTCAAAAACAGATATAATCTATTCGAGAAAAAGAAATTTTTCAATTAATTTTAATTTATATAAAAAATAAAATTAATTATCCTTTCTAATTAAAATAAAAAAATATTCAATGCTGCAGTGACACGCATGCGCTAATGCAGCTATTGTGTACCTGCGCGTATGAACAGTAAAATTTGGTTCAAAATTTTGACATTTTGAAATAAATTTTTCTACTTTTATTTATTTTGGGAAAAAGGAAGCATTGGAATTTTAAAATCTTATAATAATTCTATTTTTATAAGATTGTTTAGTTGTAATAGGATAAAGAGATGGAATAATTTTAATAATTCTTTCTTTTAAAATGTTCTCAATACTCGTTTGGATTAGATTTTTCTTCATGTTTTAAATCAATTTAAAGAAATAAGGAGATAAAAATTCTACAAACTTTTGTAAATTTTATAGTATTTCCTTGTACATGATTTTAAATGGTATTCTAATTCCATAACTCTAACTTCGTGAATTCCTGCATGAGGGCAAATAATTGTTTCTTCTGATTGTGGATAATTATTACTTCTGCATTTTATTAAATGACGAACGATTCTCTCTTTACTTAATCTATGAGATTTATCATAGGGGCATGTAACTAAATTGACTTGTACTGGCACATAATTCATTTAGTTTTAAATTTTAATTTCTCAAATTTAAACGAGCAAAAGCAACATCCAATTTGTTTGTCAATTCTTTCTTATCCTCTGCTAAAGTGGCTGGTATTAAGTCGCGAATAATATCAATCAACTGACGATTGACAGTAGTCAAAGTAATTAAAGCTTGTTGAAATTTTTTTGATTTGTCACATAAAGAAGCTGTGGTTTCCCAGTGATCTTTTTCAATGTCTGAATTAATTTCAATAGTTTCTTCTATTTTATTAATCCTGTTGCATAATTTAACTACTATATCGTCCTTTGGAATAATCATTATAAACCGAAATAATGGCCATAAAAATGCAAAAAGAATCTAACAATTCTTAGTTAAAATAATTCTAACCTCAAAAACTAATAAGGTGTTAAAATATACCGATTAAGTTTTGTTTTGTTTCCCTTTTATAAAACAAGGTAAGATTTTAGTTTAGAATTTAATTTATTCCATTTATTTTGTAACTTTCTTTTTAAATTTGAAATTTAATTTATTCCATTAAATTGGTACATCTCTTTTTAAATTTGAAATTTAATTTATTCCATTAAATTGGTACATCTCTTTTTAAATTTGGAATTAATACTAATCCTTTTCATTTATAAAAAAATTTTGTTTAGTTTGTCCAATAATTTTTTTTCATTCTTTTTAACTTGTATTCGTTTGTTTAGTTTGTCCAATAATTTTTTTTTCTTTTTTTTTAAGATTTGGAATTTATTTTATTCCTTTTCATTTGTTTTGTAACTTTTAACTTTATATTATTTAAAATAAAAAAAAATAGAATAATAAAAATTGTTTTGGTAAACAAAAATTTAGATAGTTAATCTAGTGAATGCAAAGTCAATTTCGTCGATGATGTCCTGTTTTTCAGGAATACTAGAATGACTAACCAAACGTTTAACGATTTTGTTTAAATTTCTATTTTCTTCGGCCAATGCTTTAAGTTGATGTCTCAAAAATTTCATTTCATTATAGTTACTTTTAGCCAATTGTAATAATTCCAAATTTAAAGAATGTTTATCCATTTCAAAAAAAAAATTTCTTGTAATATTTTATAAAAGGGTTAGAAAATCTAAAAATGATATTAAAAACCGCGAGGGACTTCGCGTTCGCGAGATAACGCTCGGGAGTCGCGGATAGTAGGCAGCAGTTCCGCGGGGACTCTACCTGCTACGTTACTCGTGGGGCGATGAAGTCGCTACAAGAGTGAGAGAGAGAGCACTAGACAGACTGGCTGCTATGCGTATGAGAGAGAACGAACTATAGCTCCATTGGAGTGAGAGAGAAAGACTATAGGCAGGCTAACTGCCATAGGAGTAAGAGAGAACGAAGATTGCCCGAGTGGGGAGCGTCTATGTGTATAAACCAAAAAAGGCCTTGCTTGCTGCGTTAAGTGACAGGCAGGAGCGTAAAATGTTTCAAATTCTATTAATATTTTCTTTCAAATTCAATTTATAGTCAAAATACATTATTTTAAAAATATAATTTGTTAAAAATAAACAAACTTAATTATTTCATAATTTTTAATAATTGATTTAAATTGGAATTTCTCCTTTTATCTTAAAATTCGGAAAATTTGGATTCATTATGTGGACATAAATACAAATATAATAGAGTAAACAATAATTTTTCAAAAACCAAAATAGAAAGAATAGAAAAATATTCAACAAAGTTCAACTCGAATTATCCCTCCGGGGCCTCCAAAAATTAAGTATGTTATGTCCTATGAAAGGGACGTAATTACTTTATTTTTTATTTATTAAATAAATAATTATTTAACAAATAATTGTAGTGATTAGAACCTAGGCTCTCGCCTAATAGTTCGGGACACTTCCGAGTATTACCTTGTTGAATATTATAGAGTATTGCCCCATTAAAGTGCAATATAAGGAAAGTTTGGAAAGACAAGAAAAATAAGAAATTTTTAATTTAGTACTCACTTTTTATTAAAATTAAAAGTTGGTTTCTTTTTCCTCTAACGTGAAATAATATAACTTTGAAATTTTTGAACAATATCGATTTGTACTATCGATTTATCGACACTCGAGCTATCGATATTACTAATCGATTTATCGAAGTATAATAGTTATAGTTGGACTTTGGTTCCGGTTAAAGATATTATTCTGCGTTGGTCTTGAGACTTGAATTTTTATTGTAAATATTTTGACACGTATTAAATGAAACTTTAGATGCTTAGATTTTTTGACTTGGAAATTTTACTCGAGAACTGATTTGACTTCTTACTTCACTTCTCACTTGATTTCTGAATTGACTTTCTGAATTGACTTTCTGAATATGTACCCTATTGAGGATGCTGTTTTTAAAGATTTGTCCCCACTGAATTTTTAGTGAATTTCTTAATTTGGGGAAAATATTTTTAGAGAGATGGAAAAAGAGGTGGGAAATTTTTAGGATTGGTTTTCCATAAGAAAATGGAGAAAAGAAAATGGAGAAACCAAAGAAAATTTGATTCTATAGTTTTATGATTGGCCCTTCGAGACCTATCCCCTTTACATAGGCTGTATCTTAAAGGGAGGTACCATAAGTCTATTTTTGTTTCAATGTGGTAGGGGAGTTCTCTTTGAATTTTAAGTTAAGTAGGGATATTATTTCACGTTTTTGGATTTTTACAAAATGTTATTATAAATTTGCTTAATAATAATATTACATTAAATTTTATAGCGTAGTTTAATTGTTTATAATTTTTAAATGTATATACTTTTTTGAATTACAACTTTATCATAATTTTTAAGGTTACATTTTTAATTTGTTGATTAACAATAAGTTTTATAATTCTAACCTATACAATTTGTTTATCTAACTAATAAAATTTTATTTATTACTTGTTAATAACAATAATTATTTTTATTTATTGTTTATTTGTTTTTATTTATTGTTTATTTGTTAATAACGCTTCATTACTTTTTTTATTTATAGGTTATGTTGTTTTATTATTATTTAATTAAAATTCTATGTTTACTAAAATTATAACCTTTTTTATGTTTGTTTGTTTATATTTACATATTTGTTTTTTTATTTATACCGGAGTTGTAAATATTAACCTTTTGTTTATTTTGATTAGTTGTAAAATTTATTGTTTTTCATTTCTAACAAAAAATTATAGTTATTTATTAACTTTAATAATTTTTATTTAGAAATTATTTCAATTATGTGTTACTATAGTATTATGTATATATATATATACTTCTAATGGTCAATACATAGATTTCTCTACTTTGGTTAAAATCACACGATTTACGATGCTGTAGTACAAAGGTTATTTGTACAAAAATATGCTTTTTGAGTTTTAAAAGATAAAATTATTTACGATTTCGGTGATATTGCATTTCCGTTATATATTGTGGGAAGTTTAGAAAAAATATCAAGGTTCAAAGAGATAAAGAAAAATAATCTAATTAAATTTGTTACGCTTTTAAGTTTATGATTTTTAAAGAAATTTTGATAAAAGTACTTGATATTTTTCCTTTCATAATAATAATATCTTATCTTTAATTATTTTATATAAATTTACTATTTTTAGGGAAAGTGACATTTCTATTTCTCTCAGCTGTGTCCTGAAGGAGGGCTGTTTTTAGGCATCTGGCGCTAAGTTGTTTTACAATTTTATGGTTTCCCATTTGAGTTCTTAAAAAGGTTAGAGTTGACTGTTAAGAGCCCTTTTCACGGTACAATCTGTTAGCCATAAAATTGTAGGCGACTTGGTTTTTTTTAAAAAGATACTCAGAGTTCTTTTAATCTATTTTATGTAATATTAGTGGGTCATGTATTTTTGTGTGGGAAAAGAAAAAGAAAAGAGGAGAAAAAAAAATATAATAAGATTTCGAAAATTGTACAAGATGTAACAAAATTATTCCGAAATTTTCCGATGAAATTTGATTGCCCAGTGGCCAAAAAGATAACTAATCATTTTTTAATAAATACTATAAGTTTCGATTTGGAGTTTTGACAATCGCACTGAAAAT
Source organism: Leptopilina myrica (nomen nudum) (assembly GCA_032872475.1). Classification (NCBI taxonomy): domain Eukaryota; kingdom Metazoa; phylum Arthropoda; class Insecta; order Hymenoptera; family Figitidae; genus Leptopilina; species Leptopilina myrica (nomen nudum). The sequence goes on along the minus strand of CM065459.1, from coordinate 39,070,663 downwards.
GGACAATTTCGCTCTTTTCTAGAAACACGTTTCATTTTTTTCCAATTTCGATTTCTTTGAAATTATTCCGAAATTTTCCGATGAAATTTGATTGCCCAGTGGCCAAAAAGATAACTAATCATTTTTTAATAAATACTATAAGTTTCGATTTGGAGTTTTGACAATCGCACTGAAAATGGACAATTTCGCTCTTTTCTAGAAACACGTTTCATTTTTTTTTCTAATTTCGATTTCTTTGAAATTATTCCGAAATGTTCCCAGCAAATTTGATTGCCCAGTGGCCAAAAAGATAACTAATCATTTTTTAACAAAAAGAATTAGATTCGATTTAGACTTTTGACAATCGCACTAAAAATAGACAATTTCGCTCTTTTCTAGAAACACGTTTCATTTTTTTTTCTAATTTCGATTTCTTTGAAATTATTCCGAAATTTTCCAAGCAAATTTGATTGCGCAGTGCCCAGAAAGTTAACTAATCATTTTTTAATGAATACTATAAGTCTCGATTTTGAGTTTTGACAATCGCACTAAAAATGGACAATTTCGCTCATTTCTAGAAACACGTTTCATTTTTTTTCTAATTTCGATTTCTTTGAAATTATTCCGAAATTTTCCCAGCAAATTTGATTGCACAGTGCCCAGAAAGTTAACTAATCATTTTTTAATAAATACTATAAGTCTCGATTTTGAGTTTTGACAATCGCACTAAAAATGGACAATTTCGCTCATTTCTAGAAACACGTTTCATTTTTTTTTCTAATTTCGATTTCTTTGAAATTATTCCGAAATTTTCCCAGCAAATTTGATTGCGCAGTGCCCAGAAAGTTAACTAATCATTTTTTAATAAATACTATAAGTCTCGATTTGGAGTTTTGACAATCGCACTGAAAATGGACAATTTCGCTCTTTTCTAGAAACACGTTTCATTTTTTTCCAATTTCGATTTCTTTGAAATTATTCCGAAATTTTCCGATGAAATTTGATTGCCCAGTGGCCAAAAAGATAACTAATCATTTTTTAATAAATACTATAAGTTTCGATTTGGAGTTTTGACAATCGCACTGAAAATGGACAATTTCGCTCTTTTCTAGAAACACGTTTCATTTTTTTTTCTAATTTCGATTTCTTTGAAATTATTCCGAAATTTTCCCAGCAAATTTGATTGCCCAGTGGCCAAAAAGATAACTAATCATTTTTTAACAAAAAGAATTAGATTCGATTTAGACTTTTGACAATCGCACTAAAAATAGACAATTTCGCTCTTTTCTAGAAACACGTTTCATTTTTTTTTCTAATTTCGATTTCTTTGAAATTATTCCGAAATTTTCCAAGCAAATTTGATTGCGCAGTGCCCAGAAAGTTAACTAATCATTTTTTAATGAATACTATAAGTCTCGATTTTGAGTTTTGACAATCGCACTAAAAATGGACAATTTCGCTCATTTCTAGAAACACGTTTCATTTTTTTTCTAATTTCGATTTCTTTGAAATTATTCCGAAATTTTCCCAGCAAATTTGATTGCACAGTGCCCAGAAAGTTAACTAATCATTTTTTAATAAATACTATAAGTCTCGATTTTGAGTTTTGACAATCGCACTAAAAATGGACAATTTCGCTCATTTCTAGAAACACGTTTCATTTTTTTTTCTAATTTCGATTTCTTTGAAATTATTCCGAAATTTTCCCAGCAAATTTGATTGCGCAGTGCCCAGAAAGTTAACTAATCATTTTTTAATAAATACTATAAGTCTCGATTTGGAGTTTTGACAATCGCACTGAAAATGGACAATATCGCTCTTTTCTAGAAACACGTTTCATTTTTTTTTCTAATTTCGATTTCTTTGAAATAATTCCGAAATTTTCCCAGCAAATTTGATTGCCCAGTGGCTAAAAAGATAATTAATCATTTTTTAATGAATACTATAAGTCTCGATTTTGAGTTTTGACAATCGCACTAAAAATGGACAATTTCGCTCTTTTCTAGAAACACGATTCATTTTTTTCCAATTTCGATTTCTTTGAAATTATTCCGAAATTTTCCGATGAAATTTGATTGCCCAGTGGCCAAAAAGATAACTAATCATTTTTTAATAAATACTATAAGTCTCGATTTGAAGTTTTGACAATCGCACTGAAAATGGACAATTTCGCTCTTTTCTAGAAACACGTTTCATTTTTTTTTCTAATTTCGATTTCTTTGAAATTATTCCGAAATTTTCCCAGCAAATTTGATTGCCCAGTGGCCAAAAAGATAACTAATCATTTTTTAATAAATACTATAAGTCTCGATTTTGAGTTTTGACAATCGCACTAAAAATGGACAATTTCGCTCATTTCTAGAAACAAGTTTCATTTTTTTTTCTAATTTCGATTTCTTTGAGATTATTCCGAAATTTTCGCAGCAAATTTGATTGCCCAGTGGCCAAAAAGATAACTAATCATTTTTTAACAAAAAGAATTAGTTTCGATTTAGACTTTTGATAATCGCACTAAAAATGGACAATTTCGCTCATTTCTAGAAACACGTTTCATTTTTTTTTCTAATTTCGATTTCTTTGAAATAATTCCGAAATTTTCGCAGCAAATTTGATTGCCCAGTGGCCAAAAAGATAACTAATCATTTTTTAATAAATACTATAAGTCTCGATTTTTAGTTTTGACAATCGCACTAAAAATGGACAATTTCGCTCTTTTCTAGAAACACGTTTCATTTTTTTTTCTAATTTCGATTTCTTTGAAATTATTCCGAAATTTTCCCAGCAAATTTGATTGCCCAGTGGCCAAAAAGATAACTAATCTTTTTTTAACAAAAAGAATTAGATTCGATTTAGACTTTTGACAATCGCACTAAAAATAGACAATTTCGCTCTTTTCTAGAAACACGTTTCATTTTTTTTTCTAATTTCGATTTCTTTGAAATTATTCCGAAATTTTCCCAGCAAATTTGATTGCGCAGTGCCCAGAAAGTTAACTAATCATTTTTTAATAAATACTATAAGTCTCGATTTTGAGTTTTGACAATCGCACTGAAAATGGACAATTTCGCTCTTTTCTAGAAACACGTTTCATTTTTTTTTCTAATTTCGATTTCTTTGAAATAATTACGAAATTTTCGCAGCAAATTTGATTGCCCAGTGGCCAAAAAGTTAACTAATCATTTTTTAATAAATACTATAAGTCTCGATTTGGAGTTTTGACAATCGCACTGAAAATGGACAATTTCGCTCTTTTCTAGAAACACGTTTCATTTTTTTTTCTAATTTCGATTTCTTTGAAATTATTCCGAAATTTTCCCAGCAAATTTGATTGCCCAGTGGCCAAAAAGATAACTAATCATTTTTTAATAAATACTATAAGTCTCGATTTTGAGTTTTGACAATCGCACTAAAAATGGACAATTTCGCTCATTTCTAGAAACACGTTTCATTTTTTTTTCTAATTTCGATTTCTTTGAGATTATTCCGAAATTTTCGCAGCAAATTTGATTGCCCAGTGGCCAAAAAGATAACTAATCATTTTTTAACAAAAAGAATTAGTTTCGAATTAGACTTTTGACAATCGCACTAAAAATGGACAATTTCGCTCTTTTCTAGAAACACGTTTCATTTTTTTTTCTAATTTCGATTTCTTTGAAATTATTCCGAAATTTTCCCAGCAAATTTGATTGCGCAGTGCCCAGAAAGTTAACTAATCATTTTTTAATAAATACTATAAGTCTCGATTTTGAGTTTTGACAATCGCACTAAAAATGGACAATTTCGCTCTTTTCTAGAAACACGTTTCATTTTTTTTTCTAATTTCGATTTCTTTGAAATTATTCCGAAATTTTCCCAGCAAATTTGATTGCGCAGTGCCCAGAAAGTTAACTAATCATTTTTTAATAAATACTATAAGTCTCGATTTGGAGTTTTGACAATCGCACTGAAAATGGACAATTTCGCTCTTTTCTAGAAACACGTTTCATTTTTTTTCTAATTTCGATTTCTTTGAAATTATTCCGAAATTTTCCCAGCAAATTTGATTGCCCAGTGGCCAAAAAGATAACTAATCATTTTTTAATAAATACTATAAGTCTCGATTTTGAGTTTTGACAATCGCACTAAAAATGGACAATTTCGCTCATTTCTAGAAACACGTTTCATTTTTTTTTCTAATTTCGATTTCTTTGAAATTATTCCGAAATTTTCCCAGCAAATTTGATTGCCCAGTGGCCAAAAAGATAACTAATCATTTTTTAACAAAAAGAATTAGTTTCGATTTAGACTTTTGACAATCGCACTAAAAATGGACAATTTCGCTCTTTTCTAGAAACACGTTTCATTTTTTTTCTAATTTCGATTTCTTTGAAATTATTCCGAAATTTTCCCAGCAAATTTGATTGCGCAGTGCCCAGAAAGTTAACTAATCATTTTTTAATAAATACTATAAGTCTCGATTTTGAGTTTTGACAATCGCACTAAAAATGGACAATTTCGCTCATTTCTAGAAACACGTTTCATTTTTTTTTCTAATTTCGATTTCTTTGAAATTATTCCGAAATTTTCCCAGCAAATTTGATTGCGCAGTGCCCAGAAAGTTAACTAATCATTTTTTAATAAATACTATAAGTCTCGATTTTCAGTTTTGACAATCGCACTTAAAATGGACAATTTCGCTCATTTCTAGAAACACGTTTCATTTTTTTTTCTAATTTCGATTTCTTTGAAATTATTCCGAAATTTTCCCAGCAAATTTGATTGCGCAGTGCCCAGAAAGTTAACTAATCATTTTTTAATAAATACTATAAGTCTCGATTTTGAGTTTTGACAATCGCACTAAAAATGGACAATTTCGCTCATTTCTAGAAACACGTTTCATTTTTTTTCTAATTTCGATTTCTTTGAAATTATTCCGAAATTTTCCCAGCAAATTTGATTGCGCAGTGCCCAGAAAGTTAACTAATCATTTTTTAATAAATACTATAAGTCTCGATTTTGAGTTTTGACAATCGCACTAAAAATGGACAATTTCGCTCATTTCTAGAAACACGTTTCATTTTTTTTCTAATTTCGATTTCTTTGAAATTATTCCGAAATTTTCCCAGCAAATTTGATTGCACAGTGCCCAGAAAGTTAACTAATCATTTTTTAATAAATACTATAAGTCTCGATTTTGAGTTTTGACAATCGCACTAAAAATGGACAATTTCGCTCATTTCTAGAAACACGTTTCATTTTTTTTTCTAATTTCGATTTCTTTGAAATTATTCCGAAATTTTCCCAGCAAATTTGATTGCGCAGTGCCCAGAAAGTTAACTAATCATTTTTTAATAAATACTATAAGTCTCGATTTGGAGTTTTGACAATCGCACTGAAAATGGACAATTTCGCTCTTTTCTAGAAACACGTTTCATTTTTTTTTCTAATTTCGATTTCTTTGAAATTATTCCGAAATTTTCCCAGCAAATTTGATTGCCCAGTGGCCAAAAAGATAACTAATCATTTTTTAACAAAAAGAATTAGATTCGATTTAGACTTTTGACAATCGCACTAAAAATGGACAATTTCGCTCTTTTCTAGAAACACGTTTCATTTTTTTTTCTAATTTCGATTTCTTTGAAATTATTCCGAAATTTTCCCAGCAAATTTGATTGCGCAGTGCCCAGAAAGTTAACTAATCATTTTTTAATAAATACTATAAGTCTCGATTTTGAGTTTTGACAATCGCACTAAAAATGGACAATTTCGCTCATTTCTAGAAACACGTTTCATTTTTTTTTCTAATTTCGATTTCTTTGAAATTATTCCGAAATTTTCCCAGCAAATTTGATTGCGCAGTGCCCAGAAAGTTAACTAATCATTTTTTAATAAATACTATAAGTCTCGATTTTGAGTTTTGACAATCGCACTAAAAATGGACAATTTCGCTCATTTCTAGAAACACGTTTCATTTTTTTTCTAATTTCGATTTCTTTGAAATTATTCCGAAATTTTCCCAGCAAATTTGATTGCGCAGTGCCCAGAAAGTTAACTAATCATTTTTTAATAAATACTATAAGTCTCGATTTGGAGTTTTGACAATCGCACTGAAAATGGACAATTTCGCTCTTTTCTAGAAACACGTTTCATTTTTTTTTCTAATTTCGATTTCTTTGAAATTATTCCGAAATTTTCCCAGCAAATTTGATTGCGCAGTGGCCACAAAGATAACTAATCATTTTTTAATAAATACTATAAGTCTCGATTTTTAGTTTTGACAATCGCACTAAAAATGGACAATTTCGCTCTTTTCTAGAAACACGTTTCATTTTTTTTTCTAATTTCGATTTCTTTGAAATTATTCCGAAATTTTCCCAGCAAATTTGATTGCCCAGTGGCCAAAAAGATAACTAATCATTTTTTAATAAATACTATAAGTCTCGATTTTGAGTTTTGACAATCGCACTGAAAATGGACAATTTCGCTCTTTTCTAGAAACACGTTTCATTTTTTTTTCTAATTTCGATTTCTTTGAAATTATTCCGAAATTTTCCCAGCAAATTTGATTGCCCAGTGGCCAAAAAGATAACTAATCATTTTTTAATAAATACTATAAGTCTCGATTTTGAGTTTTGACAATCGCACTAAAAATGGACAATTTCGCTCATTTCTAGAAACACGTTTCATTTTTTTTTCTAATTTCGATTTCTTTGAAATTATTCCGAAATTTTCCCAGCAAATTTGATTGCCCAGTGGCCAAAAAGATAACTAATCAGTTTTTAACAAAAAGAATTAGTTTCGATTTAGACTTTTGACAATCGCACTAAAAATGGACAATTTCGCTCATTTCTAGAAACACGTTTCATTTTTTTTCTAATTTCGATTTCTTTGAAATAATTACGAAATTTTAGCAGCAAATTTGATTGCCTAGTGGCCAAAAAGATAACTAATCATTTTTTAATAAATACTATAAGTCTCGATTTTTAGTTTTGACAATCGCACTAAAAATGGACAATTTCGCTCATTTCTAGAAACACGTTTCATTTTTTTTCTAATTTCGATTTCTTTGAGATTATTCCGAAATTTTCCCAGCAAACTTGATTGCCCAGTGGCCAAAAAGATAACTAATCATTTTTTAACAAAAAGAATTAGTTTCGATTTAGACTTTTGACAATCGCACTAAAAATGGACAATTTCGCTCTTTTCTAGAAACACGTTTCATTTTTTTTTCTAATTTCGATTTCTTTGAAATTATTCCGAAATTTTCCCAGCAAATTTGATTGCGCAGTGCCCAGAAAGTTAACTAATCATTTTTTAATAAATACTATAAGTCTCGATTTTGAGTTTTGACAATCGCACTGAAAATGGACAATTTCGCTCTTTTCTAGAAACACGTTTCATTTTTTTTTCTAATTTCGATTTCTTTGAAATTATTCCGAAATTTACCCAGCAAATTTGATTGCCCAGTGGCCAAAAAGATAACTAATCATTTTTTAATAAATACTATAAGTCTCGATTTTGAGTTTTGACAATCGCACTAAAAATGGACAATTTCGCTCTTTTCTAGAAACACGTTTCATTTTTTTTTCTAATTTCGATTTCTTTGAAATTATTCCGAAATTTTCCCAGCAAATTTGATTGCCCAGTGGCCAAAAAGATAACTAATCATTTTTTAATAAATACTATAAGTCTCGATTTTGAGTTTTGACAATCGCACTAAAAATGGACAATTTCGCTCATTTCTAGAAACACGTTTCATTTTTTTTTCTAATTTCGATTTCTTTGAAATTATTCCGAAATTTTCCCAGCAAATTTGATTGCGCAGTGGCCAAAAAGATAACTAATCATTTTTTAATAAATACTATAAGTCTCGATTTTTAGTTTTGACAATCGCACTAAAAATGGACAATTTCGCTCTTTTCTAGAAACACGTTTCATTTTTTTTTCTAATTTCGATTTCTTTGAAATTATTCCGAAATTTTCCCAGCAAATTTGATTGCGCAGTGCCCAGAAAGTTAACTAATCATTTTTTAATAAATACTATAAGTCTCGATTTTGAGTTTTGACAATCGCACTGAAAATGGACAATTTCGCTCTTTTCTAGAAACACGTTTCATTTTTTTTTCTAATTTCGATTTCTTTGAAATTATTCCGAAATTTTCCCAGCAAATTTGATTGCGCAGTGCCCAGAAAGTTAACTAATCATTTTTTAATAAATACTATAAGTCTCGATTTTGAGTTTTGACAATCGCACTAAAAATGGACAATTTCGCTCATTTCTAGAAACACGTTTCATTTTTTTTCTAATTTCGATTTCTTTGAAATTATTCCTAAATTTTCCCAGCAAATTTGATTGCGCAGTGCACAGAAAGTTAACTAATCATTTTTTAATAAATACTATAAGTCTCGATTTGGAGTTTTGACAATCGCACTGAAAATGGACAATTTCGCTCTTTTCTAGAAACACGTTTCATTTTTTTTTCTAATTTCGATTTATTTGAAATTATTCCGAAATTTTCCGATGAAATTTGATTGCCCAGTGGCCAAAAAGATAACTAATCATTTTTTAACAAAAAGAATTAGTTTCGATTTAGACTTTTGACAATCGCACTAAAAATGGACAATTTCGCTCTTTTCTAGAAACACGTTTCATTTTTTTTTCTAATTTCGATTTCTTTGAAATTATTCCGAAATTTTCCCAGCAAATTTGATTGCGCAGTGCCCAGAAAGTTAACTAATCATTTTTTAATAAATACTATAAGTCTCGATTTTGAGTTTTGACAATCGCACTGAAAATGGACAATTTCGCTCTTTTCTAGAAACACGTTTCATTTTTTTTTCTAATTTCGATTTCTTTGAAATTATTCCGAAATTTTCCCACCAAATTTGATTGCGCAGTGCCCAAAAAGATAACTAATCATTTTTTAATAAATACTATAAGTCTCGATTTTGAGTTTTGACAATCGCACTAAAAATGGACAATTTCGCTCATTTCTAGAAACACGTTTCATTTTTTTTTCTAATTTCGATTTCTTTGAAATTATTCCGAAATTTTCCCAGCAAATTTGATTGCGCAGTGCCCAGAAAGTTAACTAATCATTTTTTAATAAATACTATAAGTCTCGATTTGGAGTTTTGACAATCGCACTGAAAATGGACAATTTCGCTCTTTTCTAGAAACACGTTTCATTTTTTTTCTAATTTCGATTTCTTTGAAATTATTCCGAAATTTTCCCAGCAAATTTGATTGCCCAGTGGCCAAAAAGATAACTAATCATTTTTTAATAAATACTATAAGTCTCGATTTTGAGTTTTGACAATCGCACTAAAAATGGACAATTTCGCTCATTTCTAGAAACACGTTTCATTTTTTTTTCTAATTTCGATTTCTTTGAAATTATTCCGAAATTTTCCCAGCAAATTTGATTGCGCAGTGCCCAGAAAGTTAACTAATCATTTTTTAATAAATACTATAAGTCTCGATTTTGAGTTTTGACAATCGCACTGAAAATGGACAATTTCGCTCTTTTCTAGAAACACGTTTCATTTTTTTTTCTAATTTCGATTTCTTTGAAATAATTCCGAAATTTTCGCAGCAAATTTGATTGCCCAGTGGCCAAAAAGATAACTAATCATTTTTTAATAAATACTATAATTCTCGATTTTTAGTTTTGACAATCGCACTAAAAATGGACAATTTCGCTCATTTCTAGAAACACGTTTCATTTTTTTTTCTAATTTCGATTTCTTTGAAATAATTCCGAAATTTTCCCAGCAAATTTGATTGCCCAGTGGCCAAAAAGATAACTAATCATTTTTTAATAAATACTATAAGTCTCGATTTTGAGTTTTGACAATCGCACTAAAAATGGACAATTTCGCTCATTTCTAGAAACACGTTTCATTTTTTTTTCTAATTTCGATTTCTTTGAAATAATTCCGAAATTTTCCCAGCAAATTTGATGGCCCAGTGCCCAAAAAGATAACTAATCATTTTTTAATAAATACTATAAGTCTCGATTTTGAGTTTTGAAAATCGCACTAAAAATGGACAATTTCGCTCATTTCTAGAAACACGTTTCATTTTTTTTCTAATTTCGATTTCTTTGAAATAATTCCGAAATTTTCCCAGCAAATTTGATTGCCCAGTGCCCAAAAAGATAACAAATCATTTTTTAACAAAAAGAATTAGTTTCGATTTTTAGTTTTGACAATCGCACTAAAAATGGACAATTTCGCTCATTTCTAGAAACACGTTTCATTTTTTTTCTAATTTCGATTTCTTTGAAATAATTACGAAATTTTCGCAGCAAATTTGATTGCCCAGTGGCCAAAAAGATAACTAATCAGTTTTTAACAAAAAGAATTAGTGTCGATTTAGACTTTTGACAATCGCACTAAAAATGGACAATTTCGCTCATTTCTAGAAACACGTTTCATTTTTTTTCTAATTTCGATTTCTTTGAGATTATTCCGAAATTTTCCCAGCAAACTTGATTGCCCAGTGGCCAAAAAGATAACTAATCATTTTTTAACAAAAAGAATTAGATTCGATTTAGACTTTTGACAATCGCACTGAAAATGGACAATTTCGCTCTTTTCTAGAAACACGTTTCATTTTTTTTCTAATTTCGATTTCTTTGAAATTATTCCGAAATTTTCCCAGCAAATTTGATTGCCCAGTGGCCAAAAAGATAACTAATCATTTTTTAATAAATACTATAAGTCTCGATTTTGAGTTTTGACAATCGCACTAAAAATGGACAATTTCGCTCATTTCTAGAAACACGTTTCATTTTTTTTTCTAATTTCGATTTCTTTGAGATTATTCCGAAATTTTCGCAGCAAATTTGATTGCCCAGTGGCCAAAAAGATAACTAATCATTTTTTAACAAAAAGAATTAGTTTCGAATTAGACTTTTGACAATCGCACTAAAAATGGACAATTTCGCTCTTTTCTAGAAACACGTTTCATTTTTTTTTCTAATTTCGATTTCTTTGAAATTATTCCGAAATTTTCCCAGCAAATTTGATTGCGCAGTGCCCAGAAAGTTAACTAATCATTTTTTAATAAATACTATAAGTCTCGATTTTGAGTTTTGACAATCGCACTGAAAATGGACAATATCGCTCTTTTCTAGAAACACGTTTCATTTTTTTTTCTAATTTCGATTTCTTTGAAATAATTCCGAAAATTTCGCAGCAAATTTGATTGCCCAGTGGCCAAAAAGATAACTAATCAGTTTTTAACAAAAAGAATTAGTTTCGATTTAGACTTTTGACAATCGCACTAAAAATGGACAATTTCGCTCATTTCTAGAAACACGTTTCATTTTTTTTCTAATTTCGATTTCTTTGAAATTATTCCGAAATTTTCCCAGCAAATTTGATTGCGCAGTGCCCAGAAAGTTAACTAATCATTGTTTAATAAATACTATAAGTCTCGATTTGGAGTTTTGACAATCGCACTGAAAATGGACAATATCGCTCTTTTCTAGAAACACGTTTCATTTTTTTTTCTAATTTCGATTTCTTTGAAATAATTCCGAAATTTTCCCAGCAAATTTGATTGCCCAGTGGCTAAAAAGATAATTAATCATTTTTTAACAAAAAGAATTAGATTCGATTTTGAGTTTTGACAATCGCACTAAAAATGGACAATTTCGCTCATTTCTAGAAACACGTTTCATTTTTTTTTCTAATTTCGATTTCTTTGAAATTATTCCGAAATTTTCCCAGCAAATTTGATTGCACAGTGCCCAGAAAGTTAACTAATCATTTTTTAATAAATACTATAAGTCTCGATTTTGAGTTTTGACAATCGCACTAAAAATGGACAATTTCGCTCATTTCTAGAAACACGTTTCATTTTTTTTTCTAATTTCGATTTCTTTGAAATTATTCCGAAATTTTCCCAGCAAATTTGATTGCGCAGTGCCCAGAAAGTTAACTAATCATTGTTTAATAAATACTATAAGTCTCGATTTGGAGTTTTGACAATCGCACTGAAAATGGACAATATCGCTCTTTTCTAGAAACACGTTTCATTTTTTTTTCTAATTTCGATTTCTTTGAAATAATTCCGAAATTTTCCCAGCAAATTTGATTGCCCAGTGGCTAAAAAGATAATTAATCATTTTTTAACAAAAAGAATTAGATTCGATTTAGACTTTTGACAATCGCACTAAAAATGGACAATTTCGCTCATTTCTAGAAACACGTTTCATTTTTTTTCTAATTTCGATTTCTTTGAAATTATTCCGAAATTTTCCCAGCAAATTTGATTGCGCAGTGCCCAGAAAGTTAACTAATCATTGTTTAATAAATACTATAAGTCTCGATTTGGAGTTTTGACAATCGCACTGAAAATGGACAATATCGCTCTTTTCTAGAAACACGTTTCATTTTTTTTTCTAATTTCGATTTCTTTGAAATAATTCCGAAATTTTCCCAGCAAATTTGATTGCCCAGTGGCTAAAAAGATAATTAATCATTTTTTAACAAAAAGAATTAGATTCGATTTTGAGTTTTGACAATCGCACTAAAAATGGACAATTTCGCTCATTTCTAGAAACACGTTTCATTTTTTTTTCTAATTTCGATTTCTTTGAAATTATTCCGAAATTTTCCCAGCAAATTTGATTGCGCAGTGCCCAGAAAGTTAACTAATCATTGTTTAATAAATACTATAAGTCTCGATTTGGAGTTTTGACAATCGCACTGAAAATGGACAATATCGCTCTTTTCTAGAAACACGTTTCATTTTTTTTTCTAATTTCGATTTCTTTGAAATAATTCCGAAATTTTCCCAGCAAATTTGATTGCCCAGTGGCTAAAAAGATAATTAATCATTTTTTAACAAAAAGAATTAGATTCGATTTAGACTTTTGACAATCGCACTAAAAATGGACAATTTCGCTCATTTCTAGAAACACGTTTCATTTTTTTTTCCAATTTCGATTTTTTTGAAATTATTCCGAAATTTTCCAAGCAAATTTGATTGCGCAGTGCCCAGAAAGTTAACTAATCATTTTTTAATGAATACTATAAGTCTCGATTTTGAGTTTTGACAATCGCACTAAAAATGGACAATTTCGCTCATTTCTAGAAACACGTTTCATTTTTTTTTCTAATTTCGATTTCTTTGAAATTATTCCGAAATTTTCCTAGCAAATTTGATTGCGCAGTGCCCAGAAAGTTAACTAATCATTTTTTAATAAATACTATAAGTCTCGATTTTGAGTTTTGACAATCGCACTAAAAATGGACAATTTCGCTCATTTCTAGAAACACGTTTCATTTTTTTTCTAATTTCGATTTCTTTGAAATTATTCCTAAATTTTCCCAGCAAATTTGATTGCGCAGTGCACAGAAAGTTAACTAATCATTTTTTAATAAATACTATAAGTCTCGATTTGAAGTTTTGACAATCGCACTGAAAATGGACAATTTCGCTCTTTTCTAGAAACACGTTTCATTTTTTTTCTAATTTCGATTTCTTTGAAATTATTCCGAAATTTTCCCAGCAAATTTGATTGCCCAGTGGCCAAAAAGATAACTAATCATTTTTTAACAAAAAGAATTAGTTTCGAATTAGACTTTTGACAATCGCACTAAAAATGGACAATTTCGCTCTTTTCTAGAAACACGTTTCATTTTTTTTTCTAATTTCGATTTCTTTGAAATTATTCCGAAATTTTCCCAGCAAATTTGATTGCGCAGTGCCCAGAAAGTTAACTAATCATTTTTTAATAAATACTATAAGTCTCGATTTTGAGTTTTGACAATCGCACTGAAAATGGACAATTTCGCTCTTTTCTAGAAACACGTTTCATTTTTTTTTCTAATTTCGATTTCTTTGAAATTATTCCGAAATTTTCCCAGCAAATTTGATTGCCCAGTGGCCAAAAAGATAACTAATCATTTTTTAACAAAAAGAATTAGTTTCGAATTAGACTTTTGACAATCGCACTAAAAATGGACAATTTCGCTCTTTTCTAGAAACACGTTTCATTTTTTTTTCTAATTTCGATTTCTTTGAAATTATTCCGAAATTTTCCCAGCAAATTTGATTGCGCAGTGCCCAGAAAGTTAACTAATCATTTTTTAATAAATACTATAAGTCTCGATTTTGAGTTTTGACAATCGCACTGAAAATGGACAATTTCGCTCTTTTCTAGAAACACGTTTCATTTTTTTTCTAATTTCGATTTCTTTGAAATAATTCCGAAATTTTCGCAGCAAATTTGATTGCCCAGTGGCCAAAAAGATAACTAATCATTTTTTAATAAATACTATAAGTCTCGATTTTTAGTTTTGACAATCGCACTAAAAATGGACAATTTCGCTCATTTCTAGAAACACGTTTCATTTTTTTTTCTAATTTCGATTTCTTTGAAATTATTCCGAAATTTTCCCAGCAAATTTGATTGCCCAGTGGCCAAAAAGATAACTAATCATTTTTTAATAAATACTATAAGTCTCGATTTGAAGTTTTGACAATCGCACTGAAAATGGACAATTTCGCTCTTTTCTAGAAACACGTTTCATTTTTTTTTCTAATTTCGATTTCTTTGAAATTATTCCGAAATTTTCCCAGCAAATTTGATTGCCCAGTGGCCAAAAAGATAACTAATCATTTTTTAATAAATACTATAAGTCTCGATTTTGAGTTTTGACAATCGCACTAAAAATGGACAATTTCGCTCATTTCTAGAAACACGTTTCATTTTTTTTTCTAATTTCGATTTCTTTGAAATAATTCCGAAATTTTCCCAGCAAATTTGATTGCCCAGTGGCTAAAAAGATAACTAATCATTTTTTAACAAAAAGAATTAGTTTCGAATTAGACTTTTGACAATCGCACTAAAAATGGACAATTTCGCTCTTTTCTAGAAACACGTTTCATTTTTTTTTCTAATTTCGATTTCTTTGAAGTTATTCCGAAATTTTCCCAGCAAATTTGATTGCGCAGTGCCCAGAAAGTTAACTAATCATTTTTTAATAAATACTATAAGTCTCGATTTTGAGTTTTGACAATCGCACTGAAAATGGACAATATCGCTCTTTTCTAGAAACACGTTTCATTTTTTTTTCTAATTTCGATTTCTTTGAAATAATTCCGAAATTTTCCCAGCAAATTTGATTGCCCAGTGGCTAAAAAGATAATTAATCATTTTTTAACAAAAAGAATTAGATTCGATTTAGACTTTTGACAATCGCACTAAAAATGGACAATTTCGCTCATTTCTAGAAACACGTTTCATTTTTTTTTCTAATTTCGATTTCTTTGAAATTATTCCGAAATTTTCCCAGCAAATTTGATTGCGCAGTGCCCAGAAAGTTAACTAATCATTGTTTAATAAATACTATAAGTCTCGATTTGGAGTTTTGACAATCGCACTGAAAATGGACAATATCGCTCTTTTCTAGAAACACGTTTCATTTTTTTTTCTAATTTCGATTTCTTTGAAATAATTCCGAAATTTTCCCAGCAAATTTGATTGCCCAGTGGCTAAAAAGATAATTAATCATTTTTTAACAAAAAGAATTAGATTCGATTTTGAGTTTTGACAATCGCACTAAAAATGGACAATTTCGCTCATTTCTAGAAACACGTTTCATTTTTTTTTCTAATTTCGATTTCTTTGAAATTATTCCGAAATTTTCCCAGCAAATTTGATTGCACAGTGCCCAGAAAGTTAACTAATCATTTTTTAATAAATACTATAAGTCTCGATTTTGAGTTTTGACAATCGCACTAAAAATGGACAATTTCGCTCATTTCTAGAAACACGTTTCATTTTTTTTTCTAATTTCGATTTCTTTGAAATTATTCCGAAATTTTCCCAGCAAATTTGATTGCGCAGTGCCCAGAAAGTTAACTAATCATTGTTTAATAAATACTATAAGTCTCGATTTGGAGTTTTGACAATCGCACTGAAAATGGACAATATCGCTCTTTTCTAGAAACACGTTTCATTTTTTTTTCTAATTTCGATTTCTTTGAAATAATTCCGAAATTTTCCCAGCAAATTTGATTGCCCAGTGGCTAAAAAGATAATTAATCATTTTTTAACAAAAAGAATTAGATTCGATTTAGACTTTTGACAATCGCACTAAAAATGGACAATTTCGCTCATTTCTAGAAACACGTTTCATTTTTTTTTCTAATTTCGATTTCTTTGAAATTATTCCGAAATTTTCCCAGCAAATTTGATTGCGCAGTGCCCAGAAAGTTAACTAATCATTGTTTAATAAATACTATAAGTCTCGATTTGGAGTTTTGACAATCGCACTGAAAATGGACAATATCGCTCTTTTCTAGAAACACGTTTCATTTTTTTTTCTAATTTCGATTTCTTTGAAATAATTCCGAAATTTTCCCAGCAAATTTGATTGCCCAGTGGCTAAAAAGATAATTAATCATTTTTTAACAAAAAGAATTAGATTCGATTTTGAGTTTTGACAATCGCACTAAAAATGGACAATTTCGCTCATTTCTAGAAACACGTTTCATTTTTTTTTCTAATTTCGATTTCTTTGAAATTATTCCGAAATTTTCCCAGCAAATTTGATTGCGCAGTGCCCAGAAAGTTAACTAATCATTGTTTAATAAATACTATGAGTCTCGATTTGGAGTTTTGACAATCGCACTGAAAATGGACAATATCGCTCTTTTCTAGAAACACGTTTCATTTTTTTTTCTAATTTCGATTTCTTTGAAATAATTCCGAAATTTTCCCAGCAAATTTGATTGCCCAGTGGCTAAAAAGATAATTAATCATTTTTTAACAAAAAGAATTAGATTCGATTTAGACTTTTGACAATCGCACTAAAAATGGACAATTTCGCTCATTTCTAGAAACACGTTTCATTTTTTTTTCCAATTTCGATTTTTTTGAAATTATTCCGAAATTTTCCAAGCAAATTTGATTGCGCAGTGCCCAGAAAGTTAACTAATCATTTTTTAATGAATACTATAAGTCTCGATTTTGAGTTTTGACAATCGCACTAAAAATGGACAATTTCGCTCATTTCTAGAAACACGTTTCATTTTTTTTTCTAATTTCGATTTCTTTGAAATTATTCCGAAATTTTCCCAGCAAATTTGATTGCGCAGTGCCCAGAAAGTTAACTAATCATTGTTTAATAAATACTATAAGTCTCGATTTGGAGTTTTGACAATCGCACTGAAAATGGACAATTTCGCTCTTTTCTAGAAACACGTTTCATTTTTTTTTTTAATTTCGATTTCTTTGAAATTATTCCGAAATTTTCCAAGCAAATTTGATTGCCCAGTGGCCAAAAAGATAACTAATCATTTTTTAACAAAAAGAATTAGTCTCGATTTTGAGTTTTGACAATCGCACTAAAAATGGACAATTTCGCTCATTTCTAGAAACACGTTTCATTTTTTTTTCTAATTTCGATTTCTTTGAAATTATTCCGAAATTTTCCCAGCAAATTTGATTGCACAGTGCCCAGAAAGTTAACTAATCATTTTTTAATAAATACTATAAGTCTCGATTTTGAGTTTTGACAATCGCACTAAAAATGGACAATTTCGCTCTTTTCTAGAAACACGTTTCATTTTTTTTTCTAATTTCGATTTCTTTGAAATTATTCCGAAATTTTCCCAGCAAATTTGATTGCGCAGTGCCCAGAAAGTTAACTAATCATTTTTTAATAAATACTATAAGTCTCGATTTTGAGTTTTGACAATCGCACTGAAAATGGACAATTTCGCTCTTTTCTAGAAACACGTTTCATTTTTTTTTCTAATTTCGATTTCTTTGAAATAATTCCGAAATTTTCGCAGCAAATTTGATTGCCCAGTGGCCAAAAAGATAACTAATCATTTTTTAATAAATACTATAAGTCTCGATTTTGAGTTTTGACAATCGCACTAAAAATGGACAATTTCGCTCATTTCTAGAAACACGTTTCATTTTTTTTTCTAATTTCGATTTCTTTGAAATTATTCCGAAATTTTCGCAGCAAATTTGATTGCGCAGTGGCCACAAAGTTAACTAATCATTTTTTAATAAATACTATAAGTCTCGATTTTGAGTTTTGACAATCGCACTAAAAATGGACAATTTCGCTCATTTCTAGAAACACGTTTCATTTTTTTTTCTAATTTCGATTTCTTTGAAATAATTCCGAAATTTTCCCAGCAAATTTGATTGCCCAGTGGCTAAAAAGATAACTAATCATTTTTTAACAAAAAGAATTAGTTTCGAATTAGACTTTTGACAATCGCACTAAAAATGGACAATTTCGCTCTTTTCTAGAAACACGTTTCATTTTTTTTTCTAATTTCGATTTCTTTGAAGTTATTCCGAAATTTTCCCAGCAAATTTGATTGCGCAGTGCCCAGAAAGTTAACTAATCATTTTTTAATAAATACTATAAGTCTCGATTTTGAGTTTTGACAATCGCACTGAAAATGGACAATATCGCTCTTTTCTAGAAACACGTTTCATTTTTTTTTCTAATTTCGATTTCTTTGAAATAATTCCGAAATTTTCCCAGCAAATTTGATTGCCCAGTGGCTAAAAAGATAATTAATCATTTATTAACAAAAAGAATTGGATTCGATTTAGACTTTTGACAATCGCACTAAAAATGGACAATTTCGCTCATTTCTAGAAACACGTTTCATTTTTTTTCTAATTTCGATTTCTTTGAAATTATTCCGAAATTTTCCCAGCAAATTTGATTGCGCAGTGCCCAGAAAGTTAACTAATCATTTTTTAATAAATACTATAAGTCTCGATTTTGAGTTTTGACAATCACACTGAAAATGGACAATTTCGCTCTTTTCTAGAAACACGTTTCATTTTTTTTTCTAATTTCGATTTCTTTGAAATAATTCCGAAATTTTCCCAGCAAATTTGATTGCCCAGTGGCTAAAAAGATAACTAATCATTTTTTAACAAAAAGAATAAGTCTCGATTTTGAGTTTTGACAATCGCACTAAAAATGGACAATTTCGCTCATTTCTAGAAACACGTTTCATTTTTTTTTCTAATTTCGATTTCTTTGAAATAATTCCGAAATTTTCCCAGCAAATTTGATTGCCCAGTGGCCAAAAAGATAACTAATCATTTTTTAATAAATACTATAAGTCTCGATTTTTAGTTTTGACAATCGCACTAAAAATGGACAATTTCGCTCATTTCTAGAAACACGTTTCATTTTTTTTTCTAATTTCGATTTCTTTGAAATTATTCCGAAATTTTCCCAGCAAATTTGATTGCGCAGTGCCCAGAAAGTTAACTAATCATTGTTTAATAAATACTATAAGTCTCGATTTGGAGTTTTGACAATCGCACTGAAAATGGACAATATCGCTCTTTTCTAGAAACACGTTTCATTTTTTTTTCTAATTTCGATTTCTTTGAAATAATTCCGAAATTTTCCCAGCAAATTTGATTGCCCAGTGGCTAAAAAGATAATTAATCATTTTTTAACAAAAAGAATTAGATTCGATTTTGAGTTTTGACAATCGCACTAAAAATGGACAATTTCGCTCATTTCTAGAAACACGTTTCATTTTTTTTTCTAATTTCGATTTCTTTGAAATTATTCCGAAATTTTCCCAGCAAATTTGATTGCACAGTGCCCAGAAAGTTAACTAATCATTTTTTAATAAATACTATAAGTCTCGATTTTGAGTTTTGACAATCGCACTAAAAATGGACAATTTCGCTCATTTCTAGAAACACGTTTCATTTTTTTTTCTAATTTCGATTTCTTTGAAATTATTCCGAAATTTTCCCAGCAAATTTGATTGCTCAGTGCCCAGAAAGTTAACTAATCATTTTTTAATAAATACTATAAGTCTCGATTTGGAGTTTTGACAATCGCACTGAAAATGGACAATATCGCTCTTTTCTAGAAACACGTTTCATTTTTTTTTCTAATTTCGATTTCTTTGAAATAATTCCGAAATTTTCCCAGCAAATTTGATTGCCCAGTGGCTAAAAAGATAATTAATCATTTTTTAACAAAAAGAATTAGATTCGATTTAGACTTTTGACAATCGCACTAAAAATGGACAATTTCGCTCATTTCTAGAAACACGTTTCATTTTTTTTTCTAATTTCGATTTCTTTGAAATTATTCCGAAATTTTCCCAGCAAATTTGATTGCGCAGTGCCCAGAAAGTTAACTAATCATTGTTTAATAAATACTATAAGTCTCGATTTGGAGTTTTGACAATCGCACTGAAAATGGACAATATCGCTCTTTTCTAGAAACACGTTTCATTTTTTTTTCTAATTTCGATTTCTTTGAAATAATTCCGAAATTTTCCCAGCAAATTTGATTGCCCAGTGGCTAAAAAGATAATTAATCATTTTTTAACAAAAAGAATTAGATTCGATTTTGAGTTTTGACAATCGCACTAAAAATGGACAATTTCGCTCATTTCTAGAAACACGTTTCATTTTTTTTTCTAATTTCGATTTCTTTGAAATTATTCCGAAATTTTCCCAGCAAATTTGATTGCGCAGTGCCCAGAAAGTTAACTAATCATTGTTTAATAAATACTATAAGTCTCGATTTGGAGTTTTGACAATCGCACTGAAAATGGACAATATCGCTCTTTTCTAGAAACACGTTTCATTTTTTTTTCTAATTTCGATTTCTTTGAAATAATTCCGAAATTTTCCCAGCAAATTTGATTGCGCAGTGCCCAGAAAGTTAACTAATCATTGTTTAATAAATACTATAAGTCTCGATTTGGAGTTTTGACAATCGCACTGAAAATGGACAATATCGCTCTTTTCTAGAAACACGTTTCATTTTTTTTTCTAATTTCGATTTCTTTGAAATAATTCCGAAATTTTCCCAGCAAATTTGATTGCCCAGTGGCTAAAAAGATAATTAATCATTTTTTAACAAAAAGAATTAGATTCGATTTAGACTTTTGACAATCGCACTAAAAATGGACAATTTCGCTCATTTCTAGAAACACGTTTCATTTTTTTTTCTAATTTCGATTTCTTTGAAATTATTCCGAAATTTTCCCAGCAAATTTGATTGCGCAGTGCCCAGAAAGTTAACTAATCATTGTTTAATAAATACTATAAGTCTCGATTTGGAGTTTTGACAATCGCACTGAAAATGGACAATATCGCTCTTTTCTAGAAACACGTTTCATTTTTTTTTCTAATTTCGATTTCTTTGAAATAATTCCGAAATTTTCCCAGCAAATTTGATTGCCCAGTGGCTAAAAAGATAATTAATCATTTTTTAACAAAAAGAATTAGATTCGATTTTGAGTTTTGACAATCGCACTAAAAATGGACAATTTCGCTCATTTCTAGAAACACGTTTCATTTTTTTTTCTAATTTCGATTTCTTTGAAATTATTCCGAAATTTTCCCAGCAAATTTGATTGCGCAGTGCCCAGAAAGTTAACTAATCATTGTTTAATAAATACTATGAGTCTCGATTTGGAGTTTTGACAATCGCACTGAAAATGGACAATATCGCTCTTTTCTAGAAACACGTTTCATTTTTTTTTCTAATTTCGATTTCTTTGAAATAATTCCGAAATTTTCCCAGCAAATTTGATTGCCCAGTGGCTAAAAAGATAATTAATCATTTTTTAACAAAAAGAATTAGATTCGATTTAGACTTTTGACAATCGCACTAAAAATGGACAATTTCGCTCATTTCTAGAAACACGTTTCATTTTTTTTTAAAATTTCGATTTATTTTTAATTATTCCGAAATTTTCCAAGCAAATTTGATTGCGCAGTGCCCAGAAAGTTAACTAATCATTTTTTAATGAATACTATAAGTCTCGATTTTGAGTTTTGACAATCGCACTAAAAATGGACAATTTCGCTCATTTCTAGAAACACGTTTCATTTTTTTTTCTAATTTCGATTTCTTTGAAATTATTCCGAAATTTTCCTAGCAAATTTGATTGCGCAGTGCCCAGAAAGTTAACTAATCATTTTTTAATAAATACTATAAGTCTCGATTTTGAGTTTTGACAATCGCACTAAAAATGGACAATTTCGCTCATTTCTAGAAACACGTTTCATTTTTTTTTCTAATTTCGATTTCTTTGAAATTATTCCGAAATTTTCCTAGCAAATTTGATTGCGCAGTGGCCAAAAAGATAACTAATCATTTTTTAATAAATACTATAAGTCTCGATTTTGAGTTTTGACAATCGCACTAAAAATGGACAATTTCGCTCTTTTCTAGAAACACGTTTCATTTTTTTTTCTAATTTCGATTTATTTGAAATTATTCCGAAATTTTCCGATGAAATTTGATTGCCCAGTGGCCAAAAAGATAACTAATCATTTTTTAATAAATACTATAAGTCTCGATTTTGAGTTTTGACAATCGCACTAAAAATGGACAATTTCGCTCATTTCTAGAAACACGTTTCATTTTTTTTCTAATTTCGATTTCTTTGAAATTATTCCGAAATTTTCCCAGCAAATTTGATTGCCCAGTGGCCAAAAAGATAACTAATCATTTTTTAACAAAAAGAATTAGTTTCGAATTAGACTTTTGACAATCGCACTAAAAATGGACAATTTCGCTCTTTTCTAGAAACACGTTTCATTTTTTTTTCTAATTTCGATTTCTTTGAAATTATTCCGAAATTTTCCTAGCAAATTTGATTGCGCAGTGCCCAGAAAGTTAACTAATCATTTTTTAATAAATACTATAAGTCTCGATTTTGAGTTTTGACAATCGCACTAAAAATGGACAATTTCGCTCATTTCTAGAAACACGTTTCATTTTTTTTCTAATTTCGATTTCTTTGAAATTATTCCTAAATTTTCCCAGCAAATTTGATTGCGCAGTGCACAGAAAGTTAACTAATCATTTTTTAATAAATACTATAAGTCTCGATTTGAAGTTTTGACAATCGCACTGAAAATGGACAATTTCGCTCTTTTCTAGAAACACGTTTCATTTTTTTTTCTAATTTCGATTTCTTTGAAATTATTCCGAAATTTTCCCAGCAAATTTGATTGCACAGTGCCCAGAAAGTTAACTAATCATTTTTTAATAAATACTATAAGTCTCGATTTTGAGTTTTGACAATCGCACTAAAAATGGACAATTTCGCTCATTTCTAGAAACACGTTTCATTTTTTTTTCTAATTTCGATTTCTTTGAAATTATTCCGAAATTTTCCCAGCAAATTTGATTGCGCAGTGCCCAGAAAGTTAACTAATCATTGTTTAATAAATACTATAAGTCTCGATTTGGAGTTTTGACAATCGCACTGAAAATGGACAATATCGCTCTTTTCTAGAAACACGTTTCATTTTTTTTTCTAATTTCGATTTCTTTGAAATAATTCCGAAATTTTCCCAGCAAATTTGATTGCCCAGTGGCTAAAAAGATAATTAATCATTTTTTAACAAAAAGAATTAGATTCGATTTTGAGTTTTGACAATCGCACTAAAAATGGACAATTTCGCTCATTTCTAGAAACACGTTTCATTTTTTTTTCTAATTTCGATTTCTTTGAAATTATTCCGAAATTTTCCCAGCAAATTTGATTGCACAGTGCCCAGAAAGTTAACTAATCATTTTTTAATAAATACTATAAGTCTCGATTTTGAGTTTTGACAATCGCACTAAAAATGGACAATTTCGCTCATTTCTAGAAACACGTTTCATTTTTTTTTCTAATTTCGATTTCTTTGAAATTATTCCGAAATTTTCCCAGCAAATTTGATTGCGCAGTGCCCAGAAAGTTAACTAATCATTGTTTAATAAATACTATAAGTCTCGATTTGGAGTTTTGACAATCGCACTGAAAATGGACAATATCGCTCTTTTCTAGAAACACGTTTCATTTTTTTTTCTAATTTCGATTTCTTTGAAATAATTCCGAAATTTTCCCAGCAAATTTGATTGCCCAGTGGCTAAAAAGATAATTAATCATTTTTTAACAAAAAGAATTAGATTCGATTTTGAGTTTTGACAATCGCACTAAAAATGGACAATTTCGCTCATTTCTAGAAACACGTTTCATTTTTTTTTCTAATTTCGATTTCTTTGAAATAATTCCGAAATTTTCCCAGCAAATTTGATTGCCCAGTGGCTAAAAAGATAATTAATCATTTTTTAACAAAAAGAATTAGATTCGATTTAGACTTTTGACAATCGCACTAAAAATGGACAATTTCGCTCATTTCTAGAAACACGTTTCATTTTTTTTTCTAATTTCGATTTCTTTGAAATTATTCCGAAATTTTCCCAGCAAATTTGATTGCGCAGTGCCCAGAAAGTTAACTAATCATTGTTTAATAAATACTATAAGTCTCGATTTGGAGTTTTGACAATCGCACTGAAAATGGACAATATCGCTCTTTTCTAGAAACACGTTTCATTTTTTTTTCTAATTTCGATTTCTTTGAAATAATTCCGAAATTTTCCCAGCAAATTTGATTGCCCAGTGGCTAAAAAGATAATTAATCATTTTTTAACAAAAAGAATTAGATTCGATTTTGAGTTTTGACAATCGCACTAAAAATGGACAATTTCGCTCATTTCTAGAAACACGTTTCATTTTTTTTTCTAATTTCGATTTCTTTGAAATTATTCCGAAATTTTCCCAGCAAATTTGATTGCACAGTGCCCAGAAAGTTAACTAATCATTTTTTAATAAATACTATAAGTCTCGATTTTGAGTTTTGACAATCGCACTAAAAATGGACAATTTCGCTCATTTCTAGAAACACGTTTCATTTTTTTTTCTAATTTCGATTTCTTTGAAATTATTCCGAAATTTTCCCAGCAAATTTGATTGCGCAGTGCCCAGAAAGTTAACTAATCATTGTTTAATAAATACTATAAGTCTCGATTTGGAGTTTTGACAATCGCACTGAAAATGGACAATATCGCTCTTTTCTAGAAACACGTTTCATTTTTTTTTCTAATTTCGATTTCTTTGAAATAATTCCGAAATTTTCCCAGCAAATTTGATTGCCCAGTGGCTAAAAAGATAATTAATCATTTTTTAACAAAAAGAATTAGATTCGATTTAGACTTTTGACAATCGCACTAAAAATGGACAATTTCGCTCATTTCTAGAAACACGTTTCATTTTTTTTTCTAATTTCGATTTCTTTGAAATTATTCCGAAATTTTCCCAGCAAATTTGATTGCGCAGTGCCCAGAAAGTTAACTAATCATTTTTTAATAAATACTATAAGTCTCGATTTGTAGTTTTGACAATCGCACTGAAAATGGACAATTTCGCTCTTTTCTAGAAACACGTTTAATTTTTTTTTCTAATTTCGATTTCTTTGAAATTATTCCGAAATTTTCCCAGCAAATTTGATTGCCCAGTGCCCAAAAAGATAACAAATCATTTTTTAACAAAAAGAATTAGTTTCGATTTGAAGTTTTGACAATCGCACTGAAAATGGACAATTTCGCTCATTTCTAGAAACACGTTTCATTTTTTTTTCTAATTTCGATTTCTTTGAAATTATTCCGAAATTTTCCCAGCAAATTTGATTGCGCAGTGCCCAGAAAGTTAACTAATCATTTTTTAATAAATACTATAAGTCTCGATTTTGAGTTTTGACAATCGCACTGAAAATGGACAATTTCGCTCTTTTCTAGAAACACGTTTCATTTTTTTTTCTAATTTCGATTTCTTTGAAATTATTCCGAAATTTTCCCAGCAAATTTGATTGCGCAGTGCCCAGAAAGTTAACTAATCATTTTTTAATAAATACTATAAGTCTCGATTTTGAGTTTTGACAATCGCACTAAAAATGGACAATTTCGCTCATTTCTAGAAACACGTTTCATTTTTTTTTCTAATTTCGATTTCTTTGAAATTATTCCGAAATTTTCCCAGCAAATTTGATTGCGCAGTGCCCAGAAAGTTAACTAATCATTGTTTAATAAATACTATAAGTCTCGATTTGGAGTTTTGACAATCGCACTGAAAATGGACAATATCGCTCTTTTCTAGAAACACGTTTCATTTTTTTTTCTAATTTCGATTTCTTTGAAATAATTCCGAAATTTTCCCAGCAAATTTGATTGCCCAGTGGCTAAAAAGATAATTAATCATTTTTTAACAAAAAGAATTAGATTCGATTTTGAGTTTTGACAATCGCACTAAAAATGGACAATTTCGCTCATTTCTAGAAACACGTTTCATTTTTTTTTCTAATTTCGATTTCTTTGAAATTATTCCGAAATTTTCCCAGCAAATTTGATTGCACAGTGCGCAGAAAGTTAACTAATCATTTTTTAATAAATACTATAAGTCTCGATTTTGAGTTTTGACAATCGCACTAAAAATGGACAATTTCGCTCATTTCTAGAAACACGTTTCATTTTTTTTTCTAATTTCGATTTCTTTGAAATTATTCCGAAATTTTCCCAGCAAATTTGATTGCGCAGTGCCCAGAAAGTTAACTAATCATTGTTTAATAAATACTATAAGTCTCGATTTGGAGTTTTGACAATCGCACTGAAAATGGACAATATCGCTCTTTTCTAGAAACACGTTTCATTTTTTTTTCTAATTTCGATTTCTTTGAAATAATTCCGAAATTTTCCCAGCAAATTTGATTGCCCAGTGGCTAAAAAGATAATTAATCATTTTTTAACAAAAAGAATTAGATTCGATTTAGACTTTTGACAATCGCACTAAAAATGGACAATTTCGCTCATTTCTAGAAACACGTTTCATTTTTTTTTTCTAATTTCGATTTCTTTGAAATTATTCCGAAATTTTCCCAGCAAATTTGATTGCACAGTGCCCAGAAAGTTAACTAATCATTTTTTAATAAATACTATAAGTCTCGATTTTGAGTTTTGACAATCGCACTAAAAATGGACAATTTCGCTCATTTCTAGAAACACGTTTCATTTTTTTTTCTAATTTCGATTTCTTTGAAATTATTCCGAAATTTTCCCAGCAAATTTGATTGCGCAGTGCCCAGAAAGTTAACTAATCATTGTTTAATAAATACTATAAGTCTCGATTTGGAGTTTTGACAATCGCACTGAAAATGGACAATATCGCTCTTTTCTAGAAACACGTTTCATTTTTTTTTCTAATTTCGATTTCTTTGAAATAATTCCGAAATTTTCCCAGCAAATTTGATTGCCCAGTGGCTAAAAAGATAATTAATCATTTTTTAACAAAAAGAATTAGATTCGATTTAGACTTTTGACAATCGCACTAAAAATGGACAATTTCGCTCATTTCTAGAAACACGTTTCATTTTTTTTTCTAATTTCGATTTCTTTGAAATTATTCCGAAATTTTCCCAGCAAATTTGATTGCGCAGTGCCCAGAAAGTTAACTAATCATTGTTTAATAAATACTATGAGTCTCGATTTGGAGTTTTGACAATCGCACTGAAAATGGACAATATCGCTCTTTTCTAGAAACACGTTTCATTTTTTTTTCTAATTTCGATTTCTTTGAAATAATTCCGAAATTTTCCCAGCAAATTTGATTGCCCAGTGGCTAAAAAGATAATTAATCATTTTTTAACAAAAAGAATTAGATTCGATTTAGACTTTTGACAATCGCACTAAAAATGGACAATTTCGCGCATTTCTAGAAACACGTTTCATTTTTTTTTCCAATTTCGATTTTTTTGAAATTATTCCGAAATTTTCCAAGCAAATTTGATTGCGCAGTGCCCAGAAAGTTAACTAATCATTTTTTAATGAATACTATAAGTCTCGATTTTGAGTTTTGACAATCGCACTAAAAATGGACAATTTCGCTCATTTCTAGAAACACGTTTCATTTTTTTTTCTAATTTCGATTTCTTTGAAATTATTCCGAAATTTTCCTAGCAAATTTGATTGCGCAGTGCCCAGAAAGTTAACTAATCATTTTTTAATAAATACTATAAGTCTCGATTTTGAGTTTTGACAATCGCACTAAAAATGGACAATTTCGCTCATTTCTAGAAACACGTTTCATTTTTTTTCTAATTTCGATTTCTTTGAAATAATTCCGAAATTTTCCCAGCAAATTTGATTGCACAGTGCCCAGAAAGTTAACTAATCATTTTTTAATAAATACTATAAGTCTCGATTTTGAGTTTTGACAATCGCACTAAAAATGGACAATTTCGCTCATTTCTAGAAACACGTTTCATTTTTTTTCTAATTTCGATTTCTTTGAAATTATTCCTAAATTTTCCCAGCAAATATGATTGCGCAGTGCACAGAAAGTTAACTAATCATTTTTTAATAAATACTATAAGTCTCGATTTGAAGTTTTGACAATCGCACTGAAAATGGACAATTTCGCTCTTTTCTAGAAACACGTTTCATTTTTTTTTCTAATTTCGATTTCTTTGAAATTATTCCGAAATTTTCCCAGCAAATTTGATTGCCCAGTGGCCAAAAAGATAACTAATCATTTTTTAACAAAAAGAATTAGTTTCGAATTAGACTTTTGACAATCGCACTAAAAATGGACAATTTCGCTCTTTTCTAGAAACACGTTTCATTTTTTTTTCTAATTTCGATTTCTTTGAAATTATTCCGAAATTTTCCCAGCAAATTTGATTGCGCAGTGCCCAGAAAGTTAACTAATCATTTTTTAATAAATACTATAAGTCTCGATTTTGAGTTTTGACAATCGCACTGAAAATGGACAATTTCGCTCTTTTCTAGAAACACGTTTCATTTTTTTTTCTAATTTCGATTTCTTTGAAATTATTCCGAAATTTTCCCAGCAAATTTGATTGCGCAGTGCCCAGAAAGTTAACTAATCATTTTTTAATAAATACTATAAGTCTCGATTTTGAGTTTTGACAATCGCACTGAAAATGGACAATTTCGCTCTTTTCTAGAAACACGTTTCATTTTTTTTTCTAATTTCGATTTCTTTGAGATTATTCCGAAATTTTCGCAGCAAATTTGATTGCCCAGTGGCCAAAAAGATAACTAATCATTTTTTAACAAAAAGAATTAGTTTCGAATTAGACTTTTGACAATCGCACTAAAAATGGACAATTTCGCTCTTTTCTAGAAACACGTTTCATTTTTTTTTCTAATTTCGATTTCTTTGAAATTATTCCGAAATTTTCCCAGCAAATTTGATTGCGCAGTGCCCAGAAAGTTAACTAATCATTTTTTAATAAATACTATAAGTCTCGATTTTGAGTTTTGACAATCGCACTGAAAATGGACAATTTCGCTCTTTTCTAGAAACACGTTTCATTTTTTTTTCTAATTTCGATTTCTTTGAAATTATTCCGAAATTTTCCCAGCAAATTTGATTGCCCAGTGGCCAAAAAGATAACTAATCATTTTTTAATAAATACTATAAGTCTCGATTTTGAGTTTTGACAATCGCACTAAAAATGGACAATTTCGCTCATTTCTAGAAGCACGTTTCATTTTTTTTCCAATTTCGATTTCTTTGAAATAATTCCGAAATTTTCCCAGCAAATTTGATTGCCCAGTGCCCAAAAAGATAACTAATTATTTTTTAACAAAAAGAATTAGATTCGATTTAGACTTTTGACAATCGCACAAAAAATGGACAATTTCGCTCATTTCTAGAAACACGTTTCATTTTTTTTCTAATTTCGATTTCTTTGAAATAATTCCGAAATTTTCCCAGCAAATTTGATTGCCCAGTGCCCAAAAAGATAACAAATCATTTTTTAACAAAAAGAATTAGTTTCGATTTTTAGTTTTGACAATCGCACTAAAAATGGACAATTTCGCTCATTTCTAGAAACACGTTTCATTTTTTTTCTAATTTCGATTTCTTTGAAATAATTACGAAATTTTCGCAGCAAATTTGATTGCCCAGTGGCCAAAAAGATAACTAATCAGTTTTTAACAAAAAGAATTAGTTTCGATTTAGACTTTTGACAATCGCACTAAAAATGGACAATTTCGCTCTTTTCAAGAAACACTATTCATTTTTTTTTCTAAATCCAATTTGTTTGATATAATTCCCAAATTTTCGCAGCAAATTTGATTGCGCAGTGCCCAGAAAGTTAACTAATCATTTTTTAATTAAAAGAATTAGTTTCGATTTAGACTTTTGACAATCGCACTAAAAATGAACAATTTCGCTCTTTTCTAGAAACACGTTTCATTTTTTTTTCTAATTTCGATTTCTTTGAAATTATTCCGAAATTTTCCCAGCAAATTTGATTGCTCAGTGCCCAGAAAGTTAACTAATCATTTTTTAATAAATATTATAAGTCTCGATTTTGAGTTTTGACAATCGCACTAAAAATGGACAATTTCGCTCATTTCTAGAAACACGTTTCATTTTTTTTCCAATTTCGATTTCTTTGAAATAATTCCGAAATTTTCCCAGCAAATTTGATTGCCCAGTGCCCAAAAAGATAACTAATCATTTTTTAACAAAAAGAATTAGTTTCGATTTAGACTTTTGACAATCGCACTTAAAATGGACAATTTCGCTCATTTCTAGAAACACGATTCATTTTTTTTTCTAAATCCAATTTGTTTGATATAATTCCGAAATTTTCGCAGCAAATTTGATTGCGCAGTGCCCAGAAAGTTAACTAATCATTTTTTAATAAATACTATAAGTCTCGATTTTGATTTTTGACAATCGCACTAAAAATGGACAATTTCGCTCATTTCTAGAAACACGTTTAATTTTTTTTTCTAATTTCGATTTCTTTGAAAAAATTCCGAAATTTTCCCAGCAAATTTGATTGCGCAGTGCCCAGAAAGTTAACTAATCATTTTTTTATAAATACTATAAGTTTCGATTTAGACTTTTGACAATCGCACTGAAAAAGGACAATTTGGCTCATTTCTGGAAAACCGGTTAAATATTTATGATTAAAATTTTTTTGAAACAAATTGGGTAGTCTTTAAGAAATTTTATTGTCCGGTTCAGACGAATGCAAATAATCTATTTCAAATATTTACAATTTTCTTTTAATTATTTAATAAAAATATTAATGGCATATGGGATGGAGTCTTCGCGGTCAGCCGGAGGGGGTGGAGGATTATTTCCTAAAATTTAATTTCATAAATTTCAGAACATTAAAATTTTTTTTATGGAAGTTTCATTTCACATGTTTTTTATATTTAGAAATACCTTTGAACATAATTCATAATTATTTGAATTATTCTTTATCTTATTATTTAAATATTAGAATTATCCTTTGAATTCAGTTTTAATATGGCGAGAAATTATACGACACAAATTTTGTCAATCCGATTGACTATATTTACCATAATTGTTAATCCTCAGAGTTTCCATATAACATTAACTATATTAAAGTCCGTAGTCTGAAATTCTGTCTGTCAGAGTATGAGAGAGAAAGCATGATAAGGAGAAAGAGAGGGAAGTATCGTCTCTTCTTTCAATTAGAAGTAGGGGTGAAAGAGAGACAAATAGTTAAGAAAGTAACGCCTACTTTTTTGGCTTGGGCATCATGGTTTTCCTTATTCACAGTAGCAGGTAGAAGGAGTGGGTACAAGAATGGTAGTAGGGGCGAGATAAGTGGGGACTTTTGCATTTAAGCGAAAATACCAAAGAGGGTAATGTTTCCTTATTGGTATATAATTTTCCATCTCTCAGTGAAAGTGCAGAAAAAAATAAGTGGGGTTTTTCACTTTTAAGGGAATCTTTAATATATGAATTTCAGCTGTGAAGTGAAAGTTTTTTAAGTGAAAAATTTTGTTTAACGTGAAATTTGTGATTTTTTTTCTGATTTTTTAATTTAATTACAAAATCTTATAACTTGTGATTTAGTTATAAGTTATTTCTTATAACAATAAAAATAATAGTTTGTTTCTAGTGCAAGTTGTGATATGCAGCGCATTTGATTATGTTTTGTTCTTAATTTTTTGTGATTTATGTTTAAAATGTGATAGTTTTTGAATAAAAATTTGTGTGTTAGAAGTTATTTTTATAAATTTATTTTTCTGTTACTGTTAATAGACGTTTAAGTTGTAATGAGTGAGATGCAGTGATTTTTTCTTAAGGTGAAATGTGATACGTAGTGAATATATAATTACTGTTAATAGACGTTTAAGTTGTAATGAGTGAGATGCAGTGATTTTTTCTTAAGCTGAAATGTGATGCGTAGTGAATATAATTATATATTTTTGTTATTTTTTGTTTATATTACATGAAAATGAAAATATATAAGTAATTATGAGATTTATGAGTTACATTTGAGAATTGATATATATATATATATATATATGAGATTTATGATTTATATACATGAGATCTATGAACAATATATGTGATTTATGAGATATATGCGAAAGTTGATAAGTATTTATATGAGTTTATGAGTTCTATAAGACTAATAAATTACAAAAATATGGCAAACAGAAAACGTTGTGTTACTTTGAGTAAAAAAAATTTTCAAATTATAGAGAATGAAAATGGATGGATAACGGATGATCACATACATGAATTTGCAAAATTGTTAAGAAATGTTTCAAATTCTGTTTTCGATATGCAGAGTACTTTATATTTACATTGTCTTGATAATATTATTCCGATTCAAATAGGTGAAAAGCATATTCAAATACTGTTTAGTGGTTTGAATGAATCTGGTCATTGGATATGTACTTTTTACGATGGAGAAAAAATTTATATTTTTGACAGTTTGAATAAAGGTTGTTTAAACCCTGATCAAAAAATATATTTAAATAGATTATATCCTTTTAAACCTCCAGTAGTTTTTGTAGCTGTTGATGAACAGCCAACTGGCAGTGTAGATTGTGGAGTATATTCAATAGCGTTTGCAACATCATTATATTTTAATGTGTTGCCGAATAACTTAAATTATGTTCGCGAATGTAGTGCAATGAGAAATCATTTAAAAGAAATGTTTAAAAAGAACACTTTGACTGTTTTTCCGTCAGTAAGAACATCCAACGTTAGACGTATGACTATCGAGCATGATTGGGAGTGTCTTTTTAAAGATCGAAGAACAGAACTTGTACCTAAGAAACGAAATTCTTTTTTAAATACTGTTATTAATATTAATAACAATACTAATATGAACAGAAAATGTTCAACAGAATATTTAGATATCAATATAGAAAATGATAAAAAGATGCTTCATGCAATAAAAAATAGAGAAAGAAAAAGGACAGCAAGGCTGAATGAAAGGGAAATTCGTCAACAAAAAAATTTGAAATGTAAGAAAACTAAATTAGCATTGGAAACGGATGTTAAAAAGAAGCAGCACCAAATATACA
Source organism: Leptopilina myrica (nomen nudum) (assembly GCA_032872475.1). Lineage (NCBI taxonomy): Eukaryota > Metazoa > Arthropoda > Insecta > Hymenoptera > Figitidae > Leptopilina > Leptopilina myrica (nomen nudum). The sequence continues at coordinate 39,037,474 of CM065459.1, read as the reverse complement.
ACTTAATGAATAAAAAAAGTAATAAATTATTAGAAACAATAGGAGTTGGAATTATTTCTCCTGAATTTTTTGATGAATGTAAATTTGAACAAAATTATTTGGGTTTGATGGATGTTAAGTGCGTCTTTTGTGCTGCATTACATTTTATGTGTGAAAGACCATCAGATAAAAAAATTAGTAGTTGTTGTCATAAGGGAAAAGTAAAATTAAACGATTTAAGTGACTATCCAATTTATTTACGAAATTTACAAAATGATTCCAATTCTGAAGGTAAAAATTTTAGGGAAAATATTCGTTCTTATAATAGTTCTTCTTCTTCTTCTGTAATGAAATAGCAGTCGTATTTGTCAGTGAAAATGGTGAACCTCCAGTGGAACGTGATATATGTATACATCCAAAAGGTTTTGAAAGTATTCCAATTTCCATACTTAGTACAAACGCTGATCCTATGATATATCCTTTAATGTTTCCCTTAGGTGATCGAGGATGGACAGTAAACATCAAGCAAATTAATAGTGTTCGTAATGTTACTGCTTTACAATTTTATATGTATCGCTTTTCTTACAGAGGAACATTTAATCCATGTATACAAATGGGAAAATTAAGTCAACAATTTATAGTTGATATTTGGTCAAAAGTAGAAGGTGGGCGTATGAGCTATAATTATTTAAATCAAACTAAATTTCGAGTTGAAATGTATTGTGGATTAATGGATTATTTACATAATAAAGCAAAAGAAGAGAATGTTCGAGCGGGGAGAATTACTATTTTACCATCAACATTTACTGGAGGACCACGATATTATCAACAATGTTTTATGGATGCTATGAGATTAGTACAAGAATTTGGAAAACCAGATTTATTTATTACAATGACATGTAATCCAAAATGGCGTGAGATTACAGAAAATTTGTTGGATTGTGAAACTGCATCTGATCGACCAGATAATGTTGCTAGAGTTTTTCAACAAAAAGTAAAAGAGCTAATGAGTGAATTAAAAGATAAACAAATTTTTGGACCAGTCATTGCATATATATATATATATATGTAATAGAATTTCAAAAGCGCGGATTGCCTTAATTGTTTTTTTACAGAAAGAATTTGCTATTCGTGATGCAGAAATTGTAGATAAAATAATATGTGCAGAAATTCCTGATGAAGAGAAGAATCCAGAACTTTTTAATATTGTAAAGCAGTTTCAAATTCATGGACCTTGTGGAAAACAAAACATGAATTCGCCTTGTATGAATCCTGAAACAAAAGTTTGTATGAAAAATTATCCTAAACCATTTTCTTCAAAAACAAATTATGAATCAAAAAATTTTCTGGAATATAAACGAAGAAATGATGGTAAAAAAATTATTTTTTACAATAAAGATGGATCTATTAAATGTACTGGAGATAATTCGATGGTTGTATCATATAATCCATATTTAAGTAAAAAATTTGCATGTCATATTAACGTTGTAGCATGTGGTAGCATAGGTGGTATTAAATATTTGTTCAAATATTGTTACAAAGGTCATGATTGTGCAATAATAGGTTATAAAGATGACAATCAGGTAATGCATTATGATGAAATTCAAAATTATTTAAATACGCGCTATGTGTGTGCACCAGAAGCAATGCATAGACTTCACGAATTTAATATGCACGAGCAATTACATGCAACGTATAGATTAGCTGTACATTTGCCTAATCAACAATCAATATGTTTTCAAGAAGGAATGGAGCAAACTGCAATTGAGAAATTCAAAAATACAATGTTAACAGCATGGTTTCAATTAAATAGAGAAGATCCTGATGCACGAAAGTATTTATATTCAGAAATACCACATAAGTATGTTTTTGTTGAGTCATCTAAAATTTGGAAAAGAAGAGAACGAATTAATAAACCCATACTTTGTCGAATGTATTTTGTAAGTCCAAAAGATATTGAAAGATATTTCTTGAGAATGTTACTACTTCATGTACGGGGTGCTAAATCGTTTGAAGATATGAGAACATATGAAGGTATTACATACAATACTTATACAGAAGCAGCACGTGCAAGAAATTTGTTGGTAGACGATAATGAGTGGGATAATTGTTTGAGTGAAGCCGTGTGTATGAAATTTCCTAAAGAACTTTGTCGTTTATTTGCATATATATGTGTGTTTGGTTTGCCTGTAAATGCTGTTGATTTATGGAATAAGTTTAAAGTATACATGATTTTTGAAAATAATTTACCTGTAGAAGTATCGCATCAAAAATCATTAGTTTTAATTAATGAAGTATTTAATTTTCATAGATTTACGTTAAATCAATTTGGTTTACCAAATATCGATCTAAAAGTTCTTAAAGATTATAATTCTGTTAGTAAGGAAGATAATGCGTTAACATTACAATTGCTTAAAGATGAAGCTGATACTCTAATCAAAAGTTTGAATGATGAACAGCGGCAAGTTTTTAATGATGTTATGATGGCCGTACATAATGATGAATGTGGTAGTAGATATTTTTTTCTTGATGGGCTTGGAGGAAGTGGTAAAAGCTATTTACACAATACAATTATTACTACAGTTGAAAGTGAGGAAATGGTAGTTTTATCAGTTGCTTGGACTGGTATAGCGGCTAATCTTCTAAAAGGAGGACGAACGTCACATTCTATGTTTAAATTCCCTATACCAATCAATGAAGATTCAACATGTAATATAAGTGGAATGTCGAAACATGCTGAACTTTTAAGGAGTGCAAAAATTATTATTTGGGATGAAATTACAATGGCCCCAAAATATGCTTTACAAGCAATGGAATCTATGTTAAGAGATATTACAAAATGTAATAAACCGTTTGGAGGTAAAGTTATTTTGCTTTCAGGAGATTTTAGGCAAACTTTGCCAATTGTTCCGCATGGTAGTCGCACTCATATTGTTGGGGTATGTGTAAAAAATAGTAAATTGTGGCAATACTTTGAAACTAGGTCTTTAAAGATTAACGTTAGATTACATGAGAATCAGATAAAGTTTTCAAATTGGTTATTGAATGTTGATGATGGCAAACCTCAAAGTACGTTTGAAAAAGAAAATGATGTACTAGAAATTTCGCAGGAATTAATCTCGAATGGGAATTTAATTGATGAAATATATGGGCCATCGATAAATCCAAATGATGTAAGTGTTTATTCTTCTTGTATTCTATCATTGACTAATTCAGAAGTATTAAACTTAAATGATCGTATTTTGTCAAAGTTAGAAGAAGAAGAAGAAGTAATTTATTATAGTATTGATTCACATGTAGCTGACGATGATGAAAAAGATGTAAATAATATTGTTCCAGTAGAATTTTTAAATAGTTTAACACCAGATGGTATGCCTCCTCATAAATTATCCTTAAAAAAAGGATGTATAATTATGCTTTTAAGAAATATGAATTTGGTTCAAGGATTATGTAATGGGACTCGATTACTTGTAAAATCTTTATTGAAACACGTTATTGCTGCAGAAATAATTACTGGAAAATCTAAAGGTGAAATAGTTTGTATTCCTCGTGTTGATTTATCTCCTTCAGAACATATATTTCCGTTTAAAACGGTTAGAAGACAATATCCAATCAGACTTGCTTATGCAATGACTATCAATAAATCTCAAGGACAATCTTTTGATAAAGTAGGAATATTTATATCTATTTCTGCATTTGGTCATGGTCAAGTTTATGTTGGTTGTTCCAGAGTCAAATCTAAAGAAAATTTAAAAATTCAAGTCCTTGATAATGTTGTAGTCAAGAACTTAAAATATCCGGAAAAATTATACATTAAAAATATTGTTTTCCATGAAATACTTTGATAGTATGTTTATGTTATATAATAATATAATAATAATATTATATTAAATTACATTAAAAATTGAATAGATATGCGAATTGGGTAAAACAAGAAATCATAATTAATTAATGACAATTTAGAGTTTACTAATGACAGGCTTCGCACTCCTTTAATAAAATCTACTATTTGCTAATTTTTCTCTTATTAGTTCCTATTTGGATATATTTTTTTTATTTTGTGTCAATAAAAGATGCTTTTTTCTTAGTTTTTTAAATTTTTCGATTTTACTACTTCAAATCCGCTAATAGTTCAAATAAGAATAAGAATAATTATTCTCAACATTTTTAATAAAATTCTTTTGAGAGGCAGAATTTTTTAATATAATTCAATTAATTAAGAAAATGTAGGAAAATCTTTGTCAAATTCAATTATTTTTTACAAATAATGAAATTTTCGCTGAAATTCAAATACTTCCAATGAATAATAGAATTTCCACAAGAATTCAATTAATTGAAATATAATTCTAGAAAAATTTTCGAAAGAAATCAATTGTTTAAAATATTTTCAAGTTGAAATATATTTACTATCTTTTAAAATTTCGATATTTTGTTAATAAAAAATAAATCATTTTCATACAAATAATAAAAATTCAGTACAAGGTTTCCAATAATTTTTATATAATTTTAATTAGATTATTGAAAGTAATTGAATTATTCTTTTGAATTTTCATAAAAGAAACTAGTACTAAAACATAAAAAATGTTTAAGATAAACGTTGGTTTGGCTTGGAATGCCTCATAGGTATATATATATATATATATATTAGGCCTGTATTAGACCCTATGAAGGATTACGAACCTTTCAACAACAGTCTTTGTAAATGAGAATTAACTTCGAGAACCCAGGTAATATTTTCGTTCTTCCTTTATAACAAGGAAAAATGTAGATAAAAGTCTATATATGGGCAATTCCACGTGAGATTTTAGTCGACCTCTTAAAATCGGCCAAAAATATATTTTTTTATTCTGTATCGAAAAAAACAGATACGTATTTTTTTATTTTTGTTTAATTGTCAAAATTTTTGAGTTATGAATTTTCCAAATTTTGCATTTTTAATCGTAGACATATATTCAGTTGCTTATAAGTCCGAAAATATTGAGTTTTGAAAAAAGTTGTCAAAGAACAAAAGTTTTAGTTGTCTTTCGACTTTTAGGATATGAAAACAAAAAAATTTTTTTCATTTTTCATTAAAAAAATAAAAAAATTTTATAAACAAATTAATTTTTTTTAACTTTGGGTATGATAAATTTTTAATTTTCTTTTTTTAAAACATACCTGTAAATGATAAGAAGGTTTTGCAAAAAGTTTCAGAGTGGGCCTGACAAGTTTAATGGGTTAAAAAAAATAATTATGCTGCCCGTGCAGGTCGAACGCTTGCTGCGCAATGGGATTTTTTTACGATTTACTATTAAAAATTGTCTAGAGCCTTCAAATTTTATCGGATTTTAATTATTATTAGAATTGAAGGCTTTAGACAATTTTTAATAGTAAATTGTAAAAAAATCCCATTGCGCAGCAAACGTTCGACCTGCACGGACAGCTTAATTATTTCTTTTAACCCATTAAACTTGTCAGGCCCACTCTGAAACTTTTTGCAAAACCTTCTTATCATTTACAGGTATGTTTTAAAAAAAGAAAATTAAAAATTTATCATACCCAAAGTTAAAAAAAATTAATTTGTTTATAAAATTTTTTTAGTTTTTTAATAAAAAATGAAAAAAAAAATGTTTGTTTTCATTTCCTAAAAGTCGAAAGAAAACTAAAACTTTTGTTCTTTGACAACTTTTTTCTAAACTCAATATTTTCGGACTTATAAGCAACTGAATATATGTCTACGATTAAAAATGCAAAATTTCGAAAATTCATAACTCAAAAATTTTGAGAATTAAACAAAAATAAAAAAATACGTTTCTGTTTTTTTTCGATACAGAATAGAAAAAAAATATTTTTGGCCGATTTTAGGAGGTCGACTAAAATCTCACGTGAAATTGCCCATATATTTTGCTTTGTAATAGATACTCAAAAGGTAACGGCGCAGGTAACGGCTACCTTTCTTTCTTTCTTCAAGACAATATAATTAAGAATGTTTCTCTTTACCTTATTTGAAAATCTACTCGTTTCATATTAAGCAGGATTTTGTTATTTACTAAATTTTTTTCCAAATTCCTTTACAAAAAATTCAACAATTTTTTTAAATAATAAAAATTCATCATAGAATTTCAAGTATTTTAAATAAAATTTTAAATAAATTCTTCGAAAAAATGTACTTACTTCTATTCAAAGATTATATTAAAATTTTTCAAAACAAATCAATTATTTTTAATAGTTTTTGGAAAATCTTAGGTTAGAATAATTCAATTATTTTCATAAATAATGAAATTTTTCACTGAAATTTAAATATTTTCAATATCTACAATTTCAGTAATTTCTTTTAAAAATGAATTTAATTATTTAAGAAAAATTTATTTATTATATTGATTTATTTAAGATTCGTACAAGGACTAAGCCCTTAATATAAAAAATATAACAAACAAAAATTGTAAAAATTTCTTCTCAAAAATTAATTTAATTGAATAATAAAATTTTTACATGAATTCAATTATTTTAAATAAAATTTTGAAAGAATTCCTTAAAGAATGTAATTATTTTTAAAAAATTTATTAAAATTCTTTAAAGAAATTATTTTCCAAAATTTTGATAAAATTCTTTTCTTGATTTTAAAAAATAATCAATTATTTCTTATTGTAATTAAGTAATTTAAGTCTTGTAAAACGCGATAAAAAGAATGGATTTAGAAATGAATTGTCAGTTAAAATTTTGTAGGTTATAAAAGAATATAAAGTGAATCGAATAGTTAAATTTTATTAAAAATATTTATTTAAGTTTTTAAGAAATTGGAAATTTTGTCAAATTTAATTAAAATAAATTTTGTATTTAAATTTGAAATAATTTTATTATTTAAAGAAAATTAATTTTTCTTAAAATTTTTTTAAAAAACTACCCTAGTAGAAATTCGTCATAGTATCTTTAAGGGCACTGGACAGTTCCACTGGAAAATTTCGAGGCACTTTACAGTTAAACTGGCTAAAAACTATAAAGTGATGTCACGCTAATTTGTCACGCACAAGTTTGAAAATATAACGTTAAATTATTTTGTCAACAAATTAAATAAATTAAAATTTTACGAAACTATATTTTTACTGTTGGTGTATCTATTGTTACGTATAATAAATTATCTGTAAAATTATTTTTTAATAACTACATAATTAAAAAAAATTATGAACATTACTGATTCTTGTACACATGTCTTTTTTTTACAGTAAACAACATTTACTTTTTCCTTGAATTAAGCACAACACTGAAATAAATATTATTATTTTATCACACAACAGACTTAAAAGTAAACCCTAATATGAAGAACTAATTCAGTTCAAACGAAAAATATCTAGCGGTATCGGGGAGCGAACTCGGGTCACACTGGGACGAAATACCTAAACGCACGCTTACGCATCACGGCCGTTCTAGTCGATGGACGATTCCGGAAAAATAATAACCATACTCTACCGGCAGGTAAAGCAGTTCCCTTTTTCATCTTTTCTAGCTCAACTGGCGAATTACTGGACAGCTACTGCATAACACTCTAAAGTTGAACTTATTGATTTTTATTGTATAGAAGTTCTGTCTGTCCAGTTATTCTCATGGTACTGTCTAGGCGTTCCGTGAAATTATGTTTCAAAGTTTGTCGTGGCGTTTGCGCTACCGTCAGTCCAGCAACTGAACAGTGTTATATAGACATTTTCCATAAATACATCAGTGTATACACTGAAAAAAATAATTCGCGGGTATAACTAGAATTATGTCTATTTTTTCCGTAAGGAATTAGTAATAAATTGTTACTGGCTACTGTAATTAATTATAGACAGTTCTGTTATATAGATCGGAGAGCTATACATATGTCAACGTCAATACATCAATGTAAAACATAACCTAACTTTATTGGACCATTTCTAACTTTTTGTATGTAACAGGTTTGTTAAATTAATATTTATACATATAATAAGTGTTACGTATGGCTCCGTAACTATTTTTAATTTTTTTATTAATTAAAAATTTGTTATATTATATAATTTGATAAAAAATTTGGGACTTTTGTAAATAGAATTAAGTACTCAATAGACATATAATCAGGACATAAGAGGATATTTACATAATTAACTCATCAATTAATTTGTCTTAAAACTATTTTTTCATAATTATATTATCCAAATTTAAAAATAACGATAACTATTCTTCAATGGATTTCATTCCCAATAATATTCAATATTATTTTAAAATTATAATTCTAAAATTGATTGAAAGAATATGGACATCACTCTTATTTCAAAAGGAATTTGTCTACTTTGTTATAAGTTACTTTCCACAGAAAAGACTTTTAATTGTATTGGTAAAATACCAAGAAAAAGTATACACTTAAACATTGGCAATAGATGATACAGAGCATCGAACTATATCACGCCATTTTGAAGAATTTGCAAGCTTGCAAAAAGCTTGCCTGGCAACAACGAAGTTTGGCGAGCCGTGTGCACAGGCATCCCCACTCTATCGTTTTATATTAATTTCAAGGTGTGATCCATACTTTCGATCGTTTTAACTAATGAGTCCGAATTTGTTCCTCCCGCAGTAAAGCTGCGTAGAATTAAGTGTTCCTCCCGAAAATCGGTAGAGAGTTTTAATAATTTGTTTTTCCCGCAAAGCGGTTGATTATATACAGTTGTGAATTTATTTCCCGCAAAAGGCGGAAGTTTATATTTTTGTCCCCAGAAATAAGGGTTGATTTTGAAGTTTTATTGATTAATTGATTTTAATCGAATTGAAGTGAATTGATAATTTATATGATTTTTTTTAATTATATATGAAAAATAAGCAATTTTAAAGAAATAAAGTGAGAAAAGTGATTTACCATATCATTGAAAAGGAATTAAAGTTAAAAAGAAGTTAAATTTAAAAAATAATTGTTTAAAGAAAATATTACTAGAAAATAGTGATTATTAAAAAATAAATAAAAGTGATTCATTTAAAAGAGAAGACAGAGTGTTAAATTTCAAACCTCTATCTCGTGATTATAAAAGCATTTTTTGTAATTGTCTTTACTGCAAATATCAGAGCTGATTAAAAGTTCAAAATCGGTGACCCCGATTTTTGAATATTAAAATCAATTTTGATATAATTTTGAATTAAGATAAGCAAAGAGTCTTAAACTGAAAATAAGTAATTAAAAAGAAGGAATGAAAACCATTGAAGAATAAAAGAAATTAAAGAAACAAGGAAGAGAAAATCTTGATAAGGAGTATACTACAGGTATGAATCTGAGTGATTCACCTATAAAGAGTAACAGGAGACTTTTCTGTCTCTAATATAAATAAAAGATTTATAAGTTGGTATAATAACTATTGGATATCATAAATGTCATATTATTATTACGCATAAAAAAAAAGAATTTTCTATTGTATTTTATAAAAGGAATGTTTCACAATACTAACTATTATGCTTTAATAAACATAAAGAATTTAGAATCTAGCAAAATTCTTGTTAGTTGTATCATTATTTTAAATCAATATTTTAATCTTTTAGAATTAAATAAACAAGAGCATTCTATATTGAATCATATTGCAAGTAGTGTTTTATTACGGTTTTCTAACTGTTGTCACCTAATCCTTTTTTTTACTTCTTTCAATTAAAATACCGTCTAACCGGGGTTATTGAATTAATAATAAACCTAAGAGAGGGATCCACTACCTTTTGAATATAAATTTTGTTCCCGAAAAGCAAATAACGTTTACCTTGAGGTGTTTGATTTTGAGTCTTATTCTATTTAACATATTGAAATTACTTTCAATACAGTTAAAGTTGAATTTGCTCAAAATAAGGATTTTTATTAAATAAATAATCAAATTCATCTTTAACAAACTGGTGGCAGCGGTGGGATTTCTTTTTTATATTTTATTAAAAGAATAAAAATTTATAAAGGTTGGGAATAGTTATTTTTAGAAGAAAATATTTTTTTTGACACTTATAAAATTACACGAAACACAAATACACATTGAATTGAATTTTGTGCTTATGCACCATATATTATGCGAATGATTTTATTGTTAATTAATTTATTTTTTCAGAAATAATAAACTTTTTGAATAGTGTGAGTTTTAGAGTTTTTTATAGTCGTCAAGGTCGAGTTTTAGACAACGGTAACTACCCTTGCAATCAGCAAGCTCTGGTTTCCTCAATAAAACGGTTTTTTCCTCGGATAAAAAAAACAACCTTGTCGGAAGTGTGTAGCCACTTGGACAAGTGAGAGGATTAAATATTATGAAAATTTATAACGATTATTTACTGTTTTTATTTAAATATTAAAAAGAATAGGAAAAATTTCTTTTTAATTTTCTTAGATAAAATGCTTTAATATAAATTTTGAATAAAAAAACATTAACCGTAAAAGAATTGAAAACTTTTTTAGTAAAAATATCTTCCTACAAAGTTTAATTCAAGAAATGAAGATATTTACAAAACAAAAATTGTATAATTTTCATTTTAAAAACAATTAATATTTTATAAAAAAAATATTGTCGAATAATATGACCTAATCATATACCATGAAAGCGAAAGAAGCAAAAGTTAAAGTACTATAAATGTAATTTGATACTTTATTAAAACTATTTTATTTTACGAATTTTCTTTAAGTAAAATTTATTATTTTAAAATACTTAATTCAAATTTAAAAATTTCTTAAGTTCATAAACTTTGATATAAAGATTAAATAAATAAAGGGAAAGTGTTAATTTAAAAAAAAAATTTTGAATTTTTTTAATAATAAATATTTAAGGTTTAGATAAAATAAACTAATTATTATTTTTTTTTTACTTATAAAAATCAATTTACTAAATATTAATAAATATTAATTGTTGGTATAAATTGAGATAAATTTATCTTAAGCCATAAAAAAAAAGAAACGAAATAATTTCAAGATTGAGGAAGAATGCTGACGAGTAAAAAACGAGCTAGAATTTCAAAGTCAAGGTCGGTCATAACCAGCAAGATACAAAAAGAACAATATATATAAATTTACCTCTAACAAAAATGGTGCAATTTTTTTATTTTAAAATAAATTTAATAAATATGAAATTATTTAAAATTTTGAATAAAATTAATAAATATTTTTCTGAGTTAAATGTTTTTTTTAATTAAAAAAAAAACAATTCATTAATTGGTACAGTAAAGAAAAATGTAAAAATTTTCTTTTCATTAAGAAAGTCTATTATCTATTCATCTATTATGAACATTTAACGTAATGAACATTATGAAACAGTTTCATTTAAAGATTAGTTAAACAAATCAATTACTTTTTATTGCTTATGTTTTAATCGTATTAAATCATAAAATGGGGTCAGTGTATGAAGCAATGTTACGGAGAGGCTACATAGAAAAATTGAAATCAAAGGGATATAATGTTGAAGTAAAGGACCATGAAAGCATTTTTAGAAAACAATGTTACAAAAATGCGTACCAAGAAAACTGTAACATTAGGCAGGACGGCCACAGGATAGAAGAAAGTGATTATGATCGAGATTTTGATCATTTTAATTACATTAAACCACAAATGGATCATGAGAATTGGTGCAATCATAAAAATGCGAAAAACCAAGGTAACATGTATGAACTAGATGCATCGAAAAAATACGAACAACCATGTAACCGACAGCGGAAAAGAGGAAACCAACGACAAAGGCAACGAGTTCGTAAGAAGGTCCATGTCCATAATGAATTTAATAACCAAAATAATGACACGAATTTTGAAGAACATTGTCAAAATATGGACATGACATCGGAAGGTTATGAGAGAGAAAATTTTTACAACAGGGATCAGAATTTGCAGGAATATAACGTTGAATCCAGAAATCTACAGCACAGATTTATCGACGAAGAAGAATGTATTTATCTCAGAGACGAATATAGAAGACACAACATACAGGATGATTACGGAAGAGAGAAACATAGAATTTATGAATGCTTTAACTATGATGACTCGTATATGAATTATAAGAAACCATATTTTGTAAATGACAGTTTCGAAACAAATGATTTTATAGAAACCAGGCGTAAAAATAGAAAAATATATGATTATGATTTCACAATACCACCAATTATTTTTAAAGATTCGCCCAGAAACCAAAGCCCTTTAAAGGACAAAAAACAATTGGATCATAATGTATCGCACTCCGTGAAAGAACCACACCTTCAAACAGAAAACGAAGAATCAAGTGACAAGAAAGTAATTCATAATCCAGAGGAAAATTCAGAAATTAAACAAACGTCGTTATATACAAGTCCCATTATAAATACTACCGAAGAGTATATCAGTAATAATAAACAACTTCCAGATAATAAAATAGTAGATAGAATCGGTGATGGTATTATAAAAGTAGAGTTGTTGAAAGCAGAAAACCAAAATCATTTTCTAGACAACGAAATGTTTGAAAATGGTAAAAAAAATAAAATGGTGACTTCACAAAATACTGATACGAAAAGAAGCAAACCTGCAAAGGAGTTAAAGAAAAGAAAAAAATTAAAAATTAGAAAGGAAGAAGAATTTAGTGGTCAAATGGTAAATGAAGACGTCATCATTTTAGCAAACACATATGCTGAGGAAGAAGAATTTCCCATAAATAAGACTTTTTTATCTCACAAAAGTGTTAATCAAGAAAGTTTAGAAATAATTGAAAGAAATAGTAAATTATCAGAAAAACATCAAAAATATTTTTTTGATAAATTTTCAGTGGAATCAAATGAGAAGAACAAAATAAAAAATGAAGAAGTATACAAATTCAAAATGGAAACAGATACTATAAACATGGAGAAGAAAAAGAAGTCAATGACACTAAACACTCTTATTCAGCAAAATTTTCGCACAAAAAGACTATTGTCATTCACACGGAAGAACATTTTAGTGAACCTGAATTCAGATATAGATGACAGAGGAAGAAAATGGATTATTTTAGTGAAAACAATTATTGAGGAAAAAGAAAACCATCTGGTCCAATACAAAGGAATGAATCTTAGTAGGAATTCAAAGCATAAGTTGAATGTGTATTATTTTCAAGAAATTAAGACATTACGAAGCAAAACACTAAAAATACTAGAAACAAAACTTAGCTTCAACAGGTTAGGTATAGGTTAGATAAGGGAAAGCTTGATTTCTTTTGTTTGGCTTCTAAATATTATAAACGAATTATATAATAATCACGGGTAAATCATTTAACTTAAAATATGGGTACATATAACATGCAGCATATTAGTAGTATAGAACAAATGAAAAATACCTTATAGTTTATTATACTTATTATTTGATTAAATGGGATATAGAACTTAAATAGAAATTTTACGAATACTATAAGGAATACATTTAGAGTTATTAAATTCTAAGAAAAGTAGATAGTTAAGTAAATAAATATTTATAAATAAAAAGAATAAATATATATATATATATATATATATATATTTTATTTTCTTAAATTAAATTTAACGGAGTTCACAAGGTTAAAAGAGGCCTAAAAAAAAGCAAAACCTTACGACCGGAATGTCTACAAAAAAAATCGATTTTGAAGCGCGCCACTTCAGGGCCAGTTTTGAGGCATTTCTAGCAAAAATACGGATCAAGTGAAAACAGGCCAAGAGTTGCGCCTTTAGTTCAAGGGAATTCTAAAGTGCTCATTAAATAAAAAATTGAACCATTTTTTGGAACTTATTAACAGATTCCCCATTTTTGTCTTTACTAAGATTGTTCTTGATATGTTTCTTTAAAACAAAATTCCAGAAATTAGTTCAAATTCAATGCTATTTCCAGGGTTACCAGGTTATGCAAAAACAAAAAAAATCATTGAATTGCAAATTTTTTTTATCAAAATGTTTAAAGAATTAAATTTGCACGACAGTTTTATTATTTTAGAAAATTATAAAAATTTTTTTAAGTTTTAAAAATTCTCCATTTAGTTAGTATGTAACAAATATTACGAAGTTTTTTTTAAATTCGATTAATTGAGTTTTTTTTAAAAGCTTTATTTTTGAAATTTTTACTATTAATTATTTTTATTAAAAAAAGGGGTTTGTAAAACTAATTGTGGTTTTTCAAAATATTGTTCAAAATGTTGCAAGTCACAAGAAAAATTTCCCATTTCCTTTCAATGTCCAAAGGAAATACAAAAAAACTCGTCATATTCACAAAATTTGTTTATTCACAAATAATTGACAAAAATTCAATTTCAAAATTCTTATTTTTCTAACCTTTTACTAAGTTTTATCAAAAATATTTTTTTTCTAATCTGCTAAAAATTGGATCTAATGTACGAATTTTATTATCCATGAAATGATTTAATATAATTTAATTCTCGCGAAACATTTAACAGAAAATAATTGAAAATTTTTTTAATATTCAATAAAAAATATCATTATTTAAAAAAAAATAATAATAGATTTTTTTTAAAGCAATTTTGTCATTTACAATTATGATAATTGATTAATACTTTAAACAAATTTTGTTAAAATTGAAAATTATTAAAATTTTTCTTGGAATATTTTATTATTTGTAAAAAATAATGTAATTCTCGCAAAGAATTATATTAATTAAATAATAAGTAAATTTTTGCGGCAAAATTTCTTAAAATTAACGAAAATAATTGATTTTCTCTAGAATTTTATCACAAGTTATTTTGGATAATTAAATTCTGTTTGGTGAATGTATGAATTTAAGTTAACCGAAAGGCAAAATAGATTAATTTTATTAAATACCGTTTATTAGGAAGTTATTACCGTATCAAAGGGTAACAATATAAATAAAATACTTGTAAATATTCTGCTTGTTTCTGTAAATGGACATGAACTAAACTTCATCAAAACAATAATATTTAAAAATAAAAGGGATAAAACTTAACTAACACAATTCTTAATATCAAAATTCTCACACATTCCGTTACTTTATCTTCTTATAAAAATATTAAATACTATGATTTTATTGAATAACCATCAACATTTTAAGCTGAACTTACTAATAAATCAAATGACATTTAAACTCTAATAAAATTGTGATTTTAATTTTTTTTAATGTAAATGTCCGCATATAGTACTTTAAAAGTAATATTTAACACAAAACAGCACTACAAAATATTTCTTATTAACAATATTTGCAATAATTAAAGTGTTCTATCTAATAAATAAATATTGAAATAAAAAATATTTCAAAATTTTTGTTATTAAAATTGTGTTTTAATTAAATTTGTTCTAAAAAAAGATTCTGTACAGTTATCATCTAAAAATGTAACAGAAATTGCGATTTCCAAGGATTTCAATTTAAAATTTTTGCAAAGTCTAATTTTCTTCAGATCCACGCTATAATACTATTAATGTGCAATTATTATTTACAATTGTAAACAAAATTATCTCCTGAATTCAGTTAATTAGAAAGGCCCAACCACAGTATAATTTTTAAATACAAAAATTAATGATTGAGATAAAATATAGAGAAAATGTATAAAATTAGACAGGTGTACGAACTTGGATACACGACTCTGTATAAGGTTACATCTCAGGTGACTAGATCGTTAGGAAGTATACATTGAAAGAAATACCTACATAGACAATTAAATTCTCATTTTTTATGTAATTTAAATGATAAATGATAATTCTCTAAAAAATTATAGGCACTAAATTAAAAAAGTATATTTTAACGAAATTAATAACCAAAATATACACAATATCTAAGAAGCAAAGTTACAACGCATAGAGCAATTTTTACTTATTATTAATTATTATTTATTATTAATTTAAGCTACATAAGCTTAAAAGCTTAAAATTAGCAAACATAACTTTTCTTTAAACATTAATTTGAGACAAATAAATAATTTCAAATTATCACAAAAATTGAATTAGAATTTCAAAAACTAAAAACAAAAATTTTTAATTAAAGCAATCTTTCATATTTACAATAAAATCCTCCTGGAAAAAGAGAATTAAAAATACAACCGCTTAACAAGCTTTATAAAATGGTTTTGTCTAAATACTAAAAAAAACACCTACACTAAAGATTGGTATTAAAATAAAAGTTTTATTTAAAACAAAACTTTTACATGATTAAAATGCTTATTTAACGTTGTGTATAAAATCAAGAAAGCTCTAACATTGTTTTAAACAACAAC
This sequence comes from Leptopilina myrica (nomen nudum), assembly GCA_032872475.1. Classification (NCBI taxonomy): domain Eukaryota; kingdom Metazoa; phylum Arthropoda; class Insecta; order Hymenoptera; family Figitidae; genus Leptopilina; species Leptopilina myrica (nomen nudum). Next base: position 39,021,371 of record CM065459.1, on the reverse strand, counting down.
TGTATATATAATCTTTAATAATATTGAAAAAGTAAAATATTATTTATGTTCGAATTAAAGTTCAAAATATCAGTAACAATGTATTTATGAAGAATAATTATAACATTTATTGAAATATCACATAATTACGTTGCATGGAAGTTCTGATTAAAATATGCTAAATTGCAAATTAAAATACGTTTTAAATACTTCTAGAAACTGCAACTAATTTTCTTATAACACCTTAGAAACCATGAAACAGTAATATCAAAGAAAGAACACTCTAAATTTCGAGCATAAATAAAACTATTGTAATACCACTAACACTAACATAAATCATCAAGTTAACTACTATAAATTTTAATGTTAAAAAATCATTTTTTCAAATATAAAAGCAGAAATAAAATTATTTTTTTTATAAAACTTAAATTTATTTATTTTTGTGTTTGTTGAAAATTTAAAAAAAAGATAAATAAATTGAAATATAATGTAAAACAAATTCTGAAAAACATTTTAAACAGTGAAATCATTTTTAGATTACAATTTAGTTCTTCCTTTTCGTATTACAAAAACAGAGGTTAAATGATCATAAAATAAACAGTTAGACGTTTTAATATAAGAAATAATTTAAAAGATATTTTTGTTCTTTTTTAACGCTATATCGAACTAAATTCTTTTGAGCACTTCCACAAATTGGTGTAGTACATAAATATAATTAAAAACAGTGTTCAACACTTCACCTTTAAGCTTTATTTTAAATTAAAGAATTATATGTAAATTCATTCTCTGATAATGTTTGCATTTTTTTATATAAATCTTAGTACATTTCATGAACCAAATCAAGATAAACTATGGTTAAATATACACATTTTTTTAAAAGTCTTAATTAAACCAAATTTTTCTTGCTACGATGTTATGTAATAATTCAATAAATATCAAATTTAAGGAATATTTTTAATACGTTTCCCTTGTCAGAATTATGAGAAAAATTTGAAAGGAAATATTAACATAATTTATAGTATACAAGTATTCAATATTAATTTCATTATGAAAATACAAAAAATATATATATTCTAATGTTGTATAATACAATTTTCTTTTTTGTAAACAACTTTATAAAATCACTACAACTTGTTATACTCTTCTTACAAAACGAATGATTTATTTATATGTAGAAAACAAAAATTGTATACAAAGCATTTTTGAGTTAAACACAACCCATACTCAAATGAAATTTAAATATTGCGAACTTACGCTATAAAGTTTGTTAAAAGAATAATTTTTCATATGTATTCTTCGTTTACAATTAATGGAAATATGTACTTAAACTGCTAATTATAAAAGAATATATACGTTTATCAAATTAAAACAGAGATGAACTTAAAGGTAACCAAAATTATCCGAATCTTAAACATTGTAAATCAAGTAAACTAAGTTATTTATCCGGAAATAAAAAGTATCTAGTTTGGTAAAATACAACAAATTCATATAAAACTAAATAAAAATAAAACATTTTTTTTACCACGCTAGATCTTTGAATTAAAATCAGAATCTTAAAAGTATTACATTAAATACAAACAAAGAATGTACTAAACAACGTCATTACTTTCTGACATTGTAAACCAAATGAAATAAAAGCAAACATTTCTTTAAAAAATTTCATGAATCAAAATAAGAAGAAACGAATCATTCAACAAAAAAGTTTGCCTTTATTTAACGAATTATTTCAAATGTTAACAGAAAATAACGAAAATTTTTAAATTGTAAAAAGAGCTGTCAAGGGACGACAGCGCACAAAAAGGGGGGTATTGGGTCAGAAAATCAGAAATTTTCAATTTTTTATGCCCATATACATAAATTTTATTGATTTTTTGTCAATTTTTTTATGATTTTGTGCGGAATTATATTAAAGAAACAATGTCAGTATTTTCTCGTAAAATATTTTTTTTATATAAAAAAACTTTAATTTTTAAAAATAAACTATCATTATTATGTTAGCAAGTCGCAATTGAATGATTGTAGGAAATAAAACCATCGCATATACATTTGTTAAGGCTATCTCATGCAAACGTACAAAAATTTTTTAGATAATTTTAAAAAAAGAGAGACATGAAATAACTGTATCATGAACATTAAGGGTTTTTCTTCTTTATAATCACATATAATGTATTTAAAATTTGTTCAAATTATTCAGGCAATTTTTATCAATATTATAGAGAACACAGGCATATTCAATCAATGCGTTCATAGCTTTCTATCTACAAAGAAAGATTATTATATATAGAAATAAGGCAAATAGTATCAAGTCTGGTAAAAACGCATAAATATATAAATAATAAATTTTGAATGCTTTCCGTAACTTGACAAAAAGACAGATGTTAAATAAGTATATATTTAAAACGTATTTTTTTACCATGCTCGATCATAAAGATTTGAAATACAAAAATTACTTGTTACTACACAACGATAAAAATTTCCGACTTTTGTTAGTTCTAATAAAGCAAAAGCAAACTTTATTACCTAAAAATCTTCCTAAAATAAAAAAAAAGAGGAAACGAATTATTTAAAAAAAAAGTAGAACCAAAAGTTTGCTTCGGTTTAAATACTACTTATTTTCAACAGGACCAGCATTTCAAATGTCTTAAAATAATTGAAGGAAGGACTTGTATGTAAAAACTTTACAAAACCATATGTTTAACATAAAGCTGCCAAGGGACGTCAGCCAGAAAAAGGGGGGTATTTGTTACGTATGGCTCCGTAACTATTTTTAATTTTTTTATTAATTAAAAATTTGTTATATTATATAATTTGATAAAAAATTTGGGACTTTTGTAAATAGAATTAAGTACTCAATAGACATATAATCAGGACATAAGAGGATATTTACATAATTAACTCATCAATTAATTTGTCTTAAAACTATTTTTTCATAATTATATTATCCAAATTTAAAAATAACGATAACTATTCTTCAATGGATTTCATTGCCAATAATATTCAATATTATTTTAAAATTATAATTCTAAAATTGATTGAAAGAATATGGACATCACTCTTATTTCAAAAGGAATTTGTCTACTTTGTTATAAGTTACTTTCCACAGAAAAGACTTTTAATTGTATTGGTAAAATACCAAGAAAAAGTATACACTTAAACATTGGCAATAGATGATACAGAGCATCGAACTATATCACGCCATTTTGAAGAATTTGCAAGCTTGCAAAAAGCTTGCCTGGCAACAACGAAGTTTGGCGAGCCGTGTGCACAGGCATCCCCACTCTATCGTTTTATATTAATTTCAAGGTGTGATCCATACTTTCGATCGTTTTAACTAATGAGTCCGAATTTGTTCCTCCCGCAGTAAAGCTGCGTAGAATTAAGTGTTCCTCCCGAAAATCGGTAGAGAGTTTTAATAATTTGTTTTTCCCGCAAAGCGGTTGATTATATACAGTTGTGAATTTATTTCCCGCAAAAGGCGGAAGTTTATATTTTTGTCCCCAGAAATAAGGGTTGATTTTGAAGTTTTATTGATTAATTGATTTTAATCGAATTGAAGTGAATTGATAATTTATATGATTTTTTTTAATTATATATGAAAAATAAGCAATTTTAAAGAAATAAAGTGAGAAAAGTGATTTACCATATCATTGAAAAGGAATTAAAGTTAAAAAGAAGTTAAATTTAAAAAATAATTGTTTAAAGAAAATATTACTAGAAAATAGTGATTATTAAAAAATAAATAAAAGTGATTCATTTAAAAGGGAAGACAGAGTGTTAAATTTCAAACCTCTATCTCGTGATTATAAAAGCATTTTTTGTAATTGTCTTTACTGCAAATATCAGAGCTGATTAAAAGTTCAAAATCGGTGACCCCGATTTTTGAATATTAAAATCAATTTTGATATAATTTTGAATTAAGATAAGCAAAGAGTCTTAAACTGAAAATAAGTAATTAAAAAGAAGGAATGAAAACCATTGAAGAATAAAAGAAATTAAAGAAACAAGGAAGAGAAAATCTTGATAAGGAGTATACTACAGGTATGAATCTGAGTGATTCACCTATAAAGAGTAACAGGAGACTTTTCTGTCTCTAATATAAATAAAAGATTTATAAGTTGGTGAGTTGATTATTAATTATTACATACTTAACACATTTATACACTTTTACACATTACGATTTATATTGGCACAACAATTATTATTTTATAAACAAAAAGAAATAATAACTATTGGATATCATAAATGTCATATTATTATTACGCATAAAAAAAAAGAATTTTCTATTGTATTTTATAAAAGGAATGTTTCACAATACTAACTATTATGCTTTAATAAACATAAAGAATTTAGAATCTAGCAAAATTCTTGTTAGTTGTATCATTATTTTAAATCAATATTTTAATCTTTTAGAATTAAATAAACAAGAGCATTCTATATTGAATCATATTGCAAGTAGTGTTTTATTACGGTTTTCTAACTGTTGTCACCTAATCCTTTTTTTACTTCTTTCAATTAAAATACCGTCTAACCGGGGTTATTGAATTAATAATAAACCTAAGAGAGGGATCCACTACCTTTTGAATATAAATTTTGTTCCCGAAAAGCAAATAACGTTTACCTTGAGGTGTTTGATTTTGAGTCTTATTCTATTTAACATATTGAAATTACTTTCAATACAGTTAAAGTTGAATTTGCTCAAAATAAGGATTTTTATTAAATAAATAATCAAATTCATCTTTAACAATAAGATTATGTAATCTTGAAAAAAAATTGTCTTCTGAATTTAAAAATTAGTTATTTTAATTAACTCAATTAATTAGAGCGAATTTTAAAAAAGTTTTCAAGTTGTCAACAGTAAAATAAAAGAACAAAATTAAAAATATGAAAACTATAAACTGTAAAACCAAAAGATTTATTTTATAGAAAATATTTTGAAAATGGCAATACACAACTGTTTAGATACTGAAACCGGCGGTAGCGCTGACGCCACGACAAACTTTGGAAAATAATATCTCGGAACGCCTCGATAGTGCCATGAAAATAACTGTACAGGACTTCTATGCAGTAATAATCAAGTTCAACTTTATATTTTCTTTAACAGTGTTATGCAGTAGCTGTCTAGTAATTCGCCAGTTAAGCTAGATTAAACTTCCATGACTAAAACTGTACAGTAACTTGAATAAATCTAGTCATGCCACGACAAATTTCTACTAGGGTATTGTTAAATGGGTCAGAATTTCCCAAACGGATCACCTAAACTAAAAATTTTTCTTTTTGAACCAAAATATATTTTTCATACCTTAGGCACAAAATAGGCGCTTTAAGATAGCAGCCGACAGGAACTAAAAGCTATTCATTTGTCAACTTGAATGAAAATGGCGACTTTTTTTCCCATGGGCAAAAAAACAGCTATGGTCCCATGCGTTATTTTGCTCATGGGAAAAAAAGGCCGCTATTTTCATGCAAGTCGAACAAGTGAATGACTTTTACTCCCTGTCGTCTGCTATCTGAAATCGCCACTTTTGGGCCTTTGGAATAAAAAATATCGTAAGTAACACGGGACTTAAAGGCTGCCAATTTATTTAGGATGATTTTTGTGCCACTCGTTACGGTCTCAGGGCGCCTACGGCGCCCTCGACCTCCACTCGTGTCACAAAAATCGCCGTAAATAAATGGCTACCTTTACGTACCTTGTTGCTTAATATACTATTTTTTACTCTCAATATGATTAAGAAGAATCCCTGAAAATATGAAGTCAAAAAATTTTTTTTTGTAAAAGTTATTAACAATTGAAATTTTTAGTAGTGCTAAATTAAAAATTTTTTTCTCGAGTTCCAGTTGACGGATTTAAAAAACAAAATATGACTTTTTTTCGTCTTAAATAGCACTATTTGAATATATTTTTTGTTTATAAATTTTTTTATTTTTTATAAATTTTCATTTTATTTGTTTATAAAATGTTAATAAACAAATGTGTTCTTCACGTCCTAACAAAAAAATTTAAATTGTATTATATTCCTGAAATCTCTCCGATTCCAAAACCGTTTAGAAAAAAAATGAGCCTCAATTAGAAAAAAAGTTATTCATTAAAAACTGCAGCGGTGTAAGGATTTTCATGACGTTGAACTTGCGTTGCGCGGCGCAAGCATGACCGTTTACATCTGTGAGCACTGGTTCTCGCTACAAGTTTGCACACATTTTAATGGTAATATCTAGTTAACAGTAACAAAATATAAACAAAGTAAATTTTTCATTTTGCTTCCTTATAAGGAAGCTTTGCATTCGTGACGATTTTCAATTTTTCAAAACATGGTTATATGGACTCATTTTCATCTAGGATATATGTATATTAAATTCTGAGCAAATGTCCAGATGTATGTGTGTATGTGTGTGTATGTCACAAAAAATTGTGTACAAATTATCTCTAACAAATTTTAATGGATTGCCCTGCAATTTTGCAGGTTTATTGCAGTCATTAATACCTAAAATCTGACACAAGGATTTTTAAATTTATCCACAAAATTTTTTTTAAACAATTTTTTCGAAATGAAAAAAAAAATTTTTTGTATTTTTTTAAATAACTTTTTTATTTTTTAATATTTTCATAAATTATTCTCAAAATTACATTCCTTACAAGAAAACGAATCGATTGATATATACAAAGTGCACATTTCATCAAAATTTATAAAATTAATCAATATTTTTCTTTTTTACAAAAAATTCAAATTTTGCGTTTTTTGAAATATTACCTTAACATATTAAATTTAAATTAAGCAATTGGTTTATGAAATTTTGGGGAAGCGAAATGGTCATGAAATAAACAACTTGTTTTAATAAATTATTAATAATTAATAATTTATTTACTTTTTATCCTCAAATAGTTTATTATAATAGTAATAATTTACATAATAAATTCACAATAATTCTTATTATAATCTTTGGACTTAAAAGTTCCTTAATTATTAAATAATTTAATTAATTAATAATATGTTTGTTTATTTATTATTTTTGTGCCGACGTAGAAGTAGAAATAATATTCATCACATATATTTTTATATACTACTTTTTTTGTTTTTGTGACTGCGATGAAAATTGATGTTTTTTTTAATGGAAAACAAATAAATATTGAGAGTATGTCTGTTTTCACTTTCGTGTGCAATTTCTTATACAATTTTAGTCGTTAAGAAGTTTAAAAAAAATTTAAAGCGAACGGTGAAATTCAATTCATTTGACATTTTTTAAACTTATTTAATGGTAATTTTATAAAAAATGGTGCGTCCTAATAGGTGCTGCAATCCTTGTAGGAAAAAAAAACATTCTTGTGTATATAAAAGTCTTAAACTATCAATTTCCATCGCAATCACAAAAACAAAAAAAGTAGTATATAAAAATATATGTGATGAATATTATTTCTACTTCTACGTCGGCACAAAAATAATAAATAAACAAACATATTATTAATTAATTAAATTATTTAATAATTAAGGAACTTTTAAGTCCAAAGATTGTAATAAGAATTATTGTGAATTTATTATGTAAATTATTACTATTATAATAAACTATTTGAGGATAAAAAGTAAATAAATTATTAATTATTAATAATTTATTAAAAAATGAAAAATTTACTTTGTTTATATTTTGTTACTGTTAACTAGATATTACCATTAAAATTTGTGCAAACTTGTAGCGAGAACCAGTGCTCACAGATGTAAACGGTCATGCTTGCGACGCGCAACGCAAGTTCAACGTCATGAAAATCCTTACACCGCTGCAGTTTTTAATGAATAACTTTTTTTCTTATTGAGGCTCATTTTTTTTCTAAACGGTTTTGGAATCGGAGAGATTTCAGGAATATAATACAATTTAAATTTTTTTGTTAGGACGTGAAGAACACATTTGTTTATTAACATTTTATAATCAAATAAAATGAAAATTTATAAAAATAAAAAAAATTTATAAACAAAAAATATATTCAAATAGTGCTATTTAAGACGAAAAAAACCCATATTTTGTTTTTTAAATCCGTCAACTGGAACTCGAGAAAAAAATTTTTAATTTAGCACTACTAAAAATTTCAATTGTTAATAACTTTTACAAAAAAAAATTTTTTGACTTCATATTTTCAGGGATTCTTCTTAATCATATTGAGAGTAAAAAAAATATATTTTGGTTCAAAAAGAAAAATTTTTAGTTTAGGTGATCCGTTTGGGAAATTCTGACCCAAATATAATCGAATTTTCGAAGAATTCTAACTGAAGGTATGATAAATAATTGATAAAAAAAAGTGAATTTTTTTATTTTAAATGAAAATAATGTCCCAGGGAAATACAAAATCAAATTTTTTGTTGAAAGAATTTTAATTAATCAATTATAATTAAATTAAAATGCAATTAATTAATTTTCTATTGAAAATCATTTACTTGTTAAATAAAAATTTATTAATTTGTTTATTAAAAAATTGTACAAACAATTGTAATTAATTAATAATAATTAAGTTGATTAATTTTAGTCACTAAAATGTAGTTTTAGTTTAGTGAAGAAATAAGTTTAGTTTCTTCATTAAATAAAATTCGTTAATTCAGAAAAATAGAAAAAAAATTTTGATATGTATATTTATCGAAAATATTTTTAATTTTCTTTTATATCTATAGATGAACTGAAAATTTGAAAACAAAAATAAAGTTTTTATAAATTTATATATCTTTTTTCATGTCCCTTAAAGAAAGTAACACAAATTTACAAAAATAGGGTCCCTACTTTAGTTATATCCTACAACAGAGGGAGAAAAAAATGATATTTTAATATTTATTTTTTCTAATCAAGTTTTGATGAAGAAAGAAGAACTTATTTTATATTCCTTAAATAGAGAGAGACAAATTTGTAGAAAAAGGAGCATTTTATATTATATATATAATTATATATATATATTATATATATATATATATATATATATATATATATATATATTTATATATATATATTTATTTATTTATTTCTTTAATGTCAGTTTTCAATAACAAAGACAGCATTTCCCTGCGCGTTGTTTGGCTTTATATTGTTTATAACAATTAAAATAAATTATTTTATGCTTTAATAATTATCTAGTGGTCATATTGGATAAATTTGAATTGATTTAGATCGGAATAAAAAATGAACTTCATTTTTTTCAAAAGTGTATTAATTTGTTAACTTTAATTAGAAAAAAATTATAAACAATTAAAATTCCCGAAATCGATCTCATGGGATGTCTTAAGAATTTATTCCCCTTTAATTTAAATCAAAGAACACTCAAATCGATTAAAAACTGTAAGCTGTAGCCATTTTTTAATAGTAAATTGTAAGAAAAATTCCACTGTGGGCCTGTGCACTGCAGAAGTAAATGATTAAATTGACCATTTAAAAGTTCTTGTCCCACTTTTTGACCTATACATATTTTTAGGAAAAAACCTCAGCTTTATGATAAAATTTTTTTAAGAAAAATAAAAAATGTCCATTTGATAAAAAAATGAAATTTTATTTTTTAATTTAATTTTTCAAGATCAAAAATTTTTTTTTCTCTAAATTTGTTTACACCATTAGAAAGTGTTGAAAAACAGCAGAAAAACCCAAAATAGGAAACGTCTTTCGTTTTGTTTTAAAGAAACTACAAATTTTTAAAATATTCCATATAAATTTTTGACTTGGGTCACTTGACGTGAAACCTGTCATAAATGATTAGAAAAATTTAAACAGTTTATTGTTTATGTATATCTTGAAAAAGTAATAATTAATAAATTTGCACCAGTTTGACAAAAGGTAAAAAATTTCTAATTTTTTGAAAAATTCATAATTTTTTTGCATTCTAATATTTTTTAAATATTTTTGTTGACCTTAATATTTTTTAATTAAATATTGTGAAATTTGCTTCTAAACTATTCAATATGGAGAGCTAAAATTTGGCATACTGGTGTATTTTAACGCGAATATTACAGGAAAAATATAGAGAACTTGATATGTAATAATGGCCATAGCGTTGTCAAGGAAAAACTAAAATTTTTTTGAAAAAAATTTTTTTTCCCAATTTTTTCATTATTTGATATAATTAGTTGAAAATTGGTATAATATTATTTTTACAGTCTGATCGTAAAAAATTTGTATAAAAAAAGTTTTGAAAAAAATTTAAAAAAATTTTTTTGTACCAAATGATCTAAATATTAGTGTACGGAACCCGCCATTATAGTGTGAGTGCAACTCGCACTTGTCCAGAATGTGGCGCCGCCAACTGGTGTTAAATTTGATACGTGTTATTTTAACACCAAATTCGGTGCTAAAATAACACTTTTTATTTTCTATGCATGATATTAAATTTAAAAGTTTTATTTCACAATTAAACAAGAAAATAGAAATTTTAGGCGCGCTTTAGCGCGCAATACTGCTAGTAGTTTTTAAACTTTCTAAATATTATTTGAAGTTACCTTTATAAATGTTATGTCACATGAAAAATGCGAGAAATATCTATTTTGTCATTTAAATGTTCGTATGAATGAAAATTCTGGCAAATATAATTTAGAAAAATGAAATTTATGTAACATAATATTTGGAAGGTTTGAAAATTATGTTAATTGGAAATTCGGATGTTTAATAATTATTAAAATTATTTATTTGGATTAACAAAATTTATGTCAAACAATTTTTCGACATATTCAAAATGATGTCAAGTGATCTTAATTTTTTAGCTACAAAGACAATTTATGTATAACACTTGTACATTATTTTGTCCAGTTGGAAATAAATAACTTCCTGATGATTATTTTCTATAGTCTAGTTTATCCTAACTACAATAGGATAGATTTCTAGTGACTTTTTTTAGTCTCAATTATCTAATTGTTGTGCTTCTAAAACTTGAAGATTTTTTTTAAGTGACCGTCAATGTTTGATGCAAATTTTAACTGATCATTGAAAGATAGTTGAATAAAATTTTAATCTTTAATTTAATGTTCAGTTAATTTTAGCTCCAAACATAGAAAACAGTAGAGATTGAAAGAAACTTCAAATTGACTTACTCTTGAAGTTGATTCCTATTTTCACTGTGTAAATTTTAACTTCCTTCATTCAACTTGCTTTGCTTTAACTCGCTTTGCACTACTTCGATTAAGACAATCAGGTTATTAAAATTTTGGGCTACCAATATACTACGATACCAATTTGTGGAGGGATTTCTCTGATTGAAGAGTTCTTCAAGGAAATTTTTTCTGACCCAATTTCTTTCGGGTTTCATGTTAATGTGTTTCTATATCTCCGACATGTATTGGTCAAGCAATCGTCTGGATGAACTCTTTAACTAATTACATTGAGTGATCCGACTGTGATAATTTATCCAAGAGGATTGCTTGGCCAAAACACTGAAGGTATAGAAAATAAAAGCACCTTAAGATGTTGAGAAGTTAAGCCCTGACTCAGGTGCGAATTGTCGGTCGGCCCATAGTTGGGCCAACCGTTTGCTTGGTCGGCCCAACTTGGTCAGCCTAAGGCCGGGCCAACCTGTGGATTGATCACGCCGGCCTTCCAGTGGTTGACACAGTTGGACCAATCGTTGGCACCAAAGTTGGGCCGTCTACGGATGCCAAAGTTGTACCGACCGTGGGATCGAATGGTTGGGCATCCTCGGTAACCACGGTCGACCCAACTTTGGTAAAGGTAGTCTTGCCAACCAATAACAAATGTTAATAAAAAAAATTTGTTTATTTAAGGACCACAAGTCGACAATTACCTTACATTGATCACACATTTATCGCACATATATTATATAATTTATAAACATATTAAAATATTTAACGCTCGCGAGTATCGAACCCGCAACCAAACGCACTACAGGCACACACGCTACCACTATGCTACGCTTACATGTCTGAAGAAGGAGCGTGATATCTTTATCAACTACAACCGTACCTGACCGTTAGCCCAACTGTGGGTGACGGTCGGGCCGACCATAAAGGAATCGGTTTTTTAAACTTTGGCACCCAAAGTTCATCCGACCGTTGGCCCAACTGTGGCTGATAGTTGGGCCGTTGATCAAATATTCGCGTTTGTCACGATGTCATTCACGGTTGGCCCAACATTGGGAGGGAGGGAAGAGTGGGCACAGGAAATGAAAAGTGTTGTTTTAACCTGAATTCGGGTGAAAACCACACGCAACAAATTTTACCCTCACGAGGATAAAATTTGTTGCGTGTGGTTTTCACCCGAATTCAGGTTAAAACAACACTTTTCATTTTCTGTGGGGCAAACCGAACCCCCTAAAGTTTTTTTGACTCTTGTGACTAAACGAATCAACCGATTTTCATTTTTCGATGGCTTGTTTGAAAGATCATTTAATTGCGCAACTTTTTCCCAGAGACACCTATACTTCATCTTTTATTGTTTAGTCACTGTGTAAACTTTAAAAAGTTTTGCAAACGGTCCGGTTTGCCCCACCCCGGGGGTAAACCGGACCGTTTGTGTTTTTTTATAATATTGCATTTACATAATCTATAATAATAAAAAACATCAAGAATCGTGTAAACAATGGTTGTAGTAATGAAAATAATAATTCGGGATTGAATTTTAATTAAATAAAAATTTTTTTAAATAATAAAATATAAATGTTTGTCATTATCAGAAAAACAATGTTAAAGTGTCCAATTCTCATTGGAAGACAATTATTTTTCATTGTAAGTAAATATTTAAATGAAAGAAACATTTTATTCAAAAATAATTTTTATGAAACTTTAATTCAATGGAAATATCCTATGGCCGGTTTGCCCCACTCTCCCCTATGCATTATGAAAAGTTTCTTCACTTTCTGCCAAGTTTCTTAGTTTTTTTTATTATTATATTCCTTAATATAATATTCATATTATATTTCATATTAAAATTATTCTTCTCATAATATTATATATAATGCAGTCAAACATAAATATTTTGTTCCATTTTTTGTACAGGAGACTTGCGAAACAGCTACTTAATCAACAAAAACAACAAGATAAAACTATACTTGAAAATGAAAATATCATTAAGGATGAAAACATTGTTAAAAATGATGTAAAGAATAATGGATTTTTTTGTTTGTTGATTATATGGCTTTTTGCATTGCAGGTAGCCAAAACACGATTTCACAGAATTTTCTATTAAGAGTTATTAAGATTGCTAGTCCAATTATCACTGATTGATCGCAAAAATCACTTTTGTTGTAAATAGTCCTGAGATACACTTTTAGGTATATGGTTCTTTTATACACTTCCAGCATGAATCATATAATAGTATGTAGATAGCTATTCTTGTCCATTGGATAGATAGAAGTGATGGAAGGAAGGGAGAAACGGCAGTGCCGTGAGCACCATTTCATCCCACCCAACAAATAATAATAAAAAAATTACTAAAAAATAAACAATAAAAATAATATAAAAACGCTGAAACATTAAAACGTTATTAATTAGGACTTGTAATTAGCAAAGTACGTAAAAATCTATAAGATGATATTTCCCAGTAGTAAGAATTTTCCAAATTCCATCACCAATTCTAGATTTGGGGAAAAAATAATTTCTGAAAATCAAAATTATTTGGATTGAAGTTAGAGATTTTATCATTAATGAAACTGAAAAATGTCGGACGTCCAGGTGATAAATTGGGACAATCAATAAAAATATGTTTCAATGTTTTAAATTCCTCTCCACACGAGCAATTCAGATCCAAAGACCATCCCATTCTTTGAAAGTGTTCTCCCGTGCACACATGAGACGTCCTCATCCTAGTGACATTATTTATGAATCTTCTTCTCACATTTAATCCCTTAAACCATGGTCTTTTATCCTCAAATTTAACATTCTGAAAGTATGTATTGGCAGAGTTCGGTTTCCTTTCATAAGGCCAGTTCTCCTCGTAAAGCGTTTTGGATTCCTTAGTAATTCTAGTGTATAGATCACATATTGGGGTACCAGAAGATCTCTCCAAATTTAAGTCCAGAAAAAACTTCGCAATCCTATCCGCCTCCTCATTACCATAAATACCCACGTGTGATGGGACCCATAAAAAGTTCACCAATTTACCCTTAGAGAAGAGCGCGCCTAGTAATTGTTTAATTTTAATAACCATCGGGTGAGAAACCCTGCATCTAAGGACGTCCCTAATATTTTCTAGTGATGCTTTAGAATCAGAAAGAATAAGAAAATCAGAAAATTCCGAAGTAAAAATGAATTTTAACGCCAGGAAGATACCATATAATTCCGTTGTAAGGATGGACGACAAGTCACTCAACCTCACACCGAATTCCAGATTCATGCTAGGAATGAAGTAAGCAGAACTGGAATGATTCCTAATCCTGTCACATGCTCCATCAGTAAAAATACAAGTACAGTTTGGAAAATTTAAATTCAGAAACTCATTCAACTTTACATTAGGATCCCTCTGATTCTTAAAATCCAAGCCAGAAGAAGTATCGATTACCGGATTATACATTAGATCTTCCCATGCCAAATCAAAGTAAGAAAGTTTTTTAGAGCGCAGAGAACCTCTAGTCAAATTTCTTATGTACTCAAACCTGGAAAATAGGAGAAACTTGTCAAACTTAATTTCTCTTCCCCTATTAGTTAAAGACTTCTCATACATAAGATTAAGACGGGGAATTAGAGTGTTATTTTTAGAAGAAAAACTGCGTATTAGGAATTTATCCAATATCATTCTTCTTCGTAACGATAGCGGGGGTTCGTTGCATTCAGCCAACAAAACACTTATAGGAGTAGAACTCATGCAACCAATCACCACTCTCAAAGCCTCATATTGGATTCTATCCAGAATTTTCAATGAATTGCTGCAAGCATGGTCAAACAATTGAGCACCCCATTCCAAATGAGCTCTCACAAGCCCTCTGTAAGCAAGTAGCAAAGCTGAAGGATGGGCCCCCCAAGAAACTTTAGCCATAGCTCTCAGAGCATTAATGGCCAAGCTAGCTTTTGACGCAATAAATTTGATATGAGGAGTCCAAGTGAGCCTTTTATCCAAGACAAAGCCCAGATATAGAAGAGTTTTTTCAGCATGAATAGTAGAGTTGAGAACCCTTAAAGAAATATTCGTCTGATCTGGAATCGAGCGAGAAAAGAGAATCAGATGACACTTTGGCAGGGAAATAGTTAGTCCCAATTCCCCTAGCCAGTCAGTAAGATTCCCCACGGCATCACCCAACAATTCCAGAGCATCCTCAATGGATTTCGACCTAACATAGATCATCAAATCATCAGCATACATTGTTGCTTTAACACCCACTGGCAGCTGATCAAATAGTTTCATCAGGTACAAATTAAATAAAATGGGAAACAGGACTCCACCTTGAGGGACCCCAACATAAGAAGTCTCATAGGTGTGTGGATCAGAAGAGAAGAATAGATTCCTCTTACTAATCAAAAAACGAACAAAATTGTAAATTCTATATGGAATCTTAAGTTTAGTCAGTTGCTTCAATAGAAATTCAGGTAAGACGGAATTAAAGGCACCCTTTATATCAATAGAGAGGGCAAACGTACTTTCTTTATTTACAAATCCATTGGAAACGTCAGTTGTCAACGTAGAAACACAGTCCAAAACCGATTTACCCTTCCTAAAACCAAATTGATTGGAAGGAATCCAATTATTAGATTCAGCTAGAAATTCCAATCTTCTCTGAACCAATTTTTCAAAGAGCTTACAGAGAGATGAGGTGAGAGATATTGGTCTAAAACCATTCCCTCCTGGTTTAGGAATAAACAGAACTCTAGAATCTCTCCAAGAGGGTGGAAAGGAAGAAAGAGTAAACATCTCGTTGAAAAGGACAAATAGGAATTCTCTAACACAACCCGGTAGTTTCAAGATAAGGTCAAAAGATATGCCGTCCATTCCCGGGGCAGAATTCCTTTTGCATTCAGACAAAGCAGAATCAAATTCTAGTTTACTAAAAGGATTATTAAATTCTATGAAATCTTGTGGATAATCGCTCAACTTGGATGAATCATAGAATGGAACATCTCTATTGACAAGTTCGGACCTCAACTTTCGGAAATTATCAGACGAGGGATCATTACATATGTTAGAATTTAAGGGTGAGTTCTTATTTAAAAAGGATCTGACCGTTCTCCAAGTCTTCGACATACCTTCAGAAGGAGAGATAGAGTCACAAAAAGAAGTGAAGGATTCCTTCTTTTTCTTTCTCAGAAACCACTTAACCTCTTCATCAACTTCCTTGAATCTAATTTTGAAATCCCGGGACTGATTATTAATCCATTCTTTCCTAGCCTTCCTTCTCCTTTCAACCTGCAATTCACAATCTTTGTCCCACCATAGAGGCTCGATTTTCCTTTTCCCTGAAAGAGACTGAGGAGTATACGCCCCGTGTTCCAACATAATAGCCAACAGAAAGTCCATAAATTCTTTATAAATTTGATCAGGTGAGCTGCCTTCCTCCAAAGCAATTTTTAAGGAATCGATTTTTACCTTTAGAGGCTGATCAATTTTAGACCAGTCCAACTTCTTATAATTTATCCTCGTAGATTTAGAATCAATGAATTTTGGGCTTAAACTAAATTTTGAAATAACGAGTAAATGATCCGAACCATAGCAGTCATCAGTAACTTCCACCGATGCTTGAACCAGAAGAGCATCAGAAACAATTATTAAATCAAGATTATTGTTCCTTCTACCAGCTCTATCCGAACGAGTAGGAATCGAATCATTAATTGGAAGAAGAGAGAAGTGATTAAAGATTTCCATCAGATCAGAGCCTCTAGGAGAATTAAACGTTGCACCCCAAGAAAAGGAATGAGCATTAAAATCTCCCCCTACAATTAAAAGGCCATAACTACTAATCTCCTGAAAAAACGATAGCCAGACATTAAACGGGATTATCAAATTAGGGGGAGCATATACGGATACTATAGCTTTAGGTCCTTCACCCGTAACAATAGTCACCCCAACAGCGTTAAATAGAGAAGAAAAATTAGTTTTAAATTTGATGGTGTTAACGACAATTTCCCTTCTAACCAAGAGAGCAGTACCTCCGCCAAGAGCATCCCGATCTGCTCTATAAGTGTTGTAGCCAAAAAATTCCCAAGTTTTAACTTTATCAGACAACCATGTCTCCGTGATAGACAAAATATCTATTTTGTGCTGGGTTAATAATGCTTCAATTTCGGCCCGTTTGTTAACAGCACTGCATGCATTCCAGGTAGCAAAAATCAGGGAATCCCTACTCTCTATTCTTTCAAAAGCCATGAGAATTATCAGTAAATCGGGAACAGGACCAAGCGCAAAAATAAATAAAAAATAGACAAAAACAAAAAACACAAAACAAAAAAACAAGTGAACAAAAACACAAAAACTAAATAAATATTTCAAACCTATGAACTAAATAATACCTTAGTTACCAAGAAACAATAAAAATAAAATTACATAAGTAAATCGAATAATTGCACAATGTATCGATAAAATACAACAGCTAAAATATTAGTGGAGAAAAATACAATAGTACAAAATCAACAAGAAATGAACAAGTATAATAGACTTAAAAGGAGGCTGGAACTGCAATTAACCGACTATAGCTAGGGGTCAGTATCAACGAGATCCATTAATCCTTGCGCAGCAATAAGGTCATTTTCTGTTCTATGATCAGAGAGCAATTGAGCAATGTTCAGACCTGTTAAACCAATCTGATCTGAAGAAGAGGTAGAGGGATGGTTTCCTGTCACCTGTTTAGTACCCATCGATTGCTGACCAGAGGGATCGTTGTTAATTCTCATTAAAGCATTTTTAGCTCTTTTTGAAATGTCTGGAGAGCCACTGGAGCAAAGAAATTCCAGAGCTTCCTTTCTATTGCAAATATTAATGTATCGACATCTCAAAATCTCAAATTCAAAGTTGTACACCGGACAATTGAAATCGACTGCTTCGTGGGGACCACCACAATTAGTACATAAAGGAATTTGATCTCTAAATGGACAAATATGAAATCTGTGATTTCCGGAGCAAAAAGAACAAACTGGGTGAGTAGAACGACACTGATCTGCAATGTGAGAAAATCTCTGACATCTGAAGCATCTTGATGGTCTAGGAATAATAGGTGTTATAGTAAACGCGAAGTCTCTGACAAATATGGTACGAGGAATAAAGACTGATCGAAAAGAGAATTCAACTCTATCGGTAATTTCATTCGCAGTATTAAGGCATCTCCTGATAGCTATAACGCAATCTCGAGAATCTGCATCAAGCCCATCTCTAATCTCGGAGACCGATCTAGAAGGAGGAAAATCATTGCTGAAACCCTTGCGACTGATTTGACCATCTGGAATATAAACCTTGTAACCCAAGTTCAAATCTACAGACCTGACCAGAGAGTTAGCATCATTGAAATCCTCACAGATAATTTTAATCTGATTCTGCCCACTCTTGAAAATTTTCTTAGGTCCTGTAATAACTGACTCAATCAAATCAGCCGTAGCAAAAGGATCATACTTTCCTAAGGCCTTCTTTGGGTCCCTGGACTCCATCAACACCAAGTATGGACCAATAGAATTCTCAGTATAACCCAAATTAGACCTAATATTCCCCGAAACAGACCAATAGAACAAAGGGTTCTCCAGAAGATCCTGATGTTCAACTGCCCTATCTGAAGCCTTAACTGAGTCAACAGGAGGAGGGGCGATCTCAATAACCCCGCCGGTATCTCCCCGCGTCATAACAACATCCGTACAATCGTCAGTTGAATTAGCGGCAGAGGGATCATTCACACTAGCAGGGTTTTTATTGAGATCTCCTCCGTCATGAAAAGTAACACTCAAAATATTATCGATTACCTGCTGAGAAGGGACAGATGATTTTTTATTTATATGAGAGTTGACTGGAGAATCCATAGAGTCAGAGGAATCAGTGGAGGGAGAGATTCCTGGCTTATTAATGGACCGTGATCTTTTCTTGTCACTCCTCTTAGGAGTGTCAACATCCATTCTTTCCACTAAACGTTCCCTATCATCCGAATTCCTTGGATTGAGGTTAGAATTTTGTTTGATATTGAGGAAGTTCCTGTCAGAAGGATTCCTGTTCATCTGAAAGCCTCTTCCAGCACCACCTTTCTTCGAATCAATCCTGCCTCTTCCTGGCAGAGAGGACGCCTCACGTGTGCCCAGTAGATTCTTTGGAGGCATACTTGCAGATCAAAAGTTGATCTAAAAAAAGGCAAAATTAATAGCAGAAAGTTTATAAAAGGGAAAAAAATAAAGACATAAATAAATAAAATAAACAACTGAATGTTAATAGTTTAAGAACAGTAAGACAGAATCCAGCCTCACTAATAATTTAGTTATGTGTACTTAACATAACGTAAATGAAAAAAAACCAAAAAGGTTTTAAGTAATCAGTATAACAAGAAGGAAAAAAAAAATAAAAATAATCAGAAAAAAAATGAAAAACTAACGGAGAAAAAAAAATAAAAAAACGAAAAGAAAAGAACACTACAACTAATAACTGGGAAAGATCTGTCTTATAAGAGTATCAATATTACAGTTTGTATCAAATTAGTCAGCTAAAAAAAATTCAAAATAAATAGCTAGGTGAAATGAAAATAATAGTGATGGTAGGAAAAATAAAGATATAATTCGCAAAGGAAGGAATAAATTATAAATGTAATGTGGAGACAAGAATTAGAATAATATAGATAGATCCAACCTCAGGTTTCAAAAGTTTGTTGATAAAGTTGACCTTCGTATAAACGATGTGATGAGTTGGTGTTTATAGTTGAAATAAATCGTGAAAACTTGTCGAACCAATTATACGTTGAGAGAAAATAATAAAATTATAATTCCTTATTAGACTTTATCCAAATCCATGGTTATTAATCCAGAAAACTCGTTATTCGTATTTACAATTGCTCTTACATATGCAGTATAGTAATGCGAAGCAAAGCAGCATAACCAACAATGTAACAAATCATCACTAAACAACAGTTCACCAAGCTTACAAACCACCGTGTAAAACTAGAAATAGTCAATTAACTCAAAAGATTCATAAATTATAATCAGCACTTTATATAAATTCACAGAAAATAATTAAAACATAACTACGGAGGACAGCGAGAAACAGATCTCGCAAACGGAATATACCAGAATAGAAAGAGTAACAGACAATCACGTCTGTACCCTTCAACAGTTCAACACGAAGTCCGAATAATGGATATAAAGAACAATATTCATCAATTGGACCTCGGATAGTAGATGTGGGATATCTTATTTGGCAAACTATGCGACTAATGAAAAGTAGGGATAATGGTCACACACACGAATGTGTTTCAAGGGAGTGGAAGGTTGTAAATGTTGTTCAGAGAGCCTTAAATACATTTTTACACTTTGAGTGTAGTGAATGTAATATGACGACTACTTTCACTTCACATCCAAATACTGCTGAACCAAATTATTTATTTACAGCTGGTACAATGTCTGCGGGAGTTCCTTTTGACAACATAGAGGAAATTTTCAAAGCTATAGGTATGCCATGTATGGATAGAAAAACTTTTAATTCGTATCAAAGAAAAGTTACAGTTGATTTATTTAACGTAGCACAAGAATGCATGAAAGAAACAGCTGAAAAAGAAAAAAAGATAGCATTAGAAAAAGGTCGGGTAATAGATGGTATTCCTTGTGTTACTATAATATCCGATGCGTCATGGTCGAAACGTTCTTTGGGTGGACGTTATGATTCTTCAGGTAACTGTACTGTTATCATAGGTTACGAAACTGGAGAAATACTCGACATTGCTGTAAAAAATAAGAATTGTGCAATTTGTGATACAGCAGAAAAAGAACATAGAGAACCAAGAGATCATATTTGCTACAAAAACTATGACAAGTCTGCAAGTTCGGGAGGGATGGAGCACGTAGGTACAGCGGAATTATGTAGCGTTAGTGTATCTAAGTATGGTTTAATTTACGACACACTGATTGGCGATGGCGATAGTAATGTTATCTATAAGATCCATCAATTAGATCCATATGCTAAACATAATGTCAAAGTAAGAAAGATGCAATGTGTAGTCCACTTGGTGAAAAATGTAGTAAAAAAGTCTAGAAAAGTTGCTACAATAGTAGGAGGTATTAAATATCGTGGAGGACCATACAGAAAAGCACGATCAATTTAAAAAAAAAAATTATTCGACCTACGAGCAGAAATTAGAGCCGCTGGAAAACGAAGAAGAGAAAATGATAATCTACAAAAATCAGAGAAAATTAAATTTTTAATGAATGATATTATAAATATCCCAAGTCATACATTCGGAAATCATGAAAATTGTGCTAA
Organism: Leptopilina myrica (nomen nudum); assembly: GCA_032872475.1. Lineage (NCBI taxonomy): Eukaryota > Metazoa > Arthropoda > Insecta > Hymenoptera > Figitidae > Leptopilina > Leptopilina myrica (nomen nudum). The sequence goes on along the minus strand of CM065459.1, from coordinate 39,000,071 downwards.
ATTAGGATGGCCTTCTTGTTTAAAAAAGGAAGACAATGAAAATTATGTTCCATTACTAAAAGATACGGGACATTTTGCTAAACTTATGAAGATTTTCCGTGATCTCTCTGTTCATGCAGAGAGCATTATATTCAATGCAACAACCAACAAATGTGAGTGGTTTAATAATTTAATTTGCAAAACAATCGCAGGAAAACGAGTAGATTATACAAAAGCGTGTCGGTATTCTGCAGGATGTGCAACAGCAGTAATTAAAGCTTTGAAAAAGAGACCATTAAGTACTTTGTTTGAGAAAATGGATAAACCATGTCCGCAAATTCTACGAAATGTGGAAGACAGTAGGCAGGTTAAAATTAAAAATAACAGAAGTTATGATAATGAACCTAGAAGAAGACCGAAACAAAACCGAGCAGCTGATAAAAATTATGGTTCAAAGGTAGAAGAAGTTGACAAAACAGAAGAGGAAATAAAGTATCTATGCGAACAGTTGGAAAATAGCCAAAAGGAAAATCAAAAGAATCGATTAGAAATTAAAAAAAAAACAGTTGATCAATCCGAATCACCTCTTTCTCTTTGGATGACGATTAGAAAAGAAATGTTGACTGCTTCGAATTACGGCAGAGTTTGTAGTCGACGTGACACTACTTCTGCGGTCGAACTAGTCAAGCATATTTTGTATTGGAAACCAAAGAAACTGTCCACTCTAGAAGCACTACAATACGGTAAAGATTTTGAGATTCTGGCATTAAATGATTTGGAAATCTTATTAGATGTAGTCATAAATCCGAGTGGGTTAATAATTGATTCAGAATTTGCATTCCTTGGCGGAACGCCAGATGGAATGATAGATGTCGAATTATCAGCATTAAATATTCCTTCCGATAAAATTATGAAAGCTAAAGTTCCTTTTGAGGTTGAAGATTGTGAAGTCGGAGGGACTGTGGAAGTTAAATGTCCGATAACTGCTGAAAATGTTGAAACATTACCTGAATTGTTAAATGTACCTGCAGTAAAAAAAATGCTGGACAGGAAGAATCCAAATGCCTTGAACAAAACGCACCGACACTATTATCAAGTTCAGGGAGCGCTTCGGCACAGCAATCGTAGCTTTTGCATTTTTGTTATTTGGTCTAAAAATGTCATGCACTACTTGGTTGTCATGCGCGATAATGAATTTTGGAAGAATAAAATGGAACCTAAGCTTATCAGATTTTACAAAGAATGCCTAATTTTTAAACTTGTAGATAGCAGAGATGATAGAACTATGCCTATTATCTATCTATCTATCCTCTCTGAGGAAGATAATGATGTAGAAATAACGGGAATATTTATCCCAGAAGAACCTATATTAAGAAATACATTACACTTGCTTCCGTTACATACTGTAAAAAAAAGAATCCTTTCAGTAGACAAAATGTTAAATGAAGTTTGCATGGATAAAATGATTAATTTATTACAAGAAAAGGAAGAATTTAACATTCTCAGTGTGCAATTTATTCTGTTTCCAGAATGTATACAACCATTTGAAGGAAAACCTCCTCTTGATAAAGATATTCAAATTATCGGTGGACTTGCAGAATCGAAACATTGGCGATGTTTATACTACGATGGTAACAAATTATACATTTATGATAGCTTAGCTTATACATTCAGTGATTTGAAGCCAAGAGAGAGGCTGTACATAAAACGACGATATCCAAATATTTTAGATGAAGATGTAGCATCACCGGTGGTAACGATTCAAAATGATGGTACTTTATGTGGAGTATATGCATTAGCATACGCTATAGAACTCTGGTTTCAAAAAGATCCAAGCAAAAGGAACTTTAGTAGGAATGGATTGAAAATGAGAAAACATTATTATCAAATATTACAATCTGGTGTAGTTTCTAGATTTCCTACTGAAAATTAAAAATTATAATTATAAAAAAAACACTAAACAGTAACACTACAAAAAAGTTATACAGAACAGCTTGAGGGAGGAAGTGGGAGAAGTTGTCATCAAAATAGGTAACCAACGTTCTTTAAGAAGCAGTCAACACTACGTTGTTGTCATTTCCGGCGAATTTTGTAATAGTATTTCTCTGGAAGAAAAATACTTGACAAGAAACGCAACGGCGATGACATTCCCGGTGTCTGACGTTCAAACAGCTGATCAACGGTCCTTACGAAGCAATCAACACTACGGTGTTGTCATTTCCGACGAATTTTGTAATAGTATTTTTTTGGAAGAAAAATACTTGACAAGAAACGCAACGGCGATGACATTCCCGGTGTCTGACGTTCAAACAGCTGATCAACGGTCCTTACGAAGCAGTCAACACTACGGTGTTGTCATTTCCGGCGAATTTTGTAATAGTATTTCTCTAGAAGAAAAATACTTGACAAGAAACGCAACGGCGATGACATTCCCGGTGTCTGATGTTCTAACAGCTGATCAACGGTCCTTACGAAGCAGTCAACACTACGGTGTTGTCATTCCCGGCGAATTTTGTAATAGTATTTCTCTAGAAGAAAAATACTTGACAAGAAACGCAACGGCGATGACATTCCCGGTGTCTGATGTTATAACAGCTGATCAACGGTCCTTACGAAGCAGTCAACACTACGGTGTTGTCATTTCCGGCGAATTTTGTAATAGTATTTCTCTAGAAGAAAAATACTTGACAAGAAACGCAACGGCGATGACATTCCCGGTGTCTGATGTTCTAACAGCTGATCAACGGTCCTTACGAAGCAGTCAACACTACGGTGTTGTCATTCCCGGCGAATTTTGTAATAGTATTTCTCTAGAAGAAAAATACTTGACAAGAAACGCAACGGCGATGACATTCCCGGTGTCTGATGTTATAACAGCTGATCAACGGTCCTTACGAAGCAGTCAACACTACGGTGTTGTCATTTCCGGCGAATTTTGTAATAGTATTTCTCTAGAAGAAAAATACTTGACAAGAAACGCAACGGCGATGACATTCCCGGTGTCTGATGTTCTAACAGCTGATCAACGGTCCTTACGAAGCAATCAACACTACGGTGTTGTCATTTCCGGCGAATTTTGTAATAGTATTTCTCTGGAAGAAAAATACTTGACAAGAAACGCAACGGCGATGACATTCCCGGTGTCTGATGTTCTAACAGCTGATCAACGGTCCTTACGAAGCAATCAACACTACGGTGTTGTCATTTCCGGCGTATTGAGCAATATGGGATAAAAAATTTCTATCGGAATGAAATGAAAATATTACAGAGTACAATGGAGTTGTTCAAATGGCGAAAAAATTTAAAAATAAATGAAAAGTCATATGAAACTTTGTGTAAGTTTTTTTTTAAATTTCCTTAAGGGGTTACATGGGTTTGGCAGCTTCAAAAAATAAATTTTTTTTTATTATTAAAATCACTCATAGTTATAGTAATTTAACAAAAACAATTCGCTTCATTGCGATTCATGCGATAAAGCTGTGTACTAAAAAATTTGTAATTAATTAATTGTGATTCCGATTAATTTCATTTTCTTAATTTTTCTTTTCGAATTTTAAACTAATAATTAAACATTTTTAATATTTTTAACTGTGTAATAAAAATATTTCATTATTATTTTTGATTTTGAACTCAATTTAGGCAGTGGCTCGCAATTACCAAATATTTTTAAGAATTAAAAATATGCACTCTTTCGTAAAACTGAAATTTCTTATAGGTAAGTAATAATTTTGGGAAACTGACTATGATATGTGTTAGTTTATACCTCCTACTGACACGAAAAATTTTTTAATTTGAAAAAAAGAATAAAAATTTATTTTAAAAATTGTACAAAAAGTTTGCAAAAAATGTTCTACTCTCCATGGACATCTAACTAATTTTATTTTATTTTATTTTTTTTTTGAAAAAAATGTGGTAATTGACATGTTTTTACAATAAATTAATATCTATTGATTTAAACAAACAATAGTAAAAATCTTCTAAGTTTTGATAAATTGAACAAATTTTTTATTTACAAACATTTTATTTTTTTAAGTTTTTAGAAATTTATTGAGTTTGAATGAAATTCTCTGACATTTCCCTGCCTAAAAAAATCCCTGACCGTTAGACACTGCCCAAACAATTAGCGAAATACTTCTTTCCCTTTTAGCTACTATTTTTTGGTTAGGATAAAAATTTTTGTGTTATGATTTCCCATATCAATTAATTGAAGAAAATTTTCCAAAAGAATAATGAAATGTTTCGAGTGGAATTTTGTCAAATTTTTTAAAAAATAACCATTTTAAAAAAATTATTGGATTCCATTATTTTCATAAATAATAAAATTCCTATTAATATGAATAAAGCTCATCGCAGAATATCAACTATTAGAGGTGTGCAAAAAGATCGATCGAGTATTTTCGAGCTTTTCATTTTTCGAGCCGAGCCGAGCCTAATCAGTTCGAGCCCTTGTTTAAGTTTAAGTTATTTAAGTTAATACAAAAATATTGCAATTTAAACATGGACTGACCGATCACTCGAGTACTCAACTTTTTTCGAGTACTCGATACATCGAGTCGGGCTCGACTCTAAAAAAGTACGGTTCGGGTCGTTTTTTCGAGCTTTTTGCACAGCTCTATCAACTATGTTTAATACAATTTTGAGAAACTTTATGTTATAGTTAATAATTTTTTTCTAAATTTAAGTAATAGAATTCTCGTTTAATTTTATAATAAAAATTGATTGAAAAAAGACTTTTACTTAAATTTTTAAATATTACTTGATATAATTTCGTCAAAGAATGCAATTTTTTATAATTCTATTAAAATACTTCTAATAACAATTCAATTATTTTAAAAATTTAATTATTTTCATAAGTAATGACTAATGACTAAATTAATATTTTAGGAAATCAATTATTTTTATAAAGAAAACTTTTCCCATAATTTTAATTACTTTTTAAATACAATTTTAGTAGGGGAGAGTGGTCCTAAGTTGGCCGCCTAAGCAAATTGGTCGAAAATAGTAACAAAATGAAATTTAATCACTTCGGCAAGTATATATTAGTGTTCAGAGATCGTTGTGCTATAATTTTGTGGTATTTAGAACGTTATAGAATGGCTTTTGTAGTCTTAATACAATAAACAGTGAAAAGCTGCATTTTGGACATTTCAGAAATAGCGGTCCTAAGTTGGCCACCCCCTGGTCCTAAGTTGGCCACCACTTTTTTTTGCTTGAAAATAAGAAAAAAATGCATATTCTTTTTAATTACACAGAAATTTGCCAACTTTGAGACACTTAAGATAATAAATACACATTATTTAACTATTCTTGTTGAGAAAATAAAGTATTGTTTTATTACAATATTATTACAAATAAATTATATTTTATAAAAAACATGAAAATCTCGTTAATAATTAAAATTGAAAAAACTTAACGAAGTTATTAACACAAATAATAATGAAGTAAATTTATAATAATTTACAAAACTTAATTAACAATTAAATAATTATTTAAAAAAAAGGAAATTAATCGCTACTCTCGTCAGATTCGTAATACGTAGAATGTTTCTGTTGCGAGCGAGAGCGCAGATTTAATCCACTTGTGGATGGCTGCGGAGACCGGCGTTCTTGTAGTGTTCTCGCTTCAATATTTTTTTGTTTAGTTCCTACATTGTTCTTTCGCGGTCTTCCGCGCAGATTTAATCCACTTGTGGATGGCTGCGGAGACCGGCGTTCTTGTAGTGTTATCGCTTCAATATTTTTTTGTTTAGTTCCTACGTTGGTCTTTCGCGGTCTTCCTCGTGGTTTTTTGTTTTCTGCTCTACGTTGACGATCCCGTTCTTTTGTAATGAGACGATTTATTTCGTCATCAGATGTTAAAATCGTTGTTCGCCCTGGCTTCGGGCCTCGTTTTACACCTGTCGTTTTACGAGGTGGCGCCTTCGGAAATGGGGACAGACTTTCTAAGATGGTATTTAACGAGGATGAAGTCAGCAAGGGCAAATTAATGATCTCATTTGCCGTATTGTTTTCGGCGTTGTCCTGTGTCTCAACTTCTACTTCTGGGTCAGGTCGATCGGTCGTTGAGCTGGGTAAATAGTCTACATCTTGGAAAATGTCAGAATCGATTGGCCAAATACCCGTTGCTCTAAAACCCGATTTAATATTTATTTCGGTAACGCCAATTTCGAGTGCTCGGGCTACTAATGAAGGAATTTCAAAAATTTGAATCGAGCGACCAGGATTCATCCGCATAAATGATTCGAATTGTTTATTTAACGCAGCCTTGAAAGGACCGAAAACACTGACGTCTAAAGGCTGAAGTCGATGTGAACAATGAGGGGGAAAGGAAATAACATTAATTCTATTAGCGCGACAGTATTCGAGAACTGACAGTTCGCGATGCGTCTCATGATTATCCAGAAAAAGGAGAATAGGATTATCGACCGTGCATCTTGTGAAATTTTGAAATATTTTTAAAAATTTCAAAAAGAGTTCAGCAGTACTCCAACCAGATGGATTTGCACCACCGTCGCAACCAACAGGACCTCCATTAAGGAAATGTTGACTAAAGCGGACTCGAGGAAAGACGAAAAATGACGGAGCACGCATTCCGGCAGCCGACACTGCTTGGATGAGAGTCACTAATTGACCACGCTCTCCTGACGTAATTTGCCCTACTTGCTTTTGACCGCATCGTGATATGACATGGACAGTTTTGTGCACAGTTGTTACATCCGTCTCATCGACGTTCCAAATGTTGTTAGGGGAAAATGGTATTTTGTCCATAACTTTTTCGTAATTAGCAAAAAACGCTGCCACATTAGTACGATTGAATGCGCTCACACGAGCCAAACTGGTGGCTTCTGGTTTCCTAAGGGACAATTTAGGATGTCGTTTCATAAATGAATTTAACCATTCTAATCCAGCAGATTGTTGATCGTCCCAAGTTTTTGGATAAACTATTTTAATTTCTTTTGCAAATTTATATGCCAATATACGAGATTCCTTCGCTGTCATACCAAAATAAATGTCGGACAAATGTAACAAATGTTTCTCCAAGGCCATTTCTTGTTCTGTTGTGAAAACCTGCAATTAAATTCAAAAGGGATCATTCACAAACTACGTCATGCTTTTTCGGACTTATTTTTACCCCCTCCCCTCCTTTGTCACATTTTTTACATACGAAAAAAAATTTTCCACACTTCGTCACACACAGCTTGACACCCCCCACCCCTAAGAGTGACGTAGTTTAGTGACGTAGTTTGTGAACGACCCCAAAAATAATAATGCATTAAAGAACTAAAAAAAAATTATTCACCGTCTTATGGCCTGGAGTTTTAATAATTAGATTCTCTAAATTGATTTCTGTTGATATTGTGCTGTCATTTTCCTTTGGTTTTCCAACTTGATTTTTCTTCCACTGATATTGCAACGACGAGCGTTTAACTTTAAATTCTCGAGCAGCCTGTCTACAAGGCATACCAGACATCATTGCTGTTAACGCTTGTTGAATAGATGTCACATTTTTCACTGGCGTCTTCCGTTTAAAGCTGCGTCCCATAACTATAAATCAAAAACACAAAAAAAAGCAAAACCTAAATAAAAACAAAAAAAAATAGGGGGCCAACATAGGACCATCCTTTGGGGCCAACTTAGGACCACTATGTATTTTCACAAGTTTGGAATTATTGCACAAATAAAAAAAATGTAATTAAAAAATCAACATAACCTCTTTTTACAGCAATAAATAAAGGAACTATCGCACACACTTATTTAGAAATTTGTAATTATTTACCTCTTGTAGCTGTTCCCGAAAAAACAGGAAAAAATAAATTTTTATTGCCGTAAACAATATTATTGCACTCACAATGGCCAGAAGAGTTTAAAATTAAAATTACGACTATAAATTATGTCAATGTTTATCAACAAGTCACACCATGAAGTTACAGGTTAGACCCGAGCGCCATCTTTGAGAAACGCAGGGTGGCCAACTTAAGCCCACGGCCAACTTAGGACCACTCTCCCCTACAATTGATACGAAAAATGTTATTATTATTAAAAATTTTATTTGATTTCGTTAAAAGAATTAAATTATTAAAAAAATTATTGTCAAAACTGTCTATGAGAATCAGGGTCCATCACGGAAATCAAATTTTGATTTCGTTACGATATTCCAAGACAAAGCGAAATTATTAATGTATTTTGATTTTAATTCGGTAACGAAACAAAATTTACTTCTTATTTTGATTCTGATACTGTAACGAAACGAACTTCACTTCCTATTTTGATTCTGATACTGTAACGAAACAAAATGTATTTCCTATTTTGATTCTGATACTGTAACGAAACAAAATGTATTTCCTATTTTGATTCTGATACTGTAACGAAACAAAATGTATTTCCTATTTTGATTCTGATACTGTAATAATGCAATTCGGGTTTCTTATAGAAACAGAAGTCAATGAGACTTATACATGAGCAGTAGTATTTTATCGAAACTAAAATGAAGAAGAATTTTGATATTGGAATCAAAACTAAATAGAATGGAATTTTGATATTGGAAACAAATCGAAATAAAGTGGATTTATGATTATGATATTGGAATTAAAACTAAATAGAGTGGAATTTTGATACTGGAATCAGAACATAAACAACATTTATTTTTGATTCGGTTATCTGAATCAAAACTGAATAGTGACTAATTTTGATTCTGATACCCATATCCGAATCAAAACAAAAGTATTTTTCAATTTTGTTTTGATTCCGTGACGGTCCCTAATGGGAATTCAATTTCAAAAAACATTATATTATTTAATAAATTATTTATTTCGGTAGAATTTTCAAATTAGAGTTTTGAAAAATCAGAATTTTCCATACTTTTATCTAGCAATTGTATAGAATTAATATTTTTTTAAATGTTAATGTATTCCTTTTGAAAGTATTTGAAGTGTCTATTTACTAATTTATATTTAATTGGATAATTTTCGATTAATTCTCATAATATAAAACAATTGTTTTAGAATAATAAGTATTTTTTAAAGTTACTGAATTTCAAAAGGTGAAATTTTTAAAAATTTTAATTTCTATAGAATTTAAAATGTATCCTATGGAAAAATAATAATAGACGTTTTCAATTAATTTTATAATTATAGAAATTCTTAAATATATGTAATACATTTAATTTAGTAAATAATAAGTGTAATTATATAAACCTGGAAAAATTGTTTTTTAGCCTAGAAATGTCAGGAAATTTCAAATGAGTAAAATCGTGGCAATCCTTACGGAAGGTTTCCAATGCAGTGTTTAATTGTTCGCTCATCTAGCGCTCGTATTTTAACTTTTATTATTTTAAAACAACATGTATAGTATCTCCAAATATTTAATATAATTTAAATTATCAGTAAGTAGCTAATTATTTGTCTAATAACTTTTTAAGTAAAACGCAAAATTTTTTTCGTGTATTAGTAAAATAATTTACTCATAACTTAGAAATCCATGCAAAAATTTCAGTATTTCGTATGAATTTAAAATTATTGTAAACACTCTTTTAGAAGTTACAAACGTGCACACGCATGTTTATAACTCAAATCTCTTTTATTATGATTTTCAACGAAATATAAAAACACAAAAAATAAATGTTCTGTATTAATTCATATTTATAATATTCTAGTTAATTCATTATTTATAAAAATTGCCTAATACAAGGAGACAGTGAAATATTTAATAAAACAATCATAAACTGTTAGAAATGTAGAAAAATTATATTTCATCACAAAATTTACATTTTTTTTAAGAACTGATTTACATTATTTAAGTGATGATGCTTCGTTAATTCGAAAATAAACGTGGAATTATAATATTGAGGTGCTTTGTATGTAAGATTTTGGATACCTCAAAGAAATAAGTAATTATGAAGTAAATTATAAAAATACTTAAAAAAGTGTTAGTTTTCTACTACTAATAGTTGAATTTTGAACCGACACTGAGAAAATTTTGGGCAGACAGCACATTTTTCATGGACAAAAGTAGAAACCACCAAAAGTCTCCGTTTCAAGACTCCCAGTTTACAATGGAAAACGAGATTCTAGTCCCAAAGGGACATCAGCAACTCCTGAAGAGTAGATTCTCGCCTTTTCCGGAATGGTCAGAAATATTATATTAGAAAACAACCAATTTAATAACGACTTTGATAATAATATCCTCTATTATTATATTGCCCTTTATTATAGTAAAAATCGCTGTAAGGGTGTTGTCGATTTTGTTTTGCTGTATAACGAGGAGGAGGAGGAGGAGTATCGATGTAATGGTGTGATCGATATTGCCTCGATGTAAATCGAGCAGGTTGAGGAGGTGGCGGTGGTGGCAGAGGTTGGCTCTTCGTTTCTTGCCGGTAAACTCCTCGGTAACGTCCCCGATAATTTCCTCTTTTCCAATTAAATCCTTGGTTATTTCTGCGATACTAAAAAATATTAAATTTATTATTATTATTTATTTCATTTATTAATATTTATTATCTCTTTATAAAGTCAATATGTGCCCTGACGCGATGAAAGGGACCTTACGCCCAAAAAAATTAATTTTTAGTTATTAATGCCATTATATCGATTGAAAAAATCTGGATAGAATGGTATCGATAACTCAAAATTAATTTTTTTGAACGTAAGGTCCCTTTCACCGCGTCAGGGCACATATATACAAAATGTTTCTTACCGAAAGAGATGATGGTTGAGCAATAGGTACTCTTTCTGATGAAAGAAGTTGCTGTTCTCGCATACTGACAAGAGACTCTCTTAACCGTAATTTCTAATTCTTTGATTAGAATTGAACTCTCTCCTTTCTGCTCCTCTTTCTCTTTTCTCTCTTTATCATCATTCTTCTTCTTCTTTTCCTGCATCTCAGTGATTTCAGATTTTCCTACATCTTTTTGAAATTCTTTTTCCAGTCTTTGCTGAAGATTCTCTGCAACCGATAATTGAGTTTTAATTAAATCTATTTGTTGGGTATTTCTCCAAAGTAAATTTTTTATTTTTTTATTATCTCTTCCTTCTCCTTCTTCATTTTCCTCCTTCTCTCTTCTTTCTGTTTCAGAACATTCTCGCCTTTTATTTCCTCTTTCAGACCGTTTTGTTTTTTGTCTTTCTTCTTGCATTAGCTTTTTTCTCTCTTCCCATTCTGCTTTTTCTCTTTCATATTGCATTTTCTTTTCTCTCTCTTGGTGCTCTTTTCTCTTACTTTCATTCTGCTTTCTCTTTTCTCTCTCCTCCCATTCTTTTTTCTCTCTTTCTTCGCGGATTTTCTTTTCTCTCTCTTGGCGCTCCTTTTCATTATTTTTTTTCTTTTCTCTCTCTTGGCGCTCTCTTTCATTCTTCTTTTTCTTTTCTTTCTCCTCCCATTCTTTTTTTTCTCTTTCTTCTTGCATTTTCTTTTCTCTCTCTTGGCGCTCTCTTTCATACTTCTTTTTCTTTTCTTTCTCCTTCCATTCTTTTTTTTCTCTTTCTTCTTGCATTTTCTTTTCTCTCTCTTGGCGCTCTCTTTCATTCTTCTTTTTCTTTTCTTTCTCCTCCATTCTTTTTTTTCTCTTTCTTCTTGTATTTTCTTTTCTCTCTCTTGGTGCTCTCTTTCATTCCTCTTTTTCTTTTCTCTCTCTTGGCGCTCTCTTTCATTCTTCTTTTTCTTTTCGCTCTCCTCCCATTCTTTTTTTTCTTTTTCTTCTTGCATTATCTTTTCTCTTTCTTGGCGCTCTCTATTCTCTCTTTCATTTTGATTTGGTTTTTCTTTCTCACATTCCTTTCTTTCTCTTTCTTCTTGCTCTCTTTTGTCTTTCTCAATTTGATTTGTTTTTTCCCGCTCCTCCAATTCCTTTTTTTCTCTTTCATTTTGTATTCTTTTTTCTTTCTCTTCTCGATCTCTTTCCTCTCTTTCATTTTGATGTATTCTTTCTCTCTCCTCCCATTCTTGTTTTTCTTTTTCTTCTTGCATTTCCTTATCTATATTTTCTCGCTCTTTCTCATTTTGTTTCTTCCTTTTTTTCTCAATTCGTTCTTTTTTTTGTCTTTCTTCTTTCTCTTTTTCATGTTGCATTATCCTTAGTCTCTCTTCTCGTTCTTTTTTATTTTTCTTTTTTCTCTCCTCCCGTTTTTTTTGTTCTTCTTTTGCTCTCTTTTTTGCTTCATCTTCGGATTTTGTTATCGGATTTTCTATTTTATTATTGTTGTCAGGTTTTCTCAGCCACTTTGATTTGGGAAGCCTTCCCCTCTTTTTTTTAGTTGCTTTTGTTGTCACTGTAAAATGAATAAAAAACCAAATTTTTCTTAAAGTAACAATTTTGTTAATTAATTAATTTTAAAAAATATTTATTACGGAAAATTGTTTATGTAACAGATATTGACAAATAATACTATATTAAGCAACAAGGAGGCGAAGACAACTGTTTGTGGTGATTTCTCCATTATTAATATAATAAACTCATTTAAAAAATAAGAAAAAAAATTTCTTATGTAACTCATGGTGATATAGAATTTTTGCGGATAAAACAAGTACAGTGAAAAATATAATCAAAACCGTGGAAGAACACATGGGTTCTTTTTGAAGATGCTTCATTTGACAAAAAGCATCTAATCTATATTTTTTTATATTTTTAATAAAGATTTTCATGTATACACTAATTTTTCAGAGGTTAAATTATATTTAAGAATAAATTTTAAATAAAATAAAAAATAAAATATTATAACTTTTTATTTTTAAAAAACTTGTCAGCTTGACTATATGAACAGTTTAAAATTGGTTGAACTTTGAAAAATAATCTCCAAAAAGAGGCGCGTTCTCCGAGGGTAAAAAATTTCAATTATTATTTTACAGCAAAGACTAGAATTATTGCAGCATTTCCAATAATGTGACATTATTTCAATATATTTGAAATTTTTTGTTTGTTTTGTATTTAATAGTAATATTTTTTACAGAATAAAAATAGCGGAATTGTAACCTCATTTTTTTTATTTTAAAGATAATAGTAAAAAAAATTTATAAACTATTATAGCGATAACTGAAATTGATATTTGATAAATTAATTAGTGAAATCAATTTTTTCCTAATAATGAAAATATAGAAATCCTAACCTCACTTTTATTATTTTAACGATAATAGTGAAAAAATTTATAAATTATTAGCAATATAAAGAATTAACATTTTATAAACTTTAATAATAGTTTTGTATGTAATTAACATATATATCTAATGCAAGAATAAAAATTATATAAGAAATACTTACTTTTAGAACAATACGCAGTGAACAGCTTCGCTTGAATCGCGAAAAAGATCTTTTTCTATATAGTTTTAGTATTAAACAAAGTTTTGTAACAAAAATCTTAAAGTTCCTAGTTCAAAAAATTTGTCCAAGCAAAAATAAGTCCAAGAAAGAAGAAAATATGATAATAAATTATAAAAAAATTTTATTTGGAAATATAACCTTTAATTTATATTAATGTTAAAATCTAATATTTTAAAGTATTTTTATAAATTTTTATCAATAATCTATTTCTTTTGCATCAATTTATTTTGTCTTTCAGTAAATAGTCAGTGATACCAACTTGAAAGTAACGTTTGCGATATAATGAAAACATCACCTAAACTCTCCGACTCATGTTGGTAGCATTGAATCTACTCACAAGTCACAGCTAGTACGAATCACGGACACTATATAATTTTTTGTTTACAAAATGTCTGAATCCATAAAAAATTATTTCAATATTAAGTGATGAGTTTTTTAATGACAAAATGTTTTCTTTTCTTAATATTGCAAATGGATGCATTAAAAGTATTTAAAACTTTGAGACATTTAATTTGGTGTTTCTCTGAACATAATCCTATGCTTTTGTCAATAATTTTGCTTATCAACGAAGAAATAGACATAAACAATTAAAAGGAATTGTCATACCATAAATAAACAATTGTTTAAGGTAAGTTTTTAAAACTTTATACTAATATATATATATATATATATATATATATATATATATATATATATATTTATACTGTTTTTAATCATTTTCTTTCAAGTAATACGTAAAAGACGTGTTGCGAAGAAAAGAACACACAAGCAAAACATTACTTTTGTCATATGTTGTATGAAAGGATTCTTTAACATTTTCGTAGAATTAGAAATAATTTGTATTGAACATTTTAAACGTAATAAAGGCTTAAACATAATTAATTTAAATTGGAAATTAATCTACTATGCATTTTCATTTTAGACATAACCTATAAGATTTTGATAAAGTTCTTTTCTTCGAGTCGCGACATATGTACAATATATTTATTCAAGTAATTGTTCTGGTTCTTTTTTAGGTTAAATTATAATAGATTTTTTTTTAATTTAACTAATTGACAATTTGTGAAACCTTTTCAGAATATGGAAAATGCATAAATATTTGCCAATGTGGAAGGAATGCGACTTTTGGATCACTTTTTGTAACTGACACGAGAAATTGTGAAAATATTGTGAAGTGGAGTAAATTCGAATTACCAAAAATAATTCAGCTGGGTGAAAAATGAAGAGAACATTAAAATCTTGGGTAAGAATTTCTACTGTAATTTCTTAGTTGTGTATTTTGACGCTTTAAATTGATAACATTATTTTTAGTTTAATAACGAGAGGTTAAGTAATTTTTTTAATTATTAATTTTTTTGGGTAAAAATAAAATATTGCACTATCCCTTTTCATATTGTATGTTTAAAAAAATAAAGTAAAGTATATAAAAGATAGAATCTGTAAATATGTACTCAATACAATGTGAAATCAAATTTTCCATAAAAATTACTCAGTCTCTAAATTTGAATGAGTAACTGACTTTTATTCTTCTTAATTATTAAATTTTACTAATAAATTGAAATAGTTTCTATAAATTTATTCTTCTGGTTTACTAATTCAAAATAAAAAAGTCAGTCAATAATTCAAATTAGTAAACATTTTTACAAATTACAATTTGGAGAGCAAAAAATTTGTAGTTTGTTTATTGAATAAAAATAAGTGGTGCAATATTTTCTTCACTTTTTAGAAAATAAACTAAAGTGTCAAATTGAAAATCGTATGAAAATCGCGAATTCTGTTTTCATAAAAAATCTAATGTTCCTCATACAATTCTTTGTCATTATCTTCACTTCTTTTTTCATTTACAAAATTTAATTTTCATAACGCGGTGCAAGAAAGGGCACTTTTTTGCACCTTGTTATGAAAAATATCGTTCGTAACTTGTGCTAGCAGTTACCAATTTTCGAATGAGCCCTTTTTTGAGGTTTCGGATCTGAAAAGGGCACTTTTACCATTTAAAGTCAATACTGAAAGTATCCTTTTAAGATACTTTCAGTCCCCAACGCTAAAGTCCACAACGTTTTTAAAAACGAAAAGAAAAAAATAATTAGACGCTACTTTTATTTTTTATTGTAAATAGTGATATTTTTTTATAATTAAATCCTTATTAACAACTACTTTCTTAAAAATTAAGGAAAATGAAAATTAGAGATGAATTTTATTTGCAAAAAACTCTTTTTTAATTTTTAGTTTTTAAAAACGTTGCGGAATTCAACTTCGTCTAAGATACGGAGTCTCAAATAAGGTTTAAAATATCTTAATTTTTTAATTATTTGTTTCTTATACCTTTCATTCTGTTTTCTCAATTTAATTTTGCATATGAAAGTTAATAACTAAATGTTTTTGTAGACAAAAAGCTACGGAAACTTTTGCTTTCAATATAAAAATGAGACAGTTGGTGCAAGGAAATCTACAAATCGATGCTGACAACTTTATACAGTAAAAGAAATTTGATACCAATGAAGACTGAAGAAAAACTCCAATTTTTTCAATATTTCTATTAAAAGGTTTGCTACACATAACAATCTATATATATAAATGTTAATATAATTTAAAAGAAATAAATGTAATATAAAAAATGGATTTTTACATAAATTTGATCGATAGGTCAAATTGGCATTTGACGAAAAATCAAAATTTTTGAATTTTTTATATTCGCTAGTTTCCAATTCTAAAAATGTTCAAAGTATCAAAAAATTTTATGAGGTTAAGTGTGTATGTACGCAGAAAGTATATATTGAAAAGTATTATCGATTCTTTAAAGATACTAAAGTTGAAGATTTTTAAAATAAAAATTTGTAATTTCAACAGTTTCCGTTATTTGAAATTTTAACTTGAAAATGAAATTAAGTTTTTTTCAATCTTTGTAAGATTAAGTTTTCAAGTTTTAGTGACTCGTGCAAATGATTATTCATATAATTTGTAATTTGATGAAATAACTATTCTATACTGCCGAACAGAAGAGTTGAAATTTAATTTCACTGAAACCTAATTTCAACATTTAAAGATGGTAACTTCTTATTGATCTTATCGGAATAATATAATTCGTAAAGTAGTAAATTAATTCGATAGTAAACATTTTATTTGTTACTTTTCTAAAAAATAACATTCAATCTCAATTTTTTTTTGATAAAAAATTATTCTTTTCTCTTTAGTTTTGTCTAAAAATAAATTTTCGTCTGTTTGGAGTAAAAAATATGGTTTCTAGACTTTTCCATGAAGTAAAACAGTTCGCATCCATTATGTAAAACACCTTTCTTGTATCGTAAAAAATATATAATCTTAAAAATATTTTCAGGATGGAAGATTGAAGTCGTGTGTGGAACAGGCAAAACAAATTTGTCAATTACTATAACGAGTATTAGCAATATTCTTTTAAATGGTTTTCAAAATCGATAGACGACTTGAGAACAATCACGCAGAGAAAGTATCAAATCGATGGAATTTAACTTTTAAAAACAAGTTTATATGTAAGTACACATTAATTATTGGACGCAAAAAAGTATTAAAATTTACATAATATTTTCAGGGAAAAACGTTAAGTTAATACATAATTATATTTGTCATATTTATTACTTATGCAAATATTTGCCTTCTTTAATCTAATTAACATTTGATTTTGACTCTAAATTAAAACAAATTTCATTATTTTAATTTGTTTTTAAAAAAATCGCTTTTTATTTCAATGTTTAAAGAAATTTATACTGTTCTCTAAATTTACATTAGTTAAAAATAATTAATTTGCTAGTGAAATATCAGTCACAGATTTAATTATGGTATATAAATAAATTTTAAAAAAATTATCGAATTAATAGAAATTTTTTCAGTTCAAGTGCAAACAATAAAATTTCTTAAAGAATTGTATAAAGAACTTTTTAAAAAATCGAATTTTCAAAGTATTTTAATTGAATAATTTATAATTAATTAAATTTTATAAGAAGTCACATCCTAATGTATTCATGTTTCATTTTGCAAACATTAATAATTCAAATTTTTATTATTTAATTGGAAAAAAGATAAACACTTTAAATTTTTTTATAAAATTTGCGGAAATAATCAAGAGAACTTTGCCACCGTAATTAAAATTTTATTTCAAAAAATTTCTTGCAATATATTTAATGATTTTCATAATTAGTAAAAATCATTGTACAGTTTTTATTATTTTTAAAACAATTATAATGAAGTTTCTCGAAAAATGTAATTATTCTTAACTAATCAAATTGTCAATTATAATGATGAAGAGACAGGATCGTTTTAAAAAATTGAAAAAATTCTCTGTTTAATTAAAATGATAGAAAAGTATTATTTTGAAAAACTAAGTCAAAAGAAACTAGTCAAAATATTTAAATTGTTCAAAAAAACTAATAAAAATTTTGTAAGCCTTTTGTATTTACACTCTGA
Organism: Leptopilina myrica (nomen nudum); assembly: GCA_032872475.1. Classification (NCBI taxonomy): domain Eukaryota; kingdom Metazoa; phylum Arthropoda; class Insecta; order Hymenoptera; family Figitidae; genus Leptopilina; species Leptopilina myrica (nomen nudum). The sequence continues at coordinate 38,982,344 of CM065459.1, read as the reverse complement.
TAATGTATCATAAAAATCGTTTTTCTATAATGTTATTGAAAATAATTCATATTGTTCAAAATAATGTCATGCCCTAAATAACTTTCATCTGAATTTATATTTCACAAACATTGTTTTTATTATTTCAAAGTCTTATATATTTAATTAAATTTTCCTTCAATTTTTTGTTTAATATTATATAACATTAAACAAATATTTGAATAATATAATGTAAATAGCATAATAAATAATATCGTTTCTGTAATAGTTATGAATTTTGAATTTCTAGTTAATAGTCAATCAAGTAGCAATTAATATTAAAATTAATTTTAAAACCCTAAGATTCATCTTTACAATCAAATTATTTACAGAACCAGTTGTAGTCGAAAAAGTATGGAACAAAGTGGAGGTTCCAAAGAAAAAAAATTCGAATATTTGACAATAAAATTTGTAAGAATATGGAAGTTTTTACATCAAGGAATGGTAAGTCACATTTGGTAAAGCTTTTAAAAAAATAGAAACAATAGCGTTACATATTTTGTTTATTATTTCAGATTTCATCAAATCTCTAAAAAAGTTCTTCGTAGCAACCAATGACAAAAATGAACTTTTTGACAAACAGTTTTATTCCGCATTTCACTCCAAGGTATTTAAAAATGCGTGGAAATTATTTTAACCCTCCAACTTTCATTTTCTGTTAATTATTTAAATAAAAAATGAATGACAAATGAAATCGAGTATACGTGGTCAGTCGCACGGTGAGAAGTTTCCTTACTTTGCGTTAAAAATTCTTGACATTTGCTGTTTAAAAATTCAATTGTAATTGAAGAGCCCTCTTATAAGAACCAGAGCCTTTGTGATAAGGGCTCTGGTTTAAATAAATAAATTACGAAAAAATTGAAATAAATAAAAACATAAAAATTGTTTTAAAATAAAGAAGAAGACTTTTTGTGAAAGGTACTGAGAATATGAAATTATAATTTTTTGTATTTTAAAAGATATAAATAACAAAAGAAAATGGGTGAGGAAACTTCTCACCATGCGACAGATGGAGGGTTAAAAATCTGTTTTCTTTTGAAAACGCGATAACAATTTCACTAATACGTTTTGTGGATATTTCTCTGATAATTAAATTGACAAAGTGATGGTAATGAAAAAGTGATAGTGATAGATTGACGGTGATAAATTATGATAAAATAATTGTGATATTGTGCTATTATATATTTATTATTATATTGTGTGATAGTGATACAGCGATGTTTATAAAATGACGTTAAGAAAATTTAGTGATATAATAATTAAATAATTAAATATATATTATATAATAAATTAAGTAATTAAATAAAGAGAAGTAACATAGTTATGGTTATAAAAGTGGTGGTGATAAAATTATATTATGGTTTAAATGTGGCGATAACAAAATAATAATGCAATGGTGACATATTGATGGTTATAAAGCAAAAAAGTAACAATTCGAAAATGATCAAGTGATGGTGAAATAGTGACAGCTGTTAAATAAAAAGGTGACAATTTCATAATGATGGTGATACAATTATAATGTAATAGTAATGATGAAATGGTAATATTCTAATATACAATAGACATTAATATTCGTAAACTGATGGTGATTTTGCGATAGAGAAAGTGACGGAAAAATTGATTTATGTACAGAAATATTGGAATAGCCAGCAGTAAGTACTTTTTAATCATTAATTTAACTGTATTTTTCCCATACTTTAAAACTTTTTTAGAATACCTTCAAAACTAATTTTTTTAATATACTTTTTAATTTTATTATTATAAAAATATATACTTTTTTATAAATAAAAAAAGAATAATGGAATGTACACTACGATCTTTTTACAATCCCGGTATATACGAAAATTCTATTACGGCCATTAAAATTCCGGTGAACGTTATTATAACTAAAAAAGATAAATATTAACATTGAAGAAATGACAAGTATTTATATTTTTTAAGAGGTCAATAATAACATTTACACAACGATTTTTTTAAATGCTAGTATATAAAATTGTTTACTACAGTTTATATAATTCCGGTGAACGTTACTGCAACTGGGAAATGAAAATATCTTTTGGAAGTGTAGGTTTTCTGCAGTTTTCCTCTCTCCTAACAGAACGTCTAAGAGAGACGTAAAATAAGATGCGAGGAAATTGTAAAGACCTTATGACAGATATACAATGATATCTTACTTCACTCTACTTTAATAAAATAATAATTTTGCAAATTCAGAAAAATGAAAATTAACATGTGCACTACGGTCTTTTTAAAATGCCGGTGTATCAAAAAAATTAAATTTGGTTATCATTATTTCAGGAAAAATGTTATGATTAGAATAATTCAAATACAAATATCAGAAAATTTTTTAAATAATTTTATAATTATAAATCAATATAGTCATGATTTTAAAAAATAATTACTACAGGGTGACCAGTTCTTGAAAACGATTTAAAAGGAAAGCCTCCAGTGTGTAGGCCGATAATAAAAAAATAGTCCTCATTTTCAACAACTAAATATTAGTAACATTAAAGAGTTCAATACATATAAATTACACAAAAAAATATTTCAACAGAGGAAGACATTTTTGGGGACATAATTTTCGAAGAACATTTGCCAAAAAAAGACACCTACTGGGCACTTTACTGCTATTTACAAGACTTTTTTTAAATATTCGGTGTATTTCTTATTATCCATTTTAATGGATTTATTTTCACAGGACAGATACTAAAAAGAAAATATTGTCTGGTCATGCTAATACACTACGGTTTTTTTTAAATGCCGGTGTATTAATTATTACGTTTTGAGGGACTTTTTATTTTCATAAAACAGATACTAAAAAAAGGAAACCATCTTCTGGTCTGGTCATCTTTATAAAAAATGTTTACACTACGGTTTTTTTAAATGCCGGTGTATTAATTATTATTACATTTTAATGGACTTATTTTCACAGGACACATACTAAAAAGAAAAAATATTTTCTGGTCATTTTAATATGCTACGATTTTTTTAAATGCTGGTGTAAAAAATAGTTAAATATTTGATAAAAACAAGCTATCTTATTTTTAAATAGTACATAACATTATAAAAAATATGTTACAAAATTTTTATTATCAACATAATAAAATAATTAATATTATTATTATTGTTGCCAATTCAATAAATTGCAAAATCCATAAATAAGTTCAAAAAATTCGAACTTCCCGCCCAAAGGCGTATAAAGTTTGTACAGCTGCTTCTCTCTATTACCACCGCATACTTAGCGCTACTTACTTCCGCACTCACACACAAGCACGCGGATAGTTGATTTTCCCACTTACCTGCGTCAGTCTATTCCACTTATAGTCCGTGCCTTAGTTTACTGAAAATGTCATGTTCTTAACTATTATTTAATTAATTATATGCCAAATTTATTTGAAAAATTAAAGAAAATTATCTTCAGGGTACTTCTATCTATCACCTCTTCAAATATGCAGCCGAAATATTTTACCATTTAATAATGACAGGTATCTAAGTAAACGACTTTTTTTTCCAGGATGGCCTTAAACTTTTTGTAATTAAATATTACATGTTATTTAGTCATATTTAAACATAATTTTAAAAAAATACTGTCTTATTAGGATCTGAAATCGTGGCGTCACAGTAAGAATGACGTAGAAAGATAGCCGACACAACAAGGCACCTACGAATGCCATAACACGTGTGGTAAACTGCCGGTCTCGTTCTTTTCACAATTAAACGTTACTAATGCAAAAATGAAATTAAGTATTTCAGAAATTTGTAAGTTCAGTGATTGTACACCGTCTTCCAGAAATTTTGTTGAAGGCGAAAGAGTCTGGCAAGCTGACCACATTATATTTTGTGGTCAACAAGACTGCGACGAAACTTCAATTAAAATTAAAAGTTTCTGTTTACAATCGTCAAATTTAAAATCTGCTCCGCATTAAATTAAGGGAGAGATAAACTTACGTGGAAGTATAACCAAGATGACATGCAGCTGTAAGGCTGATTTAAGTGAAAAGGGCAAGCACATCGTTGCAGTTTTACTTCATTTAAATTCGTCAGTATATACTTACTTTACAATATTTTAATAAACTATTAATTATGAACTATTAATAAAAATTAATTATTAATAAATCGTTTATTTTTATTAATACTTTATATTAAATTTGCAATTTAATTTAATAGTAATTCTTTAAGTTATTATAATATTTATAAAGCGACTTAATTTAAGGTTATGTTACTATTTGCATTGTTTTTACTTTCATTTAGAGTAAAAAGTATCCAAAACCGTATTAATTTAAAGCGAAATTTCTACTTATAATTAATACATGTTCCCATTGTTTTCGTCTGTCAATCATTTCTTCGTTACCATTTTTATTCACAATTTTTACAAAGTTTTTTTGTATTCGGGAAACTTATGAAATCTCACATCTGGATTTTCAAATGCTCGACTAGAACATCCAAATACACAACAATACACATTCCCCTTAGATTTTTGGGAGTAAATCTTGTTCCTGTATCTTCCATATTAATTAATAAAAATTTTATTTGCGTGACACTATAATTTATTTAACTTTAAAAAGCGTTTTAAAACAAAAATACCGGCATCTTTACATGCAAACACGTGTGAGCGACGGAAAGCAAGCCTTGTTATTTTAATTTCAATTTTTGTCACCAGAGCGTGTATCGCCGTATTTCAGATCCTAATAACTATCTATAAGATGGAAGTAAGTATAAATATGAGTAAGACTCCTTCAGAAAATATGCGATTTGCAGGGGGTCCTTGGATTAAGCTGTAATTTGGTAAAATTGTAGTATTGAATACTAGAAACTAGTGTGCTAAAATTTTTTTAAAAATTTTGAAATTTGTTGAAGTTACGCCATTTTGAATTTTTTTGTTATAATTTTTTTAAATCTTAATATTTCCGAAAGTTTTCGATGAAATTTAATAAAATTTGGAAGACTTATACTTGAAATCATGTTTTTTATCACATAACAAAAAAAAATTTTTGCCCAAAAAAAGTCAAAAAAAATAATTTTGAAACTGTTTTCCCGAGCGGGACCGATTTTTGAGTTTTTTTGTAAATTAAGGGGGGAGCCTACTTTACATGGTAAAAAAATCGATTTTTTTTGCTTAAATCTTAAGAAAATACATCCAAGAATATGTACCTAAAGTTTTAGAGGCCAATCTAAATTATTTTTCATGTTTTTCGTTGATTTTTGTCGAGTGTAAAAAGTTAAGTTAAAAAACATTGAAGGTTACAACCAATTGTTGATTTATTATAAATAAACTAGAGGAAATGTAAAAAAAAATTTATTTTTTTATTTTTTGAAAGTAGATAAAATTTTGTTCAGTGACTTACAATCGCGATTTTTTAATGAAAAATTGGAGCAGATTTATAAAATTAATAATTGCTTGGCCACCCGCCGAGTGGCCCGTCGGTAGCGCGAAATTTAAAGCGCGTTTTCTCGAATTTCACTTTTTACAAAATTTACTAACTCGTGGGCAGGATTGACAGAATACGCCTGGACCGATTTTAATGAATGATGGCTTGTTTTACTCAGTATTAATCCCTCTTCTACTTGAACTAAAAAAAATTAAAAAAATTTTTTTTAACAATTTTGAGAACCAGTTAAAGTCATTATTTGTTTTTCAAAAAAATGATTTTTCTGTTTTTATCACTCAAAATTATCGAATTTCACTATTTCTTTGGAATTTTTTAGTTCAAATAGAAACTACATATGTAAACTTTTAAATTTTTCTTTATTTTTATGTTTCAAACAAGAATTGCGGTCTCTATCGTGTCTACCGTTTTTTAAGTCCAGATGTGCACCACTATCAACAATTAATTTTAACTTATCTATTTTTAAATATTTGATGTCAAAATTTTTTTACAAATGCTTTAAATATATACAAAAACATCTCAAAAAGCCCAGAGGTCTAAATTATTTTTCTTCTTCTTAAACAAATTCTTAAAAAAGCGCTATTTTTAAGCCTTCTAAAGTAGGCTCCCCCCTTAATAAAATATTCCTTATAATTTCACCTTTCATTTAAAAAAAAGAAATCGATGGAGACTCAAATAGTTTTCGAGATACTGCAATTTTTGTGGAAGCGCGACCACGTTTAATCGGGTGGATTTTTTTTAAATCTTCGTAATTAAATTCGCTATCGATATGTCCAAGTTTTAAATATTTACTTTTGAACATTTTTTTAATAACAATAAGTATTTAAAAAATAATAAAATGGTAAATAATATTTTTTATTACCTTTATTAATGAAGAAAAAAAATAATAAAACCTATTAAAATAGTGTTTAAGTGTGCCTAAATGATTAAAAAACAGTATAGCAATTTATTAAATTGTTTAAACAATTAATTGTTGTTTTTATTAACAATACTTAGAGCTATAAATTTCTAGTTTTTTCTCAATAGTGCAATTTGTCATAAGTAAAATGTCAACTAATGATAACAAGTAAAAAATTAATTAATTTAACATTGTTTAAACATTGAATTATTATTACTTTTTTCATAAACTGTACTGGCGACTAGAAATTTCTAGTTTCAAAAAATTATCAGATTTGCTTGAAAGTTGTTACTCAGGGGTTTTTGGGGTCGCCATATGCGAATATAAAGTTACACGATAACTCGAAGAGGTTTCAACGAATTCGGATAAAAATTGCTAGGCATATTTATTATAAAAATATCTCGAAATGGATTGATGGACACTAAAAAATCTGAAAAAAATTTTTTTTTTACTTTTTTCAAAAAAAAGGTTTTTAAATTTTTTTTTAATTGAATAGTAAAGTTAAAATATAATAAAATCTTATTCGTTGCATTAAGACAAATCGATTGGTATATATAAAGTATAAATTGTATATGAGTTTATAGAGTTAATGACAATTAAAACAGAAAAATTACCTTTTTTATCAAACATTTAGTTCTTTCATAAAAATTATATTCTAGTACAATAAAATTTTACTAATTTTTTTAGTAATCTTATCCATTGCATTAAAATGGATCGATTAGTATATATAAAGTATACACTACCGTCCGAAATTGTGCGAACGCTAACATCTGGAGCTATTAAAAATCACACCCGCACAGAAACAGTGATAACTCGGTTAAAAATGAAGCTAGATGCTTTTTTTAAATTGCATTGGAAAGCTTATTAAATTTCCAATGAAATCCTACTATGTTAAGTTGTATTGCATAAATAGTAAGCGAGATATCATGTTATAAAGACAAAAAAATAATTATATTTTTTTCGGAATTTCTTACTCTGACTTTGACTCCCGGCACAGTTTAGCAAAGTTTATGAAAAAAATTGTTACTTTTACAGACAATTCCTTGTAACCTAAGCTTTAAATAGAGACCAAGAACAGCAAAAAATATTTACGGGTTCGCGAGATATTAAAAAAAGAGTCGGACCGTGCAAAGCAGAATTTTCAATCATCGATTTCTCTAATTCGCCGTTGAGTCAATTACTTGTCTGTGAAAAAAGTGTCGAAAATTAATTTTACCAAGTACATTCTTACTGAGATCCATTTTTTAATTTAATTTATTATATATCGATATTTAAAAAGTGGATCCCAGTAAGAATGTACTTGGTAAAATTAATTTTCGACACTTTTTTCATAGACAAGTAATTGACTCAACGGCGAATTAGAGAAATCGATGATTGAAAATTCTGCTTTGCACGGTCCTACTATTTTTGTAATATCTCGGGAACCCGTAAATATTTTTTGCTATTCTTGGTCTCTATTTAAAGCTTTGGTTACAAGGAATTGTCTGTAAAAGTAACAATTTTTTTCATAAACTTTGCTAAACTGTGCCAGGAGTCCAAGTCAGAGTAAGAAATTCCGAAAAAAATATAATTATTTTTTTGTCGTTATAACATGATATCTCGCTTCCTATTTATGCAATACAACTTAACACAGTAGCATTTCATTGGAAATTTAATAAGCTTTCCAATGCAATTTAAAAAAAGCATCTAGCTTCATTTTTAACCGAGTTATCACTGTTTCTGTGCGGGTGTGTTTTTTAATAGCTCGAGATGTTAGCGTTCGCACAATTTCGGACGGTAGTGTATATTGCATTTGAATTTATAGAATTAAACATAATTAAAACCAAAAATTCTCATTTTTATTAAAAATTTATTTCCTTCTTAAAAATCATGTTGCCTTATAATAGAATGTTACTCTTGACCTAAAAACAAATTAAAAATCTTCATTTTATCAAGACGAATCGATTGATGTATAAAACGAATATATTTTATTAGCATTAATAGAATTAAATAAAATGAAAAAATTTACTTTAAAAATGTTCATGTAATGAACATCTTAATGCACAACTTGTTTTACTTGTTATTATTAGTAGACATTTTACTCATGACAAATTGCACTAAAAAGAAAAAAAATTATAAATTTATAGCTCTAAGTATTGTTAATGAAAAAAACAACAATTAATTAAGGAGCTGGATGCTATAATGTGTTACGCGCTATTTATTTAACATGGCGCGTAACACATTATAGCATCCAGCCCCTCAATTGTTTAAACAATTTAATAAATTACTATACAGTTTTTTAATAATTCAGAAATACTTAAACACTATTTTAATAGGTTTTATTATTTTTTTTCTCCATTAATAAAGCTAATAAAAAATATTATTTACCATTTTATGATTTTTTAAATACTTATTGTTATAAAAAAAATGTTCAAAAGTTGAAATTTTAAAATTAGACATATCGATAGAGAATTTAATTAATTTAATTTAATTAATTTATGTGGTTAAGGATGGGTTTTTACAAATTGTATTAGGGATAATTTAAAGTCTTAAATTAACCATAATTTTTCAGGAGTGAAATTACTAAACTCCCAAATAACAAGTTTCAAGCAAATCAAATATTTTTTTAAAAATCTTGTTAGCCATATTATATCCGCCATTTTGAATATAAAAAATTTATTCAATGTAACTGTAGATTTACAATCAGCGATCCCAAAAAACTCCAAGTAGTAAGTTTTAAGCAAATCTGATAATTTTTTAAAAATGTTGTTCGCCATATTGGATACGCCATATGGAATTTTGAAAATTTGTTTAATCTAACTTTAGATTCGCAATCAGCGACTCCAAAAACCCCTGAGTAACAACTTTTAAGCAAATCTGATAATTTTTTGAAAATTTTGGTCGCCATATCAGATCCGTCATTTTTAATTTAAAAATTTTTTTTAATCAAACTTTAGATTTGCAATTAGCGACCCCAAAAACGTAAGAGAGGCTCATTGTCCAACAATTTACAATTATTTCCTGAAGCTAATTAATAAATTTGTTAGTTGCGTTAATACAAAAATTTGAAAAAAGTGGTGCAGTAAGGACGCCATTTTGAATTTTTTTATTCGACATTCTTTATTCGAAAGAGTATGAGCTGACGATTATTTAGAGCCGTCATAAGTTGTTTTTCGTTGATTAGAATTTTAGAAGGAGATCTGGGCCGGTTGACGTGAAACGTCCCATATATATGGGGGATTTCGCGTCAAGTGATCAAGGGGTCTTTTGGTGCAATGTTTATTTCAATAATTTTTTACTCTTAAACAATTAAATATACAAATTTGACAAAGTACATTTTGGAAAGGTTTTTTCATGCTCTTTCGATTGGAAATAAGCATTTTGAAAAAAAAATTTATGACCCAAAAAAATCAAAATTAAAAATAAATTTCAATTTTTGAGGGAGATGGATACGATTTTTTTTTAAACGAAAGCTGAGGTTTTTTTCTAAAAGGACATATAAATGGTAAAGTGGGACTAGAATGTTTAAATATTGAAAAAAATAATTTTCTCCTAAACGGAGCATAAAACCGGGTTTTGAGCGCTCCGGCGAGTAGAAAACTCATTTTTTCAATGTTTAAACATTCTAGTCCCACTTTACCATTTATATGTCCTTTTAGGAAAAAACCTCAGCTTTCGTTAAAAAAAATCGTATCCATCTCCCTCAAAAATTGAAATTTATTTTTAATTTTGATTTTTTTGGGTCAAAAAATTTTTTTTTCAAAATGCTTATTTCCAATCGAAAGAGCATGAAAAAACCTTTCCAAAATGTACTTTGTCAAATTTGTATATTTAATTGTTTAAGAGTAAAAAATTATTGAAATAAGCATTGTACTGAAAAACACAAAAATTTAACCCCCTCCCCCGCGGAAAATATTGGACTAGGTAAAAAAATATTTTCACGAAAAATTACTATCTATGAGTACTACAAAAGCCCCAAGTTTTGCTACGATTAAAGTAAAATGTTTCTCCATCTTGATCACTTGACATGAAATGCCCCATATACAAGCTGTCGTTTCAAATACATTCAATAGTCTGTCTACCAGTCTCCAAAAATGAGAAATAGTAGGGAATTTAATTCGACCGGAAAAAATAATAATTAGCTACCATCAACTATTTCATTTAAAAAAAATTACTATTTTAAATCAGTGATTGACTTTTTATTATCAAATAATTTATTTTTAATTAATTAAAATGCAGAAAACAAGGTTTGTCAATTATTTGTAGAAATTTAATTATAGTATTATAAGTTAAACCAAAATTTCTACTAATTTTGGACTAAAAAGTCGAATTCGAACTAATTGTATCATAATTGCTAAAATCTAAAATAAGACCTATATTGCATAATCTGAATTCACAGTTTTCCCGATTAAATTAAATTCCTGCATATTTCCCGTTTTTTCAGTTAGTAGAACCCCTGTTAGTAAACACAAAAGCCCATCAAAGAGTATTTTCATAAAATATGTGAATTTTTGTAGCCATTTGAAGTTTTATTTATCGTCAATACTTATGAAGAAAATTTATATTTGATTAAAAAAATACACCTAAAAAATTTTTGACAAAGCTAGGAAAACCCGGATAGTTTGTAAAACAGAAATATTAGACACCCTGTTTAACTTTTACCTTTACAATGCTCAAAAAATCTCTAAAAGTTAAATCTAAAATTAAAATAGCAAAACTTTTTTGTATCGAAGTTTTTTCCCAGTAGCATAATCCAAGTATCGTATCACAGGTATTCTTGAATTTCTGCAGTATCTATTTTATCATAAAAAATCTTCATTTTTAATAATTGAAAAATAATTTTAATGCTATGAATTAATATTTTTTAATATCATTATCATCGTTATTAATAAAATCAGACGTGTGTCTGTACATTGCTTCGAACTTCAAAATTTTAGCATAAATAGCTGTTATTGACATCAATGATTCCAGAAATATTCTTAAAAATTTTAATGTATGTATGTATATGTAAAAAAATTGGATAAATAAATAATTCTGAATTGTATTATTTTGACGTTAAAATCTTAATCAAAGATCCCAAACATACTACTGACTTAAGTTTAATAGTAATTAGTATCAGTTACATTTTTCTCAATTTTTGACATTAAAACCATTTTTAAACAGATATTTTAATAGCTTTCCATTAAAAAATGTGTAATTTTCAATTTTTCGAAAACATTTTTATATTTACATCTTAGATATGGAATAGTCTTTCTTGCAAAATTATGCTAAAATGTGACTAAATGACGAGTAAAACTCAATTATAGAGCGTTTAACAGCAATACATTAAAAATGTAAAATTTAAAAAATTTCGATATTTTGAAATAATTTTTATATTTACATTTAAGTTAAAGGACACAATTTTTTGAAAAATCATGCTAAAATTTGACCCAATAACATGTAAAAATCAATTATAGATAATTTAAAAGCAATTCATTAAAAAATATAAAATTTGAGAAATTTCGATTTTTAAAATTTATTGAAAACATTTTTATACTTACATCTTGGTTATAAGGCATTGTTTTTGGCAAAATTATTTTAAATAATGACTGAATAACTTGTTATACTCAATTATAGAAAGTTTAAAAGCATTTTAAAAAAATGTAAAATTTGAAAATTTTTGATTTTTTGAAAAAATTGAACATCTCCAGTTGTAATTAATATTTTTCATATCTGTAATAAACCTTCCTTGGCCCAAGGTCTAACATTCTGTTAAATTTGGTTCAAATCGGTAAACGCGTTTTTGTGTGATTAGGGTACAAAGATTTTGTGACAGACATACATACATTCATACATACATTAAATTTTTTTAAGATTATTTCTGGAATCGTTGATGTCAACAACAACTATTTATGCAAAAATTTAAAAGTTTGAAGCAATGTACAGACAGGCATCTGATTTTATTAATAAGGATATATATATATTGTAGCTTTTTTATGATTAATTTAATTTCTGATTTTATGTATCCTTATTGTTTTATATTTCTTATCTTGAAATCTTAATTTTTTATCTTAGTGGTTCGTAGGGCGCAAATCTTGACAAGAAATACAAAAACTTTTGAATACACAATTTACCAAATGATTTTATTATTCTTCATAATTTTCTTTAGAAAGTCACAACAAACTCCTTTAATATTTTTCTTTTTGAAACTCAGAACAAAATTCTTAAAATTATGTGCACACAACAATAAAATATTTATAAAATGAATATTACAATTACATGTAGAAATGACACACTCGTTCGCTCCGAACTATGAATTTTACAATAATAAATTCTTTATATAAAACAATTATTATAAAATTTATTAAGTCTTGGACATATCTTTTTTGGGGCAAAATTTCTGAAGCGGACCCCCACCAAAAAAAAGTTATGGGATTGACTTCATATTTTGGTAATTTGTTGTCCTCTATAAGAGTGATAAATTCCCAAAATATTGGTACATTTGAAAAAAAAATTGTAAAAAGTAGAGGTGGTAAAAGTTTTAGATTTTCGAAAACATTGACATTTTCAAATCACTATAGGTCGGATAAAACTTTATGGATTTTCATTTATAAGGAACGGATTTTGAAGTATTTTTCATGTACTTTCAGATGCATATAAGAAAATTTTCAGAAAAAAATTTTAACAACTTTTTTTTCAAAATTAATTTTTATTTTTGAATTTTGACCGATTTAGGTATTTTTTAAAAATAATTTCATTGGAATGCTGAGGTTTTTTCCGATGAAATATGTAATTTTCAGAGTGGGACGAAAATAGTTTAAGAGCAATTTAATAAAAACAGTAACGTTGCGCGCTGTTGGTGCGCCTTTCACGGCTGCGGTTACTGACTGCATCTTATTTAGTAAAAAGCTCTCTGCAATGTTCAGGGTTGAGACTGTCATTATACAATAATGCCTGCATTACTGTTACTGAAAAAATTTTAAATAACCTGTTTTGAAAATTTTACTTTAAAATTGATTAAAATTATAATTTATTATACTGTTATTTGCCGAAATAGAAAAATTGTCTCGAGGAAAGATTGAATAACAAACAAAAATTTGTAACAATAATTAATTTTTTTATTCAAAAGAAATAAAAAAAATTAGAATTAGAAAATTTTTAAAAAGTTTAAATTTTAATAATTATTTAATAAATTTTGTATAAACAATTATTTTTTTAATGTTCTGCGCCTTTTAGAATTAAAAAAAAATATTTACATACACTTGAAACTATAAGAAATTAAAATCCATTGAAAAAATGTATGAATGACAATTATTTTTAAAGTTATAATGGAAATTATATTGGCGCTATATAAGTGAATAAAAATGTTAATTCGACAGTGTTTTGTTCATTTCATAGTCAAAAATAAAACTTTAATTTTGAACATCATCAAAATCGCATCTCCGTTCGATATAATTTCCATTATAACTTTAAAAAAATTGTTGCTCATAAATGATCTCAACGGATTTTGATTTCTTATAGTTTTAAGTGTTTATAAATATTTTTTTTAATTTCTAAAAGGCGCAGAACATTAAAAAAACCGCTGCCAAGTTATAGATTTTTGTTATAATTTTGGTACTCATTTCATTCGTTTTCGTAAATCTTGTTGTGTTTATTTCATGAACACTTTGCTTCCTCATAGAGATGTTAATAACAATAAAGTATAAATTTTGAACAATTATTCTTAAGTGCTGTATTATTTTTTTCTCTTTATTTAATACTTTCACATGAAATTTTTTTTTCACAATTTCTGTTTTTTAAAATATCAATAACTTCTTTATTTCTAATCGAAATAGCTTCAAAAATAGGACAATCGAAGGGTTTTTTTAATGCTTTACAAGTTGGTAACTATGGTTTTAATGTTATTTCTACATTTTTCAACAAAATTCTCAAAAAAGTCTTATTTTCCAAAATTTTTGATTTTTAAAAGTTTAATATCTCCGGTGAATATGAACGAAAAATGTTCATTCTGGGCTCAAAAGATGTGTTTAAAAAAACTCTAAAAAATTAGAGAAAACTATTTATAGGTGTCCTAAAATTTTTTTAAAGTTATGGGCAAAAAACGTTTTTTTGAAAAATTAAAAATCAAAAAAATAAATAGTTAAACTTTATTAATCTATCTCAAAGTACTCTCATTTTAAGTCCGCAGATGAGACCTACAATTTAAAAAAACGAAAAACGAAAGTTTTTTTCATTATCTTTATATTCCCGCTTGGTTCACTTAAAGCGGTTTATTCATTTTAGAGAAATAACATTTTGTTTAAAGACTTGCAAAAAAATTAATTTTGCAATAACTTTTATAAAAAATAATATATTTTTCGGTTTTTTTGGTGGACACATTCTTAAGACCAAATAGAAATGTTTTTTGTCATTTTGATTTTAAAAAAATACTTTGTGTTTTCTCTGAAAATTTCACGAATTCTAACTCATATTGCAAATTGTTTCCCTTTTAAAAAAAATTAAAATTTTGTAACAAAAATTATTATTGACTTATAGAATTAATACAAATTTTTTTTATTTCTTTTGAATAAAAAAATTAATGATTGTTGAAAAATTTTGTTTGTTATTCAATCTTTCCTTGAGACAATTTTTTTATTTTGGCAAATAACAGTATAATAATTTAGAATTTTAATCAATTTCAAAGTAAAATTATCAAAACAGGTTATTCAAAAATTTTTCAGTAACAGTAATGCAGGCATTATTGTATAATGACAGTCTCAACCCTGAACAATGCAGAGAGCTTTTTACTAAATAAGATGCAGTCAGAAACCGCAGCCGTGAAAGGCGCACCAACAGCGCGCGACGTGCGCACAACGTTACTGTTTTTATTAAATTTCTCTTAAACTATTTTCTATTTCACTCTGAAAATTACATATTTCATCGGAAAAAACCACAGCTTTCCAAGGAAATTATTTTAAAAAAACCCAAATCGGTCAAAAATCAAAAATAAAAATTAATTTTGAAAAAAAAGTTGTTAAAATTTTTTTTTGAAAATTTTCTTATATGCATCAGAAAGTACATGAAAAATACTTCAAAATCCGTTTTTCATAAATGAACATCCATAAAGTTTTATCCGACTTATAGTGATTTGAAAATGTCAATGTTTTCGAAAATCTAAAAGTTTTACCCCCTCTACTTTTTACGACTTTTTTTCAAATGAACCAATATTTTAGGAATTTATCACTCTTATAGAGGACAACAAATTACCAAAATATCAAGTCAATCCTAGAACTTTTTTTTGGTGGGGGTCCGCTTCAGAAATTTTGCCCCAAAAAAGATATGTCCAAGACTTTATTAATCTTTCACAAAGCACTATTATTTTATGTCCGCAGATGAGACCTACAATTTTAAAAAAATTCAGTCCAAAAGCTTTTTATAATTTGGAGATATTTATGAAAATGTGATGTTTACACACGCACACACGGAATGACTTTTTTTAAAAATGTCATTTTTGAACTCCTTGTAGTTTTCATTTCACCACCAAGAGAACATCCTTTAGCATAAGTTTTTTGTTTCTTGGTTAAATTTCAATTTTCGTCATCATTGTCAGCATTAACATCTATCAAACAGGTCTCGAAAATTGAAATACAAAATTTTAGAAATTTTTTACCACTATCAGCCATGATTTTGATAACATGATTACTACCAATTAGATCTCTGTCTTCTATAACTTTTGTAACTAGTGTCTGGGCATCAGCATAAACAACTGGCCTTATATCCTTTTCCTTTTTTCATTTGCCTCTCCAACGATTCTCGACCAGCTTTTGTCCGTATAAATTTTTTTAAAAATTTTCATTGTCTTACTGGAAATACCTACCTGATTTTGATTTTTCGCTTTTTTGAAGCAATTGTATTTTTCATCTAGATTCTTGTATTTTAATACTACTAAGCAGTACGTGAGCTACAAGAATACTGTATTCCTTTACATATTATCTACTTGCATTTTGAGCAAAATTTTTCATTGCAGTTGATTTTTTTTGGTTAATTGACATAACTGGAGTACATAAGAATTTTGGTGATTGTGAGGAATGTAAGATAAATAAAAAGTTTGGTAATTATGCAGAAGAAGGACTTTTTCCAATTTTAAAGATTTTTGGTTAATTTTTTTAGGAATGTCTTTCATTTGACTAGTAATTAAAGAATCCGATGGGGGAGGATGAAAAAGTTACTTACAGAACGCCAGGACTGGGAAACAAATTTTTTTTTTTGGTTTTTGACGTTTTACTCGGTAAATATTAAAAATTTTGAAAAATGTTCTTCATAAAAGTTGTAGATCTTGTTAAGATACACATTTTATGTTACATGCAATTTTTTCATAAATTGAGTATTTTTCGAGAAAAACACAAAAAACGGAAAATAACCATAGAAATGTTTTAATGCAGAAGGGAGTCAAATTAACTTCCTAGATAGTGCTAGAAGGTATCCAACTTAGACCAGACCCCCCTCTAATGTTTAAAAAAAGGCGTTTTGAAGGTGCATCCACAACACATCCTTTAACGTTTAATGCAGAAGGGAGTCAAATTAAGTTCCTAGTTTGTACTAGAAGGTATCTTACTTAGACCAGAGCCTCCTCCAACGTATAAAAAAAGGCGTCTTGAAGGTGCATCCACAACACATCACTCAAAATCGTGTGAAGCCCGCCGCACCTAATTTCCTTCCACGTTTAATGCAGAAGGGAGTCAAATTAACTTTCTAGTTGGTACTACAAGATGTCTAACTTAGTCCAGACCCCTCTCCAAAGGATTTGACTCCCTTTCTGCATTAAAACGTTAAAGGAAAACAGGTGCGGCGGGCTTCGCCCGCCTTTTAGCGATGTGTTGTGGTTGCACCTTCAAAACGCCTTTTTTTAAACATTGGAAGGGGGTCTGGTCTAAGTTGGATACCTTCTAGTACTATCTAGGAAGTTAATTTGACTCCCTTCTGCATTAAAACGTTTCTATAGTTATTTTCCGCTTTTTGTGTTTTTCTCGAAAAATACTCAATTTATGAAAAAATTGCATGTAACATAAAATGTGTATCTTAACAAGATCTACAACTTTTATGAAGAACATTTTTCAAAATTTTTAATATTTACCGAGTAAAACGTCAAAAACCAAAATAAAGTATTTGTTTCCCAGCCTTGGCGTTCTGTAAGTAACTTTTTCATCCTCCCCCACCGGATTCTTTAATTACTAGTCAAATGAAAGACATTTCTAAAAAAATTAACCAAAAATCTTTAAAATTGGAAAAAGTCCTTCTTCTGCATAATTACCAAAAGTTTTACCAACTTTTAAAGACTTTTTA
The DNA here is from genome assembly GCA_032872475.1 of Leptopilina myrica (nomen nudum). Lineage (NCBI taxonomy): Eukaryota > Metazoa > Arthropoda > Insecta > Hymenoptera > Figitidae > Leptopilina > Leptopilina myrica (nomen nudum). The sequence continues at coordinate 38,964,761 of CM065459.1, read as the reverse complement.
GGTATTCGTACAATAATTATTTTTTTGAAGTTGACTAGAAGCAGAAAATAAAAAATATAGAGCAGAAGGATCAGATGCGATTATCTATAAATCCAAATTTGCTTATTTAAGGTACAAAGATTAATAACATAACAAGATCATTTTCAGTCATCAGGAGACTAATTTTTTTCCATTCAAAACAGGTGTGTACCGACACTTTCTGACGATACCGTATGGATATATACGTGACGCTTCATGAGAAAAGGGATCTTATTGAATCTTGTCATAAGGTCCCTCTTCATGTAGAGCGTCACATAGATACAATATATGGGGCAAAATTCCTCAACTGTTCCCACCTAAAAAAAAGTTTTGGGATCGGGTTAATATTTGCCAAGATAGTAGTCCTAATAGAACCACACTCAATTACTTAATGGTGGGACCCTATAACTATGCGTTTCGAAGATACAGGAGTAGGTCGCGTGGCTAGCTAGTGAGAGAAAGTGGTAGATGGCGGGGCCAGTACGATTTTGGAGTAGAACGAGAAGAAGAAGAAGAAGAAGAAGAAGACGAGCCACAAGGGAAATTCAAGACGCTACAGGTGGGCCGTGTAGTTGCCGCCATTGTGGAAATTTTGTCTTGCCGCGCCGGTACGTAGTCCTTCGCCGCCAACGAAATTTTCGTTCCTTTGGAGAGTTGTTGTGTTAGAGTTGTGATTTTCGAGTGTTCGAAAGTGGAGCGTGAAGCTCAGAGTCGTGTTATAATAAAGATTGGTTTTTGTGTTAAAACTATTGTTCAGTTCTTGTGTTTCTCCCACAAAACCTCCCTCACGGATTTCCTAGACGCTGGTGAGACCAGAGAAACGAGGCCAGGGATACCAAGGAGAGAAGTGTCAAGCCGAGTCGTCGTGGGTAAGTCGTTTTGCCAGTACTGTGCCAGTCGTGTCTCGCCGTTGACTTTTCTGCTCCTAATATTGTTTGGGCAGAATCTCCTCTGAGCGAGAGAGAAACTCTGGTGTTGAGAGTTGTTAAGCCGAGTCAAGTTAGAGTTTATTAATTAATCTTTAAAATTAATTGGCGCCTGACGGCGAAGTTTATTAAATTAAATTTTAATTTATGATCTGTATTGAATGCGTCAAATTTTGCTTGACGTAAGCAGAAACTTTGGGCACATTTAATTATTGCTCAAAGTCATACGTCACAAAATTTGGCGCCCAACGTGGGTCCAAGCTCGAATCGAGACACGACTGTAAATTAATTGTTGTACATTGTATTGCATAAGGTGTTGCCAGAGTTCTGAATTTTCCAAATGCCAAGCCAGACAAATTTATTTTTGTTAATTAATAGCCGGAAAATTCAGAATTTAATTGCCAGAGCCAGCCAGAATTTTTGAATTTTTAAAATTGCCAGAGCTAGCCAGGTTTTGTCAGAAAATTCAAAAATTTAAATTGACAGATGCCGGAGTGTTGAAATTTGTGTTGTCCCTGCCATAGTGTGGGTACAAGAGACGCATACGCGATTTAATCAAGATCCCCACCGTTAGCCAAGCATGGGAAATTATTAACGCCATGCAAATCGGACCGATCGTGACGAGTCTACTACGGTACCAACTATGTATCAGTGGGTTGCCACAAGTCCTAAAAGAGAGACTATTGCGAGCCGAGATGAGATTAGCCCTGACAGACGAAACCGACGTGCCGTTTTGTGAGCGTTACGACCTTGGGAATTCCGATAAAACGATCCTATTGAAAGGTTTCCCAGAGGACAATGAGAGCCCGTTTCCTAACGTTACACGCACAAGGGGCGGTAGAATTTTATCTGCGGACGATGAGGAATAAGATAGTGGGGAGAGTAGGGCCAGCGACCGTTTTTGTGCCGAATTGGTGCCGGAGAAAGGGGGAAAAAGGTCGCTACACGAAACGACGTACAGCAGACGGAGTCCGACCAACGTTGTTTCGACCCTGCGATTTACACCCCCACCACCAGTCATGTCGACATCAAGCATGACCACTACTTTCCCCACCACCACTAGTGCTCACATGATTGTGACAACGAGCACTATTATGACAGACCCGGCACACCATACAGTCGGTAACAATGGCGCCGAATGCCCAAAGTATGCGCGACGCGGTCGCGCGGTTGAGTCTGACCCCCGAAATAAAACGGTTAGCGGGGTGTACCGAGCGATTAGAGAGCTTGTATAGAGGCGGGGATGGGATTGGCAACAAAGCCATAGCCGGACAGCCGTCGGGAATGGGTTTCAGATTTCTCATCACCAGCAGTCAAGGATCATTTCGCCCCACGGACCTGGGAAAATTGCCGAGATCCCGCACATACCCAACACGGGTGAGCGGGTGAAACCCACCCCAGCCCCCCGGAAACCCATCAAGCCGAAATAGCATGAGTGAGGTGAATATAACTCCGAATAGAGTGCCCACGAATGAAGAACCGGCCAGTGAGTTTAGGAGGAAGGGAAACGCGAAAGAGGTAGGAGAAAAAAACAAAAAGAAAGTTGGGAAAAAATTAAATATAGTGGGGGTGAAGAGAGTCAGGCGAGTTGTCGTTGCACTTGCGGAAGTGAGAGTGACAAAGTAACGAGGAAGAATAGTCAAAAATTGAGCACACAAGAGCCGAAGCCAGAGAAAAGGAGGAAAGAGAGTCGGAGATCGTTCGTATGTGACTCTTCGAGTGAGTCTGAAGCCGAGAGCGACCTAAGTTAAAAACTCAGTAGTGAGGGGAAGACACAGAAATTAGACCCAGCCGAAGGTCCAAAGTAATCAAGACATTGAAGGACTGGGACCTAAAATTCTACGGGGATGACGAAAATGCCGAGGAATTTCTGGAACGATTGGAAGACTGCAAGACCTGTTCAGACTTCTCAGACCGAGAAATCTTACAAGACCTACCAATCATTCTCCAGAAAACCGCTAGTAGCTGGTTTAGGTCGTTACGTCTGGAAATAAATTTTTGAAAGTCATTCCAGAGGGCGTTCAAAAACGAGTATTTAGTGACAGTTGATGATGATGACGTCATTGACTAGATAAGAGCCAGGACGCAGGGAAAAGGGGAGAAAATTTCCCCATATTTGACCAGTTTTCGACTGATCTTGGGTCACATGCAGCGACCACTGAGCCAGAAACATAAGGTCAAACTAGCCTATAAAGGCCTAACGCCAGCATATCATCAACTAGAGAGACTCCATATTGAATCATTGAGCCAGATAGAGAAGATTTTGAAAAATTACGAGAAGCCCAATGACTCAGACGTCTAAGGACTTTGTGGAGGGCATGTTTTCATTGACAGACAACGGGACATCGAGCCAGAGACTGTCCTCAGAGAATTTGTTTTACATGCCGACAACAGGGGCATTATTCAAACCAATGCCCTATGAAGCCCGCCCAAACAGAAGCATGTCTGGTATGCAAAAGGCCAGGATGCAACTTCCTGACGTGCCCGAATTGTGAAGCAGTTAGAACCGCTTTGGGAAACGGTGTATGGGGGCGCAGCATAGCTCTGTACCCCCCTCCAACCTAACCAGACAGTAAGAAGTACTGTTGAAGAGTGTACTGAGGAGAGCTGCGAGCCGTGTGACGTAGAGAGAAGAGCCAAGTTTTGTGAGCCGTGTGTCGTGGAGAATAGAGCGGAGAGCGTTGAGCCGAGAAAAGTAGAAAAAGAGAGCGAGCGCGTAGATAGATTCGTGCCTAGTTGTAGTTGGGTAAAGACGGAACAAGAGTTAGAATTAGAGAGAGAAAGCAGAGTTAGGAAAAGTTTAGAGCCAGTTATAGGTATAGACGATTTGACCGAAGAGAAAACGTTCAAATTCATGTCAGAAAATAGTCAAGGGCGGTCAAGTGAGGAGAACTTACTCCACCAGAGAGAGGTAGAGAGAAGGGCCGAAGAGTGTGGGACAAAACGTACGGATGTGATCCCGATACCTACAGTCCAGGGGAGGGGAGAGGCTGTGAGAGTCTCAGCTGACCTAAACCTTAATGATGGAGAGGACATCGATGGATCTAGGACGGAGAATAGACATTTCTTCGACATGTCGATCGGCGACCGCCATTACGAAGCACTGTTTGACCCTGGTGCGATGATTTCAGTGATTACCACCAGAATGGCAGCACCTTATAAGAGCCGTATCCAGCCGTGTGGAACAGTGGTAAGGAGCGCGACAGGAGGTATTACTGAAGCAACCGGAATTCTGGACTTTAATATAGTAGTCGACGGATATGCTCAACGTTTCGGAGTCAAAGTGATGAATACTTTGACACAAGACATCATCTTGGGCATCGATTTCTGCAAGGCCTAGGACATGGAAGTGAGCTGAAAGAAGGACTGTGGAGAGTTTTTTAAGGAGAATGGCATGAGTTTGAGCCAAAAGAGAGAGAAGAGGACGAATAGCTAATATTCGCCGAATGTGCCGGTATTTCTGCGCTTGATGATGAGCAAAAGAGTATCATCCAAGCCATAGTAGACAAATGGGTATTGCCAAAGTCCGAAGAACACGGAATGACGGACTTGACAGAACATCATATACGTGTCACGGACGAAACGCCAGTACAACATGGTATCAGACGGATGTCGCCAGTCATGTTAACTTGGGCCCAAGGCAATGCTACAAAATTGTACAAACTAGGAATCATCGAGCCATCTGCCAGCCGTTGGAGGAGCGCACCAGTAATAACGAGAAGAGGAGAGAACGATTTTCGACAGTGTAACGACTACAGAGACGTCAACAAAGTTACGATCAAAGATGGGTATCCACTGCCATCCATTGATTATATTTTGGATAAACTCCGAAAAGCCCGATACTTGTCAAAGGTAGATATTAAGCTGGCATATCACGAAATACCAATTGCCAAAGAGAGTAAGAAATATACCGCTTTTGCCATACCTGGGTCAGGACTGTGACAGTTTCACCGAATGCCATTCGGGCTCATGAAAGCGCAGATGACGTTCCAACGCCTAATCGACACATTACTGGGGTCAAAAGTAGAGCCGCATGTCCTTGGGTATCTGGACAACATCATAGTAGTCACAGACACTTTTGAAGAACATGCAAAGTGGTTAGAGTTCGTCCTTAAGAAATTGAACAAGGCGAAGTTGATTGTGAATCCAGATCCGAAGAACGTGGGACAACTCAGACGTTTCTTGGGCATGGTCGGGTGGTATTCCCGTTTTATTCCAAACGCCAGCGAAATTAAAAAACCATTGCTGAAGTTGATGCACAAAGGCCGAACGTGGGAGGACGAGCAACAAGAAGCGTTTGAACAGCTTAAACAGAAGATGACCTCTGCGCCAGTCTTAGCCCGACCTGACTTCACGAAGAAGTTCACAATTCAATGTGACGCCAGCAACTATGCCATTGGGGCCGTATTGACGCAAGAGTTTGAAGACGGAGAGCACCCAATAATGTACATCAGCCGAGTTTTGACCGAAGCCGAGAGAAACTACAGCGTGACAGAAAAGGAGTGTCTGTCATTATTGTGGTCGATCAAAAAGTTCAGGCCGTACATTGAAATTACAAATTCCATGTAATCACGGATCAGAGTGCCCTGAAGTAAGGAGTTTGACAACAAATTTCTCAAGTCAACACTTGAGGAATACGGAGTCAAACATATCACGACGACACCTTACCACCCACAAGCCAACCCAGTCGAGAGGAGTAACATGACCTTGAAAACTACGATCTCTACTTTTATCGGTGCCGATCATAGAAAATGGGATCTTCATATTCACGAGTTCCGCAATGCTGTGAACACAGCAACACAAGCGGCAACCAAGACGTCGTCGGCGTTCCTGAACTACGGAAGACACCCTAAGCCTGTGAAGAGCCTGCGACGAGAGGTCGAGAGTAAGAGACAAGTGAGAATAAAGCCGGAAGATTGGGTAGAGAGAGTGAAGAGACTAGACGCGTTAAGAGACATGGTAGCCAGAAATATTGATAGAGAGCGAGCAAGACAGACGAAGTACTATGACAAAGGTAGAAAGGAAAGAACTTTTAGAGTAGGTGATTTAGTACTGCGAAAGAGCCACAAATTGTCGAATGGGGCACAAAAATTCGCGACTAAAATAGCGCCGAAATACGAAGGTCCATACGAGATCGTCGAGGTCCGTTCGCCAACAATATTTATCCTACGAGATGAACAAAGAAGACGAGTCTCTAAAGTTAATATCACTGACCTGAAATCATACTTACCTGTTTCAAAAATGTAACTGACTATGTCCCTTGGTGCATAAATAAAATTGTTTTAGATCGGACGAGGAGCCGTGGTGAAAAAAGGAGAGCCAAGAGAAAGAGACAATGGAGAGTCATGCCGTACACCCCACCAGGAAACCGCCGAGCAAGGGACAGGAGCGGCCGCTAACCCAAATTACGGGAACACGAGAGAGTCAGAACCGAGAGAAACGGGCGCCCGCAGTCAAGGCACCGCCCGTTTCCAGAATTTGATGCTGGAGAGGTGGCAATGGAGCCGGAAGTTCGAAGAAGAGAGGAAGAAGAAGGAGCCGTCGGAGGAAAGTTCGAGCCCGTGACCACCATGAGTGACTGGGCCGAGCTAAGCGTGTTGGAGGAGCAAGTAGAAAAAAGTAACGGAAAAGGGATAAGGCCAGATGGTACCGAAGTGGTAGTACCGTATCGCTAGCCCGCAAGCCGACGAGTGGGAGAAAGCACAGAGGAATACGAAAGCCGTCTGGCCGAGTACGAGCTGGATTGTTTCGTGAGAACCCTAGAGCTCCTTACATCAGTGGCTTTACAGAAACACCGTGCCCAGCAACGGAAGGAACTGAAGAGCCGAAGGGAGCATGTCTTGCGGAAGGAACACATCGAGAGCCAGGAGCCGGAGAGATGAGCCCAACGATCACACTCGCCACATCCGGGACCTACTAAATAAATACTTTTTATTTAGTATTTAAAAAAAATTAAATTAATAATTAAAAAAATTAAAAATACCTGCTTTAAAATTGATCCTTCATATTCCTTTTTTTCATGACAGAAGAGGACCCTTAGTTGTCTACTAGACATATTACTGAAAATGCATCTGTACGGTTGATTGTCATTTTTATGTTCCTCCTCCTCATCAGTTTTTCTCTTATTTGTTTTTGTTGTATTATAAGTTAGATGATCGGCGTCGGATGTAGGTTGGCGGATCTAATTGGGTAATGATTCCCGTTACTTCTCTGTAAAAAACATGAATGGAAAAAAATAGAATAGAAAAATGATAAATAATTATAATATATAATGTTATTTTTTCATATATAATATATACATAAATTAAAATAAATTTTAAATATTTCATAATTTTTTATTAATTTTCAAAAAATTAAATTAAATATAAATTTATATACATGCATATTTATTTTATTTTATTTAAAAAAAATATATATAATAAAATAAAAAGATAAGAAAATAGATCTTTATTTCTTTTATAAAAAATAATAAATACAAGAAGTAAATTAGCTAATTAGTTGAAACCTAATCAAATTAGAAAATAGATATTATTTCAAAAAGTATTATTTTAAAGCTGTAAAAAATATCTTTCTCTCCTATATATATATATATTTTTTTATTAAAACAAAAAATAGTGGACTTTTACATAATAAACTGTAATACATAAATATGAATGACTAAATACTTATATTTGACGCGCTCCCAATAAAGGTTACTAAGGCTGTTTTCGGCTTCACCCAGGGTAAACCGGGAATTAACCCGGAGCGAGTGCCGAAAGTGGCGTAGGAAGCAAACGATTTATAGGTTGGGTTCATGTTGAGATTTATCTTGATTAAAAGTTTATTTTTAATTATTTGAATTTGAAACTAATTTTCATTAAAATATTTTTTTCAATATAAGGAGAATAAAGACTTGAAGACCAACAATTTTTTAAATTAATAATTGATTCTCATTCTGTATTTTTACTTAAAAGAAAAATTAAAAACATAACCTCAATTTTTATTATTTAAAACGTGTAAAACAAGATGGAAAATTATATTATTTATTTTAAAAAAGTTATTTTATGTATAAAAAAGTGTTTTGATTATTTTCTTTTTTAATAATAAAATATTTTTTTAAAGAGAGAAAGAATGAAAATACTTCGGAACCAGAAGTTTAATTCAAAAAATATGAACACGTGGGGACGAAATTAAAATACACTGATTATTTGATTTGATGAAAGAAAAAAATTAAAGTTGTTTTCTGCACATCATGGGACCGTACCCTGATGCCTGCATGCTGAAACATTTGACCATTTAAGGCGCTAGCACAGCTCCTACTGCCTGCCTACCTGCAGGTTGACATGGTAACATATAAGAGTAAGAGAGTCAGAAAATTCAAATTAAATGTTTTTTCGGGGTGCTTGCTTATTCCCGCTTATGAAAAAGTTCGAATTGTAATTGTATCAAATTTAAAAGTTACAAATATTAAAATGATCTAACAGACATTGAATATATTGCGATTTTATATAAAAGTTTAATTAATAAAATGAGTTTATTGTAGAATTTCTTTCAAAAAATAAACAAATTCTCTTATTTACATTTGCTATAATCATAAGCAAGTATGAAATTTTTTCACGCAAACTTTTAAGCGATAAAATAGTTGTTCAAGCCAATGGTTTTTTTTCGTAATTTTATAATAACTTAATTTTAAAGAGTTATAATTTTTAATTTGTATAAATTGTATTTTAACAAATGTCTGTCAAGTCTAAATGTAATAAAATATAGTTTATTTAAATAAAATGTCTTTTTTGAAAAATAATAGTTTTATATAAATGTTATATTTACTATAGAGTTTTAATCAAGTGATAATATTGAATAATTTGAATACCACCTATTCCTGAAGAAGATGAAAAATAAACTGTTAAAATGGTTATTTCTTCATATATTTTTATTTTCTAGTTGACATTTATTGAAATGCTTAATTTTTAAAAATGCAAGTTAATAAACTAATTATGTTATAAAAACTTAATTTTCTCGAATCTTTATTAACCTAAATTACTATAAAATATATTTTTTAATGTTTATAAATTTCATATGACAAAATGTTTACTTTAACAAATATTAATTGTAAATAATAGTTATATACTATAATGACCACTTTTCCTAACGTCAAAAAACTCAAATATGAATTTCATCGAAAACATTGACTACTATTTATAATTCACATTTTTCGAACAAGTTTTTCAGCCATGATAACTGATTTATATTTGAGAAATACAATCGCTTATTTATGAGTAAATTTTTGGAGCAGATGGAGTAACCACTGGAGAGGTAATTTTATAAAACATGTCTGAATTATCTCGAAATCTAAAACCGAAAAATAAATTCAAGTAATAATCCCTTTTCGAAAAGGGCTTAACTCGTTTTTTTTAAATCTTATAGGAAACAAAAAAATTACTCTTAATAAGCTTTAATTAAAATAGTCCAGTTTTTTCGTACCAACTAGATTGTATTTTCATAAGAGAAAAAGGTGGTAAAATAATTTATTTATTTAATTTTAAAATTTAACAATTTTTTTTAATTCAAAGAAAAATTTAACTTTATGCATTATTAGAAGAAAAAATATTCTTAGGTTACAAGTCAAAAGAAAAAACACTTTTTAATAACATTCTTTCCGCTAAAAGTACTTCGGATTAAATTTTCCATTAAAAAAAACGTCAATGTAATATGACATTTAAATATAAACAATGATATTTAAAACAGTCGCTGTAATTTAATAAACAAATTTATATTCATTCATCAATAATTACATTTTTATAAAGTCTTTCTCTTTAAGCAGAAATTTTTTATTTTTTTCAATTTTTTATGAAAATATTCAGTAGTGACATCTGTATCTACTATCATGGCTGGGAAACTTGTTCGAAAAATGTGAATTATAAATAGTAGTCAATGTTTTCGATGAAATTTATATTTGAGTTTTTTGACGTTAGGAAAAGTGGTCATTATAGTATATAAATATTATTTACAATTAATATTTGTTAAAGTAAACATTTTGTCATATGAAATTTATAATCATTAAAAAATATATTTTATAGTAATTTAGGTTAAAAAAGATTCGAGAAAATTAAGTTTTTATAACATAATTAGTTTATTAACTTGCATTTTTAAAAATTAAGCATTTCAATAAATGTCAACTAGAAAATAAAAATATATGAAGAAATAACCATTTTAACAGTTTATTTTTCATCTTCTTCAGGAATAGGTGGTATTCAAATTATTCAATATTATCACTTGATTAAAATTCTATAGTAAATATAACATTTATATAAAACTATTATTTTTCAAAAAAGACATTTTATTTAAATAAACTATATTTTATTACATTTTGACTTGACAGACATTTGTTAAAATACAATTTATACAAATTAAAAATTATAACTCTTTAAAACTAAGTTATTATAAAATTACGAAAAAAAACATTGGCTTGAACAACTATTTTATAGCTTAAAAGTTTGCGTGAAAAAATTTCATACTTGCTTATGATTATAGCAAATGTAAATAAGAGAATTTGTTTATTTTTTGAAAGAAATTCTACAATAAACTCATTTTATTAATTAAACTTTTATATAAAATCGCATTATATTCAATGTCTGTTAGATCATTTTGATATTTGTAACTTTTAAATTTGATACAATTACAATTCGAACTTTTTCATAAGCGGGAATAAGCAAGCACCCCGTTTTTTCTCTCTCACTCTTTTGGCGCCTGCCTATGCAGGCAGGCAAGTAGTAGAGTTGGGAGTGTATCTTCACACCTCATTTTGAGACGCATGATTTTCCCCTAATCGCCAAGTGGTCGAATGTTCAAATGATCGAATACCAAATCGTCGAATCGTCATTTCGTCGAATGCTAAAAACGTCGAATCGTCAAAAAACCAAACAAATTTTTCGACTTTTTGACGATTCGACGTTTTTAGCATTCGACGAAATGACGATTCGACGTTTTGAGTATTAGACCTTTTGACGATTCGACGTTTTTAGCTGTCGACGAAATGACAATTCGACGTTTTGAAAATTCGACCATTTACCGATTCGATGTTTTTAGCATTCGACCAGTTGACAATTCGATGTTTTTAAAATTCGATCATTTGACGATTCGATGTTTTTAGTATTCGACCATTTAAGAATTCGACGTTTTTAGCATTCGACCATTTGACGATTCGACGTTTTGAGCATTCGTCCATTTAACGATTCGATGTTTTTAGTATTCGACCTGTTGACAATTCGACGTTTTAAGCATTCGACCAAATGACGATTCGATGTTTTTAGCATTCGACCATTTGAGAAGTCGACGTTTTTAGCATTCGAGCATTTGACGATTCGACGTTTTGAGCATTCGTCCATTTAACGATTCGATGTTTTTAGCATTCGACCTGTTGACAATTCGACGTTTTGAGCATTCGTCCATTTAACGATTCGATGTTTTTAGTATTCGACCTGTTGACAATTCGACGTTTTAAGCATTCGACCAAATGACGATTCGACGTCTTGAGCATTCGTCCATTTAACGATTCGATGTTTTTAGCATTCGACCTGTTGACAATTCGACGTTTTAAGCATTCGACCAAATGACGATTCGACGATTTGGTATTCGATCATTTGAACATTCGACCACTTGGCGATTAGGGGAAAATCATGCGTCTCCTCATTTTGTGCTTTCGGAAAATTATTTTTTTGGCGAGATATTAGAAATTGATAAATTAATTAAGATTTAAAAATAAAGTATTACTAATTATTGTTACAATAAAATATAAAAAAAATTGAACGTTTATTATAAGGAACTAATTGTTGTAAATGAATTTCTCTTAATAATTTGTGGAATATTTTAATATTGTGAATTTTTATTAGTATTATATTATTTCCTTTCTGGACAATTTTTACAAAAGGTGTAATGGAGAGTCCACAATATGTGCAAAAGGCAGGTCGCAAGTCCAAGTGCAAGTGCGATTCCTATATCTTTAGCATTTGTTCGTACTTGCACTTGGACTTGCTACCTGCCTTTTGCACATATTGTGGACTCTCCATAAACGCTCCATGCGTTTGAGGGGCTTTCTACAACAGCTTTTTTTCATCGACAAGAGCAAAATGCACCATGCAAAATAGTTGCGCGCGCATCGTTTTCAAACTGATTTCGATTAAATAAAGCTGTTTTAGAAAGCCCCTGACGCACGGTCAAATGTTTCTGCATGCAAGCATCATGCAGACATTAGATAGTATGATTGTACCCTTATGCCCTTTCTCCAATAGGTTCCCAAAACTCTGCATTTGTCTGCGAATGACTGCGTTGCGTTGAATTAAGCATGTGTTGCTATAGCAACTGACGCAGACGCAACGCAGAGTTTTGGGAACCTATTGGAGAAAGGGCATTATGTGCATGACAATTTGTCCAGTCCGAATACAAAAGTATGTAAGCACCTTAAATCCAGAGGAACCGCAGATCGTTGCGCCAAATGGTGTCCGACTTAAGAATTACGTTTTTTCTTTAAAAAATAACATCACATTTCCTTCACTGAAGTTGTTACACTATGAAAAAAGGTGACATGTTGTACCTGTTATGGCACGGTCACACCTCGGCTGCCTGCCTGCCTGCGCAGGCAGCCGCCACGTGAGTAACAGAGAGGAGACGAATAATTTAAATTGTCTGACTCTCTTACTCTTATGTATTGTCATGACGACCTGCAGGCAGGCAGGCAGCCGAGCTGTGACCGAACCATTACATTTTATTTTCTCTTTACAAAAAAAACAAACATTATTCAACAAATAAATATATTTTATTTATTTTGAATATTTGAATTGAATATTATATATAAAATAAAAAGTTTACAAATATTTGTTTTATTTGAAAATTTGCAAAACATTGTGATTCGGACATTTTGTTCGTTTGTATTGCATATCATGCAATATATAAAATCTCACAATCTCAGAAGAGATTGTTTTTTTTGTTAAAAAAACTTACAATCTCACAAGAGATTATTTTGTTAAAAAAAATTTTTTAACAAAAAGAAGGACATCAGCTGGGAATTGTTTTACGTGCCATAAAAGTATATATCAAGGTAACTATTGTTCACTTTATGTTTATATAAAAATATTTTTATTAGAAAAGTTAATAGCATAAATTATTAAAACTTATGTTAAAAAATAATTAATATTTTTTATTATAATAATATATATTACTTGGCCATTATTAACATATTATTTTTCCTTTTTTAATTGTATATTATTTTTTGAACCGTGAATTTTGAAAAGGGCTCAACTCGGCTTTTTGAAATTTTAACGGGAGAAAGAAAAAAATGTTTATTTCAAACAGCTTTAATAAAAGAGTCCAACTTTTTTCGTATAGTAACTAAATGCTATTTTATATATGGGAGAGAAAATTATTAAAGAATTGTCCATAATAACAGTGAATTGAATACAATTGATATTATATACACGGAGAAAAATGAGTTTGCTATTATATGTATGGATAGCTAATTTTTAGCTGTTACAGCTAATAATTAGCAGTTTCAGCGAAAATAATTAACTATTTTAGATAAATATTAGCTGCGTTAGCTAACAATAATTGCTATCGATATAATAGCAATTTAGGTTAGCTAAGGTAGCTAAAAATTAACTGAAATATCTAACTATTTTTCTCCATGTAGTAGTTGTCAGAATTGAGTCCTTTTCAAAATTCATAAAAAAATTTAATAGTTCAAATCATAAAAAATATATTAATAAAATATTTTACCCAGATGAAATATTTACACCTGAATGCTGTAGAGAAAAAATGTATTTATTTAATTTTAGAAAAATGTATTAATTTTTTTTAAATAATATTAAAAAAAATACAGCATAATTATTTTACGTTAGAAAAAACAAACATTCTCTTAGGTTAAAATTCAAAGCAAAACCACTTTAATACATTTTTTTAAGCTAAAAAGTATTTTCTCAGATTAAATTATACTTTTAAGAAAGAAAGAAAACCTTAATGAATATGTAATAATAAGTGAAATCTGAAAAAAATTCCGAGTTAAGCCCTTTTCGAAATTCTGGATTTAAAATTTAATTTTAAATAAAACAACAAAAATTCAATTATTAAAAAAAAAATTTAATAAAATTCTACGCAAACATTTAATTATTATGTTAAAATAATTAATTAATAATTATTATATAACTTATTTATATTATATGTAAACAATGATTTTATCATTTGGTCATCTTCAATTTCTCTATTTATATATATATACATATATATATATATGGGGCATTTCATGTCAAGTGATCAAGGTGGAGAAAAATTTTTCACTAATCGTAGCAAAACTTGGGGCTTTTGTAGTACTCATAGATAGTAATTTTTCGTAAAAATATTTTTTTACCAAGTCCAATATTTTCCGAGGGGGAAGGGGTTAAATTTTTGTGTTTTTCAGTATAATTTTTTTTATTTATTTTTTTTTAAACGAAAGCTGAGGTTTTTTCCTAAAAGGACATATAAATGGTAAAGTGGGACTAGAATGTTTAAAAATTGAAAAAAAGAATTTTCTCCTAAACGGAGCTAAAAACCGGGTTTTGAGCGCTCCGGCGAGTAGAAAACTCTTTTTTTTAATGTTTAAACATTCTAGTCCCACTTTAGCATTTAAAATGTCCTTTTAGGAAAAAACCTCAGCTTTCGTTTAAAAAAAAATAAATAAAAAAAATTGGGTCTTTCTCCCCCAAAAAATGGAAATTTATTTTTAATTTTGATTTTTTTGGGTCAAAAAAATTTTTTTTTCAAAATGCTTATTTCCAATCGAAAGAGCATAAAAAAACCTTTCCAAAATGTACTTTGTCAAATTTGTATGTTTAATTGTTTAAGAGTAAAAAATTATTGAAATAAACATTACACCAAAAGACCCCTTGATCACTTGACGCGGAATCCCTCATATATATAACTAGCTGTCGTACCCGTCTTCGACGGGTTTTAGTTCCTACCAGTACTTGGGGCATTCCACGTCAAATGATCAAGGGGTCTTTTGGTGTAATGTTTATTTTAATAATTTTTTACTCTTAAACAATTATACATACAAATTTGACAAAGTACATTTTGGAAAGGTTTTTTCATGCTCTTTCGATTGGAAATAAGCATTTTGAAAAAAAAAATTTGACCCAAAAAAATCAAAATTAAAAATAAATTTCAATTTTTTGGGGGGAGAGACCCGATTTTTTTAACGAAAGCTGAGGTTTTTTCCTAAAAGGACATATAAATGAAAAAGTGGGACTAGAATGTTTAAACATTGAAAAAAGGGTTTTCTACTCACCGGAGCGCTCTAAATACGTTTTTTAGCTCCGTTTAGGAGACAATTCTTTTTTTCATTGTTTTAACATTCTAGTGCCACTTTTTCATTTATATGTCCTTTTAGGAAAAAACCTCAGTATTGGTTTAAAAAATCGGGTCTCTCCCCCCCAAAAATTGAAATTTATTTTTAATTTTGATTTTTTTGGGTCAAAAATTTTGTTTTTCAAAATGCTTATTTCCAATCGAAAGGGCATGAAAAAACCTTTCCAAAATGTACTTTGTCAAATTTGTATGTTTAATTATTTAAGAGTAAAAAATTATTGAAATAAGCATTGTACTGAAAAACCCAAAAATTTAACCCCCTCCCCCTCGGAAAATATTGGACTAGGCAGGGACCGTCACGAAGCAAAGGTATCGTGTCGGTATCGTGTCACTATACGATATGATTCTACCACGGAGAAGAGTATCGTGTCGCGACACGATGCCGACACGATACCAGACATGCGCAGTAGTGCAAATTAGTACTTATTGCTGTGCAGCAGCCTACCGTTACTCTTGGACATGCGCAGTAGTGTAACTTGGTTTTGTTGCTGCGCAGTAACATAATTTAGTATTAATTGCTGCGTAGTAGTCTAATCTAGCATTAATTGCTGCGCAATAATGTAATTTTGTATTTATAACTGCGCAGTATGCAGGTTTAATATACTGCGCAGCAATTAATACCAAATTACACTACTGCGCATCTATTAATACTAAATTACTCTACTGTGCATCCATTGTTACATCCCGAGCGGAAAGCGAGGTTATTTAGAATTTTAATTAATATTTAATTTATTTTTGGAGAAATGGTAGGCTGATTAAGTCAAGTTGGTAAAGCTTGACCATTTATTTTTATGTAGGTACGTTCTCTTCTATCGATCCTACGGGGGTCGTCTTGCAATTATTAAAAATATAATTGTTATATAACTACCTTTTCTTAATAATTCAGTAATTTTAATGAATTTGAACTCAGTAAATGAATGATTTTTTAATTTTTAATGATAAAATATTTATTATCTTTGATTACAAGAAAATGAAATGTATAAATTTAGATTGTGTTTATGGTGTGAATTACAATTTGTTTAAAAATGGTACTTACAATTACCTCTGTTTCGAGGGCAGAATACAATGATGAATTTTTGACTAGGAATATATTTCCTGTAGTCGTTGACACTGCGAGGTTTTACAACTCTTAAAAAAGAACGGTTGGGACTTTGTCACAGTTTCTTAGTTCTTATTCTCCGAAAGCACACACGTCACGTTTGCAAATCGTATTTCGAGAATAGACTAGGCTACGACGGATAATCTATTAATTTTTTGGATATACCGACTCACAAGTCTGGCGATAATGAATACTTGCTCAATAATTAAAACAAAGAGTAAAC
Source organism: Leptopilina myrica (nomen nudum) (assembly GCA_032872475.1). Taxonomy (NCBI): domain Eukaryota; kingdom Metazoa; phylum Arthropoda; class Insecta; order Hymenoptera; family Figitidae; genus Leptopilina; species Leptopilina myrica (nomen nudum). The sequence goes on along the minus strand of CM065459.1, from coordinate 38,948,122 downwards.
TTTATACTGTTTGAAAATGCAAGATTTACGGCCAAAATTATGATTACCGAAGGGTCAAGCTTTAAGATGATGCTCTCACGACGCGAACGTAACGATGACTTTGTATCGTAATAAACTGACGGATGACAATGGATTTGCATGGGTTTTTATAGTAGCAAATCTTCCCTAGTGGGAGACAAAAGATCAAATATCACCCCCATCTCCAAGCTTGACTCCTAGATCATCCCAAGAATTAAATCAGTTCTTGGAGCTTTGTGAACACCTGCATCACATATAGTATATCGCGAGTATGACTATTCCATGGGATAGTAAACACTCCCAGGAAGAAAACTAAGCTTGCATCTAGCCACATACTATTGTGAGTCAAGTCCACTCGCAATGCGTATATAACATTATTTATAATTCTTTATTAGTGTGCATCTTTATATCGAATCACATAGCTTTAGTTCTATGAAGAGTAGATAATCGCATTCTATTTGTCAACTATGAGGATCGATAAACAGATGAACTATTTAGAAAAACATTCTACACTCTATGCAGCTGCAAAATTATTCTTAGAAGACAATGCATAGAGAGTAGAAGGATAGATTTCCTTCTTAAATTCCAAAATATATAGTATTAAATTTTGAGAACATGAAAAAGCTGCGTGAGGAATGACTATCAAATTTGTTATATAATACCTCTTACTAATTTTAGTTAATATTGTATATAATTAAGGTTTAATTAAATCTATGAAATGACTGAAAGTAATAACATTCTTTCTTTAAAGATTCTCTTATTACTTTCTATCTATTGCTATTCTTTTGTTAGTTGTATATATCAAACGCAACTCTTCTAATCTCAAACTTCTTTACACGCGTTGATCTACAGTGATTCATAGCTAATGTCTTAAATTTCAAGGAGACAATTTTGTTACTAGGATGTAACAGTCCTCCCTCCTTAAATTTGTTCATCGTCCCGATTGAACATTTGAAATTTTGAGTATTTGCAAACGTGAGTATTTCGACAATTTTTTTAACTCATTCATTCATTTCATTCATTGCAGTACATAATACATATGATGTTATTGGAATTCATGGCATTCGGAAATAGGAAGCCACACGTCTCTAGTAGTAAATACAAATCTATATGAGTAATGTATAGTGTAATGAGAGTAAGTGTTATCAGTGATACCGTCGGAGCAGTGACTTCTGTCATCGTAAGTATGATCTTAACTTTTTTGTCTAAGAGTCCTTGAGGATATGTATCAATTAACCCCTTTTCTCCCTTTGTCTTCATTATAATCCAATTGCTTATCAGTATTTAATAATTTACCATGGAGAGCAGATCATCATCAGCAGAGACGGTGAATTTTGAAGATTTTGTTGAAGGTAAATAAAATATAGTTATATATATATATATATATATGTAACTGAGAATGTATTATATTTCACTTAATATAATTTTTTGTGCTTTTTACAGGACGGCTTCCTCCGATATGCCCTGTGCATCAGAGGACCTTTCTGGACCGAATCATGGTCCTATCAACCATGCTTCATAACAACATCCAGGTGTGGCAACAAATAACTGATGTGACCAGGGAAAATCCTTCTGCAGTGCGCCGTAGTAGTCGAAGGAACCGTCAAAGCAATCGAGAATCAGTTTCTGTGAATTTGGATGAATTCCAGACATTAAGAGCTGAAACTCAGGAAATGTCAATGGAGCTTGCTGAGCTGACGACTTCCATGACGTAAGTTTTTGGTATTAAAAATTGTTTTAATTCTAATTAGAGTGTATTTAAAACTAAATTTTGTCCATATTATTTGTTTCAGAAGTCTTTCTCGTCCTTCCAGGTGCTGTTGCGGGAATTGCAGCTACGCAGAACCCAGAATTGTTGGGGGTATGCAAAATTTTTGAATATTTGCTTCATAATATTTATATATACACGGAAAAGTTTTCGGGTGAGCTGCGTTCTCCGCGTGTAGAGAAGGTTTCCTAAAAGAGAGAAGGCATATCGCCTTGTAAATGGGTGAGCTTCTTTCTCTACGGGGAACGCTGCTCACCCAGTGTTGGACGAGCTGCGCTGAAAGTCAGTGGTACATACACGACTGGTAGAGCAGCTCGTCCAATGCTGGCCTGTTGCGTTATCTTTTTGCGACTACTGCTCCACCAGACGTGAAGTTGCGCAGCGTTACTAGAGCAAATAGAGTTGCTCGCCCAAAAACTTTTCCGTGTATATTTGTAAAATAGTTAACAGATGGATTGATTTCTGTTGCAGCTGCAACACAGTCAAACAGTGCACCTGCGTTGGATGAGATGCCTTCTTTCCATTCTTCGGTGAATATGGATTCCGAGATTGAAATCAAGGAAGAAATCTTGGATGTAGAGATGCCATATTTTGAAGAAGTGTGAATTGCTGATAAGTCAAGTGCTTCTGAAGATACTTGTCTTGGGGAAGATGATCCTCTACATTACTTCCATGCTCCAGCCTATCATAAAAATTTTTTTTTATCATTAAAATTTTTTTTTGTAAAAGATATTTTTTTTGTATGAATACATATGTATATTAATGGATACAGATGTAATCATATATTAAATTTCTATTGTATATTGAGTGACTATTTTGTCATTTACCTCAATCTAATTATTAATTTTTAATATTACAAATTTTTCTCTTAACTTGTTTTGAGATTTTATTGATGCAGTAGTAAACGTATCGTAATATGATAAGTGCAGCAATGAAAGTTATTATACGGAAGGCAGTTGTGATGTTGTCCTTGATTTTGATGAACCAGTCAGGTATAAATATGTCCATCTGCGAAATAATTGAATTTTAATATTTTTATTTATTTAAGCTGGTAGAAAGAGGAACGGAAAATGAATTATTTACAAAATGTAATATTTAATTTTAAAAAACTTTTTTTTATCCTTTCGTCTTTCTATTGTATTTATTTGTTAAAAAAATTATATATATATGGGACGTTTCACGTCAAGTGGACAATTGCTCTGCCCAAAAATCTAAGCAATAGAAATCGACTTATTATGGCTTAAAAAATTCATAGGCTTATATTCTATCGAATAAAAAGTGGCGAATTCAAAAATTAAATATGGCGTACCCTCCACGCTATTTTTTGCATAAATTTTCCCATACTCAAAAAACAATTGTGTTAAATAATATTTGAAAATAATTGCAATTTACCAAAACATGAATGGATATTGTGTATTAGGGGTCGCTGATTACGAATATGAAGTTAAATTTTCAAAATTCAAAATGGCGGATCCAATATGGCGGACAAAAATTTAATAATTGATAAATTCGCTTAAAACTCGTTACTCCGGGGTTTTTGGGGTCGCTGATTACGAATATGAAGTTAAATTTTCAAAATTCAAAATGGCGGATCCAATATGGCGGACAAAAAAATTTAATATTTGATAAATTCGCTTGAAACTCGTTACTCGGGGGTTTTTGGGGTCGCTGATTACGAATATGATGTTACATTTTCAAATTTCAAAATGGCGGATCCAATATGGCGGATAAAAAAATTTTTAAATGTCTAAATTCGCTTGAAACTCGTTACTCGGGGGTTTTTGGGGTCGCTGATTACGAATATGATGTTAAATTTTAAGAATTCAAAATAGCGCATCAAATATGACGGACAAAAATATTTAAAAATAGCTAAATTCGCTTGATTTGTGTTATTCGGGGGTTTTTGGTACAAAAAGTTGAATATGACAATCAAAATAACAAAAAAGGATTAAATAACATATAACCTTCGCAAGTTTACGAATATTGCAAAATTGAAAGTGGTTCAGGTGCAGTTGAGTACCTGTATATTTCTAATTTTCTCTCTTCTGTCACTTTAAAAGAGTGTGAACTTTGAATCTTTGTGAATGGAGGTGCTAAAGAAAATCTCCTATTGCAAGCTAACGCGTGTAGCTTTAAATATTTTTGGTTGTCATATTAGATGCGCTTTTTTGAATTATTAAAATTTAATATCATATTCGTAATCAGCGACCCCAAAAACCCCCGAGTAACGAGTTTCAAGCGAATTTAGACATTTAAAATTTTTTTTGTCCGCCATATTGGATCCACCATTTTGAAATTTGAAAATTTAATATCATTTTCGTAATCAGCGACCCCAAAAACCTCCGAGTAACGAGTTTCAAGCGAATTTAGACATTTAAAATTTTTTTTGTCCGCCATATTGGATCCGCCATTTTGAAATTTGAAAATGTAACATCATATTCGTAATCAGCGACCCCAAAAACCTCCGAGTAACGAGTTTCAAGCGAATTTAGACATTTAAAATTTTTTTTGTCCGCCATATTGGATCCACCATTTTGAAATTTGAAAATTTAATATCATTTTCGTAATCAGCGACCCCAAAAACCTCCGAGTAACGAGTTTCAAGCGAATTTATCAAATATTAAATTTTTTGTCCGACATATTGGATCCGCCATTTTTAATTTTGAAAATTTAACTTCATATTCGTAATCAGCGACTCCTAATACATAATATCCAGTCATGTTTTGGTAAATTGCAATTATTTTCAAATATTATTTAATACAATTGTTTTTTGAGTATGGGAAAATTTATGCAAAAAATGGCGTGGAGGGTACGCCATATTGAATTTTTGAATTCGCCACTTTTTATTCAAAAGAATATGAGCCTATGAATTTTTTAATCCATAATAAGTCGATTTCTATTGCTTAGATTTTTGGGCAGAGCAATTGTCCACTTGTCGTGAAACGTCCCATATAATTTTTTTTGTTCAATAAAACATCTCATATGGTTGAGTATGTTTTATTGACATTAATGTAGTTGATAGTGTTTTCTTTTATTTAATTATATATGTTTGTAAAAATCTATATGCTGGTTGTGGATAGATATATATAGAATTTATTTTTTAAACATGAATTATTAAGATTATCTTATTGCTTATATGCAAAGAACCCCGCACCGCATACATGGGAATTTTGGGTCCGGTGAAATTTCTTGTAACTTTGTAGTTTTGTAGTTTTTGACCTCCTGAACAAAAAATGTTAATGGTAAAATTAAAAAAAATGAACAGATTTTTTGTTATTTAAGGTCAAAGTTTAAACAAATACATCGTGGAAATTGAAAAGTTGAAACATTCTAGAATGATTAAATATTAAATGAATGAATAGACTTCTCTGAACTCGACATTTGGGGGTTAATTATTTTATTTATTGTACATTTGATATTATTTTTAAGAAATTCAAAATGGCGAATCCAAGATGGCGGACAACTATTCGAAAAAATACTTTAATTCGCTTGAAAATCGTTACTTGGGGGTTTTTAGTGTTGCTGATTGTGAATTTCAAGTTATTTTCGAGAAATTCAAAATGGCGAATCCAAGATGGCGGACGACTATTTAAGAAAATACTTTAATTCACTTGAAAATCGTTACTTGGGGGTTTTTAATGTTGCTGATTGTGAATTTCAAGTCATTCACGGTGGTCTTGAATCAACTTTGAATGAAATGTCTTAGCACATCATTTTTTTTTTGCTGATTTGGGTTATTTGCATTCTAAATAATGTGTAAAAAATTTATAGCCCATAACTTGTCGAGCCGTTTTTATATATATTACATATAACCTTTTCGTTATTTTTTTTCTGTACAGTAATTTTTATAATTTTCGTAAATTGGCAAAAATATGTGCCTTAACATGTATTGTAATATTTAAACAGAACTGACTTATTGTGTCAGAAATATTATTTAAAATTAAAGAAAAGTATTAGGGTCAGTTGGGGTGAATCCGGACAGTGGGCAAATACGGACAAAAGGTGTTGGATCTTAATTTACAAATTAAAAATTCAGTTCGACGTCAATATTTTAAGCTCAGATCCTTTAAAAGAGATTCTGACTACTTCCATGGTTTTATCTCGACAATTGTCAACAGGATAATTTAAAAACTTAGTGTAAATCTGGACAGAGCTTCTATTACATTTTAAAAGGTGGTGTAAGTATTGTGATTCGATTAATTTTTTAAAAAGTCCGGCATATTGGAACCGGCATTTTGAATTTTCAAAATCTGACTTTGTATTCGTATTCAATAATCCCAAAAACTTTTCTTTGTCATGTTTTATTAAAATCCATTAAAATTTGTTTAAGCTATATATGTTTTTGATTATTACTTTTTGAATCGTTAATTGATTAACTTTTATGATACTACAACACTTAACTGATTCAACTTTTATACATCTAGTATGAATTTTTTTCAAGTTGTTCTATCCCTTAATAGAGTAGTATACTTAAGATAACTTTATTTTAAACCTTTCTTAGAAACTAAGCTGTCAGGATTTACCCCAAATTTAAAGAAATTTTCTAAATCTTGGGGTAAATCCGAACAATAAAATGTAAAAAATTAAATATAAAATTTTATAAAAAATAAAGAATTATCTAGGAAACTCAAGAAAGAAATTAATGCAGTATAAAACGAAAGAATTGCCTTTTATTATAAAAGAAACTTACGTCATTTGTGAAAAATAGGTATTTTGTCCGGATTTACCCTAACTGACCCTATTTTAATTAATATTATGCTTAAATCCATAATTTGATACAAATATGAAACATTTTAAATAAAAAACTGATGATTTTTTTTCAAAATGAGTTTTCTCAAAAACGGCTCGACAAGTTATGGGCTATAAATTTTTTACATATTATTTAGAATGCAAATAACCCAAATCAGCAAAAAAAAGGGATGTGCAAAGACTTTTCATTCAAAGTTGATTCAAGACCACCGTGATTGCTTAATCTGACTGACATCAGGATGCAGAATGTAGATTCCTTTATGTGATTTCTCAAAATACATGCTTATATGTATATGTATTTACGGTAATATATCTTTACCATCGCTGCCAAACATAGGTTCCTATGCAGACAGCATTCGATTTTAAAAAACGAACCCGGGAACAACTTGTTTAATAGCTTGCGAAGGATCTCATGGCTTTGAAAAAGTAAATACACAATATTTCATGTACAAATGTTCCTAAGTGAAGTTCATATAAAATCCTTCCTAGGATTATTTTTGAGATTTCATATGCGTTTCTACATATATCCTCATACAATAAACCTATAAATAAAATCCGTTACAAGATCTAATATAAAAAATGTGATATCCAATTGGGTTCATATATTAATTAACAAATACTAAAAATCTCTCATGTGATTCTATAGGAGATAAATGGGTTCACATACTGAATAAATATTTATAAGTTATTTATCAGAAAGCTATATAGGATTTCACATATGACTTTGAGTAGAAGTACAGAGTTCATTTGTTTTTGTGATAGTTAACTAAGTTATTTTAAAGGAAATATTTCTCTTTTGATGAACGTCAACGTTGTCACTGCAATTAAAAGTGTTCATTTGTTTCTCTAATATTCGATCCTAGTCGCTAGAATTAAAATAGAGTTCATTTATTTTTGAGATGCTAGAATTTCAAAAGAAATGATTCTATTCTCTTGAGGTACACCAACGTTGTTGCTGCAACTAAAACAGAGTTCATTTGTTTTTGAGATTGTAGACTTTGAAGGAAACAATTATCTGCTTTTGATGTTCACCACAGTTGTCGCTGCAAATAAAACAGAATTCATTTGTTTCTGTGATCGTTGACTAACTTACCTTCAAAGAAAATATTCCTTTTCATCTGATGTACATCGCAGTTGTTGCTGCAACTAAAACAGAGTTCATTTGTTTTTGTGGTAGCTAAGTATTTTGAAGGAAATAATCCTCTTCTTTTGATGAATGACACCATTGTCACTGCAAATAGAAGAGTTCATTTGAATCTGTGATATTTGATAAACTTACCTTCGAAGAATCATTCCTCTTTTTTCGATTAACGCTACAGTTATCATTGTAAATAAAACAGAGTTCATTTGTTTTTTGAGATTTTAGACTTTGAAGGAAACAATTCTCTGCTTTTGATGTTCACCACAGTTGTCGCCGCAAATAAAACAGAATTCATTTGTTTCTGTGATCGTTGACTAACTTACCTTCGAAGAAAATGTTCCTTTTTATTTGATGTACATCACAGTTGTTGCTGCAATTAAAACAGAGTTCATTTGTTTTTGAGATCCTAGACCTTGAAGAAACTATCTTTCTTCTTTTGAGGTACTCCAACGTTGTTGCTGAAAAATAAAGTAGAGTTCATTTGTTTTTGTGATAGCTGACTAAGTTATCTTGAAGGAAATATTTCTTTTCATTTGATATTCGCCTCAGTTTTCGCTGCAAATAAAACAGATTTCAATTGTTTTGATGATAGTTAACTTACCTGACTTACCTTTTGGTTGATATTCCTGTTCTTTCGATATACGTCACCGTAATAGAATATCTTATCTGTGAAATAAGATAATTGTTGTTTTTAATCATTATATTACTTACCTGTTCGCTGATATTCCTATCCATTCTATGTACGCCACCTTTGTCGCTGCATCTGGAATATAAGATAGTTATTGTTATTAATCCTTGAATAACTTACCTGTTCGCTGATGTTCCTGTTCTTTTGATATACGCCGCTGTTATAGCTGAAAGTCTGAAATAAGATAATTGTTGTTTTCAATCATTAGATTATTTACCTGTTGGTTGATTTGCCCGTCCTATCGATGTTCGCCACGGTTTCGCTGCAATTCAAACAGAGAATCTAAAAAACTTTTAGAATCTTAAACCAACTTACTTGTTAGGTATTTTGAACTTATTGAATTTAATACAATATTAATAAACTATTTTGAAAAAATAATTTAAAAATGGCATTTATAAATAGATTGAATTGTTATGTATGTGATAACCTATATAGACCAAATCAAATAGCTCGAATAGATGGTGACGAAAATATTCTGAAAAGAGATATTGCAATACGTAGACGTAATGAACGTAACATATTACCAGCTGCTATAACGGATCGTACAAGGCTGTGCATTAATTGTAATCAGTCCATTCGGCTAGAAATAGAAGCTATCGAAAATGATCCTAGGTGCACTAGACTTAACGTTTTAACTCAAAATCACTAACGAACTTGCGTTTTTTGTAATACTGATGTTAATATTCATTGACTGTCTATTGAAAGCCGTGTTAACATTTTTGTAAATGTTAATATTTTCGTTCCGGATAACGTTAGAATTTGTAACCTACACATAAATGAAAACGGATATATATTCCGAGCTTTGCAAGATGGGCTGCAATTCGTTAATAGACCATATATTATAGATGGTCAGGACTTGCAAATTATTCTCCAATTGTTGCGTGATTTAGTTATAGAGAATCGACAATTTGTTGACGTTGATTCAATTACCAATGACGACTTTACATCTTTATCACCTATAACAAAAGTACAATTTAATGAATTGTTCGAGTTTTGTAGACCAGTACCCCGTAATGATCGAGGCTCTAGACATGTCACAAAACGAGATCTTTTGATGTTTTTGTGTAAGATGAAGCATGGACTTGCAGACGATTTTTTAAAAGTTATGTTCGCATACTCAAGCAGACAAGCTGCCAGTTTGGCTGTTGATACTGTGAGAAAATCGTTAATGTTGTTTTTTGTACCACAAAATATTGGGTTTGACGCAATTACACCACAGCAGTACGTTGCAGATCACGTTACCGAATTTGCAAACGCACTGCATAATCCAAACCAAGAAAATCCACGGGTAATTGCATGCATGGACGGTACCTACAGCTACATTCATAAAAGTAGTAACTTTCGAGCCTTACGCCAATCATTTTGCCTTCACAAAAGTTCTCACTTACTGAAACCAGTTTTAATTGTAGCACCAGATGGTTACATTTTAGCTATCCAAGGTCCATATTTTTCCGATAGCAGAAATAACGATGCGTCGATACTGCGTAACGAGTTCAACAGAGACAATGACAGAATGAGTGAATGGTTTCAGGAAGGCTCGATTATGATTGTCGACAGAGGTTACCGTGATGCGGCGGAAATGCTTACGAACCGTGGAATTATCTGGAAAATGCCTGCATTACTTCAACCACAACAGCGTCAATTAACACCTGAGGAAGCCAATCAATCGCGGTTGGTAACAAAGAGCCGTTGGATTGTGGAAATGCGAAACGGACATTTGAAAACTATGTTTAAGTTTTTGGGAAACATAATATTGCATCCGCATATCCACAATCTCAACGATTTCTACCAAATAGCAGGTTCTATCATCAATCGTTTTCATCCAACTATTCATATGGAGGGAGCAAACGCTAAGTTAGCAGCACGTATGTTAAGAAGAGCGGAAGAAGTAAACGTTGTGCAGCAACTTGTAGAAGTTGAAATGCTGCATACAAGAAATGCACGTCGATGGATTGCATTAAATGCAGCATTACTGCCTGACTTTCCGCAATTAACACTACAGTACTTGAAAGACTTGACTTTTGGCGTCTATCAAGTTAGATTGGCACCATCTTACGTGCAAGATAAAATCCACCGTCAAAATGAGGAGGAAATATTTCTAGAAGTACTAAATTCACAAAATCAAAGAGCTATTCCTGGTCTCATAAGAATAAAAATAGGATCAAGATTCAGAAACCAAACATTGCATCAATTGTGGATTGCATACAAACCTTTAGAAGAACAGCACACAGATAATGCCGAAGTAAATGAAGAAAACCCTATTGTTGGTTACTATTGCACATGTAAAAGTGGTGCTCGTACACTTGGTACATGTGCACACGTAGCAAGTGTCCTTTGGTTATTAGGATATGCCCGAAATGAACCAAACGTTCATTATCCATCATCAAGGATATTCCAAACAATAATGGATGCAGGAAATAGGCCTCCACCCGTAAATCCAAACGATTTAATCGAACAAATGGGTGATTCAGATTAAATCAAGGCACACTATCACCTTTGTGACATAAATAGTTGAAAAACTCACCAGTGATATTCCCATTCTTTCGATGTACGCCGCCGTTGTCGCTGCATCTGGAATATAAAATAATTATTGTTATTAATCGTTGAAGAACTTACCTATTCGCTAATATTCCCATTCTTTCAATGTACGCCGCCGTTGTCGCTGCATCTGGAATATTAATTAATTATTGTTATTAATCGTTGAAAAACTTACCTGTAATATTCCCATCCTTTTGATGTACGCCTTTCAAGAGTACATTTATAAAATATAACACTTTTCTTTTTTTTATCTACTTACCTGTTACATTATATTTCTTTCACTTCGTTGTATATCACCTTTTTTGCTGCACATTATAAAGACACTTGAGGCTCTAGATTTTTGTGACGTGTAAGTTTGTAGGCATAGTAATCAATATAAATATTGCCTTAAACATGTTGATATGTTTATTTTATTCGAAACTTTTTTCAAGAAAAGTTGTTTTTTAATGCCTGAAGTGTAATATATTTTTAAGAACTTAACAAATGATTTTGTTTTATTTTAATTTTTCAGAAGTGACATAAGATTCGTAATCAGCCATCTCTGCTTTTTGAATTTCTTAAAAATGACTTGAAATTCACAATCAGCAACATTAAAAACCCCCAAGTAACGATTTTCAAGTGAATTAAAGTATTTTCCTTAATAGTCGTCCGCCATCTTGGATTCGCCATTTTGAATTTCTTAAAAATAATATCAAATGTACAATAAATAAAATAATTAACCCCCAAATGTCGAGTTCAGAGAAGTCTATTCATTTATTTAATATTTAATCATTCTAGAATGTTTGAACTTTTCAATTTCCACGATGTATTTGTTTAAACTTTGACCTTAAATAATAAAAAATCTGTCCATTTTTTTGAATTTTACCATTAACATTTTTTGTTCAGGAGGTCAAAAACTACAAAACTACAAAGTTACAAGAAATTTCACCGGACCCCAAATTCCCATGTATGCGGTGCGGGGTTCTTTATAGTATGCACATGCAATTATATAATAAAATGTGACAGAAATTTTATATTATCTTAGTAATTATTGAATAATGTGTAATAATATATTTGAATTGGTAAAATAATTCTTATTATTTATTAACTATAATTGGAATAATATATTGATTAACATAATATAACGTAATGAAATATTATTTAAAAGTGATTATTTTAGGTTTTTTTATGTAAAAATATGAAACTGTTTTAAATTAAAATAAATGTATTTTTTTTAAATTAGTATTTAATTATTATTATTATTATTAGAATTGTATTTTGGTTTAATACATTTCTAATAATTAAAAGAGATTATATATGCTTAAAATGTATGTATTATATATTTTTTTTGTAAAAAGTACTTGAATGCTATAATAGATATGGGACATTCCACGTCAACCGGATCAGAAGGTTGGCCAAAATTCTATGCAACCAATTTCAAAGGTTAAGGTCTTAAAATGACCGTGTGAATGTCCTCTATTGAAAGCAATCTGGACTTTTGATTGATATAATATGGCGGAATAAATATGGTGCCTAAACTGATTGAAAATAAAATTATTTTTCAAATCTCGTTTGATTTTGAGAGACACAGCACTCGCAAAAAGAAAATAACACTTGCTCTGCATGTTTTCGAGGTCGCTGATTACGAATCTAGAGTCAGATTTTTAAAATTCAAAATGGCGGATCCAAAATGGCGGACATGAAAATTAAGAATCGACCAAATCGGCTAAAATTTAATACTTGAGGGTTTTTTGGGTTGCTGATCACGAATCTGACGTCAGATTTTTAAAATTCAAAATGGCGGATCCAAAATGGCGAACATAAAAAATTAAAAATCGACCAAATCGGCTAAAATTCGCTACTCGGGGGTTTTCAGGGTTGGATTACGAATCTGGCGTTAGATTTTCAAAATTCAAAATGGCGGACATAAAAAGTTAAAAATTGTCAAAATCGGCTGAAATTCGCTACTCGGGGGTTTTTAGGGTCGCTGACTATGAAAACGATGCAAAAATAAGTATCTTCAATGGTAAATCGGAGAAAATTGTAATTAGGGGACGTGACGACTCCTATGTTGAAGCAAGATGTTTTGATAACTCTCTTAATCTGAATTAGTTAAATTTCACTGATTTGCAATGATTGACTTCTCATGATTTTAATCAGTGAAATTTTATTGCTAATCAGTGAAAAATGACTAAAATTTCAGTTATTTTTTATTGATTGACCAATGAAAAATAACTAATAAATTTCAGTCATTTTTTACTGATTGTTTCTTATTTTTATTATGAAATATAATATGTATTCATAATACATATGGCAAATATGCAACTCTCGCTTATACGCTTTTAGTAACAGATTTTTCACCATATATAAGGTCACGCTGCGCTTGCTCTCTTGCGCGGTGTGAGCCAATCTGCGTGCGTCTTCTTCCCACCATTCCGCATCGTAGAACGTGATCCTAGAGCTCGTCTCTCCTCATTTAAGCTTGAGCTATCAGCAAGCACATTCAGCTTCAAATAGTTTAAATAAAACTTGCATAACTTTTCGTATTTCCAAAGCTTTTGGAAACTCTCGCAGTGTGCGAAATTTTTCCTCCTCTTTACTTTCCTTTTATTGTTTTTCTCTTTTGAGAGGAATTTCTGGGAACTTGCTGAGTACCAGAAATTCTTCTTTCTTTCTGTAGAATAAAAGAAACTTCATTCGGTATTTTTTATAGGATTTTGGGAATCCATTCATTTCTGTAGATTCAAAAGGCCTCTATTGAGGTTTAATTTTTTTTTTTAGATTTAAGAGGATAATTTTATTAAATTTTGGTTTTTTGTATGTTTCATTATGTCTGATTGTAAAGTAGGAAGCGATAGTAAAAAAGATAAAGTTTATACCGATAGATGTGTGAATCCATTACATGTTGATGGTCACGTTGGTAAATGTTTAAGGAAAATTTCCAAACAACTGTTTGAAAATTTTCCTGATTTACCGACTAATGCAAAAATATGCAAAACTTGTAGAAATTTGTGCGTTGAGAAAATTAACTCAAGTAACAAATGCGTAACTTTGGCTGGAAATTCGAATGATTCAGACACAGAGCAAGAAGCCAGCCCGCCCAAGAAAAAGTGTTTGTCCAGAGAGGATGAGTTAGAAGAACTCTTGGCAGGACTTAAAAATAAATTTTCTAGTTTACCTGAAAATGACCCTTTACGAATATCTATTCTCACAGTTGCTCCTGATTGTTGGCCAATACGGAAGATTAAAGAAGAGTTCAATACTTCTTTCAGAATGGCGCAACAATCGAAGCAACTAAAAAAGATGGCAGGAGTTTTAGGTACACCACCTCCAAGAAAGGGAAAAAGTTTACCTGAAAGTACTGTTGTAGCAGTGAGAAACTTCTATGAGAGTGACATAAATAGTAGGATTATGGCAAATAAGAAACATGTTGTTAGTGTAAGAATTGACGGTCAAAAAAAGTGTACAGAAGCGATTGTTACTTTGTGATGTAAGAGTACTCCATGAGCAATTCACAGAACAGAATCCTGAGATCCATATTGGGCTAAGTTAATTTGCAGATTTACGACCAAAATGGTGTGTACTTGCTGGTGCAAGTGGAACACATAGTGTATGTGTATGCGTTCTTCATGAAAATTTTTAATTAATGCTTGACGCTATAGATCTCAGAAGTTTGACAAATCATTTAGAGAGTCCACTACTAAGTTATACTGATTGCTTGAATTTTACTACATGTAAAGACGCGTCACCGCTTTGCTACTTAAATGAATGCGAGAACTGTCCAAAAATTGAAATTTTTTCTGATTTTCAAATGAATGTTCTAAAAGAAAACAAAATACCTGAAGTTATTTATAGCAAGTGGCAGTCTACTGATAGGTGTACGCTTATTAAAGAATGCCTTTCTGCTGAAAATTTTGTTGACGAGGTATCTGATCAGTTGCAAAAATTATTGACTCATCATTTTATTGCTAAGAACCAATCAGAATTTTTATTCCAGCGAAAGAACAATCTAAGTGAAGATAAAGTTTTAGTGCAATGTGATTTTTCTGAAAATTACGCATATGTTGTACAAAATGCTGCTCAAGTGTTCCATTATAATAATGACCAATGCACGGTACATCCTGTAGTAGTTTACTACAGAGTTGATAATGAAATTAAACACTCTAGTTTTGTATTGTTATCCGACTCTACAACCCATGATACAAGTGCTGTGTATATTATGCAAGAAATGGTTGTGCCTGAGATAAAGAAATTGTGCCCAAAAGCAAAAAAAAATTATTTATGCTACTGATGGTGCTAAGCAACATTACAAAAACAAGTTTCAAATGATGAACTTAATGTATCATGTACAAGACTTTGGCCTTGAAGCAGAATGGTTTTTCCATGCAACTGCCCATGGTAAAAGTGCTTGTGATGGTGTTAGTTCTATTTTGAAAAGAGAAGCCACGCGAGCTAGCCTACAAGCTGCACCATCAGAAGCAATTTTGACATCACAAGATTTATACAAATGGGCACAAAAAAAATTTCATAATATGAAAATTTTTTATTACAGCAAACAAATGCATTGGAAGATACAAAAAAAACTTGCAAGAAGATTTTCAAAGGCTCCAAGCGTCACTAAAATTCAAAGTGGGCATGCATTTATTCCTGATGTGAGCAATAATCAGTTGGTAGTAAAACGGTATTCTGGTGCAGTAGATGTTTTTTCTATAGTTCAATATTGAATTTTTGAAACCATTCAAGTAAAATTATCTTCAATCAGCCCTTTTCAGGGCTAACAAATCAATCTAGACACCAAAAAACATCATCTTCAATCAGCCCTTTTCAGAGCTAACAAATCAATCATGCCACCAAAAAACAATATCAACTATATATATATATATATAATTGTAAAAGTATTATTAATTTAACTATTTTATTTAAGCACTTAAAATCATTAAAAGTTTATTTTTAATGTTTTTATTTGCTTTTAATTATATGTTTTAGTGTTTAATTGTAAATTAATCCTCTAACAACTCTGACACCATAGTGTATAAAACATGATATTTTATTGTAACATTCATTTTCTTCATGTGATAATACTTATAAGGATAGTTACTGCGACATTTTCCCTTTTTCATAAGCTGTATATTAGTAGTGTTTCCTTAATTCTATTTTATTAATGTATAATGTTCCTTATGTATGAATTATGCTTTTAGGCGGAAACAAAATAATTTGATTAAAACTAGCACATGCATTATAAAAGTGTGACGGATATCTTAATATTAGTATATAAAACCTTACCTTAATTATATTGATTATTATAATTATTTATATAAGAATTAGGTCTGAGAAGTCACAAAAAAAATAATAGTTATGTAGCTGTGATAATAGTTAGTATAATTGTAATGCGAATGTTATATATTTTTTTTATGTATATGTTAAAGTATATAGTTGTATATAAAATTTATATTTATTTATATTATATTATTTATATATATAATTGATTTTTTTTTATTTATTCATTTTTTTCATTTTTTTTATAAAATGGTTAATGATTAGATATAAGTAGAATATGCAGAATTGTATATTTAAAATGTCTTTATTTATAATTATATCAATAACTTTGTATAATTTAGTTATTGGTCTAATTATTGTATTTATTAGATTAAGGGTGGTGGGTATATTCTTCATTTGGTCATGCACACTTCGTTAGACTGGTCAAAACTTAGGTTTTACAAAGTTAATGTTATTTTCGCAAGGCAACGCATCGTAGTTAAAATAGTGTTTTTCTTAACTAAACATTGTCTGAATGAATAGAGTGAATAAAATATAAAGTTAAATCTATTTTAATGTATAAGCAGCAACGAACAAAGTAAAATTAGTGTAAGTGATTAAATAGTTTTTTTACATTTAGTTTATTATGCATTTTATCAACATGTGATTACTTTAATGGTAATCATTAATGCAACTATCAAGCTTGATTATTTGATTAAGCACTCTAAAAGCGAATTTGTATATGTGTATTATATATATATATTTTTTTTTATCATGAATAAATGCATATAGGATGTTCGAATGTTCGAATGCTGTCTCGCGACTCTACACTCCTTTACGCTTGATAGAAAGTTTGTAGGTGCTCAGAGGTAGTGGTGAAACGCCGGGGTGACTAGCGGGGTTAAGGAAGCGGGAGACGGGAGTATAGAGATGGACGTTGCGTATAGGTGACTGAGGAGTAAGCGGATGGTCTGACGAACGTGAGGAAGCAGAGAACAGGCGAGGAATCGTACAGAGCGTATATCCATATAGTCCTATATATATATATATAGATATACAGAGTGAGCACTTCACTAAGCATAGCTATATAGCGAGTACTTATATATAGATATACTTCTCAATAAGCATTATAGAATCCACAACACAGCTCTCCAACATTCAAACTATTAATTATAAATTTTTTTTTTAACATTATTGTTAGTACTCTTAAAATATATTTCTTTTGTAAGAAATTTCAAAAATATTTACACCTTGGAGTAATTTTAATTTTACTCAAACAATCAATATATATTTTAATGATTTCTTATTTACTTGTTTGGTGTTGATCTTAAATGCAAAAATTTTTTGTTTCTTACTGCTCCTTGACAATTATACATAATAATAATAATAATAATAATTGACAAGCATTTTCCCATTTGTATAATTTTAATCTCAATATCTGTGAAGGGCAATCCAAACAGTAAACATAACTTTTCTCTGGATTATAAATAGTTCTTTCCTCTTCACTAAAATAGTATATACCTTGCATCTTGGTTAAAATTTTTCGGGCTGCAGAATGCATAGATTGTTTTTTTGTAGTTTCTCCATCTCCTATTTCCACAAATCTATTTCCATTTATTTGGTCTTCCACAACGCATTTTATATAGAACATTTTATTATTTTTAGATCCATTTTCCTCACGTTCCAAAGTGAAGATTGGTGGAGAAAAATTATACTCAATTGACAATTCGGAAAGTTGAGCCTTAGGAAATTCATATTCCTCTATTCTTCTCTTGGGAAGAATAGAAGATGGGGAAATTTCTCCTTGTAATGGTTTTGTTTGAATGTATTCCATTTTCCTAGACAAATAATGCATATTAGTTTCATTTATAAATAAGCAAGTTTTAATTTGTCCATATGTTTTTTAAAAAGTTTCCTTTCTGTATTTCCTAAAAGAACGTTATGTTTATCTAAAATTTTATTAATCTTATAAGTTCCGTGATAATGGCTATCTAATTTTTTATGTAATTTAACCTCCTTTTGAACATAAACCATATCTCCTACCTTCCCTAAAAATGGTTTAACCTTTTTGTCATAATTTAATTTTGAATTTTGCTTGTGCTTTATTAAATTTTCTGCAGCTAATTCTTTTAATTCATTTAATCTAATAATAAGTTCTTGCAAATATGATCCATATGTCTCTAGATTTTCATTAATAGGGTAGGATATAGGGGTACGTGCTGGTTTTCCATATATTAACTCAAAAGGGGTAAAATTTGTTGACTGGTGTATAGACGTATTATAACTGAACATGGCAAAAGGTAATAATCTATCCCAATCGTCAAAATTTTCAGCATATGATCTTACAAAATCCATTAAAACTGCGTGACTTCTTTCTAATGCTCCATTTGACTGAGGTCTATATCCTGATGTA
Source organism: Leptopilina myrica (nomen nudum) (assembly GCA_032872475.1). Lineage (NCBI taxonomy): Eukaryota > Metazoa > Arthropoda > Insecta > Hymenoptera > Figitidae > Leptopilina > Leptopilina myrica (nomen nudum). The sequence goes on along the minus strand of CM065459.1, from coordinate 38,929,572 downwards.
GTCACTTGCTTAATTCCAAATATTTTTGAAAGTTTCTGAAATAATATACTTGTAAATGCAGTTCCTCGATCTGATAAAATTACTTTCGGTGAACCAAATTGACAAAACAAATTTGTAGCTAATGCATGTGCAATTGTAGTTGCAGTAATATCTGGTATAGGTACAGCAATACAATACTTAGATAAATTGTCTTGTATAGTAAGAATGTGCTTATTGCCATCTGGAGTAGTAGGCAATTTTCCAACAGTATCTATTGATATTTTATCAAAAGCATCGAGAGCGGTATCTGTTATTATCATAGGCTCATGTGTTTTTGCTCTTACCAATTTTTGTTCTTGACATGTAGTGCATTTTCTTACAAATTCTGTAATTTGATCTTTCATACCTGGCCAATAATATTTTTCTCGAATTCGTCTATAAGTTTTATTCATACCTTTATGACCTCCAAATTTACTAGAATGGTTTTCTATTATAATTTGTTTTTTAGTTCTTCTTTTGAAATTAGTACATTTGCATAACAGACGATTACATTAATTTCATGAGGAGGAAATACTTTTGACAACATGTTTAAAATTTGCCCTTTTAGTAATTCATCCGTTAAATCACCAGAATGTGAAATTCTTAAATAATTTACTTTATCATAATTCAAAACTTCTAATAAATTTTGAAAACATTTTTTTAGATTTTCCTTACGTATTTCATCAAAATATTTTTCTTGTACTATTAAGGTATATATTTTATATTTTCCTCGAGGTGTTATTATTACTTGTCCTATTGTAGGTTTTGTATTTTTAATTTCTTGAGGATCTAACATTCCAGTTTCTATTAAAAGTCTACTAATAGGAGTGTTAAACTCACAATCGGTGGCTAAAAAATGAACATAGTTACTTTTCACATAAGTCAAATTTTCTCTACTACTATTTAAATTATTTCGTTGTTCAGTAATATAGAGTGGTAAAGTGGAAATTTCCTTCATGGAACTTTCTATCTCAGCATGTTCAGTAATTTCAGTTTTCGTTGAGTCTGTGATTGTACTTGATGTTGGAATAAATTTCAATTTTCGAGGTAATTCTTTGCTTCTTTCAGGATGTGGTGTTGAAACTGCTCTAGGTTCAATATGTGTAGAGGGAATAGTTTCAGAAAGGAAGGATTGGATTTCTAAACTTGGATTAAAAACTACACTTTTTCGTTTTGGCATTTTTATCTGCGTTGAATCATTATCACTATCTGTATTTTCTTGAAACTTTTCTTTGGGATCATGTTGTTCTTCTAGTTTCTGTTGAGTCCAATTTATAACTTTTTCAACTCGTTGATCAAATTCTTTATCATCATCAACACTTAGTTCTTCCATTGCATTCAAAATAAAACTTTCTTCTTCTCCTTCTGATACACGCATTACATCTGGTACTATTTTTTCAGTTGTTTCAAAATATTCTTTTTGCGGTTTTGTTTTTTGGGATTATATATAGTCATCGAATTTTGAAAAAGACTCTTGAAATTGTTCTTTTGTTATGGCTGAAATTCTATCTCCTACAGATGATTGAATTTCTTCTTCTCTTTCTTCTTCTGAGCTACTTTTATCACTGTCAGACAAAGGAGGGTTAATCGTCACTACATGTTCTATTTCTTCCACTGGATCCAAGAATAAATTTTTATTTGCAGAAGATTCAATAGGAGCACTCTTAGATATGGGATCATCAATAAATGTTACCTTAGGAATATCTAAACTAGGTAAAACGCTTTTTCTTCTTCTTAATATAGGTGGTGCTTCCTGATCGGTGTCTATTTCTTCAGAAGTAATAGACTCTTCACAATAATTGCGTCGAGCTACATTTTTCTGTTGTTCCATTCTTCTTTGCAATAATCGTCTACCAATAGTACTCTCATTTGCAGTTTCTTTTGGGTCTGTAATTTTTATACTATCTTTATTAATTTTTTGTTTTTTATTAAGAATAGTAGCATAAGTTGGTTTTTTTATATTCCCTAAAGATTTCTTACTGGAACTTTCAACTGTTACTTTTTGTTTTGGCGCAACTGTCTTTGAGGATACTCCAGATGTTGACGGTTTTTCTCTGAGATGCTTCTCTGCTTCTTCCAATTTTTTACTTTGGCGTGTAAACATTAATACTTTAGCTTGAAAGGATTGTTGTTTATCGTTGTCATTTATTTTATCAATATTATTGATTATTGGGTTTCTAGACAAAGCATCAGCATTTGTATTTACTTTTCCTGGCTTGTATTTAAAGACATAGTCGTAGTCGCGCAATTTTAACCTCCATCGTATTAATCGCTGGCCTGGTTCCTTGACTGAATTAATCCATCGTAAAGGCTCGTGGTCACTTATTAATGTAAATTTTTGTCCATATAAAAAGGGTCTAAAATGTCTAATAGCATGTAATACTGCGAGGCATTCTTTTTCTGTTGTTGAATAATTTTCTTCTGCAGGTGTCATGACTTGTGAATAATACGCTACTGGTAATTCTACTCCATCTTTTTCTTGACTTAAAACAGCTCCTATTGCATAATCTGAAGCATCAGTAGTAAGTGAAAATGGTTTATTAAATTCAGGATATTGCAAAATGGGACTGGTACACAATGCTGCTCTTAAATCTTTAAAACTTTCTTCTTCTTTTTCTCCCCATGTAAATGTAATTCCTTTCTTTAAAAGATTTGTTAAGGGTTTTGCACGTTCAGAGAAATTTTTAATAAATCTACGATAGTAACCTGCAAGTCCTAGAAACTGTTTTATGTTTCGAGGTGTTTTCGGTGTTGGAAAACAACTAACGGCTTCTATCTTTTTTGGATCTGGTTTTACACCTTTACTACTAATTATATGGCCCAAATACTGTACTTCTTTGAAAAGGAATTCACACTTTTCCGGTTGTAAGGAAAGATTAGCACTTCTTAATTTTGAAAATAGTCTCTTTAATTTTTTACCATGATTTTCTAAATCGGTTGCAAATACTACGATGTCGTCAAGGTAGACAAATACTTCAGTTCCTTGAAGTCCTAATAGTGTTTGGTCCATTAGTCTTTGAAAGGTTGCAGGAGAATTTTTTAATCCCATAGGCATCCTTACATATTCATAATAACCGTTCAAAGTTGAAAAGGTTGTTTTTACAGAATCTTTGGAGATAATTCTATTTGATGAAAACCACTAGCTAAATCAAATATAGAAAAATAAGTAGCTCCTCCGAGATTTTGAAGAATTTTTGAAATACACGGAAAAGGATAAGCATCACCTACTGTTTTCTCATTTAACATTCTGAAATCAATAACAATTCTCCATTTTTTCTTTCCTGTACTATCAATTTTTTTTGGAATAATTAACAATGGAGAATTATAAGGTGATTTTGAATGCCTTATAGCTCCTTCGGATACCATTTTTGTTATTACTCGTTCAACTTCTTTATTTTGTGAGGGTGAGAATCGATAAGGTCGCGTATTTATTGAAATATCATCATTTGTAAAAATGTGATGTTGTACTAAAGGAGTTACCGTTAAATGGTAAATGAAAAATATCTTGATATTCTTTCACTATTTCTAAAACATGATCTTGTTCTTCTTCATTTAAATGTGAAAGTCGTAGATTATTTACTACTGCTTGATATCTATCTGAAGTAGAAGGGATGTCAGTTTCTGTATCTTCACTAGAGTCTTCTCCTGGTAAATTGTAATACTCAAATGGGACAAGTTCTTGTGGTGGTAATGTTATCTCAATATCCCTTTCAGTAGTATTAATTGCATATACATGACAACTACCGTTAGAATTTGTTGCAATTGCTTCTCCAATAAATACTCCCTTTTGTGTTTTTATGAATGGTAAATATCCTTCATTAATTTTTTTATTTAAAATTTTTACAGGTATCACTTGTCTAGTCCTAGATTTAAGTGTGATAGACCTAATTTGTTTCTTTTCAGATTCTAATATTTTATTAAATTCTAATGATTCCTTATCTACAAATGGAATTAGATTTATAGGATTTGATTGGGTAACTATAGTATTATGCCAGAAAGATATTTGAACTTGTTCTTGTCGTAAATATTCTCTACCTAAAATTCCATCTGCAGATAAAGTAATATAAGGTGAAACAACATGAAATTGTACATCTATATCTCCAAGTTGTAATATAACAGTACCTAAAGTATTTATTTTAGATTCGGTTATTTCAGTTATTTCCATGGCATTGCTTTCAGTAACTAATACTTCCACATCTAAAGAATTCAATTTGATTATGTTGACATCTGCTCCAGTATCTATAAGGAAGTATCCTTGTTTGTTTTTCATGTACGGGGAAGTAAACATTATGATGGGTGACTCACTGTTGAGTCTTGTTTCGCAGACTCGCGTTTCAATAGAACTCGAACACTTGACTAACGCTCTATCTTGTCTTCGCTCGCCACTGCGTCTGGGCGACGAGCACTGTTGTAGTTTAAAGTATCAGTTGGTCATGGTGATAAGGGTGACTGACTTCTCGGCGGTGTCACATATCCACTCCTATTATAACTGTTACCTTGAAATGCTTGACCATTATAATTGTTACTTTTATCTGTAGTTATATTATTTCCTGGTGGATATTGTTTTGGGAAATCGCTTTTTTCTGGTAATGATGCAAATCTTACCTGAGGACTTAAACTTCGATCTCTATAGTTTGACTGAGGATATCTATAATCTTGATAACCATGATATTGAACCTGATATCGTGTTTCATATTTAATTGCAAAAGCTAAAGCATCTTCTAATTTTTTTTGGATTTTGAGCTTCTACCATACTAGATATATTGTCGGGTAATCCACGAATAAATGCCTCAAGTGAATAATCAATTAATGGTTTTTCCATTTGTTGTCCGTCAATAGGATATTTATCTTTTAATGCAGCTTGCGCACTTGATAATAGTGCAGTAATTCTATCATAGAACTCGCTTACATTATCCGTTCGATACATTCTAATTGTAGAAATTTTATGCAAATACCAAGCGTATGTTTTTCTTGGAGCAAAACGTTGTCTAAGGTGTTGAATTAAAGAATTTACAGTATTAAATTCTTTTCCATGAGTGCAATTTCTAGCTGCACCTTTAAGACGTGATAATATAATTTTTATATATTGCTTTTCACAATTGGGGAGTACATTAGCTTCTCCGTTTTGTATATCTTCTACGAAATCTCTAATATAAAACCTGCTATATTTGAATTAAGTATACTATCTACAACATTAAATTTAACAATTTTGTTTAACACAGCAATTTCCAATACTCCTATAGTTGATATCATATACCTTTTTAATATATATATTTTTGAATAATTAATTGGTGAAAATTTTGTTATTGTATTTTTGCTTATTAAATTTATTTTTATATCTGGATTGTAAATGAAATCTCCGTCTTTTTAAATTAAATAATCTGATGATAAAGAGAGTACAATGTTAATAGGTCGTTTTAAAATTTGTTATGACCAATGTTTAAGCATATATTTTAGACAAATTTTAGATTGAATTAGATTCAAAATTTGAATCAAAAAATAAAAAATAGATCCTAATATACCGGATAGTCGAGAGTTATTATCATAAGAAATTACTTGAAACTTTATTAAAGAATCTCCTACTTGGATATCAACTTCACCACTTGTTACTATTGTTGCACTTCTAAGAACGTAAACCTGAGATCTGTCTATGCTCACGGAGGAAGCCAACTCACTTTCCCTTATCAAATTAATTGGTAGATTAATATCTACAATAAAACTTCCTTCTAAATATTTTAGTTGTTGTGATATTATATTAATAAATGAGTAAGCATATTTTCGATGTTCCAAAAATGCAAAATATGATGACATTTATTATTAGAAATTAGTATATTAATTTAATTTTAATTTATTTTCTTGAAAAGGCAATTATTTTAACAATTTCAGGATATTGGAAATTTATCAGGAATTAAATTAAAACAATTTAGATTTATACAACTATATATTTTAAATAAACAATACGATACACATTTTGCGTAGTATTTATTTATTGTCAATAATTTCTTGAGTTTTATTTAATATTGCTTCGAAAAATTGAGAAAATTCTTGATCTGAATTGAAAATTTTTAATTTTAATTTACGTGGTAAAAGGTTATTTAATTCGTTAGTTTTTAAATTTGATTTATTCTCTAATCGTCTTTGAGCCTTTGAGCCTCCACGTTTCTTAATTTTTACAATTTTGACATCAGGGCTGTCACCCATGTTTTTGATCTTACTGTAAAAAGAAACATGATGGACTTAAAAAATTTTGAATTTAATTATATTATTTTTGTTTGTTTCTTTGTTTGTGATTTTAAATGTTTAAAATAATTTTTTTTGTAAGACTTTTAAATTAAATTTTATAATTAAAAATTTTTTTTTGACTAATATATATTTTTTTTGTTTAAATGGATCGAAATGGTAAGAAATTTTCTTGAAAACCCTAATAGACAAGTTTGCCGGACGGCATAAAATGTCTATTGCAGTACTATAATTTGCCGAACGGCATAAGAACAGTTCTGTTAAGGTCATGTTATTCACTGTAAAGTTTTTTCATAGTAGAGTATATAAGGCACGTGACCACTGAATAACATAACCTTAAGGCTTTAAAGAGTTTTTCGATGGGTAATTATTTTTAATAATTAAAGAATCCCAGCTTGAAAAAATTTGCCGGACGGCATAAGATGTCAATTTAGTACTGCAGTTTGCCGAACGGCATAAAAACAATACCTACTGAACCTCTTATGATCATTAAAATTTTTAGGATTGAAATTAACAAAGAAAGATTGCAAGCTTAACAAGTTTGCCGGACGGCATAAAATGTTATTTATAGAAATGTAATTTGCCGGACGGCATAGGAACACTTCCTGCTATGCAGTCTTAATATTGTTAATATGGATAATGAATTTTATTAACACTGCAAAGAATGTAGCATGACAAGTTTGCCGGACGGCATAAAATGTCAAACGTAGAACTGTAATTTGCCGGACGGCATAAAAACAATTCCAGCCACACTTCTTAACTATGTCAATATAAAATGGATTTGATTTAAATTAAAAAAAGGGAAAACAATCAATTTTTGATAATGTTTAAGAAAGAACAGAATCCCACCGCTGCCACCAAATCAGCTGTTACATCCCGAGCGGAAAGCGAGGTTATTTAGAATTTTAATTAATATTTAATTTATTTTTGGAGGAATGGTAGGCTGATTAAGTCAAGTTGGTAAAGCTTGACCATTTATTTTTATGTGGGTACGTTCTCTTCTATCGATCCTACGGGGGTCGTCTTGCAATTATTAAAAATATAATTGTTATATAACTACCTTTTCTTAATAATTCAGTAATTTTAATGAATTTGAACTCAGTAAATGAATGATTTTTTAATTTTTAATGATAAAATATTTATTATCTTTGATTACAAGAAAATGAAATGTATAAATTTAGATTGTGTTTATGGTGAGAATTACAATTTGTTTAAAAATGGTACTTACAATTACCTCTGTTTCGAGGGCAGAATACAATGATCAATTTTTGACTTGGAATATATTTCCTGTAGTCGTTGACACTGCGAGGTTTTACAACTTGCTCAATAATTAGAACAACGAGTAAAAATAAATCTTTGTCATCAATTTCGTAGTAACGTAACAGCCTTCAAGTAAAAACTTTGTCTTTTGCATAGGCTATTTGACGCTCCTCTTTGAGGCGGCAAGCTCTGACCTATAGATAAAAAACAGGTCAAATTTTGACGTAATGAAATAGCCCACATTGAGGCCCCTTTTAAAACCAGTAGCTCAAAAAATAGGTAAAATTAAACATGAATTTTGAAGAAATGTAAATGCCCACATGGAGACCACTTTTTAATCTATAGGTGAAAAAATAGGTCAAATTAATCATAGATTTTAACGTAATGTGAGGCCGTTATTTATCCTCATTTTGACCTACAGGTAAAAAATAGGTCAAATTAGACATAGATTTTAACGTAATGTGAGGCCGTTATTTATCCTCTTTTTGACTTATTCCTCTAAAATAGGTCAATTTTGACATAGATTTTAACGTAATGTGAGGCCGTTATTTATCCTCTTTTTGACCTATAGGTCAAAAAATAGGTCAATTTTGACATAAGTTTTGACGGCCCCTTTGGGATAGGGGGCCCTTACAGAATCTTGAAACAGCGGCGGCGGCGATATCTTTTTGTAATATAGGTAGATATATTTGGTTTTACAAGATGGACGTATATGCGTCATGTGCTGATAAAAAGCATTTTTTAATGTAACATGTGCGACACGTTAATTTCGTATCATGTCGGTATCGTATTGTGTCGCAACACGATACTTTTCTCGCCACGATGCATCGTGTCGAGCGTCGACACGATACCGACACGATACTGATTTTCGTGTCACATCGTGTCGGTGGCGGTCCCTGGGACTAGGTAAAAAAATATTTTAAGAAAAATTGATATCTATGAGTACTACAAAAGCCCCAAGTTTTGCTACGATTGGAGAAAAATTTTTCTCCACCTTGATCACTTGACATGGAATGCCCCACATATATAACAGTTTGTCTACCAATCTGGAAAACCGGAAAATAATAGGGAATTTATATTGACAGGAGAAAATAATAATTAGTTATAATTAACTGTTTGAAACATCTACGTGTAGATTGACAGACCGAGGGAAGTATATATCTATTTTTCCTTTATTTTGATTTAAAAGCCCACTGCACGGTAAATTTCTGAAAATCCACGTGTTTCAAACATGAGAAATATTTTATACAGGTGTATTAAATATTTCTGATTCTTACGTAATGTGAATAGAAAGAATGTCTTTGTTTAAATTTAAAGGGACATTGTTTTCAAAATTTAAAGATCCTCTTACAATAAGGCACGCGCCAAACTCTATCAACTGATAAGATCTGTTTTGACAACATATAGTAATAGAATTTATGAATGAAATTATGCAATCTAAATTTCTCTTTAATTAATATTATATTTTATTTCCACTACTAAATAAGATAATTTTGTTATCTTTCTTTCGTTGGATAAAAATTATAAAATATAACTTAATAAATTATATTTAAATTAATACAATTTTTTTTAACTATAAAGAAATCTTTTCTTATGATATAGTTTATTTAGATAAATAATTTTGTACGTTCGGTTGCTATGGTCTATATGAATTGACTCAGTAATAAACAAAATAAAAATAAATAATAATGTTCATTCACCTCAGTAAGTATTTTTCTCCTTCACTTGGTATTATCAATAATTACAGTAAGTATATTATTTTCCAATTTGAGGAATCTACAAATAAAAATTAAATAAAATTTAATATTTAAATTTTATAAATCCTGCCTACAAAAGGTCAAGTTTTCCCTATTCCCTAAATTAACTAATCTATTAATAAATAAATATTCTTTAAAATTATAAATTTCTTTTAAATTTTGATTTATTTTGGATATGATAAAATTATAATTTCAAAAAATGATCAAAATTTATTTAATTTATATAATAAAATTTATTTATTTCTCTGAAAAATTAACTAAAATAATTAATTCAAATGAATTAATTATTACCTATTATAAATAATAATTTGGAGGACTAGGATCAATATTTATTGAATCTTTCAAACTGCCACATCGATATAGCCTATTACTATATGAATGCAGCTCATAAGAATATTCAATAAACTTACGATTTGCTTTTGTTACCCCTTAAGGTTTCAGATTATGAGGTAGTAAACCAATTTCTTGGTAAATTCCCCAACACTTCCACCAGGGCTTGACTTTGTAGATAATTTTTTTTGTTCAATTACCAGGTAGTAAGTTGTAAAACAACAAATTCCTGAGTAATTTTTACGATTTATAAATGTATGTGTAAATGTATGTCAAATATTGTAAAGTTCAGGTCGTAAGTTGTAAAACAACGAATTCCTGCGTTATACAATATTTTAAAATATCAGTTTTATGTAAAAAATATCAGGTAGTAAGTTGTAAAACAACGAATTCCTGAGTATTCTTTTTATATTTGTAAATGTTTATATTAATGAGTTATATTTTGTAAAGTTCAGGTCGTAAGTTGTAAAACAACGAATTCCTGAGTATTCTTTTTATATTTGTAAATGTTTATATTAATGAGTTATATTTTGTAAAGTTCAGGTCGTAAGTTGTAAAACAACGAATTTCTGCGTTATACAATATTATAACAATGTCAGTATTATTGTTTAAATAATATGTGTATATTATAATTAATACTTACAACACCAGGTAGTAAGTTGTAAAACAACGAATTCCTGGGTGTTATAAGTACAGATTTAGAGTTTATACTCACGTACCTTTGTAGATAGAGTAGTCGAAATGAGAGAGCGAGACCTTCGATTTCGCTGTTTATATACCAATTTGGAGACGCTATGGAAACTTCTAGAACTCTCTAGAACTGTCTAGAATTTTCTATAACAATAATATTCGCCCTTAATCTCTTTCGGTTAATACGAAAAATCCGCGCGACTTCCGTTTCGCGAGACTATCTCTCTTCCTATTCACGGAAATTCATAACGCGTCATACTCTTTCAACCAATAATATTTAAATTTTTCCCAAAAGGACAGTAATATATTTTCTCTCTCTCTTGTCTCCAAATTGTCTACCGTTAACCCACAACAATACTATTGCGTAACTGTCATTTATTTCCACCTCTGAATTTATTTTATTTCTTATTATTTAAATAAATCTTCAAATTATATACTTTTATCAATTTAACTTTTTCTTATAATTGTTATGTCTAACCTTATTATTATATTCCCTATTTTTTCTCGATTTAACTTTAATTTAGAAAAATTAAAGTTGGGACGAGGTTGGATAAATGACAAGAATAAATTTATTTGAACACAGTATATTTAAAAGATCAAAATTATGGAAAGATGAAATGAGCACTAGCTTTCTAAAAACGAGTCTTAAGTGGTTTCTCTGTTTACCTTAGAAAAGCAAATTTTTGGTCCTGGCTGGCGCCGATGGGAAACAATGCCAATTGTGCGTTAATCGGTTACTAAATGGTACAGGTGGAAGATTTACGACACTCGTAAATCAGGCAGTTGAATGGTTTTCTTTCAGCTTTGTTGTCACTCGAACAATCTTTCAAACACCAAATTTGACTTCAAAATTCACTGAATTTAGAAATTTACGTAAGATCAGGACAACTACTATACTGGGGTTGCGAGCACTATCACGAAGAGAACCACTTGTTATGATGAAAAAATTAAGACTGAAGACTGTTTGATAGTGTGGCTCTTTTTATATCCAAATTTCCCTGTGTATTTTAAGCATTGATACCTTTTGCCATGCATTTGGAGCATCGATACCTTTTGCCATGTATTTGAAGCAACGATACCTTTTGCCATGCATTTAGGAAACCATTGTTAGAGAAACACTTGCGTTGACTCAGCTTTTAGATCGCACGTGTTCACATCGTCTTAGTCATATGTTTTTACAATCTAATATTATAGTTTTTATGTTGTTGTTAATTATTTATAGTTATTACAATTTGTTATTAACATTTTGTTATTAATTGTTATTACAATTTGTTATTAATATTTTGTTATTAACTTGTTATTATTGTTTTACATTATTATAACTTGTTGTTAATTATTACAATTTATTATTATCTTGTTATTATTAACTATTATTTGTTGTTATTTCGTTGTTACAAATTATTATTAACTTATTATTAATTGTTATTTTGTTGTTACATTTTATTACTATCTTGTTGAAATTAATTATTATTATTTGTTATAAATGTTACAATTAATTATTATTGTTTTGATATTATTGTTATCGTTAATTATTATTATTTATTTTTATAAATTGTTATTATCTTGTTATTATTAACTATTATTGTTGTTATTTTTATTACTATCTTGTTATTATTATTACAATTGCTTATTATTCTTATTTGGTTATTATTGTTACATTAATTATTATCGTTTCGTAATTATAACTAATTATTCGTTTTTAAACATTATTATTGTTTAAATCTAATTATTATTTTATTATTCTTATTATTACTATTTTCATTAATTAATAACTATTTATAATTGTTAATAATATGTTAATAACAATTATTTATTGTTATTCCCATTATTATTATTATAATTATTTATATTATTATTAATATTGAAAAAATACGTTACGATGACGTAACACCTCCCCCTTCAGAAATTTGGAAATTGAAAAAATGAAATTGAACAATTTCCAAATTCTAATTTTTACATTTTGAGTTAAAATTTACAATTGTATTTAAGTTAAGCGTAAAACATACACATTTTTTTTATTTAGTTTATATATTTTTTATTATTATTTTTTTTGTTTATTATTATTATTATTTATTTATTTTTTGTTTTTGTATTGTTTTTTTTTGTTTTTCACACACACACAATAGATATATAACTAAATGTTTAGAAGATAGCATGCACATATTTTATTGTTTATTTATTTATTTTATAGCGAGAGAAAAAGAATTTGTCTTAATCTTTATAATTTTTATTATTTTTTTTTGTAATTTAGGCAATTTTTTGCTACATGATATCTTCCGTAACACCTTTCACAAGAACTGCTCCATTTAATTAATTGGATTTTATCACTCCAAGTATCTATTGCTTCTTTTTTTTCATTAAAATCGTATTTTTGTTTTAGTCTTATTAACATTATTTCCGCTAATTTTCTTTTTGTTTCTTTTTTATTTTGTAATTTTTCAATGTTAATTTCGATGTGATTTTTATCTTGTTCTATAGACAAAGTTGCAATATTTGCAGAAATCTTCGCGTCTGGTATTGTGTATATGGGGTAAGAAAATGAGAATTGAACAGCAAGATTTTCTAAAGTTGTAATCGGATTCATTTTATCTAGAAGAATAAAAATAACTTATTGTTATTATTATTTTTTTTTATTATTATTTTTGTTTATTAATAAAAAAAAATTTAATCGTATTCGTAAATAATTGTGTCAGAGTCAGAGTCGTAATTTGTTGGTTTATCAGAATACCTAGGGTCGTAATATAGTCGAACATCTTTAAATTCTTCAACTTTTTCTCTTTCTGTTTCTAAAATACTAAGCGTACATTCCATGCATTCGTTTGCTTTTTGCATACTATTGTACAAAATAATTTTACAATTGTAACACTCTATTGTTGCATCAACGTTTCTTACATATAAATGTTGCACTCTTTCTATATTGAAATTTACTTGTTCAGAATTATCTAAATCAAAAAAACAATTTTGACAAATTATTTTATCATGCGAAAATGCTATTGCACTATTATAAATCTTTTTTACACACGCATATCGTTTTAACAGTTCTTTAATTAAATATACTTTTTTTATATTATTTTCGCATTTAGAAGCTTCTAACGGTTGGTTGTCGGTCGGTAGCATCTTTTGAGAAAGAGAAAAAATTTTAGTTAATTTATTTGTATTGTTTAAAAATTTGTTCATGCTGTTTCTACATCTACTGGATTATTTTTAAAATTTTCACATGCAACTAAAAGAAAATTGACTTGACTATGTTACTTCCTATTTTGTCTTTAAAAAGTGCCAGTTGGTCCGATTCTCATTATCATATCTTCCTTTGATACTCTAGTTTTGACAAATATTAAGGGTTATGCTAATGCGTATACTCTTCTAATGTTGTCTGTGGTCTGTCTGTGGTGGGGTTTTCTTTTGACAAAAAGGTACAGGGTGTCTGATCAGGTGAATTTATGCATCAGTTCAGTTTCTTTTTGAGTTTGAAACAGAAAAGTTCGAAATGTCTTCGAGTAGTTTTGAAAATGTTATAGAAAATGTGGATTTGTTTCCTGATCCAATTGAGTTTTTTAATAAGGCTTTAGAGTCCGAAAATTGGAATATAGATTCGTGTAGTGTAAAGAGTGTTGAAGAAGATGTTGAAATGAGCAAAAAAACGGATAGTGGATGTTTAACAGAATTTGATAGTATATTAGAAAAAGAAGGTGTAGTGATTTCAAATGAAGAAGAACTAAATGATATTTTAAGTGAAAAAGATGATGCATCTTTGCAATGTACAGAGAAAGATTATGGACTTACAATTTCGAGTGAGCAAAGTGATGGTGTACCTTTGGAACCAGTTTTTGTGCAAAATATTTGGGAGAAAAGAAGATGTAAAGAGAATTTTTTTATAAAATTTGAAAAAATACTAATTAGTGGACCTAATTGGTGGAGTACTTTTCCAATTAATCAACAAAATGAACTAAGGAAAACTGTTGTTGATTTAATAAAAGTGGATAATTTAAAAGGGATTTATCACATGGATAATACCTTTTTTATAGTAAAAAGACGTTGCCTTGAAGTTGTAAGTAAAAAAAAAAATTTTAATTGTTGTATATATTTTATATTACGTATTTATGAACATATATGTATATATATAAAAATATGCATTTCGTTTTTAGGTGGACAGACATTTGGTTAGGTTTGAAACACACACCAAAATAAGTTTAACAAAACATTCTTTTTTTAAACTAAATGATGGTTTAAAAGTAAGACTGCCTTGTTCTTGGTTGGACATTAGACCAACTACAAAAGCAAAATGGGTCGCAAAAATAAAAGATTTCATAAAACAAAATGGAGGAGTAATTAATGCACCTTTTATTTTAAACAGTAAAAGATATAAGATATTTTTACCTTTTGAAAGTGAAGAAAGGTTTCCTTTCTTAAAAAGAGTAAGTGTTTTATGTTTGTGTTGTTTATAAGAGAAGGAGAAGAGAAAAAATAAGTAAATAAAATTTATAATTTGTTTTGTTTTTCAGATATTTTATATTGGGGATTCGTGCAATGTTATGCATTCTTGTGGTGTAAAATTTTGTTCTTGGTGAGTTCTGTATATTGTAGTATGTTGTTTTTTTATTAAGAAATAAGTTTTTAGTCCTATTAAAAGAATTATTAAAGTTAATAACGATAGTAAAATATAATTTAAAAACAATTGATATTTTGTTATTGATAATATGTAATTTTTATTAGATTCTTGGATTTGTGTTATTAATATTAATTTTTCTTCCATTTCAGATGCTGGGATAGATTTGTTTTTTGTATACTGTATTAATTTTTTAAATATTGAAGTTGGATTGTCAATTAATTTAAATAGTGTAGGATAATTTTTCTTTTAAAAAAAATTCATTTGTTAATGTTGGTATGTAAGAAGAAGTGTGTTGAGTATTTTTAGTTATGTTAGGAAAAATATAATTTTTTGATTCTATGATACATTCAGGCTCTATATGTAAAATACAATTATTTTTAATAATTTTTTGAGATGTTCTTTTGTCAGGGCAATGAATATAAATGTTAATAGGGTAAAAATTTGAGTAAAGCCATGCTTGAGAATTTTCTAGAATAGTCCAATCAGTATTTTTGTCTAATTGTAAATATAATGTGCAAGTGTTTGTTTGTTTGTTAAAAAATAAAGCTATTTCACATATGAAATTTTTTATTGTTAATTTAGTATCAGGTGTGTTAAGGCAAAGTTTTCCACTTGTTGTGTTATGACATAAAGAAAAATTATTTATGTGAAAATATGTTTGATTGTTTATACTGATAGCAATATATTGTGTTTTATATTTTATGTATGTAGATATACTAGAGTTTGTATTGAATTTATAAAATGAAGGAATTGAATGTAATTTGTATACGTTATATTGCTGTTTTGAAATAATAGGTATTGTAAATGAGAAATATAATTTGTTTTTAAAAATAAATTGTGTTATTATTGAATTTTTAAGCAAATCTGATAATGTAATGTTATTTTGAATGCAATTTTTCAGATTTTCTTGTGGTATAGATTTTAGTAATGTAGGATGCCATTGGTTATTGTTAGAATATGTTATAATGTTTATTAGAGTTTGTGTATAGTAAATATATTCGTATATAGGTTTTCTTAATTCTTTTATCCATAATTTTACGAATGATTCATAATTCTTTTTGAATTTACTTGGAAAATTGTAAAACAAACTGGTATAATTATTTATTGTTCCATTAATGCGAGTGATTTTAATCATATCATTAGAGAATTCCATCGGAAAAATGTCTATATCTTTTTGTATCCAAAATGACATTGGATCCAAATAGTTTGTTTTTTTTATAATTTCTTGAAAAAGTTGTTTATTTTCGTCTGTATTACTGATATTATCAAGAATGTTTTCAATTTCTATTAGAGTTTTTTGCAATTTAAATTCTTTACTTTTGATTTGTTCTGTTATATAGTCATTTGAACATCTATTTGTGCATTGTGTAGTTATTTCTTTAAACAAATTTGTTAATAATTTTCCAAATTTTAATATATCGTTTATATTTACATAACTTATTAGATGATTTTTGTTAGTTGGAAACATGATGTCTTTAACTGATTCAAAAATAATATTAGGTTCATTAGGTAGGAATATTTGTGTATATGAATATGATGGTTTGAAAAATATGGTGCAAAATATAATAAAAGCAGTAAACCTTATCCATGTCATGCTGTTTTTCTTGATTATCTATTAAAACAGAAAAAATGAAAGAGAAAAAATTTTAATTAATACTTCTTTCTTTGTAGAGAGGCATGCGAATGTAAGTAGTTTGATGTTAAATCGCTATAACAAAAAGAAAATAAATTTAGATTAGTTTGGATTCATTAAAATCTTTTTTTCTAGGTTGTTTACTATTTCTGTGGAATAATTCAATTAATTTGTGTAAATATGGGTTGCCTGTTAACAAATATGTTGGTTTGTTAGGTTCTCTTAATGCTTGAAGTTGTAAGTCAGTACATTTTTTAAATGTATGACCTTTGTTAAAACAATATCTACAGTAATTATTCCATTGTATTAATTTTGGCCGGGGGTCAGTTTGAGTGCTAATTTCGCGAGTTTTTTGGTTTTCTATTTCTACATTGATTGTTTCATCTATTAGATCGTGTGTATTTACAAAGTGTTTTAGAAGACCTAATGCAGCATATTGACCTGCTAGATCTTGAGTATATGCTTTTTTCTTTATTGATTTATTATTTATTGACATAAAAACAATGTACTGAGGTAGAAGGTTTTTTGGTTTTTCAATTAACATATAAACTTGTGGGGGTGGTAAATCATATTCAAAAACAAAATAGCGTAATAATTGAATAATATCATGTTGTCCCGGTAATGGTTTAAAGTCTTCCAGTTGCATTTCCATAAATCTGTTTTTTAGAGGTTCTTTTAGGCTGGAGAGTGTAAGTGTTGTTCTTCTTTGTTTTAAAATGTCAATAGGTTCTTGATACATGCTAAAATATAAAAGTCAGGATGTAAGAAAAATTTAATTTTATACGTAAGTTCGTCTAGGAGTAATTCTTTTTCTAAATGGAGTGAGTAGTCGTGAAAATAGATTTCTTTCTGAAGTTTGAGTTACTTTGTTTGAGAGTTTGATAATATTTTTTATGTGATTGCTACATTCTTTACTGCTATGCATGATTGTTTTGCAATATTTGCAAGAATTTGACCATGCTACCAGTTTTTGACGTGAGTCTGTTTGAGATTCCTGATCTTTCGTTCTTAAGTTGTCTTGATTTGTATTGATTTCTTCGTCACATAAGTCATAATTTCTAATTAAAATTAAAAGTAAGTTAAATGCTGCCTTGTTTTCCGCTTTTTCTTTTGTTTTCGCTGTTTTTAATACTAAATGATCTAGGACTATTATTTGAGATACAAAATAAGGTTTAGTGGCATGATTGCAACTTTCGTAAGTGTAAATTTGTGGTGGATGAAGACCATATTTAATTGTAAAATCCATTAAAATAGTTATGTGATTTAGAGTGTGGAAGGAATGTTGTCTATTTCTATTGAATCTTGGGGCATCATATGGTTCGTTGTAAAAATTTTCCATTTTCCTGTTGAAAGAAACAAATATGCGTTTTTTATAGTTTAGAATATGTATTTAAAGGTCTGAATTGACAATTTATGCATTTTTTATAATCTTTGTTTATTTTATTTAGTTCAGGTTGTATGGGAGCTTCATGTTTTATGTTTTTGTTAGTTATTTTTGAATTTTCTTTAACAAATGTAATTGCTAGTGGTTTTTCAAGAAAAATGTTTTGTATCATACGTTTTTTTAGTGGAAGTGAAGTTAAATATTGGACTTGAGGTTTAATTATATTTGTTGAAAAATTAATGTTTGTCCTGGATGTTGAAACTATATCTAGCGATTCTTGTTGCTTTTGAAATAATTTATGAAACACTTTTGAAGCTGCTTGTTTTTGTGCTATTTTTATATTTGTTGATAAATAACTTTCTTTTATTTCATTTACTTTGCAGATAACAATGATGTCTGATTTTAAGGAAGATGTGTTAAACACTAATTTTGAATATTTGGGTTGTGGTAGGTTTAGTTTTTTACAAATTTCTTCTAATTCTTTTTCTACGTCTGTAATAGGTTGAACTTTAATTTTAGTTTTGTCAAGTCTAGGAAGTGTTTTTAAGTATAGTAATGCGCAATGTTCTTTTACTTCGTCTGGATTACGTCCAATAGCAGTAAATTTGAATTTTTCATGTATAATTGATATTTCAAAAATTATTTTATCGTCTTCGTCTTTTCTAATTTTATATTTGTAGTCAACTGGTGTCAATTTAAGGATTTTTGTTAGTTCTTCTACTTTCTCTGAGGGATTCATGCTTTTTAAATATGAAAATTGTTAGTATGGTTTATTTTTGATAATTCTTCCACCGGATATGCAGGTGCTGTAGAAATAATGTTGCTGTTACCTTGTTTTGTTTCTATTTCTGCGTCTTCTTGAGGAGTAGGATTATCTGTTTTTGTTTTCGTGTATCCTTGTGTTCCTAAATGTAATAAAAGATTTGTTACTGAGTCCCAAATACATCCGATTAAATGAAATGACCATCCAAAAACGGTATAAAGTGTGTAACCATGAATAAATGTGTCTATGAGTAATTTTATTGCTCTGATTAATATTACTACTCCTATAAAACCTGCGCTGATAGTTCCAAAACTAGAAAAGGCTGTCCATACTTTATTCCATGTTGATTCTGCGATTTTTTCCATTGTTTCTTCGTCTAACAAATGCATTAATGATATACCCTGATTTGTACTAGTTTGTCCTGTTATACTGCGAGCTAAACTGTTTAGAACCGTAGGTTTTTCTTCTGGGAACATTATATGTTTATGTAGTTTATTTAAATCTGATTGTGAGTAGATACCGCTTGTTGCTAAAGATGAAGGATTGATGTAATTCCATGTAGGACTTTTTAATGGTTTCATAATAGCAGGGGCTGCTGATTCTGCTGGATTAGGTATCATTTTGTACCAAGTTTCGCCTAAGAAATACATTGTAGGTACGAAGGAATTGCAACTTGTTTGTGTACCTCTACTTGTGATTATGTGTGTTCTGGGTGTAAGAAAAAGTGAATTATTTCCTTTTAAAATTGGTAAATGTGTGTAACATTCTTTGGTTTCTCGATATTTTACTTCTACAGGAACGCATTTAATTATATGTGCTACCTCGCCTGCAAGAATAGCCATGTAACCTGGTCCTTTCATTAAGTTAAATGCAAATTCGTCAGGTGTCTGTGTTGCTAATGTTAGTGTGTTTGTTAATACTTTCTGTTCTAATTCACATTTCTGTACTAATACGTCATAATATAGTCGGTTAATTTGTGTTCGTATGTGTCTTTCTGTGTATACAAATTTAGAATTTACGTAAGTGAATAAGTCCATATTTTGAACTGTGGGTTTAGTATTTTTTATAATTGTTGCTCCTTTTTGTGTTTCTATTACTAGTAGTTTAGGATGTTCTGTTTTATACATTATTAGATGACAAATAGGGTTTTGAGCTTTTTGAGTTAATACAAAGGTTATGTCTTCTGAATTTAGAGAATATAAGATTTCTGAATTATTTGAATTGGTTTCGTGAATTTTCTTTGCTAATCCTTCATAAAGTATTTCGTATTTATTGAATTTACAAATGTCTTCGGGTAATGGGTTCCAAAATGTTTGTCCTCCTTCCATGTCAATGCATCTGGCATCTGATAGTTGACATGTTACACCAGATTTTAGATGAATTTTATTATTGTTTAAGTTAACTGATGCAAAATATTCTTTTAAGGTTATTGCTACTACGGCTTGCACTGTTACATCCTCCCAAGTTCCTAAGGGGTCAGAATATTTTGCTCCTGAACATTTACCATCGAATAATACAGATCCCGCTAATAGTACGCTGTTAAAAGATGTGTGATTGACTTTTAATCCTGTTATTAATGAATCGTGTCCTATCATTATTGTCCCTCTTTCATGAAGAGTCATACATTGTTCGCGACTAACATCTAGAATATATTCGCTTTGACCATTTGCCACACTGGAACTATGTGAAAACATTCCACATTGTGTGATTGAACGTCTGATTTCTATTTTGCATTGTTTGATTTTAGCTAGGGAATAATCAGCAACTTGTATTAATTGAATATAAATTGATTCTGAATGTACCTCTGGTCTAGGTATGTCACAGTCTCCTACTTCCAAAAGTGATATAGTAGTTAAATTAAGAGTGTTGGCCCCGCAGTCATATCCGATGATAGCATGTATGTTTGTATAATACATTGTCATTATGATTAATATCATCCATGTTTTCGATCCGGAAAACATTTCTGAAAAATGAGTTGTATTTGTTTTACTTATTTATTATTATATTTTTCGAATTTATTGTGTAATTTGTTTGTGTTTAAAATAATAAGTTTACTTGTAGTAAAATGTCTGCAATATATCCTTGGTCTATTTCGTATAAACATTCTATTAAATTGTAAAAAGCGTAGGGTCCGCGTGTCTTTATAGTTAATATTATATCTTTCTTTGTTTCAAAATTTCCTAAATTATTTTTCCATCTATGTATGTTACAATCGTTTTTGTAGAATATTCCTGAGATAAATAAATATGGCCATAATTCAGTCATATTTACGTGGTGAGCAATAAAATTGATATTTATGTCTAATTTTCTTTTGTGTCTGTCATCCATCTAAAAAGTACAATTTTGTGTGTTTTTATTAGTGTTCCATAGGGGCAAAAATATCCAGTATTTCTAAATTTATGAGTCCTAGTTCTAAAGCGTTTTTTGATCCGATAATTCCATAATTATTTTGAAAAGGATATGACATGTTGATATCTATAACTGAGAAATATAATGTTGTGTTTTCTACTTCGATTTCTACTCCTCCGATTATAAAAATTTGTTGTGTGTCCATTTGAATTTCTATAGCTTCATGTGACTCAAATGGTATGTTTAAAATATTTTTTGATAAATAACTATTTTTAGTGTTTAAATTTATTTGAAATGTAAAATCTTCTGGTATTAATTGTAAGGATTTCAGAGTGAGACTAATCATTTTTTTGTCTGAAAAAGAAATTAGTTTTTATTCATTTTAGATATTTTAATTCGGTTGACATGTACTATTTTAGGTTTATTTTTTATTTCTATTTTTATATTTCCTTTTCCTAATACTTCTAAAATTTTATGGGGTCCTGTATATTGATTAGCAAATTTATGAATTTTTCCTCCTTGTAATAAAAATACCTCATCTCCTACTTTAAGATTTTGTGGATTGCAATTTTTGTCATAATAAGTTTTTGATTTTTCTTTTGCTAAAATTAAGTTTTGTCTAGCAATATTTCTCATTTCGTGAAGTCTTGTTATTAAATCTGTCAAATATTGATCGTAAGTCTCTAGTTTTTCGTGTTCAAGTGGTGGATCACTTGATGGTAGTCTTGCTAATTTTCCGAAAATTAATTCGTACGGAGTACATTTAGTACCTTCATGGATGCTTGTATTATAAGAAAACATAGCTAATTCTAACCAATCATCCCATTCTTCATTTTTATTAATAAATTGTTTCAAATATTCTCCTAAAACGTGATGAGATCTTTCGATTGATCCATTAGACTGAGGGTGGAAAGCTGTTGTTTTAAATTGTCGTATTCTAAATCTTTTTGCTAATCTTCTCATTAAATTACTTAAAAAATCTGTTCCCTGATCTGTTAATACTCCTTTTGGGGATCCGAAAATACAAATAAATCTTTTAATAAATGCGTCAGCTATTGTGCTTGCCTGATGATTTGGAAGTGCAATTGCTAATGAATATTTAGTTAAATTGTCTTGTATAGTTAATATGTACTCACTTCCATTTTTTGTTTTGGGCAATGGTCCAACGATGTCCATTGCTATTTTTTCATATGCTGTACCAGGTGTATCTGTTATAATCATGGGGTTTTTTGTTTTGACTCTAACTAATTTTTTTAATTGACATTGAAGGCAACCTTGAATATATTTTTGTATGCTATTTTTCATATTTTCCCAATAATAATTTTGTCGAATTCTACCATAAGTTTTTGTAACACCTTTATGACCTCCTATTGAACTTGAATGGGCTTCTTCTATTAATTGTAAATATTCTTCTTTGGTGGGGTATTTTGTATATCCGTTGCATATTATAATTTTCACAAATGAATTTTTAAAAGTTAATTTAATCATTGATAGGATTTCATCCCAAGTTACATTGTTAATTTTTGACGTTTTTGCAATACTAATTGTTTTAAGTTTCAAGTTTTCGCATAGATGTTTTAATGAAATTATTGTATTTTTTATTTTCTGTTTAGTATTATTTAAATTTTCTTTCATTTCATTTTCTATGGGGAGAGCAATGTGATAATATATACCTTTTTTAATTTTTTCTGCTACACCTAACTCAAGTTTACTAAAATTCGGTAATTTTTCGCGTTTTGCTAACGATCTGGAACCATTATCTAAAGGATCACCGTTAATTGAAATAAAATAAGTTAAGTTGTCTTTGCGCATCGTTAATTGGTCTCTGCAGTCGATAATATATTTTTCTTGTTTTGAATTTTCGCAATCTTCTTTTTCTAATAAATTGTCTTCGTCCTCGGATGATGCTTCAGAATTAGAATTTTCATAGCCTTGGTCGATATCTCCATGTTCTTCTGGTTTTGTTTCTTGATTAATATACTCAGGATCAGATTCAATTTCATTAGTATAAGCTTCATTATAAAATTTCTTATTTTTTGTATTACATACCTTTTTTGGTCTTCCTCTCTTCTTTTTTAAGGAAGTATTAAAACGTGTGCTTTGTTTCTTTGGTCTACCTCGTTTCCTTTTTATATGTACTTCTTCTTCTTCTTCTTCTTCTTGAATTTCTTGATTCTTCTTTTCTTCTTGAATTTCCAGTGTTTCTTGATTTTTGTTTCCTTGTATTTCTTCTTCTTGATTATCGTTTTCTTGTATTCTTCGTTGATTTCTTGTAACAACATTACAAGCTTCATTACGTGTATCATAATTTTCTGGTTTGCAGTATTCATTATGTAACATCTTTTTAATATGGCGGAGATTTTTTACCTCCAAATTTGAGTAATTATTTTCACTTGATACACAATTTAAGTATTCTTCAATTTTTTCTTGCACACATTTATTAATATATTCTTGAGTAATGTTTTCCTGAGTTTCTGGAATTTCTTCTGTTTTTATTTTTTGCACTTTATTTTCAGTAATATCTTCGATTGGATTTCTTGATAAAGCATCAGCATTTACATTTGTTTTTCCTGCTTTGTAGACCACATTAAAATCATATTCTGCTAATTTTAGTTTCCATCTTGTAACTCTTGAACATGGATCTTTTGAATTTTGGAACCAAACTAACGGTTTGTGATCCGTTACTAACGTAAATTTTCTTCCGTAAAGGTATGGTCTAAAATGTTGTACACTGTATATGATTGCTAAAGCTTCTTTTTCATAAGTGTCATACTTCTTTTCACATTCACTTAATGTTCGAGAAGTATAAGCGACTGGTTGATCCTTATTAATTTCTCCCTGCGATAAAATGCCTCCTATTGCGAAACCTGATGCGTCTGTTGTTAATATAAATGGTTGAGAAAAATCTGGTCTTCTTAAAAGTGGTTCTTCACATAATTTATCCTTTAACATGTCAAAAGCTGTTTGTTGTCTATCGGTCCAGAGAAAAGGTATATCCTTCTTTAAAAGTTGGTTTAATGGGTTTGATATTTTTGAAAAATTATCTATAAATTTGCGGTAGTATCCTGCTAGTCCGAGAAATTGTTTAATATTTTTCACATTTTTTGGTGTTGGAAATTTTTGCACTGCTTCTACTTTCTTTGGGTCCGGTCGTACGCCATTTTTGTCGATAATATGCCCTAAATATCCTACTTCTAACCTTAAAAATTCGCATTTATCCGGCTGTAATTTTAAATTTGCAAAACGTAACCGATCCATTAGTTTTGAAAATTTTTCTTCATGTTCTTGTAGTGTGTCCGCGTATATTACGATGTCATCCAGATAAACAAATAATTCTGATCCTTGCAATCCTAATAATACTTGATCAATTAATTTTTGAAATGTGCTAGGTGAATTTTTTAGTCCAAAAGGCATTCTATCAAATTCGTAATGTCCAAAAGGGGTTGAAAATGCTGTTTTGTATGAATCTCTAGGGTCCATTTTTATTTGATGAAAACCGGAAGCTAAGTCGAAAACTGAAAAATATTGAGAATTTCCGAGTTGATCTAGTAAGTCCGTAATATTAGGGAGGGGATAAAATTGTCCTACCGTGCGTTCATTGAGTTTTCTAAAGTCCAATACTAATCGCCATTTTTTATTTCCTTGAGAGTCGTCTTTTTTTGGTACTATCCATATTGGTGTATTATAAGGAGAGTCAGAATGTTTTATAATTTTTTGTTTTAATAATTCGTTCACTTGTCGAGTCATTTCTTCTTTGTGAATGGGTGGAAATCTGTATTGTTTAGTTATAATTGGAGTGTCATCTGTTGTTATTATTCTGTGTTTTATAAGATCTGTTCCTTCTAAATATTCGCCAGGTATATGGAATCTATCAGAATATGTTTTTACTAAATTCAAAATGTGTTCTAGTTCTTCTTTATTTAAATGATCTAGACGAAGTAATTTTTTTATTTCCTCAATTCTGTCACTGCCTGTAATATTAAAAATTTTGTCTAATTTATAATTTTTTGAAAATACATCAATAATTTGTGTAATTGATGTGTCTTCAGAATTATGTGTTTCTTGTTTTATTTCTTCAAAATCTTCTAAATTTATTTCAAAAATTGGCACATCTATTGGTTCATTTAGAGTGTTGATTACTTTTAAACAAGCTAAGCCTTCTATGTTTGTAACTACTGCATCCCCTATATAAACGCCATCTTTTATTTCTAATCTTGGAATATAACCTTCTTTTTTCTCTTTATTTAAAATTTTAACTTGAATATTATAAATTGATCTTGCTGGTATTGTAAAATAATTTTTTGAATCGAAATTAAATTTTTGTTTGTTTATTTCTAAATGACCTTCTTCGTAGTTAATTTTTGCTTTATTTTTTATAAAAAATTCTGTTCCTAAAATTCCGTCATGTTCAATTGGGACCTCATCGGATAGTAGATTGAATGTTGTTAATGTTCCGAAAATTTGTATTTCGACTTGTCCTAACGTATATACAGGGTGATCATTAATTCCTGTTAATTTTAAACACTTATTTTCGTCAATTTTTACTTCTGAATTTAATGCGCGAATTTTCAATAAATTAGGGCCTGCTCCAGTGTCAATCATCATAGTTATTGGGTTTTTTAATTCTTTAGTATTTATTCGGATGTACGGTATTGAGTTTGTTTTTGCTAAATTAATGTTTCTGGACGCGTAGTAACTTTTTTTGCATTCTTCCTCAGAGCATCCTACTGAAGAGGAACTTTGGAGTTTTCCTGATTTTGTGTTTCTGGAGAGACTTGTGGTTGTTTGTTATTTTCGTCCCACATCTTTTTTCTACAATTGGTAGAAATGTGTCCTAATTTTTTGCAATAATTACAGGTTATGTTTGGGTTTCTATTCGCGAAGTTTCTAGTGTCATTTCGAGATTCTTGAGAAAAGTTTCGGAAAAAATTTTGTTGGTTTGGTAAAAAATTTGTGCGTTGATTTTGTGAAAAGTTTGGGCGTTGATTTTGTGAAAAATTTGAGCGTTGATTTTGTGAAAAATTTGGGCGTTGATTTTGTAAAAAGTTTGGACGTTGATTTTGTAAAAAGTTTGGACGTTGATTTTGGTTTTGATTAAAAAATGGAGTTCGAAATTGATTTTGTGTTATATTTCTAAACTGATTTTGTCTTTGATTTTGTTGTGAATAATTATTTTGAAATTTATTAAACAAAGGGTTTTGATTGTTAAATCGATTTTGATACTGGTTTGAAAAATTTTGTCTTGGACCTGAATTAAAGGAATTTTCTCGTCTTGATCCTAACATTTTGTTAAGTTGGAAACAATTTGTTGCAAAATGACCCTGTTTCCCACAGGCTAAACAATTTACTACATTATCTTGAGCTATATTAATTTTCGTTGTTTTAGCGAATTCCTTGTTAGTTTTAGGGTGTAAATTATATTCCGTATTATTGTTACTTTTTCTTAAATCGTTGTGTGATGATAATCTTCTTTCAATGTCGATTGCTTTGTTAACTATCCCTGCGAATGTTTCAGATGTTCCTATTCGTATTTCAATCTCTGGTCTAAGTCCTCGCGAAAAACAGTCTATACTTGATCTATCTAAACTTGCTTTAAACGCATCATCTACTGCATTGTCGTTGCTAATTCTATGTGCATCTAATATTCTTTCTGCCGCTTCTGCAATTCTAGCACCGTATGAGATTACATTTTCATTTTCCCACATATATATTGCGCCTAATTCTCCTTGTAACTGATAT
Organism: Leptopilina myrica (nomen nudum); assembly: GCA_032872475.1. Taxonomy (NCBI): domain Eukaryota; kingdom Metazoa; phylum Arthropoda; class Insecta; order Hymenoptera; family Figitidae; genus Leptopilina; species Leptopilina myrica (nomen nudum). The sequence continues at coordinate 38,902,800 of CM065459.1, read as the reverse complement.
ACTGATTTTGCTGGTGAGTAAATTTGTTTTAGTCTTTCCGTTAATTCTTCTACAGTATTAAAGTTATTTCCTATTATAATTCTTCTTGCTTCTCCCGAAATTCTACTTCTAATTAATTTAACTAAATTTGTCTGAACTTGTGCTACTTCGGGAAGCATAGACTTTGCTTCTAAACAACTTTCGATAAAAATTGATAATGGTATGTTTTTTCCGTCAAACATAGGTATTGTTTCTATAGCATCTCGTAATGAGACTTGTTGATTATTTGGTAGGGCCATGTTTTCTTCAAAATTATAACTATTTTCACTATTATTAGAAGAACTGTGTTCGGAAGAATTGTAAGTTTCAATTTCGTCAGTTATAGTTTTATTTTGTCTAACTAAAGTTTTTTCTGTAATAGTATCTTCACCTACGTCTTTGTCACTGTCAGAAGATTCGCTGTCAAAAAGTTGAGAACTTACAAAGCCTGAGTCAAATTGTTTTTGTAATTCTTTTAGGTTAGGGTTTTCTTTAGAATATCTAGGTGTACTTGTAAATGGTTTTGTTTTATAATTAGGGATTCCTGAATGTAATACTATTTCTGGGTTATTTTTTATTTGAGAACGAGTTATATGAGACGAATCGATAGTATTTTTATCTGATGAAGACATTAAAGTGTAACATAATATTAAAATTATAATTGTTTCTAAAAATTTAAACCGAGAAAATAAAATATTTATAATAATTTTATAATATTTATGTGTGAACTTTGATTTTAAAAAAAAACTATTAATTAATCTATTCCTAACCTGCCTCACGTAGCACTTGTGTTTACTATTTTTGGTAAATAGAAATTATTTCAATAAAGCAATTTTATTGCTTACTTTTAGCAGTTGGAGTATGGACAGATATAAAATGTGTAAATGCAGATATAATCAGAACACTTGTTATAGATAATATAGTAAATATTATGAGATGAATTATGAAAAATTGGTGCACACTTGTTATAGATAATACAGTAAATATTATGAAATGAATTATCAGAAAATTTGTGAATAATAACAATTTTATATTTGTAGTATGCTGAAAATTTTTTTTTTTTTTTTTTTTTTAAATAATAAAATATATATTTTTCTTAAAAATTTTATATTTTTAAGCAATATTTTATTCTATATTTTATTATTACTCTTTATTATTAAAAAATTATACTTTTATATTGTTTATTTTATTTATTATTTATTTATTGTTTTATTTATTTATATTTTATTTTAACAATTACCAATTAAACTCTGTTAAAAATATCGAAATTTAAAAAATATTAGATTATTATCTTGATTATTTATTTTTTATTATTATTAAATTGCATTTAATTTGTTTATTATTAATTATTTAATTTTAAAAAAAATTAATTTGATATAAAAGTAATTATTATATTTGAATTTTATTTATTAGTTATTTTTATTATTTTTTTTTATTAGCAACTGTAAAAAATACTATTTAATTAAGAATTTATAAAAATAATTAATTTATTATTAAATTTAACTCAATTTATTATTTGTTAAAAAAAAATTATTGCTTATTGTTTAAAAGAAAAAGTCTAATTATTAATTTTTATTTATTTATTTATATTTATTATCAATTTGATTATTAAAAATTGTTTATTTAAAAAAAAAAATTTGTTATTATTTTATGTAAAAATTTATAAAAATGACTTTATTATTATTAACAATTATTTATTTACCTAAATTTGAAGAAAGAAAAAAAAAATTTTATTAAAAAAAGAGTTTTTTTTTATTGTTAATAATTGTTTATTTATTTAGATTTGAATCGTTATAAAAAATTTGTTATTTATTATTAGTATTTATTTTTAATTTACTAAATTTTTATTTTATTTAAAAAAAATTATAAAATTTCAGATTGTTATTGTTAATAATTAATTAATTCTGTTTAAAAAAAAAGAAATTGATCAAAAAAGTGAAAATTTTTAAAAATGTTTATATTTATTAATTTATTTATAATTATTTATTAATTTATTTAATTCTGAATTATTATCAGAATTATTTATTTTGAATTAAAAATTTAGAAATTTATAAAAATATTAAAAGATATTATTTGTTTACTTTTATTTATAATTATTTATTATTTTATTAATTTATTATTTTTTTACAAGAATTATTTAATTCGGTTTCAAAAATTTTTGTTTAGGTATGAATAATTTGAAAAAAATTGTTATTATTATTATTGTTGTTAATTAATTTATTAATATTTATTTATTTTAAATTTGTATCATATAATTTTGTTTAAAGAGAAGAGAGAAAAAAAAATTTTGTCAGAAATGAAAATTTGAAAAAACTGTTAAAAAATTGTTATTATTTGTTATTTTTTATTATATTTATTTGAATTTTTAGCAAGGTACAAAAAATATTGAGTTTGTTTAATTTTTAAGTCACAAAAATGAAAATTCAAGAAATAATTTTTGTAAATTTTATTATTGTTATTGTTTATTGCTTTATTAATTTGTTATTAATTTTTGTTTGATTTTTAGGTTGGTACATAAATTTTTTAGTTTTGTTTAATTTTAAAAAAAATTGAAATTTTAAAGAATTGTTATAAATTTGTATTATTATTATTATTATTGTTTATAAATTTTTATTATTATAAATTTTAATTCTTGTTTAATAAAAATGGTATTTTTAAAAAAAAAATGTGAGAATTGAAAATTGTTATTAATTTTTATTATTATTATTATTATTAATGTTTATTATTAATTTTATTTTATTCTTAGTTTTACTAATTTTTGTACTATTTAAAATTATTGTTATTATTATTATTTATTTTTTCTTTTTTAAATTATTGTTATTATTTTTTTATAAAAATTGGTGTTATTATTTTTATAAAATTTATTGTTATTATTTATAAAAATTGTTATTATTATTTATAAAAATTGTTATTATTTATAAAAATTATTGTTATTATTTAATAAAATTGTTATTATTTATAAAAATCGTTATTATTTTATAAAAATTATTGTTATACAAATTATTGTTATTATTTATAAAAATTGTTATCAAAAAATGGTTACTATTTATAAAAAATTGTTATTATTTATATAAATTGTTATTATAAAAATTATTGTTAAAAAAAAAAATGGCTATTATTTATAAAATAGTTTAAAAAAAAAATTATTGTTATTATTTATAAAAATTATTATTTATAAAAAATTACTATTATTTTAAAAATTATTATAAAAATTGTTAATAGAAATTCTTATTATTTTATAAAGATTATTGTTATTATTTATAAAAATTGTTATTATTTATAAAAATTCTTATTATTTTATATTGTTATTTTTTAATAAAAATTATTGCTATTATTTATAAAAATTGTTGTTATTTATAAAAATTGTTATTATTTTTTAAAAATTATTGTTATTAAAAAATTGTTATTATTTATAAAAATTCTTATTATTTTATATTGTTATTTTTTAATAAAAATTATTGCTATTATTTATAAAAATTGTTGTTATTTATAAAAATTGTTATTATTTTTTAAAAATTATTGTTATTAAAAAAATTGTTATTATTTATAAAAATTGTTATTATTTATAAAAATTATTGCTATTTTTTTATAAAAATTATTATAAAAATTGTTATTATTTATAGAAATTGTTATTATTATTATTATTTTATTATTGTTATTATTCATAAAAATTGTTATTAAAAATTGTTATTATTTATAAAAATTGTCTTGTATTTTTTTATGTATGAAAAATGGGTATTATTCAAATAAAATTATTCCTGTTTTTATTCATTTGTTAAATAATTGTGCAAATAAAACCTATTTCATTGATTTTAGATAGCTAATTTAGTAAAAATCATAAAATCTACTTTTTATTAATTAATTTACTATGTTTTATATACCAAAAATAATGAGTCTTAAATATGACAATTTATATGCACCAAAAATAATTATACTCTTGTTTTTACTAATTCGCGGCGTTATTTTATCAAAATTAAGGATTATATTATTTCAACTTAACTATTCCGGTACTAAAAATAATGAACTATTTATTTCAATTCTAATTTCTTTGCATTTATCCGTTTACGACGGCCTTTACACCAAAAATAACGATATATTCTCAAATTAAATTATCCTTGCATTTATCCGTTCACGACGGTCGATGCACCAAAAATAATAATATATTCAAATTAAACTACTCTTGCATTTATCCGTTCACGACGGCCGATGCACCAAAAATAATGATGTATCCAAATTAAACTACTCTCGCATTTATCCGTTCACGACGGCCGATGCACCAAAAATAATGAGGTATGTTATGTCTAACCTTATTATTATATTCCCTATTTTTTCTCGATTTAACTTTAATTTAGAAAAATTAAAGTTGGGACGAGGTTGGATAAATGACAAGAATAAATTTATTTGAACACAGTATATTTAAAAGATCAAAATTATGGAAAGATGAAATGAGCACTAGCTTTCTAAAAACGAGTCTTAAGTGGTTTCTCTGTTTACCTTAGAAAAGCAAATTTTTGGTCCTGGCTGGCGCCGATGGGAAACAATGCCAATTGTGCGTTAATCGGTTACTAAATGGTACAGGTGGAAGATTTACGACACTCGTAAATCAGGCAGTTGAATGGTTTTCTTTCAGCTTTGTTGTCACTCGAACAATCTTTCAAACACCAAATTTGACTTCAAAATTCACTGAATTTAGAAATTTACGTAAGATCAGGACAACTACTATACTGGGGTTGCGAGCACTATCACGAAGAGAACCACTTGTTATGATGAAAAAATTAAGACTGAAGACTGTTTGATAGTGTGGCTCTTTTTATATCCAAATTTCCCTGTGTATTTTAAGCATTGATACCTTTTGCCATGCATTTGGAGCATCGATACCTTTTGCCATGTATTTGAAGCAACGATACCTTTTGCCATGCATTTAGGAAACCATTGTTAGAGAAACACTTGCGTTGACTCAGCTTTTAGATCGCACGTGTTCACATCGTCTTAGTCATATGTTTTTACAATCTAATATTATAGTTTTTATGTTGTTGTTAATTATTTATAGTTATTACAATTTGTTATTAACATTTTGTTATTAATTGTTATTACAATTTGTTATTAATATTTTGTTATTAACTTGTTATTATTGTTTTACATTATTATAACTTGTTGTTAATTATTACAATTTATTATTATCTTGTTATTATTAACTATTATTTGTTGTTATTTCGTTGTTACAAATTATTATTAACTTATTATTAATTGTTATTTTGTTGTTACATTTTATTACTATCTTGTTGAAATTAATTATTATTATTTGTTATAAATGTTACAATTAATTATTATTGTTTTGATATTATTGTTATCGTTAATTATTATTATTTATTTTTACAAATTGTTATTATCTTGTTATTATTAACTATTATTGTTGTTACTTTTATTACTATCTTGTTATTATTATTACAATTGCTTATTATTCTTATTTGGTTATTATTGTTACATTAATTATTATCGTTTCGTAATTATAACTAATTATTCGTTTTTAAACATTATTATTGTTTAAATCTAATTATTATTTTATTATTCTTATTATTACTATTTTCATTAATTAATAACTATTTATAATTGTTAATAATATGTTAATAACAATTATTTATTGTTATTCCCATTATTATTATTATAATTATTTATATTATTATTAATATTGAAAAAATACGTTACGATGACGTAACATAATATTTAATAATTTTTTTACTATTTATTAATATAAATTTTATTACTACTTTATTTATTAAAACCTAATTAAATAATTAATAACTTAATTATAATTACCAAAATCCATACTAATTTTATAAAACAAAATATGCAATTCTATATGAAAAATTATCCTTATATTTAACTCTATTTAAATTGTGCATAAAATTTATCTTGTCTTGAAATGATTTCTAATTTCTTCAACTATGAAAATTTCTTATCATTTTCTTAACCTTAGCCTTGAATCAGCTGTGCTGTTTCCATAGGTTTTCAAATATCTCTTAGTACATTTGTACTCTATTGACCTTATTTTGAATTTCTCACACTTTAAATTTAACTGAAATATTTTTTCTCATTCTCTAAATTTTATTCTTATTTTTAATTTTTATTCAATATTTATCTATAAATTTACAATTTATTTTTATTAAAATAATTTTTAACAATTTAAATTTTGACTATTGAAATACCGTTTCAATGCCTTACAAAACCAATCATTCCTTTTAGAATAAAAAATGATTTGTTTAAAATAGAGAATAAAATTAAATTTTAATAGTCAAAAATTGTGACACAAAAAATTTTTTTTTTTAAGATTAAAAAAAATTATTATGGTTGTAGACCCAATGCCCCACTAAACCAATAAATTTCTTTATATTTATAAAATAAATTTATTTGTTTACAACAACAAAAAATACTACAATTTGCCAAATAATCTCCAAGGTTTCGTTTACGCTCCATATGGACGTAAATTTATATCATCTCTTATAATTAGGTATTCACCTATTAAATTATTTTCTTCGTCATCGGATTCTTTATCTTCATACGAATCTATTTCTACTTCATCAAAATTTAAATACAATGTTCGGTTATTTGGTGCTAATTTTGCAATTTTTTTTCAATTAATAAATCATCTATAGAAAATGCATTATTTATTTTTCCCCATCCAATATGGCAGTCGCCTTTAACTTCTTTATGAAAAAATGTGAACACTTGGTTTTTCATAAAATTCTTAAATATTCTGATTTCCTGTTCTCCCCATACTCGATTTCTTATAGGCTTTATATCACTTAACGCAATTACAATCAGACTTTTACTTCTCCTTAAAAACGCAAAATTTATATAAAAAATGTTATCCCTAATAACATGATAATGTTTATGTTCATCAACATGATACACTAGAACAACATTATTTATTCCTGTATTTGTAAGCATTATATGCCCCCTCGCATAAACATTCTCAGTTAACTTAAAAACGATTGGTAATCCCGAAAGCTCTATATCATTATATCCTCAAGTAGTTTAGGTGTTGATACTCTCATAAAGGAGGGATTAAACGGTTCCACCACCTTAACCTGGTACTTACCATACTCGAGAATTTTAGATGAAAATGACTCCCTTGTCATTACCAAATCTCCTTGTCTTATGATTCTAGGTTGTAACGACATCTAAACATATAATTTTTAAACAAAAAAAAATCAAACTTTACCCTTACGTATTTTTCTATTTCCATAATTTAATTATTTTTTAAAAACACCTTGAACATTTTAATTTAAAAATAAAAATAAAAATTACAACAATATATATTTAGTGAAAAAAATGTTTTATTTTTCAAAATTTTTCTCGATCTTTTCAAATAACAATTGAATTTCTATATCATTTTTAATTTTATTCGTTAATATAATTTTAGTTTTAATATTTTCAATTTTAACAATTTTTGGCTTTTGTTTTTCTTTTATAATTTTATCTGTTTTTTTTATTTTCAAAGTTTGTGCGTTTCTTGTTGTCTTCTTTTTCATTTACTTCTCTTTCCGTTTCCACGATTGGATCAGAAATTGATGGAGGCCTTTTTGTTTTATATGCATCGCATAAACGATGTTTTAATGGCATTGTACCTTGGTCAGTCCTTTTGACTTTCATTTTCTAAAAAAAACATAAAGAGAAAAAAAATTTCTTTTTATATTCATTTATTTCTTACTTAATTTTTTCTATTTATATAATTTATTATAATTTTAAATTTTTAGAAAAAATTTATTCCCTCTTAGATTTTAGAAAATTAATTTAAAAAAAAATCATCATCATCAATTATTATTTTATAAAAAATTTTGTTTAAATACCTTTTTCTTTAGATAATCCAAATTGACGCACAAAACTTTATAACTTGTCACCCACTTAACAGACAAAATTATACTACTTTTGATTTTAAAATTTTGACACTTTACCCTCTATATTCTTGAAAGTTTTGAAAATTTAATATTTTTAATTTAACACGAACTAACACTTAGTGTCTCTATCACTTTCATTTGTGTTGTCCTCTTCTTCTTTAATTTGTATAAGTTGATATTGGTGAGACCAAAATACCAACTACTAATCACTATCACTTTTATTTTCACTTGTAATTGTTACTTAATTAACATTATAGTTCCAAAATTATTATTTTTTTTTAATAATTTGAATGTTAATAAAAAAAATTGTTTAAAATTTTGTGGTTTATTTATTTGCACTTTATTTATTGTTTTTTATTATTCACTTTTTTTATTTATTTTAATTGTCACTTTTAGTAATAATTTATTTTCTTTTCACTAGTTTTTATTAATTGTTTATTTATTGTCACTTGTATTTGGTTTTTAATTATCACTATTTTCAATTTTGTTATTTCTTGAAATATATTTCTTTAAATCTTGACTGTGATACATTCCTTTTTCAATTTTTGATTTTGCATCCCACAGAATATAGGTACCTTTTTTTTATTACTTTTTTAATTACGTAAGGTCCTTCGTAGACTTGAAGAAATTTCGCGATAATTTTATTTTCTTTATCAGATTTATTAAGCAGTTTAATTAGAACTAAATCTCCAACTTTAAATTCGGACAATTTGTGCGAAATATTAAATTTATCAGCTCGTTTCTTTCCTTTTTTACAGATATTATCATACGCTAATTCTAATTTTCTTTCATAATCTAAATCCTTCGGAATTATCGGTAAATTTAACCATTTCTCCCACATACGTTTTGGTTTTTTCTTGAGATATAATTCTACTGGCGTAAACTCCGTAGTTTCATGGTGAGTTTCATTGATGCAATCTTCGATGATTTTCACCCAATTCCACCATGAATTGTGTCTACCATTCGTCAAAGTCCTAAAAAATCTTGATAATTCCCTGTGAATTCTCTCGACAATATTTCCCTGCGGATGTCTAATAGATGAAAACACTGGCTTTATCCCTTCTTCTTTTAGCTTACTAGTCCATATCTCTGATGTAAATTGCGTACCGTGGTCTGAAATAATTTTGTCTGGTTTTCCGAATTCTTTAATATGATAATTAAAAATTTTGTTAATTAGCGCTTTTGTTGTCATTTTTCTAATAGGGTATAATTTTACAAATTTACTAAATGCATCTATAGTTGATAAGATGTATTTAAAACCCCCTTTAGAAGCTGGTAAAGGACCGTAAAAATCGATAGATAAAATTTCCCTTGGTTTTTTAGGTGCATAATTTCTCATTTCTGCGTAACTAGTTTGATTTGAGACTTTATTCTTTTGACATGAGTCACAGCTAGCTATTCTATGCCTAATAACCTCTTTGTGGTCCTACGTGTCCATACATTTCATGAGTTTCGTCAATTAAATCATTAACTAAACTTTTAGTTAAACATAATTTTTTATTATCTCCTGCAATAAAATATAATAAATCTTTCTCCATCGAAAAACGTTTTGTTTTACCCGTTTTAATATCTGCAATTTTTTGTTTTAAAATTGAGTCTGCTTCTTGTTCATTTTTAATATTTTTTAATTTATTTCACAATTGAGAAGACGGCTTTTTAGCTAAATTATACAAAATTAATTTACCCTCGTGTGATTCTATATCCATTCCTGATTTTTCATAAATTGGTGCTCTACTTAACGCATCTGCAACTGTATTATTTTTTCCTTCAATATATTAAATATCGAAATCGAAATCCTGAATTGCTAAAACCCATTTTGTAATTCTACCGCTTAGTAGTTTGCACGATTTTACAAAAGATAACGCCTTATGGTCCGTCCTGATTATTACGCGAGTTCCCAGAATATACGATCGAAATTTGAGTAAACTCCATACGATCGCAAGTAATTAAAATATGTCCTAAAAATTTTACTTCTGGTCGAAAAAAATGAGATTTTTGAAAATTGATGGTCATATTATGCTCTTCTAAGCGATGAAATAATATTTCTAAGTGATAAAGATGTTCATCGATACTTTGTGATGTACACAGCATGTCGTCGATGAAAGTGATCACAAAATCGCCTATACCGCATAATACCTGATCTAATGCTCTTACTAACGCACTTGTACTAGTTTTTAAACCGAATGGTACGACGTTGAAAACATAACATTTTCCTTCGAAAATAAATCCAGTATATTTTTTAGAATTTTCCTCTAATGGAATTTGCCAAAAACTACTAACTAAATCTAACGAAGACATTATTTTCACACCTGTACAACGTTGAAATAACAATTCTGTTGTTTCTGCGCGTTCATAACAGTCAGTTAACACATCATTCACTTTTCTCGCATCTAAACAAAATCTTATAGTCCCATCTTTTTTTATTGTAAAACAAATTGGATTTACATACGAAGTATTCATTTTTTTAATAATATTTAATTTAATTAATTTATTTAATTCTTTAATTGCTCTCTCTCTGAGTTTTATTGGAATCGGATATGTTTTTTTAAAAAATGGTTTCGTATCATCAACTTCTAATTTATGTTCATATACAGAAATTCTACCCGGCTTTTTCGAAAATACATTTTTATAACGCGAAATAAGCTTGAAAAATTTTTCTTCTTTTTCGTTTTGATTTAACAACGTGCATTCATGAATTTTTTCTTTTATTTCCTCTTCCGATAAATCGAATTCAAATTATGTGTCATCGTAGGTTTTTGTATTTACAATTTCATTAATTACCCCAGGACTATTTTTATTAAATTTTATTCCATTTAACTGATTAATTATTATTTTATTAATTTAATTTTTTTCAATATTATTTTCAATTGTAATTTCTTTTTCGAAATTTTTTTCAATTGCTAAATTAGTTTCGAATTTAGTTTCAATATTCATTATTATTTTCTTTAATTATTTTAATTTTATTTATGCTTTCATTGAGCATTTTCATAGTTAAAATTTCTTCTCCTCTCATTACTTGAATGATATCTTTTTTAAAATCAATTTTTGTTTTTAAAACTTTTAACATATCAGCCCTAATTATGCAATTACAATTTAATTTTGGTACAATTATAAATACATATTGACCTTCATAGCCACACATTTTGAATTCTGCTAGAATTTGTAATTTTATTTTAATTGGACGTGCTCCGGTTGCACCTACAATACTCATACCTACAATTGGTAATTTTTCACATTTTTCAAATTTTTCTAAATTTTCTTCATAAAAATTTTCAGAAATGCAAGTTATTTGACTTCCTGTATCTATAAGTGCTTTTACTTTTTTATTAATAATTTCAAATTCTATAACCGGACATTTTCTTAAATGATCATGAACATCAATTATTTGTTCTTCTAACAATTCTTCTCGCAAATCTGATGGAATAATTTCTTTATTTTTATTAATTAATGTCATTGACCTCGGATTTGTATTAAGCGAACTTGTATTTACAAACCCGAGGTTTGCTAGTTTTCCGAAGTCGTAGAAGGTTCACAATAATCTTCGTTATTACTAGATTTTACTTTTTTACACTTATTTGTTGCATTTATTCTAGCTTGCTGAGAACTTTGATTATTTGGATATTTTACATTTGATGGTTCTCCATCCTCTTTCTTCACATCATAAGAAACATATCTAGAATTTTCGACATAACCATTATTATAATATTGACGTTGATTTGAGTTGTTCTGAGAATTATTTTGTCGCAGATTATTACTAGAATTACCCGAAAATTTATTTTTATCAAAATTGTTATCACGGCAATTTTTATTTTGGAAATTTTCATTTCTGTTTTCTTGTCTATTATCATTATTATTATTATATCTACCTTGATTTTGATTATTTTCCCGATAACGATTTTGATTTTTAAAATAATTTGAATTATTTTTATAACGGCTTTGATTTTGTTGTTGTGAATTTTGCGTATTATTTTGTTGTTGATTATAATTTTCAGAACCACTCCTTGAATTGTTTTGATCATTGCTAGAATTTTTACTTGAAAAATATCTTTGAGAATTTACTGGACCTGCTCTATCGAATTTTTCTAATAAATCTAATAAATCATTAATTTTTTTAATTCCTCTAATTATTATTGCAGTTTGAATATCCTTACTAAAATGTCTAGCAATTTTCATAACAATTTCATTTTCTAAAGGTGATGGAATTAAGTCTTTTGCTTTATTTATTACTTTAATCGCGTAAGCTGACCTTGATAATTTTCCGTTTGGTCTGTAAGAACTAAATTCTAAATTTGTGCTAATTTTAAATCGTATGTCTTCATTCCAAAATCGAATTATAAATTTTTCTTTAAAATGACCAAAGTGATCATTTTCTTCTTTAACTAAATTCCACCATTCTTTAGCCATTCCATCTAAACATGCTTGAAGTACGAATTTAGTTTCCGAATTTAAAATATCGTTAAAATTGATATAATCTTCTATTTCGCGTAAGAATACTATTGGTCGTTCTTGAATACTTCCGGAATACTTTGGCAATGGGTACTCTCTAATCCACGAATTTTTACATGTATTATCACTAGTTTTTAAACTATTTATTCTTTGTTCAAATAACTCTTGATTTTCTTGAATTTGTTTAATTATAATCTCATTATCCATTACACTTAAAGTATTCTCTTCCGTATGCAAATGTAAATTATTTAATTTACTGTCCATTTGACCAATTTTACCCGTAACCTCATCCAATGTCTCTTCTACGTTAACTTTAAATTTTGAAATTGTCTTTTATTAATTTCAACACTTGTATCGATTTTTTCACTCAATTTAATTTTTAATTGCTCAATTTCTCTTTTATTTTGTTCAATTTTTTGTCTTATTTTAGATCTGTCTGCTGTACATTTACTAAAATTTTCTTTTTGTTGTAAAGCAACTTTACCTAAACCTTTTTTTACTTTCTTTACTTGTAAACCCAAATCACGCATGAATTCATCAAAATCTCGTTCAGTTTTATTCATTAATTCCCGTTCTTCTTCATTTAAATCTACTTCTTCATCACTATCACTAACTTCTTCTATAATAGTTTCGTCATCATCAAAAATATCAATAAATCCCCAATTTTTATGTTTTTTAGTTTTATTTTCTTTTGACTTTTTATTTCCATTATTTTTATTTTCATTTGAATTTTCCCCTACTGAACAAGGTTTTGAATTTTCCTGTGTGTTTGTGTCTTTATTTTGTTTATCTTCCATTTTTATTAAAATATATTTATTATTTATAATTTACTTGTAAATAAATTTTTAATTTATTTATTTCTTTGCGAATTTAATTTAAAATTATTTGAATTTTTCGCCAATGTTCAAAATGTTTTCATTCTATAAATTGCATTTATCTCTTAATTTCTATTTTACTTGAGTCACTTCATATATAAAGCAAAGAAAACCAGGGGTACCAGTTGAAACATCTACGTGTAGATTGACAGACCGAGGGAAGTATATATCTATATATTTTTCCTTTATTTTGATTTAAAAGCCCACTGCACGGTAAATTTCTGAAAATCCACGTGTTTCAAACATGAGAAATATTTTATACAGGTGTATTAAATATTTCTCATTCTTACGTAATGGGAATAGAAAGAATGTCTTTGTTTAAATTTAAAGGGACATTGTTTTCAAAATTTAAAGATCCTCTTACAATAAGGCACGCGCCAAACTCTATCAACTGATAAGATCTGTTTTGACAACATATAGTAATAGAATTTATGAATGAAATTATGCAATCTAAATTTCTCTTTAATTAAATATTATATTTTATTTTTGAGAAAATATGTCGCTTTGTAACCAAATTAAAGGAATCTGTTCCAATAATTATTCGGTAATTCAGCTTTTATTCTTTCTAAATTATCCACTACTAAATAAGATAATTTTGTTATCTTTCTTTCGTTGGATAAAAATTATAAAATATAACTTAATAAATTATATTTAAATTAATACAATTTTTTTTAACTATAAAGAAATCTTTTCTTATGATATAGTTTATTTAGATAAATAATTTTGTACGTTCGGTTGCTATGGTCTATATGAATTGACTCAGTAATAAACAAAATAAAAATAAATAATAATGTTCATTCACCTCAGTAAGTATTTTTCTCCTTCACTTGGTATTATCAATAATTACAGTAAGTATATTATTTTCCAATTTGAGGAATCTACAAATAAAAACAAGTTGTGAATTAAGATGTTCATTACATGAACATTTTGCTTCCTCTTTACGATAAGCACAAAATTTGCTTTAAAGTGAATTTTTTCATTTTATTTAATTCTATTGATGCTAAAAAAATATATTCTTTTTATACATCAATCGATTCGTCTTGATGAAATGAAGATTATTAGTTTGTTTTTAAGTCTAGATTAACATTTTATTATAAAGCAACATAATTTTTAAGAAGGAAATAAATTTCTAATAAAAGTGCGGATTTTTGGTTTTAATTATGTTTAATTCTATAAATTCAAATAAAATATATACTTTATATATACTAATCGATCCGTTTTAATGCAACGGATAAGATTATTGAAAAAATGAGTAAAATCTTATTGTACTGGAATATAATTTTGATAAAAGAACTAAATTTTTTATAAAGAAAGGTAATTTTTATGCTTTAATTGTCATTACCTTTATAAACTCTCATACAATTTTACTTTATATATACCAATCGATTCGTCTTGATGCAAAGAAGAAGATTTTTTGTATATTAACTTCAATATTTAATTTAAAAAAAATTTTTTGAAAAAATTTTTTTTTGAAAAAAGTAAAAAAAAAATTTTTAATAGATTTTTTAATGTCCATCAATCCATTTCGAGATATTTTTATGATAAATATTCCTAGCAATTTTCAGCCGAATTCGTTGAAACCTCTTCGAGTTATCGTGTTCACAAAAAAAGGGATCCACACACACACACACACACATACACACACACATACATACATCCGGACAATTGTTCAGGGTCTTATATAACATAGTCCCATATAGAAGAACATTTTTAAAAAGGATTTTTAAAAATTTTGTAAATTAAACGACTACAAAGCTTCCTCACGAGGAAGCAATAAATAAAATTTAATATTTAAATTTTATAAATCCTGCCTACAAAAGGTCAAGTTTTTCCTATTCCCTAAATTAACTAATCTATTAATAAATAAATATTCTTTAAAATTATAAATTTCTTTTAAATTTTGATTTATTTTGGATATGATAAAATTATAATATCAAAAAATGATCAAAATTTATTTAATTTATATAATAAAATTTATTTATTTCCCTGAAAAATTAACTAAAATAATTAATTCAAATGAATTAATTATTACCTATTATAAATAATAATTTGGAGGACTAGGATCAATATTTATTGAATCTTTCAAACTGCCACATCGATATAGCCTATTACTATATGAATGCAGCTTATAAGAATATTCAATAAACTTACGATTTGCTTTTGTTACCCCTTAAGGTTTCAGATTATGAGGTAGTAAACCAATTTCTTGGTAAATTCCCCAACACTTCCACCAGGGCTTGACTTTGTAGATAATTTTTTTTGTTTAATTACCAGGTAGTAAGTTGTAAAACAACAAATTCCTGAGTAATTTTTACGATTTATAAATGTAGGTGTAAATGTATGTCAAATATTGTAAAGTTCAGGTCGTAAGTTGTAAAACAACGAATTCCTGAGTATTCTTTTTATATTTGTAAATGTTTATATTAATGAGTTATATTTTGTAAAGTTCAGGTCGTAAGTTGTAAAACAACGAATTCCTGCGTTATACAATATTATAACAATGTCAGTATTATTGTTTAAATAATATGTGTATATTATAATTAATACTTACAACACCAGGTAGTAAGTTGTAAAACAACGAATTCCTGAGTGTTATAAGTACAGATTTAGAGTTTATACTCACGTACCTTTGTAGATAGAGTAGTCGAAATGAGAGAGCGAGACCTTCGATTTCGCTGTTTATATACCAATTTGGAGACGCTATGGAAACTTCTAGAACTCTCTAGAATTGTCTAGAATTTTCTATAACAATAATATTCGCCCTTAATCTCTTCCGGTTAATACAAAAAATCCGCGCGACTTCCGTTTCGCGAGACTATCTCTCTTCCTATTCACGGAAATTCATAACGCGTCATACTCTTTCAACCAATAATATTTAAATTTTTCCCAAAAGGACAGTAATATATTTTCTCTCTCTCTTGTCTCCAAATTGTCTACCGTTTACCCACAACAATACTATTGCGTAACTGTCATTTATTTCCATCTCTGAATTTATTTTATTTCTTATTATTTAAATAAATCTTTAAATTATATACTTTTATCAATTTAACTTTTTCTTATAATATTTAATAATTTTTTTACTATTTATTAATATAAATTTTATTACTACTTTATTTATTAAAACCTAATTAAATAATTAATAACTTAATTATAATTACCAAAATCCATACTAATTTTATAAAACAAAATATGCAATTCTATATGAAAAATTATCCTTATATTTAACTCTATATAAATTGTGCATAAAATTTATCTTGTCTTGAAATGATTTCTAATTTCTTCAACTATGAAAATTTCTTATCTTTTTCTTAACCTTAGCCTTGAATCAGCTGTGCTGTTTCCATAGGTTTTCAAATATCTCTTAGTACATTTGTACTCTATTGACCTTATTTTGAATTTCTCACACTTTAAATTTAACTGAAATATTATTTCTCATTCTCTAAATTTTATTCTTATTTTTAATTTTTATTCAATATTTATCTATAAATTTACAATTTATTTTTATTAAAATAATTTTTAACAATTTAAATTTTGACTATTGAAATACCGTTTCATGTTTCAGTAGGAAAATACTACTATTTGAATTAGGGACTGACATTTTATTATTAAATTAGTTATTTTTAACTAATTTGCATGCATAGAACAATATTTGTTAATTTGTGCGAATTACCTAATATAATAAAAAAAATTTTATAAAAAAATTACTGGTTTGGCTTATTCCCAGTTTTTCTCGGTCACATTAAATTCCCGGATATTTCCCGTTTTTCCATAGACACCCTGTTACGTATTAAAACTTTTGTCTTTGCATTGCTCAAAACATCTTCAAAAGGGTAATCTAGAATTCAAATAAAAAAACTGTAATTCATTTTATATTATAATTATTACCGATTTTACATATTGAGCAATTCCAAGTCAAGTGATCATGAGGATTTTTGATGATTTTAGCAATTTTAAAAATATTTTGTGAATTTGTTCCTTTATACGCATGGAATAAGAATGTATAAAATTTTTTTCAGAATTTTCAAAATTTGTTGAATTATGTCTTTTTCAAAATTTTGATCGTTTTTTTAAAAAGGCACGTCACTTTTTTTCTTGTTGACCGATTAAGATAAATTTTTTGGAAAATATTCATAATAAAAAGTACTTTAAAGAAAAAAAGAAAAAAAAAATTTTTTCCCGAAAAAAATTTCAAAAAAATTTTTGAATTCAATTTTTAGAAAAAATGTACCTTCGATTTAAAAATTTTTTTTTGTAAATATTGTCAATAAAGTAAAGAATACTTCCTATAAATTTAATTATGGGACAACAATAACTTTACGAGAAAAAAAATAAAATGTCCAGTGCGGCGCGTCGGGACGTGTGCAGTATTTGCTTATAGCCGCGCAAGTTTTGTTTTAAATCTTTTTAAAGGTCATACTTTCTTGCTAAAATGATTTTTTTTCTAAATTTTGTAATTAAAATCAAAAATTGATTTCTCAAGCGTTATTTTTGAATTTTTGAATAAAAAATTTTTTAAATAACAATAAGTATTAAAATAATGATTACATATTTTTTTGGCTTTATTGATTAAGAAAATTAATCAAAAATCTTATTAAAATAGTATTGGATTCACAAAGAAATAGAAAATTATTTAGTTAAATATTATTTAAACAATTAAAAATAATTATTATCATCATGAAGTGTACTTAGAGCTAGAAATTTATAGTTTTTTCTATATTTTGCATTGAATTGTATTTTGAACATTGAAGTGTAAAATAAAAACTAAAAATTTATAAGGTAATATGATTTTATTACTCGTTCGTATTAGTTATTATAAAAATTTATAAGTTAAACATTATTTACAAAATTAATTTTAGTTTTTTAATTTACTATAGTTAAAACAAGAAATTCTTAGTTTATCTTAATTGTGAAGAAATCAATTGCAATCCCTATTTTTTATTTTAATCTACTGCATTAGCAAAACATAAAGCGACACCTTTTTTTAATTGAAAGTGAAAAAAATAATAATTAAATCTTTTTTAATAGGGTTAACAATTTTAAGTTTTAAACATTATAGTTTTTTTGTGCTTTGTGTATTGTTAGAAACAATGTTGACTATCATCTCAGTACGAGCAATAAGGATAAACTAATGCAGTAGATTTGATTAAAAAATATGGATTGCAATTGATTTTTTCACAATTAAGAAAAACTAAGAATTTCTTGTTTTAACTGTAGTAAATGTTACATCCCGACATATTTTAAATTTATATTATTTTCATAAATTTAATAAATTCTTTAAATAATCAATTAAATAATATTATAAATATAACATTTAGCCATGCCTAAAAACATAATTTAAAAATATTACATTGTCATTTAAATCTCAAATTAGAAAAGCGTAAAAATAGAAAGCATAATTAAATATTTTAATATTTCATTCATGTGAGTCATTAACACTCGTTACTACTCATATGAATGAAAGAGTAAGATGAATCTACGAACTATGTTTTTACGACAAGTGTAAGGCCATGAATGAAAGAGATGACGCATGATAAAAAGAAAATATAAAAGAAATAAATGCGTTCAGAATGCATATACTTAATATTAATAAAATTAATTGAAAGTTGGTTTATTGGTTTGTTCAGTTATCGATGTGTAACATTATCACCAAATTATAAATATAAATACATTCAATTTGATCGAATCAAGGATAAATCGATTATCGACAATCGATTGATCGATAGTCGATTGTTGATTCGATTAATGAATTAGATGTGCATATCGATGTTTGAATTGAGCGAATAGTGAATCTATTAGCAATTATAAAATTAAATAATCAATAAAATGAAGATATAATAGCATAAAAAGATCATATTACATATCGTACGTGCCTGAAATCGTGCATGGCGTACGTGACTAGAACGGTGCATGGTGTACATGTCTAAAACGGCGCGTGGTGAAAACACCCAAAACAAAATTTACCACCACTTAATACCCCTAAAATGCATTAGATTAGAAACTATATAAGCTGCTGTAAAAAGCAGAACGAGTGTCAAAAGTTCCGGTGTAATTCAGAGCGAATAGTATCATTGTAGAGCGACCCTTCAGTTTAAACGCGAGTTATCGAATTCTTTCCGTAAAAGGTGCAAGTTAGATTATTTATCACTTAGAAACAAGTTTCTTTCCCGTAAAAAGGTGCAAGATAATAATTTAACACTTAGAATCATTAATTTTGTTGTTTTAACTGTCGTATTTGTTATACAAAATTAACAGTGTAAATTTCATTAATTCCTTCCGTAAAAGGTGCAAGTTGTATTGTTATCACTTAGAAACAAGTTTCTTTCCGTAAAAGGTGCAAGATAAATAATTTAACACTTGGATAACGTGAAACTGTTAATTTATAGCAAAACTCTTACAAAGTTGTGAAAGTTACATAAGTGTAACATAACAAACTTTAAGTTTCATTCACTTGAAACGAAACCAAGCAAGAACCTAAATATAACGACTTTGCTGTATTCTGTCAACGAATATTGTGTAATAAACGTAAGTAATGAATTGTAATAATTGTAATTTTAATTAATGTTGTAAACAATAAATTCATAAAAGGAATATTATTCTTGTTTTTAACGCAAAACCCATAGTTTTGACAAGTGATCACGATCCTACTATAAAAATAAAGATCAGGCCTTACCAACCTGATTAATCAGCTAACTGGTTTTACAACCTCTTTTAACTAAATAATCAAATTTATTTAAAAGCCTTTCTTTTGCTCGGGACATAACAGCTGATTTGGTGGCAGCGGTGGGATTGTCACTTTTGTTATAAACAAATTAATTTTCAAAAAAAAAATTTTATCAAAAAAAAAAAAAAATTTTTTTTCACAATTTTAATTTTGAGTCAAAATTAACTTTAAACTCAATAACCACGTTCAACTCCACACAACCAACTCCTAATTGTTTATAATTTAATAAACAATTTCCTAATTCCTTCATATAATCCTATAATTGAGCTGTCTTTGCGCCGTCCGGCGAGATTTGGCTTAATTTAAGAATAGTTTACGCCGTCCGGCGAGACCGTTCAATAGGGATTTTCCTCTCTTTCATTTTTCAAATAAAATTGTGACGTTATTATTGCGCCGTCCGGCGAATTTTAATTGATCAAACGACATTTGAGCCGTCCGGCGAAATTGTCATTTTATTTGTTCCTTTTAAAACTTCCTAACATTCCTTGATTTTCACAATAAATAATAATTTGCCTTGAGAATATTTAAATTATTTAATAAATACATTTAATAAAAACATTAAATACATAAAAATGTCATTTGGTTACAGTTAAAAAATTATGTGCGATAAAATTCCAACACCAAAGAAAATTAAAAATCGAGGAGGAATCAGAGCACAAAGAAGATTTAATATCGAATCATCACTAGAATCAGAAAAATTTGTAGAAAATTTTCATTCAAAAAACAACCTCAGAGAATTAAAAACACAGGAAGAATTTTCTGAATTTTTCGAAAAATTACTAAATAAAACGGAGCAAATTTTAAGAAAATAAAAATTGTAATTAAAATTCAATAAATAACAAAATAAACTCTCATTAAAATTAATGTGCTTTGTTTATTGTTGTATGATAATAGTATACCTAATATTAATTGCAATAATTTGGTATACAAGTCCAAAAAGGAAAAATTGAAATAAAAACTAATTAAATAAACAATAAGCTGATAAATAAATTACCTATTTAACAAAAACATATACATATAATCGAAATCTAGATGAATAGATACTTTGACATAATTAACAACTTTAATTATCCTCAAATCGAATTAATCTCAGGAGATTTAACATCTCACAAGGGTATATTTCTTATTGATAATACTAGTCGATTAAATATAATAAAAGAAACAGAATTGTCCTCATTTATTAACATCGATAGAAACATTCGATACACACTTCGACATAACTCAATTCACACCAACGGTAGTGCAATAGTAGAATTTTGTGATTTTTCTTTGAAATTTGAAACTATCGATTACGAAAGTAACTCCGAAATTATTGGTGTTTTAGGCGCACCATTCCTAGATCAATTATTCGAAACCAATCATTTTAGTCGAATTGCTAGAGAATACGATAGAAGAGCTCGAAGAAGAGCAAATACATTTAGACAACGATTTATTAGACGCATTTGTAGAATATTAAGGAATTCGTCTTGCCGAAAATATCCATGAATTGTTACGTCAATAATATTGAATTTAATACGGATATTTTTCAAAATATTCATATATCATCTCCCAATTTAAAGGAAAAAAGAGGTCTTTTCTTAATAAATCCTGCTTTAAACATTAATTTAATAAACGAGAGAAAATTAGCACCAGGCATTGTAATCGATCGATCAGAATCAATCATTCTAAATTCAGGTTCTTTTGTTACTTCTGGAACAACAGAAATAATAATTGCAAGTAAACCAATTAAGTTTCGAACTTATATTAATAGTAGACAAAACGAATTGACAGGTATATTGGGATTATCTTTCCTAAACACAGATCCTAGTGAGTTTGTATTATGATCATCATCGATATTAACACATGCGATACTTTTTACTAATAACAACAATTTTTGTTATAGCAATCTTTTCGTTAATTTGGTGCCTAAAATTTTGGCATATTTTCAAAAATTTTAAAATCAAAAAGTTAACAGATATATTGATTTAAACAATTTTCAAGTGAGAAAAGTATTAGGAAAACATATTAATATAAAAGGCCATATTTAAATCGCGCGGTTAATATCATTAATCATCTCCTCATTTACTTAAACTACTCATTGATTTCGCGCGCGAAAGCTACAAGTAGTACGCCGCGAGGCAAGTCAGACGTACACCTTAAAGGCAACTCTCACACGTACCTTAAGCCGGTTGCGGCTTCTCTAGTGAACCACCATATCGAACTCCCTTATGAATTCATATTTTCACTTTCTAATAAGGAATAACGAATTATATCCTCAATTGTTACTAAACTCATCATTTTTTATCGGTAACGAAGGCCGATTTATACTAGATCCTTCTTTACCAATAAACTTAATTAAAGAAGACAAAGTTAACCCTTTCTTAGGAATAAATCGTATACTAAAATACTTTTTAAGAGACGGTACTATACGAACACACGGGGAAGCGAAAATTTGCATTAATCATACAGTACTAGAATTTCAAACCATAATTTGTGACGACCAATCAGATATTATCGGTGTTTTAGGACTTCCATTTTCATTTGATATTATTAACGAATTATTCTAATAAACAACAAAATGACTCGCAAAAATAAACATCAAAGAGACTATAATAATGATGATGATGAAACCACTGCTCCAGCCAACGATGCAACCTTTGCGACCTCTATGAATAGAACCCTTCATGACACTATGGTAAATTCTATGGCCGAATGTTTTGCGTTACAACAAGGTATAATGAATATTCCTTTTTATGACGGGCATAATATGCCAGTTAAAGATTTTATTGATGATATTTTAAATGCTGCATCATCCATTCCTAAAAACTGTGAAGATCAGTATTTGAAATCTATTCTTGCTAAGTTAAAGGGTGCTGCTAGAAGCAGTACTCAAGGTAAGTCTTTTGAAACCATTACTGAACTAATAGACCATTTAAAACAAAGATATTCCACTCATAAATCATATGCATGGTATTTGCAAGAAATATCCACAATTCGTATGAATCGCAACGAAAATGTTAGTGAATTTTATGATAGATTGTCTCAATTATTAGCAGGGGCAAATGCGGCACTCGCTAGTTCTTATGGAGCTCCTAATGCTAAAATTCAAATGGAACCTCTAAATTTCTGTGCATTGGAATCCTTTATCAAAGGACTTCCCGATTCAATGTCAACCGTAATAGAGGCACGAAATCCTGGAAATCTTAAAGATGCTTTTGACATTGCTTTAAAATGTGAACAACGCCACGAAACTTTTAAACCGGATTATAATGCCTACCATTATTCCCGACATCAATCACAAGACTACAGAAATCGAGAAAGAAGCCCTAGTAATAGAGTACAATTCTCGTACCCTTATGAGCAAACGAGATATCGTTCTCAATCACCCACCCCCACTGGAATTTTGAGAAATCCATATCCTCCTTATATGCAAAATAATCATTACCCACAATCGTATCCTAGTCAACCTAATTTTCATTTTCCTAACGCTTATATGCCCTACACAGCATATCCTTTCTATCCATATCCTCCTCCACAAGAAGGATATTTTAATAAAAATCAAGATGGAAGTAGAACACCACCCCGTTCTCAATCTCCACATTCATTTGAAAAGAATAATTTAAACTCAAACACGACTCGACGGATAGACGCGACGACGAGTGGAGACCACAAAGAGCGTCCAGCCAATGCGAGGATTCTATCGTTACAAAACACATCTTCCACGCAAGAAATTCAAGAGAATCTCCATTAATAATTATAAATTCTCCAAGCTTTCAAACATCCTCAGCAACCCTATTAATAGATACAGGAGCAGATGTAAACATAATCAAGGAAAACATAATATTACCAGATTTAAATATAATTCAAGAAGAAGCTATACATATAGCCGGAATCGTTCCTATAAAAATTTTAACATTGGGAACCGTTCAAATTGAAATAAACACAAAACAAATAACCTTTCAAGTAGTACCCATAGATTTCCCTATAGAATCCGACGGTATATTAGGTCGAGAATATCTACGCGAAGAAAAGGTTGAAATTTCTTTTTGGCACAACACAATTGTCACACATTCCAACCCTATAAAACCAATATTTTTCGCAGATAAAGAATCGACCGAAGCCAGAGAAGCATTAACCGAAAATAAGGCTAATAAAAGAAAGAATGTAACTATTAAGGCAAGGACTAGACAAGTAATACCGATCGATATTCTGAACACAGAACTAAAAGAAGGATATCTACCTTTAATAAAAACAGCAGAAGGATTACTAGTAGGTGAAGGTGTAGTAACCAATCAGGATGGAGTTTGTCACATCTATGCTATAAATATGACATCTGAAGACGCCGAAGTCGACATACCACCTCAGGAACTAATTCCTTTCGAATTTTACAAATTACCAGGTGAAGATTCGGATGAATACTCCACAGAAGAAGAATATACACCTCCAACCGATAGAGTTGCAGCAATATTAGAATATCTAAGATTGGATCATTTAAATAAAGATGAAAAAC
Organism: Leptopilina myrica (nomen nudum); assembly: GCA_032872475.1. Lineage (NCBI taxonomy): Eukaryota > Metazoa > Arthropoda > Insecta > Hymenoptera > Figitidae > Leptopilina > Leptopilina myrica (nomen nudum). The sequence continues at coordinate 38,878,353 of CM065459.1, read as the reverse complement.
AACATGTCCAACAGATAGTAACAGAATTCCCGAATAGTTTTCATCTCCCCGGAGAACAACTAACTCCAACTCATAAAGTTCAACACAAAATCATTACTAAAGATGAAATACCAATTCATGTTAAACAATATAGATTTTCCCCATCTCAAAAAGAAGAAATCGATAAAGTCATTGATAGAATGAAATCAGAAGGAGCAATAGGTCCTTCCTGTTCACCATACAACTCGCCACTGCTTATAATTCCAAAAAAGATTGATGGAAGTGGTAAGAAAAAGTGGAGAATCGTAATTGATTTTAGAGCACTAAATGAGAAGACAATTGGTGATTGTTATCCCTTGCCCAATATTACCAGTATATTGGATACCATTGGGGGCGCTCAATATTTCTCCGTATTTGATTTAGCCAGTGGATTCCATCAAATCGAACTAGATCCAGTTGATAGGTCAAAGACAGCATTTTCTACTATACATGGACATTATGAATACATAAGAATGCCTATGGGATTAAAAAATTCACCATCTACCTTTCAAAGATTAATGGATCAAGTTCTGACTGGTCTCCAAGGAGTAGAATTATTTGTATATTTAGACGACATCGTGGTCTACGCAAATGATTTGGAAGAACATGGTAAAAAGGTAAGAAGATTATTACAAAGATTGAGGGATGCTAATCTTTCATTACAACCAGAAAAATGCGAATTTCTCTACAAAGAAGTAGCATATTTGGGACATATAATAAGTAGTGATGGAGTAAAACCCAATCCGAAAACAGTAGAAGCAGTCAAAAATTTTCCAACCCCCAAAACACCAAGAAATGTCAAACAATTCTTAGGATTAGCGGGATATTATCGAAGATTTATCAAAGACTTTTCAGCCAAAGCCAAACCACTGTCCAATTTATTGAAAAAGGATGTGAAATTCGAATGGAAACAAGAACAACAAGATAGTTTTAATGAACTAAGAGAAGCTCTATGTACTAATCCAATTTTGCAGTATCCAGACTATGAAAAACCTTTCACTTTAACAACAGATGCATCCGATTACGCTATAGGTGCAGTACTAAGTCAGGAAAAAGATGGATTTGATCTACCTATCGCTTATCTATCCAGAGTATTAAACGCGCCAGAAATAAATTATTCTACAACTGAAAAAGAATGTCTAGCCGTTCTATATGCAGTTCATCATTTTAGGCCTTATATTTATGGTAAGAAATTCACTTTAGTCAGCGACCACGAACCATTGAGATGGATCGACACCATAAAGGATCCAGGACAACGATTAATAAGATGGAGATTAAAATTAAGAGATTATGAATACGAATTTCAACACAAATCAGGAAAATTAAACACAAATGCCGATGCTCTATCCAGAAATGTTATGGAAGAAGATATCGACGAAAATTCCGAAAACAGTAATGATCAAAAACAAGTAAAAATTTTGATCAACAAACGTATTGACAAAAACCCTAAAAAACCAACTAAAACTTCATCAAACATTCCTTCTAATCCTCAAAAATCGAAATTACAACCTCCAAAATCAATATTAAAACCATCCACTTCAAAATCCACTGCAGACCAAAGTATTATTGGTTCAAGAGTAGCACAACGACGAACATTTCAACCACCTACTCTAAAGTCCACACTAGATCAAAGTACCATTGGTTCAAGAGTATCACAAAGAAGAGCACTACAACCCAGAATAAAGACAATAGACGAAGACACATCTGAAAGTAGCACTGACGAAGAGAGAGAAACGCCAATTCCTCCTATTCAAAAGGCAAGTAGAAGCGTGCTCCCTAGTCTGAAACTTCCACCAGCTGCTATCAAGAACATACCAGGTCCAAAAAGTGCACCTCCAGAAACGCAGACCAAAGCTGTAAAATTTCCAATTCCAGAAACAACCGTACTAACGATAGACCCACCAATTAGTGAAAGCGAAGACAGTTCTGAAGAAGAAGATAACACAACGCTTTTAAGCAGAAAAGAAATAGCGAAGGACCTAGGAAATTCCATATCTCGTTTTAATCAATCTGTAAAACAACATGAAGATTGGCTAATAGATTCACCACAATCTCCAAGAGATTGGCTTAGTCTTTCTGATGGGAATGACGACGAAGGAATTCACAAAGCAGCCAACGAATTAATTCCAGGAGACCATACAGAATTTTCTCATAAAATGGATTTCCAATGGGATTATGCTAAAGGCGAATCCATATGGGAAAATGATTCTAAAAAAAGTTCAGATAGTGAAGTATCGATCAAAGAAATCGAAGAACCAGAACAAGAAATACAACAAACACCTCGAAAAATGGACACAGATGAGATTAAGGCTAAAAATGTAACCTTTAGGTCCACATCATTAGAACCACACACACCTGTAACTTTCAAAACTCCAAAAGCTATGTCAACGCCTTATCACACTTCATTACACGAAACAGATGTCGAATCAGAAAATGAAACAGACGACGAAGAAGAAAGCGATACAGCTGAAAATGAAATTAAGGAAAATAAAATTAAGTCAACTTCTTTAAGAACAACACTCCTAGAAAGCATTCCTCCCGATTTGCCTTCATGTTATTTGAAAACACCTGAAAAATCCTCGAATATAGCCAGTCACAGAGAAAATCTAACTTATTATCGAAATAATTACGTGCATTTTCTATCCGCTGATTGTGAATTTACCACTCCAATAAGCAGATTGCTTATAGATATTGCAGTAATAGATCCAGAAGAAATTAAAAGTAAAAAGCCCATTAAAGGACAAATTCTTGTAACTCCAAGAGGAAAACATAACGTATATTCTATAATAGTGAAAGATAAATATTACGATCCAGTATCAAGAGAAGATTTAATTTCAGGAATACAGGATTTAAAAATTCTTTTACATAAAGAGAAGGCAAAAGAAATAAGAATTTCTCGACATGGTGATTTCACTGACGAATTAAGGAAAGGAGAATTAATGCAAATAATTGAATCTATTTTCTATAAAAGCGATATTAATATAACTATCTGTTATGGACAAGTTTCTGTCCCAAAGGAAGAAAACAGAGAAGACATTATCAGCGAATTTCATAGAAGTAAAATAGCGGGACACAAAGGAATAGTAAAAACCTACAGAAGAATTCGCGAAAAATTTTACTGGCCTAGAATTAAAGAACAAGTAACAGAATTTGTGAGAAGATGTCCCACATGTCAAACTCAAAAACTAGTTAGAGCAAAAACCAGGGAACCAATGATTATAACCGACACACCTTTGGACGTTTTCGACAAAGTTTCATTGGATACAGTAGGAAAACTTCCTACGACCCCAGACGGGAATTGTCATATTTTAACTATGCAAGACCACTTATCCAAATATTGCATAGCCGTAGCAATACCCGATATTTCAGCAACTACTATTGCTCACGCAGTTGCCAAAGAATTATTTTCAGTTTACGAAGCACCTAAAGTTATTTTAACCGATAAAGGTACTTCATTTATTGGCAAATTAATGTCAAAACTATCAAAAATATTCAAAGTCCAACAAGTAACAACTTCAGGTTATAGACCACAAACTAACGGAGCTTTAGAACGCAGCCATGCTGTATTAGCAGACTATATAAAACAATACACCACAGACTGTGACGATTGGGATAGATTATTGCCTTTTGCAATGTTTGCTTACAATACCTCTGTACACGAAGCTACTAACTTCACTCCCTACGAGTTAGTTTTTGGTAAAACTGCCCGTACCCCTAGTTCCTTTCCACAAGAAGAAAAATTAGAAACCTATGGTTCCTACTTAACAGAGCTCATAAACAGACTAACTGAAATAAGAATTTTAGCAGCTAAAAATTTGATAGACTCCAAAACAAAATCCAAAGAAAGGTACGATAAATCAATCAAGCCTTTCTTAGGAAAAATAGGCGACAAAGCTTATGTCGTAATAGAAGGTATGAAAAGAAAATTTGACCCCCATTATCATGGTCCATATACAATTGTGGATATCCTTGATAAAAACAATGTAATCCTTGTAAATAATAATGGAAATAGGTTCCAAAAACACGTAGATAAGTTAAAACTAGCACATGAATAAAATAATAATACAATTTTAATTTTTAGATGTCAAAATCAATCATTTTTACTCCACCAATCCAAGGAGAGTTGGTAAGAAATTACGTGTTCCCCAAGGGTAACATAGAAAGCATTAATTACCCAAAAGGAATATTAGAGGAACTGACTGCAGAATATAATTTGGATAAACCAACCTACACAGTTGATAAAACTACTGGTCCTGAATTCGGAAAACTGTGGAGAGTAAAATGCATTGTCACGGACGATAAAAATAGTAATGCATTCATCGTAACGGGAGAAAGTTGCAGAACCATTCGAGAATCAGAACATTCAGCTGCAAAAATGATACTAAAAGAATTAGAGAAAACGTATTATTTTAGCGAAGAAGAGAAACCACGATCGTTAAAACACAAAATTTATGTCATGACACCCGAAGAACCATCACTAATAAAATTAAAATTGTATAAATGGGAAAATTGCTGCGAGTATTGTTATAAAAGAGGACATACCAAAGAACATTGCTTTAGCGTGATTAGAAATAAGAAAATCCTGCAGAAACAAAACCCATTCAATGATAAAAATGATGATTCAGACGAATTTTGGGAGCTACCTGGCCCCACATGTTCATGGGATTAAACACCCAAAATCACAAAGTTTCTCTTTAACAGTCTATAAAACCATTCAATTTTCTTGTTGTACCCATTTAAAATCTAATAACCATTTAAATAGTTGATTGATTATACCAATTAAGAACAATTCAGCATGATATTAAGATTTCTCAGTTAAATAACTAAAATATTGTCAAAAAAAAAAAAAATATAAATAAAATAAAATGAAATAAAATAAATAAAATAAAAAAAAAATTTTTAAACTACAACCTTCCGAAATAATCAAATTTTACTCTTTTTACAAACGTAACCCTTAAATTCACACAAATGATTTAAAAATTATTGTAAACCGACCATAATTTACAACACCAATTAAGATCAGACTATTAAAAAACATAAATAAATTCCTAAAATGATAAACTCTAACCAATAACAGTACTCATTTAATCAAAAGGGAGAAAACAAAGTATATCTATCCTTTTCTAAAAAGTCAATTTCCTATAAATAAACAAATTTGTTAAGTAAAAATTGAAAAAAATATAATTAAGCAGAAGCAATAAAATAAAAACTTATTAAATCAAGAAACAGAACCCAAAAATTTATTAAAGTATAATAAATAACGAAGAAAAACGGAATATACCTGTCCTTTTCTAACAACCCATAATTACATTCATTAATAACAATTACATCTCAATAATAATTAAAATAATAAAAGGAAGATAATTATTAATAATTCTGTTAATTATAAGTAAATTCTATTAGAAACAGATTAAAATTAAACAATAATATACATTTCAAGTAGAATTATCGCATATCGATATATCGAACATAAAGGTAGCAACGAGAAACTGCTCAACGCGAACTTACGTAGGCTTACGCCACGAGATCTATATGCATAAAATCAATGACAAAAATTCAAAATTAATAACCAATAGGTTAGAAAAATATATCTAAATAGCAATAAATAGGTAATAGTTTATTAAATCGAAGCCCAAAACACAAAATTTTATTGCAATAAACAAATAAAAATAAAAATTCAAATAAAGTAAGAGAAGAAAACATACACCTATCCTTGTCTTCAAATACAGTCTCTCAAGGATGAAAACCTAAAGTACGATTCACTATGCGATCTATATGAATATAATCAATGTCCAAAATTCAAATTTAGTAACCAGCAGGTTAAAACCCACTGAAAACAAAAAGTCCCTAGATTAAATAAAAATTTAAAATTCCCCACCCAAATTAAATTCATGCACATAAGTGCAACTAAAAACATGAATTAATAATAAAACCCATAATTATGGGCTTCTTCAAGTATGCAAAGCCCATAAATATGAGCCCAGCTTATAAAGCCCATAAATACGGGCCATACATACGTATGCCCATAATTATGTGCTCAACTTGCGGAGCTCATAAATACGGGCCAATCAAAAAAGGGAAGGAACTAATAAACAAAACTAAACAAAAATAATTAAATTTAAAAATTCATTTATTATTAAAAACTTAAACTAAACATACAAATAATTAAAAACTAACAACTGGGCCCAAATCTCGCCTGCCCAGGCAGGAGAACGTATCTTGTCCCGTCCCCGGCCACAATTATTTTTAGGTTTATGTACGGAGGGCGAATAAAAATTCGCCCCCCATTTAAAAATCGAGTCACCAGTAGATTCTGGTATCCATATTCTGAAACAAACAAACAAAAACTTTTAACATTAACAAAATATATTTTAAAAACAACAATAATAATAAAAAAAATAAACAAATACAAATTAAAAATTTAACTCACCTCCTTCATTGGGCCCGGCGTGCGCCCAACGACGATCGTCTCCTTCATTATTATTATTCTCTGAAAAACGAAAAGAGAAAATTGCTATAAAACACAAAATTAAAGAACATGAAAAATATAAAAGCATAAATAATAAAAACAAGGGACACTTACCTCCATTCATCTTGATGTTTTGTTTTCAAATGAGTCATTTTCAAAAATTGCTGATCCTTGCAAATCATAACGCGATAAAAGCCCTTAGATGAGATCATAAAAACACAGCATCCAAATCAAATTAACAACCAATAAATAAAATACAAAATAATAATAAAACACCTAATATTTTAAAATAAAAAATACCATTAATTAGTAACAAAAAAAAAATACTAAAAATTCAAATAATAAACAATGAAATAATGAATTACCAACTGTCAAAATATAGATAATATAACCGCTAATTATCTAATATACCGACTGTTAATGAGAAACGAAAATTCAAATTTCGCCCTTATAATTAGGATAAATTTAAATAATTATATAAATAATGTGATTATCGAATAATGAACAAAATGTTTATCAAGTTGTAAATAATTATGAAAATCACATTATTACAAAACATATAATCACCAAATATTATACTTATATTCAAATATTTACTTAAAATATAAATTATAATCAATTATAATTAATACTATGCTTAATCAATAATTACAAGAATTAATACATTACACCAAGAATTACATATTGATATTATAAAATATTAGATAATAATCAATTAATATTACTCTTATTACTTCTCTAAAATATAATTAATCAATAATAATATTAAATAATCATAACTTACTTTTATAACCTATATATTATAATCAATATTCTAACTTATTCATAAAACCCATGAAGTAGAAAAAACACTTGGATCAAATAAAAACACTACTTCAAACTTTAATTAAGAAATATAATTAATAAATATAATAAATAAATATAATCAATATTATTAAAAATATATATATCCATTATATACCAATAAAATACAAATAATCAGTATATTATACCCTTAATCAATATTATAGCAATAAGAATATTATAAAACCATATGTATTACCAATTAATCAATAAATAAAAATTAAAAGAAGGACGAAAGAAAAAGAAGGAAGGGGATTTGGCGGTCGCCTTCTTCTTTCCTCCTCATTTTAATGAAAACTAAAATAAGAATAAAAACTAAAATAAATTTGATGTTACAGATGGAAATTCCATTTTTGGGACACATATCTGACGCTGTTAATTATATATCAATAGCTTTCAAAATATTATTATTATTGATAGCATTGATAGTAGTTAAAAACCTATACGTACTTTATAAAGTCGTAACAAAGAGAAGACAAAGATCGAACAATAATCGATCAAATGTATAAGGATTATCGGTCCAATTGGAGCTCACATACATTGGGGACAATGTACACTCTAAGGAGGGAGGACCAGGCCCAAAAATCCCAAAAAAATTTAAAGAAATAGAGCCACTAACAGAGTTGAAATAACCAGGCTACTATAAAACGCCAAGAGGCGACACAATTCAAATCAGCGCGCTGAAAACCTTAAGCTCACAAACATCGATCGCATGAATCGACCCTGAAGCTATGTATATATCGCGCATGTCTTGTTCGGCAACCATCATGAAAAAGCGGCAAATAATTCAAATTCAAATTTTAAAATTCGCTATTCACGATGGAAATCGAATAAAAATTACAATAAAAATCAACATTAATGCTTATAAATACTAAATATGCTTATACAAATCCGAATTAATCAACATTAACAGAAATGCATACATATAATTAACAATTAAAAATAATAATAACTAAGCTGTTCATTAATAAATAATGATTATTAACTAAAATATTCTATTAACAATTTAGTAATTCCTAAACAAATAATTAACAAATACTAGATATATAAGTATGAATTAAACGGTAAATTATTGATCAACTTAATGATTATTAATAAAATATTAAAATAACTAACTAATAACGTATTAAACAATAATTTATTAACATTATATTAATTAATTATTGTCGAAATTTAAGAATAAATATAGAAGAAAATAAGAAACATCTTAAAATTAAGAATATTAATAAAAATCAATTAAATTACAAGATAATTCATTAATTATGACATTATTAACAATTATTGTTAATAATAAATGCTAGTAAAAGTCTCCGCGTGAAGCTGAAAATATCGGGAAAGCATGAAAGCAACAGAGGATGGTTGCGAGGCAGGAGTATGAGCTGCGTGGCTAATACTACTGCCACGCCTCATGCCCAATAGTAGTATAGCCAGGCCCACGTCTCTCTCACACAGTAAGCGAGATCGAGCGGCATTAAAATCTCCAAAGCATACGGCCTCGTTGTCGCTTACACCCTTATGCGGTAGGCGAGATCGAGCGGCATTCAAGTCTCCAAGCATACGGCTTCGTTGTCGCGTATACTCTTACCACGCATGTTCGCTTGCTATGTTTCCTGCTCTAAAAACCTTAATATTATCGAATTATCAATAATGATTGATAGAAAATAAACACAAAAATGAATTTTATGATAACTTATAGTCAATTTTGCAAAAATAAATAAAAAAAAAAAAAAAAAAAAAAAAAAAAAAAAAAAATATATATATATATATATATATATATATATATATATATATATATGTATATATGTATATATTAATAATAAATAGGTAAATGAATAAATAATTGCAAAGTTGATTACACTATTGATTAGTTAATAATTTAACTATTAAATAGTGAATTGATTTCAAAAAAAAAAAAAAATTTCGACTAACAATTATAAACTTTAATTAAAATTTTATCATCATCATAAAACAAAGAAAAAAAAATTTTCAAATAAACTTTTAATAAACCGTAATAGAATTTATTATTGAAAATTTAATAATATTGATTAAAATAACAATAGCAATAATAAATAATCCGTGAAAAAAAAAAAAAAAAAAAAAAAAGAAAATATAAATTAAAGGAGAATGTTAACCAAATTAAAAGAAATTATAAGTTTCCTGGTCTTGCATATCGACCGTACCGATGATTCAGACGTTGAAAGTCGCTCGATCTCCGCTCAAACCTATAAATATACTCCCTGCGCATTTATGCTTCCTTGATGTTTCTCTCGCCGTACTCTACTTGAAATATCGATTTAATCAATAAATAAATCGATTTTAACAAAAATTTAAAAAAAAAAAAATTAAAGGCAAATTTTGTAAGCATATAATTATAATAAAACTGATAATTATAATTTTGAAAGGGAAATCAATGAAAAATAGTAAACATAACAAAAAAAATTTTTATAGTACATAATTAATAGTTTAAAGTAAATTTTGAAATAAAAGAGAAAACATTTATAATTGATAAATAAATATTGATATTAATAATAGATAATATTAATCTGAGTAATTAAATAAGTTTTAAATGATTATTAAATAATCAATGAAATTTAAAATTCAAAATCAATAAAAAGGGATCAAAAGACACAAGGAAACAAAGTAAAACACCGATGATGTCACGTTAAATAAATTTATTATAAAATGAATTATTGTTTGAAGGTATATGTATGTGTGCATGTTTATGAATATGTATAGGTTTGTGTATAAAATTATGTATATAAAATAATTCGTAATAATTAATTTACTACATCTATCTCTTCTTCATCGAATTCAACCCTCGGTAGGATTGCTGCGTCACCACCACAAGCACATATCGGATGTCTCTGACCAATCAAGACGAATTTTCCACAACAACAGAAACGTCCGTTTTTACCCCGCAAACTGAAATAAAAGGAGAAAACACGACCTATAAAATTTCAAATAATTCACAAATGAGAGAGAAGAAATAAATATAGATTCATAAATTACCTTATGAGATTCGTCCTATTTTGTGATGATACAATAAGGGCTGTGACCAAACGCATCAATCTTTTTTCCAATTTCGACTTAAGACTTTTCAATTTTTTTGATTCCCTCGAATCCCCTTTCACCACCGACCAAGAGGCTGACACCTTACGAAAAACAACTTTCAGCTGCGAGTCAGGACATCTTATCATCCGATAATTTGGAATAAATCCTCGGGAACATCTTAAAATTTTTATTTCCCTGGATATCCTGTGACATTCAGTAATGCCAAAAATTATTTGAGCCAATAGTTCTATTTTGAAGGGCCGACGAGAAAAGGCACTATTGAGAACATCTGCAAACAATAAAGTAAACAAAAGAGAGTGAAATATAATAAAAACTAACATCGTATCAAGCACACTCACATATACACATATTAAGAAAGAAAAGTTGATATTCATAAATAGTCAATATTATATCCCCGGAATATCAGCAACATTTTACATTTAAAAATTAACCGTTTTAAATTAAGGGTGGAAACACGCACTAAAACACCTTGTCTTTGTGCATCTAAAGCACTCACTATTATTACTTCATTTAAAGAACAGTCTATGCCCGTGACGTCTATAATTAGCCGACGCACTATCTCAGCTGCTCCTTCGACAGGCATTTTCCATATAGCAAATTGAAAAATGCCCATACGTTCTTCCAATTCCACCATGCGTAGTCCTATAAGTCTTTGTCTGGATACGTTAGCAGTCAATAAACGATCCAACTGTGGAATTATTGGAACATCTATTGGAATATTCGATGCGTGCCAATGTTCTTCTGATCTTGAAGTAGAAGGAACAGGATCAATTTCCCTAACTGTCACATTTTCCACTTGTGGCATCACAGTTGCTTGAATGTTGTCAGCATTTCTCAATGGTTCAAAAACATTGAGATCAAATAAGTCCACATAATCTGACACATCATTGTCAATCTCTTCAATAGAATCACTCATATTAAAAAAAAAAAAAGTAATGAAAACACACACAAATTAAAACAAAACAAAACTAATCAAAAAAAAAAAACTATTACCATGAGAAACATCTCGATTTAACGATAGAGGAACTGGTCTCATTGTTTGAACATAAAAATCAACCAAATCAACCGTGGAAGCGTCACTAACTGAACTGTTATCACTCATAGCTAATGAAGAACTAATTACAAAGGACTTCAACAGTATAAGTGGGGACGACAGATCCTGATATCATCAGTCAAAAATTTGATGAGCATGAAGATTCTCACGATCTTGAACAACTCAGCTGGACCAAGGGATATCCGAGAAACCATATTTTGAAAACAACTTACCTTCTTCTTCACCATTTTTCAATTTTGAACACGTACTGCACATGATGTATATTTTAAACACTTATCTATTACACTTAACTCAAAATGTTCTTCGTCAGCAACATCACATCTTTTATAATTAAAAAGCAAAATTGTAAAAATTTATGAAAAAATTTATGTACTATAAGTACAAGTCCATCGAGGACGATGAACAATTTAAGGAGGGAGGACTGTTACATCCCGACATATTTTAAATTTATATTATTTTCATAAATTTAATAAATTCTTTAAATAATCAATTAAATAATATTATAAATATAACATTTAGCCATGCCTAAAAACATAATTTAAAAATATTACATTGTCATTTAAATCTCAAATTAGAAAAGCGTAAAAATAGAAAGCATAATTAAATATTTTAATATTTCATTCATGTGAGTCATTAACACTCGTTACTACTCATATGAATGAAAGAGTAAGATGAATCTACGAACTATGTTTTTACGACAAGTGTAAGGCCATGAATGAAAGAGATGACGCATGATAAAAAGAAAATATAAAAGAAATAAATGCGTTCAGAATGCATATACTTAATATTAATAAAATTAATTGAAAGTTGGTTTATTGGTTTGTTCAGTTATCGATGTGTAACATTATCACCAAATTATAAATATAAATACATTCAATTTGATCGAATCAAGGATAAATCGATTATCGACAATCGATTGATCGATAGTCGATTGTTGATTCGATTAATGAATTAGATGTGCATATCGATGTTTGAATTGAGCGAATAGTGAATCTATTAGCAATTATAAAATTAAATAATCAATAAAATGAAGATATAATAGCATAAAAAGATCATATTACATATCGTACGTGCCTGAAATCGTGCATGGCGTACGTGACTAGAACGGTGCATGGTGTACATGTCTAAAACGGCGCGTGGTGAAAACACCCAAAACAAAATTTACCACCACTTAATACCCCTAAAATGCATTAGATTAGAAACTATATAAGCTGCTGTAAAAAGCAGAACGAGTGTCAAAAGTTCCGGTGTAATTCAGAGCGAATAGTATCATTGTAGAGCGACCCTTCAGTTTAAACGCGAGTTATCGAATTCTTTCCGTAAAAGGTGCAAGTTAGATTATTTATCACTTAGAAACAAGTTTCTTTCCCGTAAAAAGGTGCAAGATAATAATTTAACACTTAGAATCATTAATTTTGTTGTTTTAACTGTCGTATTTGTTATACAAAATTAACAGTGTAAATTTCATTAATTCCTTCCGTAAAAGGTGCAAGTTGTATTGTTATCACTTAGAAACAAGTTTCTTTCCGTAAAAGGTGCAAGATAAATAATTTAACACTTGGATAACGTGAAACTGTTAATTTATAGCAAAACTCTTACAAAGTTGTGAAAGTTACATAAGTGTAACATAACAAACTTTAAGTTTCATTCACTTGAAACGAAACCAAGCAAGAACCTAAATATAACGACTTTGCTGTATTCTGTCAACGAATATTGTGTAATAAACGTAAGTAATGAATTGTAATAATTGTAATTTTAATTAATGTTGTAAACAATAAATTCATAAAAGGAATATTATTCTTGTTTTTAACGCAAAACCCATAGTTTTGACAAGTGATCACGATCCTACTATAAAAATAAAGATCAGGCCTTACCAACCTGATTAATCAGCTAACTGGTTTTACAACCTCTTTTAACTAAATAATCAAATTTATTTAAAAGCCTTTCTTTTGCTCGGGACATAACAGTAAATTAAAAAACTAAAATAAATTGGGTAAATAATGTTTAACAAATAAATTTTTAGTTTTTATTTTACACTTCAATGTTCAAAATACAATTCAATGCAAAATATAGAAAAAACTATAAATTTCTAGCTCTAAGTACACTTCATGATGATAATAATTATTTTTAATTGTTTAAATAATATTTAACTAAATAATTTTCTATTTCTTTGTGAATCCAATACTATTTTAATAAGATTTTTGATTAATTTTCTTAATCAATAAAGCCAAAAAAATATGTAATCATTATTTTAATACTTATTGTTATTTAAAAAATTTTTTATTCAAAAATTCAAAAATAACGCTCCAGAAATCAATTTTTAATTTTAATTACAAAATTTAGAAAAAAAATCATTTTAGCAAGAAAGTATGACCTTTAAAAAGATTTAAAACAAAACTTGCGCGGCTATAAGCAAATACTGCACACGTCCCGACGCGCCGCACTGGACATTTTATTTTTTTTCTCGTAAAGTTATTATTGTCCCATAATTAAATTTATAGGAAGTATTCTTTACTTTATTGACAATATTTACAAAAAAAAATTTGCTCTATTATATTATATTCTTTGTATAGAACTATCTACAAATAAATAAAAGAAGAATTGATTTGACTTTTTTACAAAAAAAAGAAAATTTGTATTTCATTCTTTAATTAATTGGCCGTGTCCGATTTAGCCCCATGGGGTGTCCGGTTTAGCCCCACCAATTTTCGGTTTTTCGTTTTTGAGGTAGTCACCTTCGAAGCAATATATCTCTAAAGCTATTGTACTTTTTTTAAATCGAACAAATGCGATTTGTAGGTGAAAGTACAAGCTTCAAAACGGTATATTACACTTTAGCAAAAAGTATGTTTTTGTATGAGTTTTCTGATCAAAGACCAAATCGATTTTTAAAAATTTTTTGAAAACATTTTCATACTGACATCTTAGTTATAAAACATTATTTTTGGCAAAATTATTTTGAAATATGACTAAATAACATATTATACTCAATTATAGAAAGTTTAAAAGCATTTTTAAAAAAATGTAAAATTTGAACATTTTTGATTTTTTAATTTTTTGAAAAAATTGAACATCTCCAGTTCTAATTAAGATTTTTTAAATCTGTAAATTTATAAATCTTCCTTGGCCCAAGGTATAACATTCTGCCAAATTTGGTTTAAATCGGTAAATGCGTTTTTGAGTGATTGGGGTACAAAGATTTTGTGACATACATACATACATTAAAATTTTTAAGATTATTTCTGGAATCATTGATGTCAATAGCAACTATTTATACTAAAATTTTAAAGTTTAAAGCAATGTACAGACAGACATCTGATTTTATTAACCCCTTGGCTGTCGACAAGATTTCCACTGTTTTGGCCAAAAGTGTGTTGTAAATTTTTATTTTTTTATTTTTATGAAACTTGGTATCCTAAGGTTTTAGGGATCGCTGATTACGAATCCAAGGACGGTTTTTTAACATTCAAAATGGCGGATCCAATATGGCAAACAATTTTTTAAACTGATCGGATTAGCTTAAAAATAGTTACTCGGGGGTTTTCGGGGTCGCTGATTACAAATCCGCGGTCAGTTTTTCAAAATTCAAAATGGCGGTTCAAAATTACTAAAAATAGGCGGATTGGCTAGAAATAATTTAAATTTTAATTAAAATTGTTACTCAATTTATTGGGTATCAGCTTAATTTTCAATTTTGATAATGTAAATTGAGATTTTTAATCCGAAAGGCTAAAAACTGATGAGCAGTGAGTTCCAAGCAAATCCATACAATTTTGCTCCATGATTCCATCACATTGAAGTCTCCATTTTGAATTTTGAAAAACGAACCTCGGTAAAGATTTTCAGGCAAATTGGATCAATTTTTCAAAATAATGTTTGCTATATTAGATCCGCCATTTTGAATTTTGAAAAACTAACGCCAGATTCGTGTTCAATGACCCCCAAAACCCCCGCGTAACCATTTTCAAGCGAATCCGATCAGTTTAAAAAAATTGTCCGCCATATTGGATCCACCATTTTGAATTTTGAAAAACCGACCTCGAATTCGTAATCAGCAAACCTGAAAACCCCCCGAGTAGAGATTTTCAGGCAAATCGGATCAATTTCTGAGAATGATGTCGGCCATATTGGATCCGCCATTTTGAATTTTGAAAAACTAACACCGGATTCGTGTTCAGTGACCCCGAAAACCCCCGAGTAACCATTTTCAGCGATTTTTAAGAAGTTTTAAACCACCTTTTTTAAGTTGCGCATATATGCGTCAAGAGCACTTTTGGCCAGTTTTAAATCCGCGCATATATGCGTCCGCGACAGTCAAGGGGTTAATAAGGATATATATATATGTAAGTGTTGGGCTTCGCCCCTCTGCGCGCTTCGTGCGCCAAATCCCTAATTTTTTTTATATTTATTTTAATTTTTATTTCCAAATCATGTTCTCTTAATATGGGTGCATAAGTTAGAGTAAATTATAACAGGAGATATTAAAAGAAAGCAATAAAAAAGAATTTTACTGTAAGGACATGATTGTGGTCTTATGGTGCCCTTGTAGGTCATTCTTTATACCTAAAATTAAAAAAATTAGTCAAATTTGACATAGATTTGGACGTATCATCAAAGGCATTATTAGGACCCTTTGTACCTGCAGCTTTAAATATGAAATTTGGTCAAATCTGACACTTTTGACATAAAGTTAGCGCCATTATTTGGCCGCTTATGACCTGTAGGTAAAAGAAGAATAAAATATTACATATAGATTTCGACGTAATGTAACATACGTTTGTGGGCCCTTTCTTTACCCATAGGTAAAAACTGCCTTTAAAATTGACCTAAATTTTAAGAGAATATCAGGTCAGAGGGAGATTTCACGTCAAATTTTAACTTGTAGGAAAAAACTGCCCTTAAAATTAACCTAAATTTTAAGGACAGAAAATTAGTTTTAATAGAGTTTTTTAAAAATAGATGTCAATTTATAACATCTTGTATTGATTGAAATAAATTTCGAGTCCAGAGGAATTACTTTGTCAATTTTTCACATGTGGATCAAAACTGCCCTGAAAATTGATCTAATTTTTGAGCGCAAAGAGAATTGTTTGTCAATTTTTTACCTGTAGGTTAAAACTGCGCTTAAATTTGACCTAAATATAGGTCCCCTAATTGAAATAGTCATAACTTCAATTTATATAGGGGAGTCACTACGGTCGGGACACTTTTTGACTTGTGCCTATAACTTCTGTTCTAGGCCGAATTTCACGTTTTCTGACATACGGGTAGAAAGATCTGCTAAAGCGGAATGTTTCTTCTGTACATCAGAAAATGTCTGGACAAAAATTGGAAAAGTTATAAACATTTTTAAAAAATGTCGTTACGATCGGGCCAGGTCCTTACGGTCGGGCCACCGTAGAAAATCAATGTGATATGAAAGAAATATTTATAAAAATGGCCCGTAAATTACAGAAGAATGCTGAAATGTACTTGAAAATGGAAAAAGGAAATATAAAATTCATATAAGAATTAATCTAAAAACGTTCTCAGTACACGAAACGTTTTCAATACGTTATCGAAGGAGATGTGAAATGAGATTTTTAAAATGTTTTACGAACGTTTTTCGAACATGAATATATTTTTTTCACTGTAAAATGACGTTCTTCACACGAATTTCAAATGTCGGAACGCACCATAATTGTAAAATTATGTGTCCTAACCTGCACGATATAAAGTTACCCGACCGTAAGTTTCGCGTCGTTTTGATTTTTTTAGCACACAGACATAAACGCACGATATAAAAACCAAATAACATACCAAAATATTAAAGCTCTCTCTAATAAATAAATTTCATCATATTACTTTATTGTTTGCATCCTCCCTTTTGTTTAATTAATCTTTCTTGACATTAAGTAAAAGTTTTGCTTGAAAAATTCACCACGCATTTACGTTTTACGTTTATACTGCTCGCAATGGTAAATTGCACCAGTTTGTTACAACTAAGAAACCCGAGGTGGCCCAACCACAAAGGTGGACCGACCGTAGTGACTCCCCTACTTATTTAAAAAATTAAATCTTTAATGTTAGAAGAACTAAAATACTAACTGTTACAATTAATAATATCTGAAAATAGTTATATAAATAAATAAATATTTCAAGAAATATTTACTTTTAACATTTATAACTTCAACAATTAATAATTGTTTTAAAAGGTGACATCTTCTATGAATAGTTGTTTACAATGCAGATAGCTTCATATAATAATAGTCAAAAATAGTGATAGTTGCCATTAAGTTTTTAAAAACGTAATTTCTTCTATTAATAGTGGTATAAAATATATATATATAACTTTAATTAACCCTTTAACAACGAGATGTGCTGCATTTCAACATGAATTTTAAACGCCTACAATTAGTAGAAAGAAGCCATAAAATTTTTCAAAAGTCCATATCCTACTATTATTGGAGTCGCTCTTTCGAATGGCGTGGTCAAAATTTTCAAAAATTGATATTAAACCCTTCTTTTCTTCAAAAATACTTAAAAATGTCAAGTTTTTTAAATGCAATTTTTTTAAAAGAATTTTTTTCTCCGCCATAACATTTTTAAATAGAACAAAAAGTATCAGAAACGTGTTTCCGATAGTTGTACTTAAAAAATATCCATTTCAATATGGCGGTCCAATTTTGTGGTACTCATTGAATTCAGTTGAAACTCGTTACTCGGAGGTTTTTGGGGTCGCTGATCACGAATCTGAAGTCAGATTCAAAAAATTTAATATAGCGAATCCAAAATGGCTGCTTAATTTTTCAAAATTACTCAGATTTGCTTGAAATTTGATACTCGGGGGTTTTTTTAGGTCGCTGGTAACACATATAAAGTCAGATTAAAAAAATTTTAAATGACGGATCCAAAATATCAATTTAATTTTACAAAATTACTGGGATTTGCATGAAATTTGTTACTCTGGGGTTTTCCGGGTCGCTGATTTTGAATATGAAGTCGTCTTTAGCTTTTAAATAATTAAAGTTGCCTGATTCTCACCACGAGGAGGTAGGCGATATAGAGAATAATTGTTTTTACTTTTTCAGTGATTTTAATTTTTTTTTATTTTTTCAATTTTATAATTTACTTCTTTCAACTTTTTATTAGAAACTATTGATTTGTATTATGCGCTTTTTTGAAGCAATTTACCTCGATATTGTTGCACCTCAAAATGCAAAATCCGAACAAGGAAATACTGCAAAACATGCAAGTTATATTACTGTGACAATTGCTTCAAAAAAATGCATAATACAAATTAATAGTTTCTAATAAGAAGTTAAAAGAAGTAAATTATAAAATTGAAAAAACAAAAAAATACAAAAAAAATTAAAATCACTGAAAAAGTAAAAAAAATTATTCTCTATATCGCCTACCTCCTCGTGGTGAGAATCAGGCAACTTTAATTATTTAAAGGCTAAAGACGACTTCATATTCAAAATCAGCGATTTTTTTTAAATAAAGTGTAAGGCGGCTTATAGCTGCGGTGGCGAATCGAATCCTTTTCTGATGACAATAGCTGCTGATCAGTTGGAGTTTTAGGTGCATGAAGAGATACGAAAACTTACCAGTGTTAAACGTATCAAACTGAAAGTTTGATATCCCTAAGGCTTTGCCGGCCAAGTTATCGGTGTGGAACGTGACCTCCTGTCATTGGTCTACCGAAAACCTCGGGTTCATGCTCTTCCAAGTTTTCCTTTCTGCCATGAACATCTCTTTTGCCTTACAATGTCAGATTTTTCTTCAAGAATATAGAGAGATTACAAAATCTCTTTGTTATTTTCTATATTCTTTATTTGCTTCCTTTTTTGTTTTTCGTTTTAGTTTTAATTTTTTTTTATTATTTTTGACTTGATTGATATTTAGTTTTTTATATTTTTGTTTATCTCATGGATTTTTTATTTAAACTTTTGCTTTTACTTTTTTATTGTTTCACTTTTTAGCATTTATTTTGATTTTTTTGTTTTATGTGCTTTAATTTTTTATATTTTTTGTTTTGGTTTGTCTAATTAATTTTTTTATTTCTAGTATGTTTTTATTTTGGTTTTTATTTTCAGTAAAGTATCATTAATTGTTGAATTTAATAATCTTTCGAATTGTATATTTGTTAATTTTCTGACATTTGTACTTACAAAAACATCGTTATTTAAAGGCTGGTATGTTTTTGGATCGTGCGCGTGCAGCCGTACCGATAATTCCCAACGGTAGTGTATGAATTCATTTGTTTTTGGACTTTCGACGACTTGACAAGAACCAAGAGAGAGATTTTGTATTCGGCTCTCTCCGAGGGTGGCTTGTGTCGTCTTTTCTTTAATATCTTTCCCTACGAGGTTTTACCTCCTGCTTTCTATAATGCAAGACAGTGTTTGTTACAACTTTTAAACAATTCATTTTAAAGATGTTTAAAATAAACGCGAGAAAAAGAAAAAAAAATAAAAATACTTATTATTATTGAAGAAGAACTCTTAACAATTTTTTTTACTATAAGGAATTTTTTTTAATCATTGCGATTAAAGAACTTTTATTCGATTATCAATAATATAATGAAGTTCCTACATTCTTTTAAAGTTCTAAAATAAAATTAAACAAGTTGTTCATTTCATGACCATTTCGTTTCCTCAAAATATTATAAACCAATTGCTTAATTTAATTTTAATATGTTAAGGTAA